>CM062603.1:2783975-3383975 GCA_031470985.1 Agastache rugosa
TTGAACAATGAACGATCGATACAAAATTTTATGCTATAATAGCAGTATTTAGTTAAGAATTAATATAGTGTTACTTATAGATGTCTCAAAATTTTGATCTTTAAAAAAATTGACTTGATCATAGTGAAATAACAATTTAGTACCCGACCTTTGCCCAAAAGAAAAAAAAAAAAAGTTCCATTATCGGCACCAAAAGCCATGATTCTGGAACTGAAAATTAGCTCTGATGATAGATTTGAAAATTACGCAATGATTGGGTACTAAATTAATACTACTTCACTAAGGCCATGATATTTTTATAAAGTCTTATTCGATTCTATGATAAAGTATTATAAGTGTAATATTTGAACATTTTACCTATATAAATTCATGAACATTAAGTATGAGCAGTCATCTAGTCTCACCCCAAATTCTAGAATTGCTAACTCGATCCTAATAATAAAAACAAAGACTTGCATGGGACGGCCGCACGGTGCAGCAGTTTCAAATGCAAGTAGGGTTAATTAGGTTAATTAATTAAAGTTAAGTAGGATTAATTAAGGTTAACTAGAGTTTAATAATTTATAATTAAGATTTATTAATTCATAATTAATATTTTTTAATCCATATCAGAATTTAATTATCAAAATCAGAGTTTAATAATCATAATTACAATTTATTTTAATTTAATTAAATACCACATAGTGACTCAATAATAAATATGGATGTCTTACATAAATGTGATTCTAGTTTCGTGATTATATGCATTGTCTTGAAAAAATGATTTCTCTATTTTTTTTAAAAGATTAAGACAGACAAATATATAAATCATGAGTACAAGGGTACTCATGTAAAAAATAGATTTCTCTATTTTCGTAAATCACGTTAGATCGACAACTTGCCCACGGCTAATACATGTAGGAATGAAAAACAACCTATAAGGAATACTATGACATCTTATAATCCTACCCAAAAATAAAAGAGGTTTCTAATTAGGTTCGTGAGAGAGTGCAATTATAATCTAATGTTGTTCTAGTTGTGATTACATGAACACCGTAGTACTATCTGATATACAGTAATTCTTCAGTTAGAATCCAAATTGATGTTGTACTTAACAGTATTTATATTCTCAAAAAATAGCGAGCAACTTCTTCGTAAATGATACTCCCTCCGTCCCACTACGTATACCTATTTCTTTTCGGTGCGGTAATTTAGAAAAAAAGTGATTAAAGGATAAAGAAATAGAAAGTAGTGGGGTTCACACCTTTTTGTAAGAGAAAAAAAATTCTTTTTTTAAAAGGGTTATTTATAATTTGTGGTCCGAACTTTTAACATTTTCCATTTGTCACATGTACTTTAAGTTTTTCAAAAAAAATCCTGTACTTTATGAATTTCTCTAAAAAAGGCCCGCCTCTTTTTTTTGCGGCACCGGAATGATGAATCATCTCACTGGATACATGAATTGGCGCCACCTCACACTAACCTATGTCGTTTTGTATTACAAAAAGAAAAGAAAAAAAATCACATTTGTAGTTTACGCCATCTGCCGCCGTCTGACAAAGCACCAGCCTTTGTTGAAGACAGAAAAGCAGACGTAAGAAGCAAAACAATTGAAGCTGAAACAAAATAAATAAATAAATAATCAACCTCCGGCAATTCCCCTCAATTTGGGAAGTCTTCAATAGAGTGATTTTTTTCTTTTTTTTTTATACAAAATGAAGTAGTTTAGTGTAAGGTGGCAACAACTCATATATACGTTGAGATGATTCATCATTCCAGTGCCGAAAAATAGAGGCAGGACTTTTTTTAGAAAAAAATCGTAAAGTACAAGAGTTTTTTTTTTTAAATTTAAAGTGCATGCTACAAATAGAAAAATGTTGAAAGTTCGAACCATAAACTATAAATAACCCTTTTTGAAATAAAGAAAACATGTCACTTGAAGTGAATCGGAGGGAGTATACAATACATCTTTTCTATACGTAAACTATATATACTAATATATTTGTATGTATGGTTATGTAGGAAATATTAGCAATAATGATATGATTGTGTCTTGCAATAGAAAAGCACGAAAGAGGATGTGCGTGTGTTGGCGTAGCGCTAGTGTAATTAATGTTTGAGTCAAAAAGTCTTAAATTCAAATTCACTATAACACGATAAATATAATGTTATACTCCCTCCGTCCCTCAAAAGTATGTTGTGTATTTGATTTGTTGTAAGGCATAAAATATTAGTTGAATCATACTAACTTGGGATGGAGGGAGTAATTATTAAAAAAGGGGGAAAAAAAAGAATGATATGCTATTCCGCCATAATGTGGCCGCCCATATATAATTCGGTCTATTAAGTAAAAGCTGACCAGTTTAGTTCGATATTTTATTTATCTGAAAAGTATGAGTATATATTTTATGTTACTATTATATTATTGACTAAAAATTATATTATTATTGGTGTAAATATTTTTTTGCCTCCCATTCTTTCCACAAGAATCTTTGTATTCCCTCCATTATATTCATCCAAGATTTATTTTGCCTTCAAATTCAAATATATCAATATAAATTTGTATACAGAATAAATTTAAAATATTAGAAGTCACTTAGAACCGAAAATTTTAAATTAATCGATTTTTTTTTTTCATTTCGTATAAATTTATTTAAAAAAAAAAGAAAAGAAAAGCACGAACGCAATCAAACGAGAAAGGAAAATTTATTTTGTGGAGTGAAAGAAAACTTGTAGATTCCCGAGAGTTGGGATGATTGGTGATGATGAAAAATGATTGTGGAATAGATGCCCCATTAAATATTTAAAAATGGTAATAATAATTAATAATTTTAATAATAATAAAGACAAGTGGTCCGACAAGATGTCGGGTGATGATTGAGTGTGGGCGCGTGCTAGCTGTCCCACGTGTTCCCCAATCATGCATCCACATTTCCATATCCGACAACCATCCCGCTCGGACGTTGTACGAGGCTCCCCCCACGTGACTTGCGCGTGAACTCGGCCCCCCTCCAACCCCCCAACCCTCAGGCCCCACCTCCTCTAATTCAAGTCCTAAAAAGATATACTCCCTCCGTCTCCAAGTGTTTCGAACCGTCAAAATTTTTGTTCCCAAATAAGTGTCATATTGTAGTTTTTAATGTAAATTTTAAACTAAATTGTCACATTTGCCCTCTAACTTAAAGTAAAAAGTTTACTTTTTTCAGTTTTCTATGCAATAATTAGAGGTAAAATGTATCATTTTGCCCACGGTCTTGATATACGTATTTTGGCGGCTCGACACACTTATTGGGAACAAATGGAGTATATTCTAAAAAAAAAATCCTAAAAGATATCCATACGGGATGAGTTCCGATAAGAACCCTTCTTTCCCTAGGAATTCAAGAATTATGCATTTTACACCCTCCGTCCACGAAAAAGACATACACTTGAAAATGGCATGGATTTTAATAAATGAGTTGAGTTTGTTGTTAGTGGATTAATGGTCCCACTTATTATATATTTTTAAATTGGTTTTAAATAATGAGTTGAGTGTATTGTGAGTGGAATAAGAGTCTCACTTGTTATTTGTGGTGGGTTCAATAATGACAAAATAAGCAAATAATGGGTTGAATGGATGATTAAAATTAAGTGAATTGCGTGGGTCATATTGCTAAAAATGGAATGTGCATATTTTTCGTGGACGGACCGAAATGAAAATATGTGCATTTTTTTCGTGGATGGAGGGAGTATTAGGTTATATAATGACAAAATACTCTCTCCATTCACGAAAAGTGTGGTCAGAAGGGAGTGGTATAGGATTTAAGAATGTTGGTAGATACTCCCTCCGTCCTAATAGCAAGGTCTCGCTTTCCTTTTTTGTCTGTCCCAATAGCAAGGTCCCATTCCAAAAATGAAAATAATTAACTCTTCAAAAGTTGTAGGACCTACCACTTTGTCTCCACGTTTTCTCCTTTTACTCTTGTTTCTTAATAACCGTGCCCAAAGCAAGTGATACCTTGCTATTGGGACGGAGGGAGTATATTTTAAGTGGCAAAAGGGACCCACTTATTTTGATTTGTGTGAAGTATAAAATATTACTTCCTCCGTTCCGCTCGTTTTGTCTACATTTCCTTAAATGGATATTCCACTCAATTTGTATTTCCTAATAAGGAAAGAATTTACTCTTCAAACTCCTTTAAAAGTGGTAGGACCTACCCATTTTTTATCTTTTTACTTTTATCCTTAATCTCCGTGCCGAACAGTAAGTAAACAAAATGAACGGAATGGTGGGAGTAGAAAGTTAGTGAAGTCATTTTCCAAAATAGAAAGACCACACTTATGACCACAAAAAAGAAATATGACCACACTTTTCGTGGACGGGAGAGTACATTATTTTAATCCTCAAACATGTTAATGCACAAATGTATTGTTTTAATGCACCGACATTTTAATAAATAAAATGCATTATCTTAATGCACCCGTTAATTTGGACCATAAATCAACAAAAATCAACGATCAAAATTTGTTCCGATTATTTTATCTAAACAATTGTTCTTGTTTGTTCGTTTTCATATGCCTACATACATATATACATCTATATATACTTCACTTGTTCTCTAATAAGTGTTTCATTTTGAAATAAATTTTGTAGTCGAATAAATATCTTATTTAAGAACTTTAGAATAAAAATAGTGTCAAACTTCTCATTACTCTTGCCATCAACATATATATTTTTTATACTTTCTTGGTTTTTTACCTTTGTCGGGTTGTCTAAGGATTGACGAAGGGAAAGCGATGGGATTTCACGAAGCTCTCTCTTGGATCAAATAGAAAGGCATGGTTTCGGTGTAATTCAGATCGAACAACAAGCTTGTAGTACTCGATGCTTTGGCCTCTCACGTGTTATCATTGATAGTTGTTGGCTATAATTAATTAGGAGAGTAAATTTGTCACTTACTTAGTGTGTGAGTTTAGACGGTTGTGGATACTCATTAGTGGCTATCATTACTGTTTTTTGAGGATGAATTTTAGTTAATGTAATTGTTCAAAGAATAAACGAGACTGCATTAAATTCTCTTGGCGATGGTTTACTAGTGAAATGCGTATTTTTGTGATCATATGTATCAAGTTCGAATACCACCAACTACTTATAGATCGAGCGTTGCACTAAGTTTCCTAATGTGTTTTACCTTTCATGTGTAGTTTGCACGTTAATATTCAATGCGCGCATCTAATAGCAGTTGTGAGTTAATTTTTTTCATAAAAACAAAATTGAGACTATACGAAGATATTCATTATATGTCAGCTTAATCCATCAAATGTATGTCAAGTTCAGAAATAATAAGAGTTATGTTGCACAAATTTTATTTATTTTTAGTTATAATGTTGGGTGTTTTATAATAAGAATTATATCGAATATTCTATTTAATTAGTTTTGTAATTAATTTAGATGCTTAATCTACTACTATAATACATACTATTAGAAATTTATATATAGTTTAAAAAAAAAGTACTCCCTCCGTCTCACTCATATTGTCTTGTTACTGTTCGACACGAAGATTAAGAATAAGGGTAAAAAGATAGAAAATGTGTAGGTTCTATCACTTTTGAAGAATTAATTCTTTCCTTATTTGGAACAAGACAATTTGAATGAGACAACCCAATAAAGAAAGGAAGACAATATGGAGCTAACCGTAAAAACAGGACCATAACTTTTTCAATCTGAAAAATAGGACTTATTTGACGGGCCCTGTAAAGTAGGACTAAAACTTTTTTTTATGCCGTTCGTAGGATAATTTTGGGCTTTTTGGCCCGTTTTTCTCACATGACTTGATGACTGGAGCCCAATGCTGATGTGGATGCCACATTTCATACCAGTCAGCAAAAGGATAAATAAAAAAAAGAAAAAAAATTTAAAAAAAAGGAATATAAATGAAATTTTATTTCTCTCTCCTCTCCGTGGGGAAAATGATTGGCGGATATTCCCGATCCGGTACGACAGGCAAGGATTTGGCTGGTGACCTTCGAAACGGTGGAGGCGACCGCGATGACCTATGACAAGGCGTTTATTGAGATTTGTAGCCCCAACGCTATCGCTAAGTTTTTAGGACCGCTGCAGAGGTCGGCGGAGTCACCGGTAGAGATTATTCGCGACGAAGATTCTGATAAGGAGGATGGTTGCGAGGATTACGACTCGCCGATTTCAGTTTTGGGATTGTTGTGGCTTTCCGTTGGTGTTCAGCCCTTGCGGTGGCAGAAGCTCTTCTGCCGCTGCCTTTCGTCGTTGCTTCAGGCGAGACGGCGTTGGTGGAAATTTGACGGGTATTCGCCGAATTTTTGAGGTTGGAGGAGGGGTCTAAGGAAAATGAGAAGATGGTGGTGGTGGTGGTGGTTGGCCGTCGGGTGAGAGAAAGAGGGTGGGGGAGAGGGGGCTGCTGGTTGGAGAGAGAGAGGATGATTATTATTATTATTTTTATTTTTATTTTTTATTCATTTTTTTACTGACTCGTATGAAATGTAGCATCCACATCAGCATTGGGCTTCAGTCATCAAGCCACGTGAGAAAAACGGGCCGAAAAGTCCAAAATTGTCCTACAAACGGCATAAAAAAAAGTTCTAGTCCTACTTTTACAGAGCCCGTTGAAATAAGTCCTATTTTTCAGATTGAAAAAAGTTATGGTCCTTTTTTTACTGTTAGCTCGAGAATATGAGCAGGTCAGGTGGAGTATAATTTATATATTGGTAAATGACTCTCACTTTTCTAGATCACCATATACTCCATGTGTCAACTCCTAGCATATAATAATTGGTTTGATTTGATTGCTCATCACATTTCACTTCTTAATAAGTGCCTCCCTACCATCTTCACATGGCCTTCTCTTTCGTCATTATATAATAATTTCCTCCAAAAATGAACTACATATGTATTTGATGATAGTTCTTTTAATATATTATTCAAGTCAGTTTTTTTGGCGTTTAAAGTTCCTATTAGAAATTGTAAATGACACGCTGATGCCAACTTGGATGAAACAATATTGTATAAAAAAAAAGAAAAAATGTTACTCCCTCCGTCCCATTATTGTTGACCTGTATTCCTTTTTTAGGCCGTCCCATAAAAGTTGGTCTGCTTCCTTTTTGGGAAATATACTTCTCTCACAAAAAGTTGTGGGCTCCACCACTTTCTATCTTTTTACCCTTTAAACACCCTTCTCCTTAATACCCGTGCCGAAAAGAAACGTGCCAACAATAATGGGACGGAGGGAGTATATAAAAAGAAATACTTACAACAGAAAATCAGAAAAATCGAGTCCAGTCCCAATGTTTTACTCTGTCCATCATTTGCTGCCCGTTATGCATGTGTTAACCAGACCAATCGAACCCACCTATTGAAATGGGCCAATTTTGGGCCGGCCCATACTGGGCTTGGGCTGGGTCGATCCGATCATATTGACAACTCTATCGAAAATGATTAACAGAAGAGGGGAGTGGTTGGTCTATAGCGTTGATGAGGTGGTTTTCGTCATAGAGGCGGTGCAGTAGAGTGGAAATCGACGTCGTTTCGTCTATATTGTTAGAAGAGTGTCATCTGTAGTTGCCAATTGAACTTTCCGACTCTAAAAGTCGCTAAAATATACTCCCTCCGTCCCGTTTAATATGATCTAGTTCTTTTCGGCACGAAGACTAAGAAAAAAGAAATTAGGTTTAATAAAGTAACTTTTTAGTTAATAAAGTATTTTTTAGTCAATAAAGTGCTAATAAAGTTTTTTTTAGTTTAAAGTAAGCTCTAATTCTTTCCATAAAATGAAACATGTCATATTGAATGGGACGGCCCAAAAAGGAAAACAGACCATATTGAACGAGACGGAGGGAGTATGTAATTTTGTAACTTATAACGCACAAATAAAAATTAAGATTTATTAGATTATTAAATAATACTCTATATATGTAACATTATGTTGCCCAATCTCATTAGATCGCTATCTTCAGAATCTTATAAAATTCCCTAGTAACAGTGAGACTACTCGCCGCAACATTATTGACAATAATAATATACTCATCAACTCTTTCTTTCTTTTTTTCTTTTTTTTTTGAAAGTTATTAATCCACTCATTACTTTCTATCTGTTGATTGAATAATAAAGCTTAAATAATTGACAAAGTTAAGAAGATAAAGGTGTTAATTGAAGGGAACAAAAGTATCGTTGTCAACAATAATTCACTATGACTTTTATTTTTTATCAACTATTTTTCCTCATTCCGACACTCTATTATTGGTGATCAAAACAATATCACTATGACCATGGAAAGTTGATACATCATACATAGAGTGGGGTCGTAATCATTTTTATTTTATTTTTCACAATATTTATATATGTGATAAATTCTCTTTCTAGAAGAAATTTATATAATGGTTTGTAGCATAATGAAAAAGGGCTTCGTATGGCTGTATTTATTTCCAGCAGTAATTATGACATAATAATAACAACCATGATATATATGAAAACTGCAGCATTTAATAACTCAATTAAATACAACATTTATATCCGCTTTTATATAGTATTCAATTTGATATTAATAAGGGACAATGATCGACAATTAATTTGTAATACTCCCTGCGTCCCATTTATATAGGTTTATTTTCCTTTTTCGGATGTCCTAAATATATATGCTTGTTTCCATAAAAAGTAATGTTTTTTAGCTCATTTACTAATATATCCCTATTTAATTCTTTGATTAACTCATAAAAAATACATAGTCAAATAATAAATAGGGACATATAAAGAAATTTACTACTACCTCCGTCCCATTATTATTGTCTCATTTCTTTTGGGTACGGGTATTAAGGAAAATGATGTTTAAAGGATAAAAAGATAGAAAGTGGTGGAGCCCAAAACTTTTTGTGAGAGAAGCATATTTCCTTTTATGGAAATAAGACAAGAATAACGGGACATCCCAAAAAGGAATACAAGACAAAAATAATGGGACGGAGGGAGTATATAATTTACTTTTCCAATAAATTTTCTTAATCCATGTGAAAATTTCAATCCGCCTATATAAATGGGACGGAGGGAGTATAATGTTTTGGGCCAAAACTAAAGAGTCTGAGCAGAGAGTGATTTTGAATCCTAAAGCTCGACTTTTTATAATGTCTTAATTAATTTACAAACAAATCAATTCTTTAAATTTGGAAATTATCATCGACCATTTTCATTCTTGACTGATGTTGTATATATCTGTTACACCCATAACTCGGCTAGGTGTCGTGGTGCACGAGCCATCGGCACACCACGACACGATGGTGTCGGGTCGTCCTTGATTTTGGACGGCACGGCTGGTTTTCGGTGATGGCAAGTCCAGATGAGCTGGAGATGGGAAATGATACGGCAAAGTGTGGGCAAGAATGTGTTTGGCTCGGATGGTTCCAAGGTGTCCTGAGGATGACTCGCTCATGTGCCGGGAGCGTGTCACCCGGCGGGATGCTGGTACTATGCGTGCATGCCACCTGGCGAGGCGCTGACACAGAACGCGACCGTGTCACCCAATGGGGCACTGGCACTACGCGTGCGCGCCACCCGACGGGGCGCTGATAGGGAGACGGTTGCGGGCGCCGGGACTTGATGCTGGTACGGGCGGGCGACGGGCGCCAGCCCTAACGAGCGGTTACTTGGCTCCACAGCGGTTATGCGAAGTAGTAGTGGGCTAAGGAAAGTGGTGTTGGGCGGTTATTGCTGGGAATAACCGCACGTAACTTGACAGTTGACCCAATCGTGACACTTGGCACTTGGGAACGCATCCGACGGCTCAAATGTAATCTCCTAGTGATGGGGGATTGTCCATCACGTTAAGTAGGCTGTATCATCCTAGATTTGCACGGAGATAGTTGTGTGCAAGCTTGAGCATTCCTTTGTATACTTGAGTTTTATATGGAGGTTGGAAAGTGAGTATTCCCGTATGTGCTGTGTGTGCTTTAAATTTTGCTGCGTGATTCTGTTCTATGCTTGCAAACAATTCAAACGATTCACTAAACAAACAAACACGAGAGTTGGTGAGATTGAGGGCTGGTTGGTTGTGCGTGATCAGCGCCGCACAAGGCAAAAAATTCTAAGTCGGAAGAAAACCTTATGACATTTGGTATCAGAGCCAGGTTGGCTCTGGTCCCTGTTGCTGTGCTACGATGGTGCAGGCTCGAGAGTTCTCTGCTCTCGAAGAACGGGTGCTGAAATTGGAAGGCTTGATTGGATCCATCCCGGAAACGTCCACGTCCACGAATTCCTCCATTTTTTATCGTGTTCGTTCTCTGCAGATCACGATCGAAAATGTGTAGAAATCCATAGAGTCTCTCCCTTCATTTGTAGAGAGTCGTGTTGTCTCGTGCGAGGAAGAAGTCTCTACCTTGACGAAAATGGTAGACATGAAACTTGAAGAGTTGCTTGATGACTTGCGTGTAGTAAAGCGGGCTCTTCGGATGGTGGAAGAATGGCAGTCCGTTACAAAGGTTCGAATCCCCGAACCGAAGTTGTTTGAAGGTGCCCGGAGTTCGAAAGAGTTAGAGAATTTTCTGTGGGACATGGAGGGGTACTTTCAGGCCGCCCATGTCTCCGATGCTGAGAAGGTGTCCATCACGAGTATGTATCTGTCGGGTGACACCAAGTTATGGTGGAGAGCTAGGCGTACCGACGATGCAAACTCGAATCGTGCCCAGATTGAGACTTGGGATGCGTTGAAAAAGGAATTGAAAGGATCAATTCTTGTCGTGCAACACATCGTGGCTAGCACGGGATGCTTTGAGAAAATTGAAACACACCGGATCGGTCCGAGACTATGTCAAAGAGTTTAGCTCGTTGATGCTTGATGTGCGAGATATGTCTGAGGAGGACAAGTTATTCAATTTCTTGGCCGGATTACAGTCGTGGGCTCATGCCGAATTGAGGAGGCAGGGCGTCAAGGACTTGTCGTCCGCCATTGCCGCCGCCGATAGTCTTGTTGATTACAAGTCCGTTGGTGCCTCCGAGTCGAGTCAGAAGAAAAAGGACTCGAGCAAGGGGAAGGATAAGGACAAGAGAAATAAGGGAAATTGGAAGAAGAAAAAGTCCAATGACGGGAATGCCGGTAGCTCGAAGGACTCACTCCAACAAAATGGAGGCTAGAAGAAGTTAGGGTGTTTCATTTGCAACGGTGACCACCGTATGCGTGATTGTCCGAAGCAGTCGAAGTTGAATGCACTTGTTGTCGAAGATGATAGAGAGATGGAAGCCAATGCTCCTCGGGTAAACCCGTTGCAATTGTTGAGTGCAATTCAAGGGGACTGTAAAAGTCAGAATGGGCTGATGTACGTGAAAGTTTCAATAAACGGGAAGCAAGTTATGGCGATGGTGGACAGCGGTGCCACACATAACTTTGTTGCTGAACGTGAAGTTAAAAGACTTGGATTGGATTTGTCGCCTCACTCGAGCCGAATTAAAGCTGTGAATTCGGAGGCAAAACCAATTCAAGGCGTAGCTAACGTTGATTTGCAGGTTGGCTCGTGGAAAGGAACGTGTTCGTTGATGGCCGTTCCGTTAGATGATTTTGATATCATCCTTGGTAATGAATTCTTGCTCTTGGCTAAGGTGGCTGTGATGCCTCACGTGGGCGGATTGATGATTCTCGACGAGGCCCATCCATCCTTTGTTCAAGGCGAGTTTTATGAAGGAAGAAAGGGAAGCACCATGATCTCGGCTATACAGTTGAAAAGAGGACTGAAGCATGGGTATCCAATGTATCTTGCTACGTTGATTGAGATCAAGCCGGGTATGACCCAAGATATACCAGAAGTGGTGTCATACTTGTTGGATGAATTTAAGGACGTGATGCCCTCCAGAGTTGCCGAAAGAACTACCTCCAAGGCGAGCTACGGATCATAAGATTGAGTTGGTGCCGGGTTCAAAACCTCCATCTCAAGCACCGTACCGTATGCCGCCGTCTGAATTGGCGGAGTTAAGGAAGCAGTTGGATGAGTTGCTGGAAGCTGGATTGGTTCAGCCTTCTAAGGCCCCATATGGTTCTCCGGTGCTCTTCCAAAGGAAAGCTGATGGTTCGTTGAGATTTTGCGTGGACTATCGAGCGTTGAATAAGGTTACGATTAAGAATAAGTACCTTATTCCGAATGCTCTAGATTTGTTCGACAAATTGACGAGGGCACGCTACTACACTAAAATCGATCTATGGTCGGGTTATTGGCAAGTTCGGATTGCGCCGGGAGATGAAGGCAAGACTACTTGTGTGACGAGGTATGGCTCGTTTGAATTTTTGGTTATGCCCTTTGGTTTGACCAATGCCTCTGCTACGTTTTGTAATTTGATGAATGATGTGTTGTATGAGTTCCTTGATCAATTTGTTGTGGTGTATCTTGATGATATTGTGGTGTATTTTGAGTCCTAGGATGATCATGTGAAGCATATGCGTGCTGTTTTTATGAAGTTGCGTGAAAATCAGTTGTATGCTGAAAAGGAGAAATGTGAGTTTTGTCGGGAGCAGATAACATTTCTCGGCCTTATTATTGGTCATGGTCAGATCATGATGGATCGAAAGAATGTGCAGGCTGTGCTAAATTGGCCCGCACCGGGTAAAGTTACGGAGTTGAGATCATTTCTCGGCTTGGCAAATTATTATCGGCGATTCATCAAAAGTTACTCGAAGATTGTGAGTCCTTTGACTGATTTGCTGAAGAAGGATTATGAAGTGTGTCAAGAGGCGTTCGATAGGTTGAAGACAATTCTATCGACGGAGCCTATTTTGAAGCTGCCCATGTTTGATCAACCTTTTGAAGTACATGTTGATGCGTCGGATCGTGCTATTGGGGGTGTGCTCGTGCAAGATAAACACCCAATTGCCTATGAGAGTCGGAAGTTGAAAGATGCCGAGTCCCGTTACAGTACCAACGAGAAGGAAATGACGGCAGTGATACATTGTTTGGAAGTGTGGAAGCATTATTTGTTGGGAACGAAATTCACCGTCGTGACCGACAATGTTGCTAACACCTACTTCAAGACTCAAAAGAAGTTGTCCCCGAAACAAGTTCGATGGCAAGAATACTTGGGTAAGTTTGATTTTGATTGGGTGCATCCGCCTGGAAAACATAATGATGTTGCGGATGCGTTGAGTCGTAAAGTCGTGGAGGAGTTCGTGGCTGCCTTGACTCTTATGGAGTCTGATTTCCTTGGGAAAATTCGCGAATTTTCCCGAACTGACCCTGTGTATTTAAAATTGATTGAGCAGGTGAAACAGGGCGAGTCGAGGAAGTATTGGCTCGAGAATGACTTGCTATTTGTTCGAGGGAATAAGGCGTACGTGCCGGCGGGCTCACTGCGGCGTGAGCTGTTGAGGGAAACCTATGACCCTCAATGGGCTGGACACCCGGGCGTGGAGCGGATGTATGCATTGTTGTCTCGAAGAAATTATTGGAAGACGACGTCGAGGCGTACGTCAAAACATGTTTGGTTTGTCAACAAGACAAGCTCGAGAGGAAGAAAGAAGCAGGTTTGTTGCAACCTTTGCCTGTCCCGGACAAGCCATTTCAATCGGTATCAATGGACTTTATCTCGGGTTTTCCTAAAGTTGATGACATGGCTTCTATCTTTGTTGTGGTTGACAGATTTTCTAAGTACGGGATCTTCATTGCTTGCCCCAATGCTTGTCCCGCTGAGATTGCTGCTGGCTTGTTTTTAAAGAACATGGTGAAATATTTGATCTCCCGGAGGACATTATCAGTGACCGTGATTCGAGATTTACGGGCAGATTCTGGACTTCATTGTTTGGTATGCTGGGTTCGGAACTGAAGTTCTCTACAGCTAACCATCCTCAAACTGATGGTCAGACGGAGAGGATGAACCAGTTGTTGGAGGAGTACCTATGACATTATGTGTCGGCGAGTCAGAAAGATTGGGTTGGATTACTTGACTCGGTGCAGTTTTGCTACAACTTGCACCAGTCTTCGGCAACGGGTATGAGCCCCTTTGAAATTGTGTATGGGCAACAACCGTTGGCACCACATGAGATTGCGGTACAACGAAGTGGGGAAAACTGTCCCGCTGCAGCTCGGGAGAAACAAGAATTATTGGATGATGCTCGTGACAGCTTGGCTAAGTCACAGCGCCGTATGAAGAAGTATGCGGATAAACATATGCGTGATGTACAGTTTGAAGTTGGAGAGCAAGTGATGCTGAAGTTGACCCCTCAAATTTGGAAGAAAATTTCTTCCAAGATGGTATATCGAGGACTCATTCCGAAATATGATGGTCCGTTCGAGGTTGTAAAGAAAGTGGGAAGAGTAGCCTATCGTCTGAGGCTGCCTGATAGATTGAAGGTTCATCCTACTTTTCATGTGTCCTTCCTAAAGAAGTTCAATGCTGATGAGGTAGATACTTCTAGGAAGCAGGCGCGACGCGAGCCACCGGTGATTCGTCAACAATTTTCCAAGAGCATTCAGAAAATTCTTGATCACCGAACTATGGGGCAAAGCAAGAAAAATCGGAGGACATATTACTTGGTCCAGTGGGGAGGTGAGACGGAAAGTGATGCTACGTGGGAGAAGGCGGTGGCCTTATGGCAGTTTGAGAAAGAGATTGCTGAATATTGGCGAGACAAGAAGAACACCACACCAACGACGAGGGCATCGTTGAGCTCTGGTGGGGGTGGTTTGTTACACCCATAACTCGGCTAGGTGTCGTGGTGCACGAGCCATCGGCACACCACGACACGATGGTGTCGGGTCATCCTTGATTTTGGACGGCACGGCTGGTTTTCGGTAATGGCAAGTCCAGATGAGCTGGAGATGGGAAATGATACGGCAAAGTGTGGGCAAGAAGGTGTTTGGCTCAGATGGTTCCAAGTTGTCCTGAGGATGACTTGCTCATGTGCCGGGAGCGTGTCACCCGGTGGGATGCTGGCACTATGCGTGCGTACCACCCGGCGGGGCGCTGACACGGAACGCGACTGTGTCACCCAATAAAGCGCTGGCACTACGCGTGCGCGCCACCCAATGGGGCGCTGACACGGGAGACGTTGCGGGCGTCGGGACTCGATGCTGTTACGGGCGGGCGACGGGCGCCAGCCCTAACGAGCGGTTACTTGGCTCCACAGCGGTTATGCGAAGTAGTAGTGGGATAAGGAAAGTGGTGCTGGGCAGTTATTGCTGGGAATAACCGCACGTAACTTGACAGTTGACCCGATCGTGACATTTGGCACTTGGGAACGCATCCGACGGCTCAAATGTAATCTCCTAGTGATGGGGGATTGTCCATCATGTTAAGTAGGCTGTATCCTCCTAGATTTGCACGGAGATAGTTGTGTGCAAGCTTGAGCATTCCTTTGTATACTTGAGTTTTATATGAAGGTTGGGAAGTGAGTATTCCCGTATGTGCTGTGTGTGCTTTAAATTCTGCTGCGTGATTCTGTTCTATGCTTGCAAACAATTCAAACGATTCACTAAACAAACAAACACGAGAGTTGGTGAGATTGAGGGCTGGCTGGTTGTGTGTGATTAGCGCCGCACAAGGCGAAAAATTCTAAGTCGGAAGAAAACCTTGTGACAATATCTAACCCTCGAGGACTGATATACGCTCACCATTTATGATCATCTTTTATAAGTATTTATACGTTTTTAGTACAAATCAATATGTTATTCTATTTTTCTTATAATATTATTTTGTATTCTTATACCCATAAATTATTATTGAAATATTAATTTTACAAATTACGTAAAAATTGAAGTCCAATTTATACTTTTTATTTATCTCATTGAAGTTAAAAGAAAAATAAATAAATAAATTGAGGGACAGCATATCAATCCTCTCTGACCCTTAAGTAAGTTCTAAAGCATTAGTATGTCCTAACTAGGTGCTAAATGCTAATATACTCAACATTGAAAAGCATTCATTAAAATTTATTGTAGCTTTAGATTTCACAGTCATTAGATACGAATTCCAGAAAACAAAAAGAAGACAATTTTTAAAAAGTTCATAAACGGGTTTGTACATTGCATGTTATTAAAACATCTCAAACAAAATAAAAGGTGATATAAATATATATATATATATATATATATATATATATATATATTATGCGATGGGTTCATATGAAAAATATTCCTCCCGTGAAAACTGAGAACCATATTTTGTTTTTTCTATATATAGTCATGCTTTTTGATATATATAATGATGTTTATATAAAATCATATTTTTTATATACTACATTAATTATTCATCAACTAATGACAATTGTAGATCATATAAAGATCAACAATTCAAATTAATTTCTAATTCTCATATGGAGAGTAGGATCTATATCAACCAATCCTATATATTATTAGCGTGGATAGTCTTTTGCGATACGGGTCAAAAATTCATATTCCAATCCATATTCAGAATCATAAACATATTATTGGGTGTAAGTTTGGATCTAGCTCTTTGATCTATATAAATTTTTGTGTATCTGCGCATCCATATATATATATATATATATATGAATGGGTTACTATAGAAATTATTCCTCCCGTGAGAACTTGAGAACATGCTTAAATCTATATATGTTCATGCTTAAATCAATATATAGTCATGCTTTATAAGATTCATGCTTTTTTGCATAAACAATAATGCTTATATAAAATCATGCTTAAATCTATATATATTCATGCTTCGAATAATGACAACCATAGATCATACGTTTAGATTGGTTCCTAGTTCCCACACTAGGAATAGTTTCTATATGAACCAATTCCTATATATATATATATAGGAAAAAGATCATATAAGAATAGATATTAACCTAAGAAATAGGAATAGATCTCCACCATACATCTACAAGGGATGGAGGGTCAGATCTGATCCAGGTCAAACCGGGTCGGATCCGGGTCAACGGGTCGGACCCGGTCAACCAGTTGACTTTCAGATTTTTTTTTCGAAAATTTTTTATTTTTTATTTTCGAAATTTTTTTAAGAGTCAGATGATATGCACCACACTGTGCAATGAGATGCACCAAAGTGTGCAATGAGATGCACCACTAAGTGTATTGGGATGCACCTTTTTTTAATTTTTTAATATTCCTTTTCACTATTTTTATTTTTTAATTTTTTTAATTTTTTTTCAAAAGTTGAGCGAGGGGAGCCGAAGGCCTCGGAGCGAGCTAAAAAATATATAATATTGTCACAATCATTATCTATAAATTAAAATCGGAGCCGAAGGCGGAGACAAAAAATAAAAAAAAAATCCCAAACACTTGCTTAATGATATGGTATGAATACATTGATTTGAAAAGTAGTTTGATTTCATCATACCAAATCACCCCAAGATTTTCCTTTGTTTTGATATAGTTATACATACACACATAGTGTATGAGATAAACCTCCATGTATTATGAGATGCACCACAATGCATTTTGAGATGCAACACTATGTGTAATGAGATGCACCACCATGTATAATGAGATGCATCACAATGTGTAGATGCAACACACTGTGTAATGAGATGCACCACAACATGAAATGAGATGCACCACACAGTGTATTGAGATGCACCACACTTTATTAAAAAAAACGAAAAAAAAAAATTTCGAAACTTAAAAAAAAAAATTGAAAAGTCAATGGGTTGACCCGGGTCCGACCCGTTTGGATCTGGCCATCCATCTATTGTGGATGAAGGGTTGGGATTTATTCATATTTCTTACTTTAAGGGACCTTTTCACTAGAAACACTCCCCATATATATATATATATATATATATATATATATATATATATATAGAAACTGTTCCTCCCGTGAGAACTTGAGAACATGCTTAAATCTATATACATTAATGCTCAAAGCTATATATAGTCATGGTTAATGAGATTCATATTTTTTTGTATAAACAATTGTGCTTATATATAATCATGCTTACATCTATATATATTCATGCTTCGAATAATGACAACCATAGATCATACAAAGATCAATGGTTTAGATTGGTTCCTAGTTCCCACACTAGAAACAGTTTTTATATGAACCAATCCCTATATATATATGTGTGTGTATATATATATATACTGGTGAATTAGACTTTTTCAAAAAATCTCAAAATAAAAAAGTCACAGAATAAATAAAATAGAAAATGAAACAATATTTTATTTAGGAAATTTTTTAGTCACGAATTAGAAAAAGGACCAAATATTACAAAGAGCATAAATTACCCTATAATTCAAAGACTTGAAAAAATAGGATTAATAGGTGAGGACATCACCAAGACAAAAGTAAACTATTTAATAAAACAAAAAATTAAAAATCTTGATATAAGGATTATTACAGCAAATATAGAATATTCTCCTCTTGATATAGAAGAATTTAAAAAATAAATTCCAGAAATGTTAGAACAAAAATTAATTAGAAGATCAGAAAGTCCACACAGAACATCAGCTTTTATAGTTAGAAATCATTCAGAAATAAAAAGAGGAAAAACAATAATAGTTTATAATTATAAAAGATTAAATGATAACACCATAGATGATGGTTACAATATTCCGAATAAGGATGGATTAATTAGTTTAATCCAAAATAAAAAGATTTTTAGCAAATTTGACCTTAAATTAGGATATAATTAATTACAATTAGAAGAATGGTTTAAACCATGGATAACTTTTTCCTGTCCAGATGGACATTTTGAATGGAATGTTTTGAGCTTTGGCTTAAAAAATGCTCCATCAGTTTTTCAAAGATTTATGGACTCTATATTTCTAAAATATGAGTTCTGCCTAGTTTATATAGATGATATTCTCGTAGCAAACAATAATATTAAAGAACATGAATACCATTTAGAAATTATTTTTAAAGAAATAGAAAAACAAGGTATTGTAATTAGTAAAAGAAAAATGGAATTATTTAAAAGAAAAATATCATTTTTAGGATTAGAAATTGGAAATGGAAAGATTAAATTACAACCGCACATTGCAGAAAAACTATTAAAATTTCCAGATAAACTAGAAGGTTTAAAACAAATTCAAGCATTCTTAGGATTGCTCAATTATGCTAGAAAATTTATACCAAACCTTAGTAAGCTTGCAAGACCATTATATAGCCAAACTACTAAAAATGGGCAAAGAAATTTTAATAGAGAAGATATTCTTTTAGTTAAGAAAATAAAAGAAGTAGTTAAAATAATTAACCCACTAGAATTATCTCTAGTAACAGATTATATTATTATAGAATGTGATGGCTCCAAAGAAGGATGGAGAGCTGTTATGTTATGCAAGAAAAATAAATATTGCCCAAAAAATGAAGAAAGAATTGCTGCATATAGCAGTGGAAATTTTGGAAAAATTTGAAGTAATTGGACTTCTTTAGATTTCGAAATACAGACATTAATAAATTCATTAGAAAAATTCAAAATTTATTTAAATAATAAATTTACAGTAAGAACAAACTGTGAAGCAATAGTAAAATTTTTAAAAAATGATAATAGTAGAAAAGTAAACAGAACCAGATGGGTAAATTTACAAAACCTAATTCAAGGAAAAGGTTACACAATAAACTTTGAACATATCAAAGGAAAAGATAATAATCTAGCTGATTTACTTTCCCGTAACATTTTTAAATATTTAAATACAGGTCATGAATTACAAAAAGGTCATCAGACCTAAAGGCAAGGAGAAAGTTGCTACAGAAAAAGTTTCTACAGACAATTCTCCAATGATAACATCTAGTACAGAAAGTAGCCCTAAATTTCTAAAATTGGGATATACTTCTACTAGTTCTCCCAGTTCAAAATTTACACAGATGAGAAGTGATTCTCAGATTTCTCCCAGTTCAAAATTCTTACAGATGGGAAATTTTTCTCAAACTTCTCCTATTTCCAAAATTTCAAAAAATGGAGAAAAGAATTTGAAAACACATTTTCAGTTTGAGTCTGTTATGCTTTCTACCCACACAGATCAAAATAAAAAATTCAAACCACACACTGGAATCGAGGTTAATCCTCAACAACAGTGGTTGTTAGATAATTTGTGGCATATTCAAACTCTTCCAAACACCACCTCTTTCAAAGTTCAAATTCTTAATGCCCTTAGTTTCTATTTTTCAGAGTTAAAGACAGAAAAGAATGTTATCCCAAAAAGAAAATTTTCTCATTATGTTATTTACAGAAGTACAAAAGTAGGTCTTTTCATAATTTCGATATAGTTAGAAAACATATTACTTGTCAAAGCCCTATTTTTAAAGGATATTATACCTTTAAAGAAGTTTTAGATAATGCTAGAGATTCTTTAGGGTTAAATTTTTTCATTGAACCCGAAGAAGTTAAAAGTTTTTCACAAATTGTAGAAGAAAACCCAAGTGGGGTCATTTCAGCTCAATCCGAGCTATTTCAAAAATTTGAAAAACAAATTTTTGATTTACAAAGTCAACTTTCTCTCGCTAATTCAAAAATTCAAGAGAATGTTGAGGCCCTAAAATTTAAGGACCAAACAATTTTTACAATGGAAAAAGGGATCTCAAACCTAAATTCAAAAAAATTTTCACAGAACACTGAGATCAAAGATTTTGAAATGAAAAAAGATTTTATTCCCCAGAGAAAATTCGAAAGTTTCAAGGCAAGAGTGCTTGATCTCCCTTACCAAGAGGTCTTAAAACCATTTTTGGACAAAGTTCCTGAATTGGAGCAAATAATTTCAACAGAGGCCTTGGAAGGAATGTTAAAGAATTTTGAAAATCTTCAAAAGAAATTGGTAAAAATTATATTTGGAGAAATTCATTTCGAATGAGTAACAGTAGCACAAACATCAACATACTACTTTGATTCTCAAGAATTTACAGACGGAGTCCCTGGACTTTTCAAACTCCAAGTTGACTTAAATTCGACAGACATGAATTGTGAAAACATTTTAAAATTTTATCACAATGACATGATCGATTTTATTGAGTTTCGTCTTGAAGAAGAAGACTCAAAAATTGAATACATTTTGGAGAAATTTGGAGAAAAATTCTTGCTTATAGGAGGGAATATTGCATCAAAATCCCTAAAAGGCAAGGTCTTCTATAAAATTATATCCTCTCTTCCACAAGTTATAAATGGTTCTTATGTGCCCAGCAGAAAGAGGATTTTTATAGAAGAAAAAGACAGATTAAGAAATCATGATTCAACATCATTTGATTTCAAGGAAATTGAAAATTACAAGGTGTACAAATACTATCAAGAAAATATGGGTTTTGACCTAATTTTCTGGAACCAGTACAAACTTCTTGGAGAAGGACGTTTCACCCAGATCTTTGGGACAAAAAATTGGAAAATGCTTTTACCATTCAGCGGTGAAGGCAAAAAATTAGAAGACGACAAACACATCATCAATACTGAAGAAGTGTTTGCTCATAATCAAGAAAGTGATACAGAAAATGATGAAGAAATTCCAGAGACTTACAGGGATTTCTTGAAAGAAGATGACGAATGCAATGACGAAAATTTATCAATTGTCACTGACATTTGTTCAAAATTGTCAAAAAGTTTTTAACTTTTTGAATTTTTTTGCCACGATTATTGTTCTTTTGGTTTTTCTTACATTATTTCTTGTTTTAGTCTTTTCTTTGATTATTTCCTAGAGTAGCTAGTCTATATAGTTTGGAATTGTCGGCCAATTTTGGCTATAAAAAGAGCATTGCTCTTTCATTGTAAACACACCAGAGAGAAATACAACCCCCCTTGTATTCTAAATACAAGAATGAGTTTCTAAACTCTCATCTTCTTAGTTTTTAGCATATAGTTATTCATTCCTAGTTCATATAATATATCCCAATATAAAAAAAAAAACTCCGCTGTGCATACTTCTATCTGTTCTTCAAGATCAACCTGGAGTGCTACCCTCTTCTGGAAAGCTCCTCCATCTCGTAAGATCTTCTTCTTTTTTATTTCTTGTGGATTAATGTGTATCCCTAAAAAACACACCATACCCCCCCTTTTGGTATCAAAGCTTTTAAGATTTGAGGCCTAAAAGGTCTGGACAAGCTTAGTCAAGGTTGCTATGTGTAGCATAAATCCTGCTTATACTAAGAACCCACCAGAATGAAGGATTATTCTTCTTTAAAAGCACTAATATTAACTGGAAAAGTTAGTGTGTTCTTTATTTTTTATCCTTTATCTTTTGATGTTTTTTTTTGTTTATACTTATAATTTTAATTATTGGGATATATTTTATCTTTAGAAAAGGAAGGTAACTAAAGGCTAAAAACTAAGAAATTCTCATCATTGATCCAAATCCGCTTAAACGTCTCGAATTTCTTGATCTTGAATATTCGATAAAAGAGAATCATTTTATTTCTGTAGAAAATTTTAAGTTTAATTATAAATTAAAAAAGGGCTTTAATCATATTTTATACAGTAAAAATAATCATTTAAATAGTATTACAGATCTGGTTTTAAATTTAGGCTTTGGCCTAGAAAAAGAAAATAATAAAATTATTAAAATTTTAACAGAATTAAAACAAAAAAGTCTTGAGAGAGAGACTTATATTAATAAAATTAAAGAAAAATTAGATTTTATAAAAGATCAAATTTGTTATATAATTACAGAATTAAAAAATCGCAAAAAAGAAACTAAAGAAACAGAAAGTTCATAATCTTTTGATTTTACTAAAGAACTAGATAAATTAACTAAAACCATAAAAAATTTAGAATTAGGTCCGATTGAAAGACCTAAAAAAGATATTACTCCGCCTATTTATAAACATTGGAAAGCTAAAAAATGAATAGTTTTACAGGAAAGTCTAGAACTATACAAGAAGGAAGAAGTAGTACGTCAAACATTAATGACATAGTTTCTAATACATTTTTAAATAGAATAACTACAAGAGGATCAGGAAGTAATTCTTCCGAAAATATTGTTCAAATTGAAGATGAAATTAATATGGACAGAAATTTAGAATTATACAATAATCATCAAATTGATATTTTAAATCCAAGAATTTTATATCAAACAGGCATGATAAATATTAACACAGTATTAATAAGAAGCAGTATGGAAGAAAGTCTAAGAATAGTTGAAAATACTCAAATTATAGACTTAATCTCACCAGAAACAATAATAAAAATTAAAAATTCCAGAAAATGATTTGTCCATATTGGATTAGTTGTTATAGGAATAAAAGGATTAGAAAGAAAAGAGTTAGGTACTAAAGTTTTAACAATATTAATGGATAAATCTTGGAGTACAAATATGAAAAAAGAAACTATTTCCGGAATGGAAGTGAATATGAGTCAAAACAGTGCAATATTTTATTGTCTACCAGCAATACTAAAATATATAAATGATTTAAAAATTTAAAAATAGGATTACAGACAAAAGGATATGATGGTTATTTAGGGAATAATCTAATTGTAAGTGTAGGAATTTTAGGAAAAGCCAGCAATAGATCTGGTATGAATTTTAAAGTAAACATAGATGGAATTGTAAAAAATATTAATAGTAAAGGAATAAAAATGATAGACCCCATAAAAATCAATCCAGAAGATCTTGCTGTATTAGATTGGTTATTAGAAAATTTTAGTATTAATGAAGATAATAAAATTTTAGTTCCACAGAAAAGTCTTATGTATGAAACAAGTACTGGAACATTTAATTTAAGATTCACAAATTATATTAAAAAAGATAATGAGAAAAGTGATGATGAAAAAACAAAAAACAAATCATACATTAATGGCAAATATAGAAGAAGATTCTATTTATAATTCAGAACTTATTTATGACACAGAACCTGAATCAGAAACTGAAGATTATGATCAAATTGATTTAATTGGATACAGTCAATTTAATGAATTAAATGACTATTCAGATAATGAATCAGAAATAGAAATTGAAACAGGTTTTAAAATAGAAGAAACAAAAACTTCTATTGAACAAATAATAAATAAAAAATTTACTGAATTAAATATACAGGAACAAGTTGATGATATGATAATTGAATGCATAACAGAATTAAGTATGAATTATGAAGAGCCATATGTTGAATTAGAAAAATACTTTAATTTACCATTAGTAAGTGATATAATGAATGGTAAAAGTATGATCATAGATTTTTACAAAAAAGAAGCAAATTATATGGATGCAGCTAACTGGATATAAAAGACCAAAAATAGAATTTTCACATACATGATAAGGTTCAACAGATAATATAGGCAGAGAAAATTGGGCTCCCTCTAGTTTAAAATACGAAAGAGAATCTCAATACAAAGGAAAAGGAAGTAGAATGCCTATTGGAAAATTATACAGTAAAGAAATGTTATTATTAGAACAACAAAGTCCTCAATTATGGCCAGATGAAAGAAGACTCTTAAACAGTACTCTTAAAAGTACAGTCTTTTCTAACTACAGTACTGTAAGTCTTGCATTTTGAGAATGAATCCATCTTTTCTAGTGCATTTTTATCATTATTTTGAATTTCTAATCATACAGATTTGCCACGAGATTAACAAATATTAAAGAAAACAACAAATTCAAGATCTCAGAATCAGACGGTTCGAACACAGATAACGAAAAGTTCATCCATGACATCAAGGAGAATTATGTTTCGAACCACAAATAACGAAAAGTTAATCCATGACATTAAGGAGAATTATGTTGAAACATTATATTTACTTACTATTCAAATCACATAATTTTCGTTGTTTTTAAATCAGAGCGTTTCCTTTTCATTTGTAGAAGTCTTCTTTGTCGATAGACCTCTGTAGCTATAGGTGTAGCTGTAACATTACAAATGCATAAGTATTCAAATTAGCTTGTAGGGGATATGAAAAAATTGATAAAAATATTATTCTAATGATTTAAGAATTAAAAATTACTTGAAGATGAGTCGGACTTGGGTAATGCATCATTTCTCATATCCAAGAAGTAAATTCTGAAATTAACACTACCTGCTCGTAAGAAGTGACCGGAGATGAAACAGAGATGTGTATGTATTAGAACAAAATAACATGAAATTATATGCACAAAAAAAAATTAACACGAACAATTTATATTAGTGATCACAAACACAAGAAATTACGTGTATGCTAAATCAAGAATTAGCGCCAACTTGAGGCTGGCTTCTGATCTCGGAAAATAACGCAGAAAGATTGCGGCTGCTGAAAAATATATAGAATATTATGGATTCTGCCGCAGCTACCCTAACTCATAATTTTTTCCTAATCTGAAAAGTATATTAGAATAATATGGATTCTGCCGCAAAATTATTTTTGGCTTGTAATTACACTATTACCTTTTAACTAAATAAAATAAGAAGGATATTATAAGCAAATCAAATTTTGTAAAACAAGACTCTTTTTATATAAGTATAGATAGATTAGAAAATTGTTCTGGTTTATATACAGATTAGGGGTGCGCCTAACCCCTCACCCAACTGGGTGTTTCGAGTTAAAAAAAAGATGTATTTCTCATGTCCTTAGGTTTGTTGAATGAGCAAAATCACTTAAACGGAATTATTCACGAACTAAGGAGATGAATACCGCTAAGCTCAAGCTTGGCTTGTTTAACGAGCTTCACTAAATGATCTTGAATTAGCTTTTATCTAACCGAGCTCTGAACAATTCACGAGTAGCTTGACTCATTGACAACACTAATTTTTTTACGCATCTATGCACCATATATGATCAGCCACTTATAACAACCTATCATTGTTCAAAGAGATAAAAACTGGTAAAATGAAGTCAGGTTTCGTCTACATGTTTACCTCTCACAGTACTGTAGTTAGAAATTAGAAAACAAATAAAAAAACAGATATAGATATGTTTGCTTATTTAGAAACAACGCTAAGACCAATTGCTCTAGGGTTATGGCAAAATAAAAGAATCAAGCTCCTGAACAAATTAATCAAATTAAATCTTTAGGAGAAAATCCCTACAATTTCACAAGTCAAATTAGAATATTATTGTTAGGAGTTGATCCTACAAAAGAAAATACATTTATACAAGATACTGCTATTAGAAATCTTGAACATTTAAGTATTTCACATTTTAAATATATTAGAGAATTTAGTACAGATTTTACTAGAATAATATCACAAACCGGAAGGGCTATAAAAGATGAGTTATGTGATAAATACTTTATAAAATTATCGGGAGATTTAGGAAAAGGTCTCCATGAAGAATGAAAAAAACTTGATCCAAAACTTATAAATTTAGGAATTGGGCCAAGAGTGTCTTTTGTTTTTCATAAATTAGAAGAAAAGTGCAAAGAAGTTGTCATGCAAGAACAAATTAAAAGTCAAGCATGGGCTTTTTGTAAAACATCAATTTATACACCACAGGCATATGGATATTATGAAAAACCTAAAAAATATAAACATATTAGAAAAAGTACTAGTTTTGATAAAAATAAAAATTATGATAAAAATAAATATGTTAGAAAACCACAAAATAGAACTTGTAAATGTTTTATTTGTGGAGATCCAAAACATTTAGCAAATAGATGTCCGGATAAGAATAAAGATAATAGAAGTAGAGAAAGAAACAATCTAGTTCAACAAATAGGAGATTTTGAAATAGAAGAAATTAAAACTGACTCAGATAATGATTCAGTATATAGTATATATAGTGAAGAAGAAAAATCACAAATAACTTACACATATATGAATACAGAAACATAATGTCAACATGATTGGATAAGATTTAAAGGAAACAATCATATTAGCTGTTTCATTTGTAAATTATTCCCAGCTATTGATAAAAGATATCAATGTAATAAATGTTTTAAAGAAATATGCTTCCTATGTATACATTAAATATTCAAAATTAACACTGAACTAGGAGAAAGAACATCATATATACTAGAACACGATGAAAAATTAAATTTTTATAAAGAAAGAATAAATAAACATGAGTTGGCTATTGAACTCATAAATAAAAAAAAATACAACTATTAGAATTTAAGAATAATTTATCAGAAGAAAAAATTGATAAAAGAAAAAATATACTTATAACAGATGACGAAACCGAGTGTAGTAAAATGTCACAACAGATTGAAGAAAAACAGGAAGTTATTTCAATAAATAATAAAAGTTTTGAAAGTATTAATAAAGGAATTTCGAATTTAATAACTCTACATTGCAGAGTTTGGCTAGATCAAAATACTTATATACCATTAGCAGCCACACTTGATACTGGAAGTACTAAAAGTTTAATATGATATAGTCTAATCCCAAAACAGTATCATAAAAAATTAACTTATAATATAGAAACAAGAACTGTTGAAAATAGAATTATTACAATAACACACCAAGTTGAAGCATTAGGAATTCAATTCCTAAACTTTGCAGGAAATTTTAGTTCTAAATATGAATTACCACAAGTTATTATTAATCGAGAATCTGTAAAATCAGAAGATTTTTGTTAGGATTAAACTTTATTACAAGTTTAAATAGATCAATTACAATAGCAAAAAACCATATTACTCTTAGTAAACAAGTTTATAGTTTTCCTACAAATAGATATAGTCAGACATCAGAGTTCGTCAACCGGTAGAATCGGGAACCGGACATGGTTCCAGTCGGGTCAATGCCTATAAAACCGGAATAGGTGAAAACCAGCTAGAACCGGGAAGAACCGAAAATCGGTGGCGGTTTTAGAAAACCGTCCGGGTTATGATTTTGGCGAAAATTTTAAATGTTGGGGAGGAGAATTGAACCCATGACCTCTGGATTAAGCATAGAGGCCTTTGCCATCTCCACCAACAAGAATTTTTTACCAGTTTGACTATTTTTATTATTATAGTTACCTCTAAACACTATAAAAGCGTGTTCCAAACTCCAATATTAGTGATCTCTCTCTTCGATTCTTAATTATTTATGTATTATATAATATTAATACATAATAAATATATATATATATAAATAAATATATATTATATATATTCATAATATATATTATAATTATGAATTTTAATGAGTATTTATGATGAATTTTTATTTTATTGGTTACAAAATGTGGATATTTTTATATTTAGCATGTATAGAATTAATATTTTTATTTATTTATTGAATAGTTTGATTAAACGGTTCAACCACGGTTGAACCATGACCCGGAGGCATCACCGGTTCGATCTCCGGTCCGGTTTTTAAAACATTGCTCGAAAGCGTGGTGGAACTGGTGAATTAGACTTTTTGAAAAAATCTCAAAATAAAGAAAGTCACAGAATAAATAAAATAGAAAATGAAACAATATATATATATATATATAAATATAATAAATATCAAAATATATATACCATGAAAAGAAGAGAGTTTGAATGGATTCGACAGAGCATCCACGCACATCATTCCGGATTTCATGTGTAGCACCACCTAAATTAAACTACTACAAGATTTGAAAATATTTTTATTCAAACAATGTCTTGTGTCAATCATCATTGCAACCCTATTACTTTATTACAAGTTGCTTAGGTTTGAATATATTGAGCATGCATCATTATAATACCTATTTAGGCTTCCCAAAGGCACAACACTACATCATTAAAAAGTAAATTACTTCAAACAGTAGTCTAATAAGAGATTTCTTGACAGAAAACCTAGTCACATGCGTTTAAGGACTATATTGTAAATTGACTACGACTAGATATCTCAATTATGTCACATCATTAAGGAAAAGTTAGGTCTATCACAAGCTTGATAATTTAATGGTGTCATTTGTTTATGCATGGGTTAATGTGTAAGTTTGGTCTTCGACTCTTATTCTATAAGGATCAATTCTTTTTAATGTCTCCCCTCAAAATATAAATAAATAAATAATAATAGTAATAATAATTCTTTTTAATGTCCGGCCTTTTTTTTAATGTCGTGGCAATCACTATTTTTAGAAGGGGCAAATCAAATTTAGAAAATCAATTTTATTAGACTTGACTAATTAATACTTCCTCCATCCACGAGATGAAGTCTCATTGTGTTGTGGACAAGAAGATTAAGAGCACTCCCAACACTTCTCTAAAAATCATCATTAACTCTAAATTTAGGCTAAAATAATAAAAAAATGAGATAAAAAGGTCATCCAACAGATCTCTCAAATTGGGTAGGGCCCACAATAATATTTACACATCTATAAATCTTCACTCAAATTTACACCTCCCTAAATCTAGCTTATTTCACAAATTGAGTTGGGCCCACAATTTTTATAGAATAATTAGTAGAAAATAGAAAAATTGTTGTATGCATTTGTAAAATAGGGGATATAAATAGTATATGAAAAACTTTATGAGCAAATTTAACAGCAAAATTTTAAGAATTCTGCTTGGATTGCTCTAAGAAAGCTGTTGGAGTTGTTGTGAGTGGAATAAAAGTACAATTTGAAGGACAGTGTTCAAGGTACAATTTGTGGAATAAAGGTACAATGTGGGAATAAAGGTATAATAAAGTACAATTTGTAAGAATAAAGATACAATTTGTATGGATCATCAATGGCAAAAATAGGTAAATATAGGGGAGAATTCAGGGTGTGATTGTACAAAAAGTGAAATATGACTTTTTTTTATGAACAAATATAAATGGTTAAATAGGACTTTATATCGTGAACAGAGGGAGTAAAATTTGTGGAATTTGAATATGAGATTTTTGATATCATCAGAATTACCTATTCCACCACTAGACCATCCCAAATTATATTATTATATCAAATCAATAAAACTAGTGTGTATCTCGTCGAACATCGACGACGAACTATATTATTAAAATAAAATATATTAATAAGGTTATTTCTTCGATTTTATTGTACTTCCTTAACAAATATTTTTATTTTCATTATTATTTTGAAATATTTAAGCATGAACATTAAAAATAATTTAATATCATTTCAGAGTGATAATATTTCGATAATTGATCCAAAAGAGTGTTTCTTTGATTTTATTTCACTTTCTTTAGTTGCAACTTGCAAGAAATCAATAGAAATCAAACTATTTTTTTTACTTCTTAATTTATCAAATATTTCATTATATACATCGTTAATTGTTGTGTACGTATGATCATCTCGTCACAAAGTTAAATTTTGAGAATTATCCAAGAATTACAATTGAGAATACGTATTTTTAAGAATTTTCTTTTATTTACGTCAATTTAAAAATTTATTAAATTAAACAAATTAATATTGAAAACTGCAAAATTGATCAAATTAAAATTGTCAATAAAAATAAACTATTTATTTGGCCAACAAATTAATTTGCCAATTATATTGGTTATGCAAAATAATTGCGGAATGAAAAAATACACGTGGATTGAGTATTTATATAGGTTCTCCAAGAATGATGTTTTATTAAGAATCAATGTGGGATGAGAAAATCTATATTAAATATACATAGAATAAATGAATAAAAATGCTCAAAATAAGGATTAAAGATAAATAAGAATACTGAAAGGAGAGAGCGTCACTGATGTGTATATTATCAAACAGAGAGCTATTCTAGTCGCTCTTCAGGACCCTCGTCCCGCGGAGACCTCCGAATCCTTGATAGGAGCAGGACAGGCAGACGAGGAGGACCTCAACAGGTCCCCCGTATCCAGCAGCAGGTGTCCGGATGGGCGTTGACCCCCTAACGCCCGACACTTATACTTTTTGACAGAATAACGTGCAGGAAAGGACAATGACTCGGGCCAATTATCGCACGACAGCTGGCTGCGCATTCATAAAAACTCAAGCGATGTCCCTCTTACCTCGAAGAACACGGCCATAGTATAAATACTCTCACCCATTCTCTCAAGCGGACGACTTCACTCTCATTACTTTCCCAGCACTCTCGCATTTCCTTACTGTTCCATCACTAAAATTTATACATTAACTAACTTGACCGTCGGAGGTGATTCACCAGAATCACACTCCGGCCAATCACTTATTTCAGGACATAATCGAAGATCGCACTGGAGCAAGGCGCAGACCACTCTCCTGTGGTCCAGGTCCCCGAATCGATCCGAGCAGGTAAAAACACCTCTGAACTGGGGTATACCTTTCATAATCAGCTGCTGGGACATTTTTTGTCGTAGCAAATTGGCGCCGTCTGTGGGAAGCATCTGAGTTATGACGTGATTTTCCTTTTTCCATGTTTAAAACCTCGCGGAACTCCTGTGGAGGACACAAGGGTGCGAGTTGTGTAGTTGACTTTTTTTTTCTTTCTTCTGAAAAACATCTTCATCTCTTAGCGAGTGAAGTCTTCTCGTTTCTTTTTTCTTTCTCTCTCTTTCCTAATATAGATATTTAGTAAGGAGAGCATTTTATGGTGGTTATGAAAAAATGTTTTCTGGAAAAGTGACGAGGGTTGATCTTTTGAAAAAAAAGGAGGCCAAAGTTTTCCTCGCATCTGGATAAAGTCGGTGATGCAGCTCTTTTCAAGAAAATTGCGTTGCTCTGTGTTTATTTTCCTTTTTCCCCGGTAACGTATAAAGAATTTCACCTTATGGTGACCAGGGTGTGGAATCCCAAGAAGGGGAGGCACACCTTGCCATCGAGGCAGAAAGAGGGTTCCAAAGAGCAAGCGTATTAGCATGGATTGCTAAACGCCCCTGGATCCTTCAAGAATTGACACTGAAGTGCTGTCACCTCCCGTCCTGAGAAAAGGAAAAAATAGGAAAGGGAACGTGTTATACCCAGAGTGGAGTCACGTTACCCCCTGAACATGGATAGTAGAGACGGAACTACTGAGGAGTCGGGAAGCACCCTCAGAGTCCTCCTACATGAGATGTTCATCCTCTGCCCAAGTGGCACGATATAGAGATCCCTTAAGTATTCAAAGGGTCATCTCAGTTTAAATATATATATATATACCTCCTGGTAATGGAGAATGAAACTGATATTTTGTCGATGGAAATGGCAGGTATGGAAGATTCCACAGCAAGAGACCTCAGGGGCCCCTTTGATGAGGTGGCAGGGGCAGAAGAACCACACCCGATTCCCAGAGACAGAGCTCTCTTAGGATCGGCGAAAGATAGAACGACGAGCCAGTTTCAGGAAAATACTACGCCGTCCCGACAGAATGTTACCTATACTCTTACTGCTGATCAACTCAGTGCCATGGTTGACAAAGCTGTTTCTAGAGCTATCACCCCTCCCGAGAGCTCAGAAAAACGTCCTGTGAATAATGACAAGGGGAAAGATAAGGTCCCTCCAGAACCAGAGGAATCCTCAGAAGAGGAAGACGAATCTAAGGACTCGGAAAGGAAACCTGATAGAGAAGAATCTCCGGATAGATCTAAGGAGTAAATGGAGGCCGAACTATCTGCTCTGAAGCGGGAGCTGAAAGATTTGAAGAGGAACAGGGGCTCTCAGATCCCCACGTGGAGAATGGTTGTCCCCATAAAAATGAGCAGGTCTCCCTTCTCGGAGTAAATCAGGGATGATCCGCTTCCTCCACATTTTAAGCCGATGTATTTCGAATATGATGGATCCTCCGACCCTCAAGCGCACCTGATGAGGTTTGAAAATGGGGCCATGTTGCATCAATATTTCGAGGGAGTTAAGTACAGAGTGTTCCTCACCACTCTCGCAAAGACGACTCAGCAGTGGTTCGCTCAACTTCCCCCTGGATCATACGATCCTTCGAGAGTTTCAGCTCTATGTTCCTTCAACTGTTCAACCTATATAAAGATCTGGATGCTCGCCCGTAGCCGGGAAGAAGAAGATCGCCGCTGAACATCGCCGCAGCTGACAACTTAGCCAAGATCGCTGATGTTGAAACTGCTCTCGCCAAGCTCAACGCAACAGTTGCCAACCTCTCTGCCTCCCTTGTTGATAATGCCAAAGAGGGGGAAGATAAGGATGGAACTGGAAAAATAATGGAGAGGAAAGCTGCAGCTCAGGGGGAACCTCCTGTCCAGCCAAATCAGTCGGAAATCGACGACTTTGCCAAAGAGCTGGATGAGAATGAACCAACTACAGCAGCCAAAGCAGTCAAAGAGACGTCGAGAGAGAAAATGGTCGCTCTTGCCAAAGCTTGTGGACATAAGCCAGAAGAATACAAAGACTATCACTGGCTGTGTAACTTCCACTACGAGCAAAGAAGGGAAATGCAGGAGCTGGACAAAATTATAAAAAAGAAAGCCGAAACGCTCAAGCCTGCTGAGAAAAAGCAGAAGAAGAAAATGCAGAGCTACAGGCAAGCTAAGAAGAAACAAGTCCAAGCAGCATCAACTGACAAGAAGAACCCAGATGATTTCAATGAAAATTGGGAACGATGCAAATCAGAATTCATCAAAGAATTCTACTACTTGAATCAGTACAAAGGCATGGATTCAGAAACTGCTTTCCATGATTATCTTCTCGAACTCCATGAGACGGATCCAATGATGGCAAGATCAATAGCCCTATATGCCAAGAGAAATAACATCCAGCTAAAAGCTCCAAAAGTCAAACAATTGAAGCCTCCCACTCTAGATGGAACGAACCTTCCCGACAAGGCCCAGATTATCAAAGAGGTTCATCACTGGGCTGGCGAAAGAGGAATCTCCAAAACGAAAAATCAAGTCGAATGGAGGGAGTTGGAAGATTTCATCTTCAACAGATATGGTCTCAAGACTGACCATCAAATGGACGAACAGAGGAGGTAGCACAACTGAAGATCCAGCCAACTGGGAATTTTCGTTTGATTTTTTTTTGTAATTAGAAAATTGTAAAATTTCCTCTTATTAATGAAAAGTTCGTTTTATCAAAATCAACCTGAAGACAATCTCTCTTTGTCCAGGCTCTGAATATGTTTACCTGCTGTGAATATTTATTTTCTTTTGAAACCCCGTTTTCTGTTAAGGGAGAAGTAAATTGTTTTTCTCAGTTAGGTTTTGGCATCATCAAAAAGGGAGAAATTGTTGGGAAAATTAATAGAGTTTTGATTTGATACCAAAACCCAGCTGACCCTAACTGAGTAGATGATTGCACAAGCCTAAGCGTTTTTCAGCTCACCTGTTTGAGCTTATAGAGTTTCTAAGTTTACATGTAGAGTCGCTGAAGATAGCAGAAGACACAGCTAAGTAGACACATCTGAGGAATTCAGCAGAACAGACTCAGCAGAGCAGACCAAGCAGAGTCAAAGACCCAGCAGTATCAAGACCCAGCTCAGTGACGGAAACCCAGCTCAGTGTTGAATACCCAGCTCAGTGTAAAAGACCCAGCTTAGTGTCGATGACACAGCTCAGGTTGAAGACACAGCTCAAGTTAATGATACAGCACAAGTCTAAGACACAGCTCAGAGTCGAGACGCAGCAGAGTCCAAGACGCTGAAGACACATCAGAGACGCTTAAGAGCTCGAAGACGAAGACCTTCTCCAAGATAAGATCCCGATGTCTGAAGATCTTGTCTGACACAGTCAAATCAGAGAAGGAATAGCTTCTGCAGATGCAGACCTACTTCGTAGGTTAAAGGCCAGAAGTCAATGAGAGTAGGTAAGATTCAAACGGCTCTCTTCCAACGGCTAGTTTGAATCTCCACCTATATATATCTCCTCACCTTTGAAGAAAAGAAGCGAGCCGGTGAGGCTGGCAAGACGACTGAAGAAATAAAAGAGCAAACAGAAAAATGAACAACGATCTTCAAAGCCAAATCTTTCAAGAACACCCAGCCAGTCAGCTGTGTTCTTAGTTGTTCACATATTCAGTCATAGGCAGAATAGATCAGAATAGAAATATCTTAAGCCTAGTTTGAACGAGTTCATCATACTCCTTGTTCTTCATTGTAAGAACTCGTTCATAGTTGGAAAACCCTTACCCAAACCCAAACCTAGAAAGGTTAGGTCAAGGTACACCTGCTCGAAGCGTGTAATTCGAGTGGTCAGGTTTTCTCAGTACCCGCAAACTGAGAGGTGTAGGCTTGACAGTGCCCGTAAACTGTTGGAACACAGCTCGGGTTAGAGTTGTGAAGTTGCTTGGTACTTGGAAACTAAGTGGTAGTGAATTACCAGTGAACCTGGTCGTGGACGTAGGAGGTGTTACTCCGAACCACGTTAAAATTGCTTTGTTCTTTACTGTTTTGTTTTATGCATTCTGCTAACTCCTCTCATGAGCATTATTTCAAGCTGCATAAACTGACTAACTGAAAAGTGCAACAGAGCTTTGCAATATATTTTGAAGCAACAAACGGACTTTCCAAACCCACCAACTTCCGCACACACTCACATAACAGGCTCTCTGAAAAGAGTTTTAACTTGGAAAAGTTTTTAAACCTTGGTGTATTCACCACCCCTCTACACCAAGGTATCCGTCTTGGGACCAACACAGCCCTAGGCTGATTTATCTCCAGGTCAGCAGAAAGGAGTTTCCATTTCTTCCAGACCTTGAGGAAGTGTTGCAGGTTCGAATGGAGTCCAGAGTGTCAGAAAGCATTTGAAGACCTAAAAGAGCACCTAATGCACTTTTCCGTGCTCACTAAACCGGTACCAGGAGACACACTCTATCTGTACTTCTCCGTAGGAGAATGAGCGCTCAGTGCAGTGCTGATAAAAGAGGAGGCATCCCTTCAGAGAGCAATCTATTATGTGAGCAAAGCTATACAAGGCCCGGAAGCTCGATACTCAGATATTGAGAAGACGGCATTAGCAGTGATGGTTGCCTCTAGAAGATTGAGACCCTACTTCCTATCTCATAAGATTGTAGTGTGAACAAATCTTCCGTTCAGGCGAATTTGAGCAAACCAGATCTCTCAGGAAGGATGGTGAAGTGGAGGATAGAGCTCAGTGAATATGAGGTTGATTTCGAGTTCAGGTCTGCAATAAAAGCTCAGGCCCTTGCGGATTTCATTTAGGAGACCTCCCAGCCTCTAGAGTGGCCTATGTAGATGGATCCGCAACCATCGCAGGATGCGGAGCAGGTATCCTGATAGTGACACCCGATGAAGAGGAGATGAGTTTCTCCGTCAAATTCGACTTCAAAAGCTCAAACAACGAGGCCGAGTATGAGGCCCTCATGAAAGGAATGGAAATACTGGCAGAATTAGGGGCTCAAAGGGTGTTAATATATTTAGACTCTCAGCTCGTTGTTCAACAGGTTTCTGGTAATTACGATAGGAAGGAGGAGAGGATGATGCAATACGTGCAGAAAGTGGAGAAGTTGAAAGGAGAGTTCTCTGATTTTAAGTTGCAGCAAATACCCAGAGAGGCCAACTTTAAGGCCGATCGGTTGGCGAAATTATCAAGCTCTGCTGAAGAAAGCTTACCTGAGAAGGTCACCCTAATCTGAGCTAGGTAAAAACTCATTGAGGGAGAGGTGAATGTTGTGGAAAGCACGCAAGATTGGCGAACCCCCATAATCTATTTCCTCAAAACGGGCGAGAAATTGAGCACATTGAAGACCTCGAAAAGGAACCTCTTTGCGAGGTAGTGCTTGATCGGCAAACTCCTCTTCAGAAGAGTGACCACGCACCCCCTGCTCCAATGTTTATCTCCTCAGGAGGGGGCGAATGTCCTAAAGGAAATACATGAAGGTGAGGCGGCTAGCCATGCTGGCGCCCGAGATCTCATAAGGAGAGCTATCAGAATCGGGTACTATTGGCCAACTCTCCGGAAGGATGCCACATAATACAGCAAGAGGTGTGACCTCTGCCAGAGGCATGCACCCCTCATACACACACCAGCAGGAAAACTAGGTGTTCAATACGCAGCCTGCCCATTTGACAAGTGGGGTATTGACATAATAGGGAAGATGCCAGTCGCCAAGGGAAAGAAGTGCTACATCATTGTAGCCGTAGACTACTTCAGTAAATAGATCGAAGCAAAGCCCTTAAGTAGGATTACCGAAGATAATGTGATCAAGTTCCTATGGAAAAACATATGCTGCAGGTATGGGCTTCCGAGAGTCCTCATCTCAGATGATGGAACACAATTCCTTGGCTCAAGAACGAGAAAATAGTGCAAAGACAGGGGCATTGAACAGAGGTTCTCCGTTGTAGCGCACCCCGAAACTAATGGACAAGTGGAGGTAACCGCTTGGAGATCATATGAGAGATCTCAGAAATATAAGAAAATAATAACTAAATTATAACCTCTTTTTGTTGCAGGTAACCAACAGAACAATTATCAACGGCCTCAAAACTAGGTTAAAAGAAAAGAGGACCCAATGGGTGGAGGAGCTCAACTCAGTGCTCTGGGCATACCGCACCAGCGCAAAGACAGCCACTTGGAAGTCCCCTTTTTGCTTGATATATGGATCAGATGTCGTGTTTCCGGTGGAGGTCGCCACCCCTACTCATAGAATTCTGAGTTATGATGAAACAGAAAATGTTGAACTTAGAAGGGAAAGTTTGGACCTCATTGAGGAAGCTCAAGAGGAAGCACGGCAGAGGGCACAGAGATTCAAGGATAGGATAAGGGCCATATATAACAAAATGGTAAAAGTCAGGGCCTTCGAGGAAGGAGACCTGGTCCTGAAAAGAGTGGACGCTCTCAAGCCAGTCAGAAAGCTAGAGCCTAACTGGGAAGGACCTCTCATTGTGGAAAGAGTTCTCCGAGGAGGAGCCTACGAACTAATGAAAGAGGATGGCGAAATGTTGCCAAGGTCGTGGAACGTACGTAACCTGAAGAAGTATTATGTTTAAATTTAAATGTCGTTTTGAGTAAGATAGAGGAGACTCATGTACCGAGCCCACCTCTCAGTATTTCGTAGGACCCAGCCTCCAATTAGGCGGGTATTCCTGTAGAGCACAAAGAGAACCTGCTGAAAATAAATAAGAATTGAGGGCTTAAATCACTTGTGAAAGTCATACTGCTAAACGAACATGAGCAAAATGTTAGCGTCTCAAAAAGTGGCTAATAAGAAGGCAACCACTTGGTAATCAAGGGGAGGAATACGAGTGACCTTAAAAATACTTGATAGAAATAAAAAATGCCTCAAGAAGGTAATATAATAAAAAGACTGACATAACAACTACAGTGGCATAGTTAGAAGTCTAACAAAATAAAGAAATTATCCGACAAGATGTAGCATTACACATAGTTCAAACTGATCAACAGTTTGAATAAAGGATAAAGAGGTAGACACAAGGCATAGGGTTTCATTAGGAAGGAAGATTCAATCTTGGCCTCCGTGCCGTCCTGTCTCATCACCCCCAACAGGAGCCTCACATGCAACCTCCGGAGTAGCAGCCGAAGAGGGTACCCCGATATCAGCTCTCGTACCAGGACCAGGAGGGAAGGGCACCCTAGTAGAGGGAGCAGGTTCAGCAGAGACCACCCCCTGAAGGGTAAACGTATCATCCTTTTCACTGGTACCTGCATTACAGAGAGCTTTCATGAGAGTGAGAAGAGGTCTAAGGAGAACTTAGTAAATGTAACACAGCGATTTAAATAAAGAAACTATCGGATACCTGATGGAGGTACTGAAGTTACGGGGTCCAGCTGAGAAGAAGGCTCACCCTCCAAAAATGGCCTAGATTCAGAGGGAAATGCGTCATAGGTTGGAGGAGGAAGTGAGGTCAAAAGGGCGCACAAATCACAATCGCTCAGCCAGAAATCAACAGCCTCTCTCATTACACGGAGCCACCAAGCTCCTCCAGAGGGAGCTAAAGGATCACCTTCGAAGAAGGGAGGAGGGGGTAGATGAAGAATGATAGAATTGACATCGATGGGCTCTTTGAAACCCAATTGATGAGCTTTAGCTAGCACAGTCATAGCACACCTCTTGGCAAGGTAAGCAACATCATTGCGGACCAAGGAAAGATACTCCGGAGAGCGCTGGTAAGCAGAGAGCAATCCTTCATGCAAGATCTGGAGGAAACGTTGACCCATGGAGGTGCGCAGTATGAATTGGCGATAGAAGTCTAGACCTTCAGCGTAGCCCGCTTCAAAGGCTGCCTCATTTTGGCACACTGACTGACGCACAACAGACAGCTCTCTCTCCGCATGAGTTAGATAACTGCTGAGGTCCGCGTTTACATAGCTCAAAGCTGCATTCTCTGCCGAGACAACGGACAACTTTTGCAGTGTGTCCATCAATTCCTTATCCCGCTTCTCCAACTCCACCTTGGTAGCAGTTAGCTCGGCAGCAGCTGAAACCAACCTCCTATTTTCGGTAGAGACCGCTTTGCTTTTCTCCTCAAAAGTTAATACTTACTTCTTAGCATAAGATAGGGAGCTGACCAGCTGGTCTATTTGCTGATCTTTAGAGGAGAAATCATGTTATAAAAGTCGGTCGTGAGAACTGATTAGTTGCACCGAAAGAAGGAGAGCATCAATAAAGTAAGAAAAGAAAAGGAAATGCAAGGAAGAAGATGAATACATGTACTAGACAATGGGCGCTCTCCTCCTGCAGCTCCTTCAAGGTAGCCTGCCTCTCCTCGACAGATAGAGGAATGGAGCGGAGAAGAGGTAAACATTCCGAAGAGGGAAGGTGTCGCAGAGACCCGGAGGTCTGCCCCCTGAAGACATACCTAGAAGATTCAGAGCGACCTTCTGCTTCAGGATCAGGTTGCCCCGACTATTTTTCAGGGGACTTTGAGGGAGAGGAAGAGGAGAGGAACGTTTTGTCAGAGGAGGAGGATGGGGGGTTGGATCAGCTGCCATCTTACCTTTGCCTAAAAAAACAAACAATAAACAAACGGAAATACATACAAGAAAACGTGGGATATGTATACAATAACTGAAACATGCCCAAGGATAATATCGAAATAAGATCTGGTGAGAGCTCCTTACCTGTAGCAGCGACACCTGGATGCCTAGAAGAGGTAGGGTGTGAGGGAGATCTCGTTGCTGGAGGAGCTGCTGTTGGCGCCGAGAGTTGAGGGCTCGAGGTAGAAGAGGAGGACAGCAAGATAGCAGGAGTGTGGTCCTTATCCCTCTCCTCTTGCTCTCGCAGTAAAGCCTCGAAATCAAACTCGTCATCGTCAGGGAGTTTGACATCCTTGATCCAACTCATCTCTAAAAAAAACAAGATGGAGAACATGTAACGGCCATGTATATACAATAAGAACGACTAGTTATTGCAAAAGAAGAGCTAGAAGAAATCAGAAATCCACCCTTCTTATTAAAAGAGCAGCCACCGGAAGGTGCCAAGCCGAAAAAAGAAAAAACGGAGGAATTGGAAACCAGGGTTTTCACTTTAAAGGGATCTCGTCGAGCCCTGTCAGAGAGAACAGATAACACAAGACTGTCCCTAGAGCTAATGGTGCTAATGTCGGGACAGTTACCGAAAGGCCAGCCTCCTTTTAGGGGAGTGATCACAAAGTACTTATCTTTCCATTCCTTGCCTTCACTACGAAATTTAAGTAAAAACTGAGCAGGACCCTTCGGTCGGGTACTAGCATAAAAAAAACTCTCAACAGGTTTGAGATAATATGCTGTTTGAAATAGGGAAGGGGTGGGATTACCCCCATTCCCTTTCAGCAAAATGAAGAACGATAATATTATCCCTATAGCAGAGGGTAATAACTGATTCGGACACAAGCCATGAACATCACAAACGCCAAGTAAAAAAGAACATAAAGAAAAATGTAATCCAGCCTCCACTTGAGGACCCCAGAAAGCCATAGAGGGATATTCGAGTAGATGGGGCCTCTCTTCGGAGGAAGGAAGACGGATGTCATATTTATGATCACATGCAAGAAGAGACCTTATATTACTAAGTTCGGTTGAGGTCATGAGAGATTCACCTGCCACCCAGTCCGCAGGAACAGCAGGAGTAGCAAATCCCTCTTGAGCGAAAGAGGCAGAACCCGGAGCGGAAGGCGGAACAACTGGTACTGGAACAGAGGCGTTTGGCGGAGGAGAAGGCGCATTCTCCAGATCCACCACCTCTGTAGGTTCTGCCGAGGAAGGCCGCTGGTAGGCTTTCTTCGTAGCTAGTCTGATAGAAATGTGGCGGGGATGGCGACCGGTGTCGGTCTGAATAGAAGTAGTCGAACTCTCATGAGAAGGAGAGTCTGACGGCGAGTGGCCGGTGGGGACGTCACCCAGACCAGAGAAAGTCCCACCACCCGAATGAGAATGTGATCTAGACATGGTGTCAAGGAAGGAATAATGTTTTCTTCGAGTAAAAATTAAAGAAAGACTGAGAATAGTAGCGAGAAGCCGAAAACAATGGGGAGAAACTGCAGATTTGACAAAAAAACGAGCCAAAAAAGTTAAAAATAGGAGGAGGAAAGTTAAAAGAGATAAGGACGAAATGAATGGTCAAGATTAAAAGGAAGACAAACCGTTTCCCATCTAAGGGTGGCTAGGAACTCGCGCCTGACGTGATGACGTAACCCTAGCTTGTAGGCGCGGTAACTAGTCCATCCTAGGATGAAAAATTTGAAATTCAAACAGAAAGGGCCCGCCGATACGTGTAGCAGAGAGGGTGAGGAGTGCTCTTAAGGGCGGGAAGAAAAGCGGGAGACCTGCACCAATCAGTCCTCTCTTGCTACCGCACCTCTCCTGTTAATTCAGGAATCCAAAATACTCCAAGCAGACAGCTCGCTTTAACTTGGAGTAGGGGGGAGTGGATGATGTGTCTATTATCAAACAGAGAGCTATTCTAGTCGCTCTTCAGGACCCTCGTCCCGCAAAGATCTCCGAATCCTTGATAGGAGCAGGACAGACAGACGAGGAGGACCTCAACAGGTCTCCCGTATCCAGCAGCAGGTGTCTGGATGGGTGTTGACCCCCTAACGCCCGACACTTATATTTTTTGACAGAATAACGCGCAGGAAAGGACGATGACTCGGGCCAATTATCGCATGACAGTTGGTTGCGCATTCATAAAAACTCAGGCGTTGTCCCTCTTACCTAGAAGAACACGGCCACAGTATAAATACTCTCACCCATTCTCTCAAGCGGACGACTTCACTCTCATTACTTTCCCGGCACTCTCGCATTTCCTTACTGTTCCATCACTAAAATTTATACATTGACCCCCTAACGCCCGACACTTATACTTTTTGACAGAATAACGCGCAGGAAAGGACGATGACTCGGGCCAATTATCGCATGACAGCTGGCTGCGCATTCATAAAAACTCAGGCGTTGTCCCTCTTACCTAGAAGAACACGGCCACAGTATAAATACTCTCACCCATTCTCTCAAGCGAACGACTTCACTCTCATTACTTTCCTGGCACTCTCGCATTTCCTTACTGTTCCATCACTAAAATTTATACATTAACTAACTTGACCGTCAGAGGTGGTTCACCGGAATCACACTCTGGCCAACCACTTATTTCAGGACATAATCGAAGATCGCACTGGAGCAAGGCGCAGACCACCCTCCTGTGGTCCAGGTCCCCGACTCGATCTGAACAGGTAAAAACACCTCTGAACTGGGGTTTACCTTCCATAATATATCAGTTGTTGGGACGTTTTTAGTCGTAGCAGTCACGTAGGACTTCGAATTAAGGAGAGGTCTTGATTCTGCACAAAGTTAAATTTCGAGAATTATTCCTATGTGTATATATATATATATACAAATCGAAGAATTATAATTGGGAATACGTATTTTTGAGAATTTTCTTTTATTTACGTCAATTTAAAATTTTGTTAAATTAAACAAATTAATATTGACAGCTACATAATTGATCAAATTAAAATTGTCAATAAAATAAACTATTTATTTGGCCAACAAATTAATTTGCCAAATTATATTGGTTGTGCAAAATAATTGCGGAATGGAAAAATACACATGGATTGTGAGTATATATATAGGTTCTCCAATAATGAAGTTTTATTAAGAATCAATGTGGGATGAGAAAATCTATATTAAATATACATAGAATAAATGCATAAAAATGCTCAAAATAAGAATTAAAGATAAATAAAAATACTGAAAGGAGAGAGCGCCACGTAGGACCTCAAATTAAGGAGAGACCTCGAATTCGTAATCGTTTTAATAATATATGGATAGATGGATGGTAATTTTGCTACTAGAGTATAATAATCTGATAATAAGTTATAAATTATTGAAAAATAAATCTCTACTTTACAATATTTAGGAAAAACAATATTTTAAGTTATAAGTTTAAAATTTGAGATAATCCGTGTCTAATGAGTAATGATGATGGATCCTCTCGTTTGGTAGGGGTGATTAGGGTGTATAATATGTCTATGACACCCTAATATCTTGTTTGGTATGAAGTATACGGTCCTTTATAAAGTTCGGGCCCGTATGAATAATACTTATTTTTGTTGTTATGTATACTACCTATGAGGTGGTATAAATAATACTGCAACTAATTATAGCAATAAATTATAATAATTACTATGTATTGCAGAGAATTTAATACATCATACCAAACGGAATATTAATTATTTATATTTATAAGACATCTCAGTCAAACATATCAGGCCTTATCCCATACTTTGTACCAAACGAGCCCTAATATACTAATATGACATACAGCCGTTATTTATGTGTTTTTATGAGAAACATTAAAAATGCACGTTTGTTATGGGACTAGTTTTGTAGGTCTAATATAATTAATACGACAAAGACGTGTACATCTGCCGTAATCATGTGGTAAAATTAATTAACCACCCAGTTAGGATTAATTAGAATTTCAAAAATAATAATTATACTTTAGTTATTTATAATTAGGATTTAGTAATACAGTCACAAAGCAGGACACTGGCATGAAAGGGGGCAAATTATTTTTGGTGGGACGAGATTTAGATAGTTTCGTAAATTTATACATAACTAAGGATCAATAGCACCACCACTCTATTACTTAAGTGGCTCCGCCATTGTATTAACTAGTATGTTTCCCGTGCAATGCACGGGAAGAACGTCATATCAAAAATTTAAAAAAATAAATTATTATTTGAAGAAAAACGTAATAAAATATTAAATGGGTGAATCATAAGTCATATAACTCACCATGCGATCCAATTTAATTTGGGTAATTTAATTTTAATTAAAATTTATTAATTATTATTTTGATTTTATTAATTCTAATAAAAGGATTATTTATTTACATTAAAATATATTATTAATTCTAAGTAAAATTTACTGAGCCTTAATTTAAAGTATAAGTACATGTTTAAAATTTATTAATCTCTAAATTAAAATTAATTAACATTAAAGATGTATTTATATACCCATGGGGACATACTACCTATCGTATCTCTGGGCGCACTATATATATCTCCTAATCATTTTATATATTATCGTCATTTTGTGATGAAGCTACAACAATTTGTATTTCCTTGATGTCTAAAATTGTAGTAAACATTAAATAGTTTCGATGTCATATACAATCCAATTTTTTTTTATTAGTACTTGTGAATAATCACAAATTGTTTTACCAAGCAATTAAATAATATCGGCACATATTAATATATGTAATCAATAAACTAATAGCGTAAAAAATGAAAAAGAAACAATTAAATAATACTGCAAATATAAAAATAGTAAGAATGAGTTTTCACCAATCAAATGAACTTTTTGATAGAGATAGTGAGCTTATATAAGAAATCTATAGGATTCAGACCACCAAACTTAAAAATTAAAAAAAAAATCGGAATTTAATTGAAATTGTTGGAAAAGGTTAGTGGCAGTAAAACAAAATCTATAGCTACCATTATGTAGACCCCATGTATGCTAAAGAAATAGGCCATATTTTTATATGTATAGATACTTAAAATTTAAAGCCCACAAAGAAAAGTCTTACACTTTTGTAAATGTCAATGCGTCTTTACAAATCTATACCTATTATAAAAGAGCTGATTCTTATAAAATAGGGTTTGCCTAATATATCCCTACTATTATGTTTATTTTAAGGGCAATAATGTAAATTTATATTAAATTTATTATAAACTTAATAAATTATTAATAGTCCTACTCAACTATAATTCAACTTAATTAATTAATTAATTAAAAATATAGTCCTACTCATACTATAATTCAAAAGTGAAAGAGAAAAGACAACATATATTTTGAAAATTGTGCTAAAATTTATTAGAATATTAATATAATTATATATTAATTTTGGTAAAAATTTATATTTTTTATACTTTCAAAACAAAGTTTATATTTTTATTAAGTTAACAATTTAATAATATTATCTTTAATAATTAATATGTCGTCTTTATTATTAAATTTCATACTTTATATTTCAATATTTTCTCTTTATCATTGAAACCTCTCTTCACAAAGCTTTGTTTTATATTTTATTTATTTATGTAATTTATTATACTTTTTTTTTGGTAAAATAGATTATATTTAACCAAGTAAACGATGAGAGTACAAGCTCAACTTCCCAAAATCTCTACATCAACCGCAAAGATTGCTATCTAACCTGCAAGAACCTATTCAGTTTTTTATCTTTGCTACACACTACAGCTGCATGTATTTGGCATTGTCTCACAACTTTTGCTATTGAGCTGTGCTTGCTCTGAAATCTTCCGAAGTTCCTTTCTTTCCACACAAAATAAACCACAATGGAGATAAGAGTTCTATACAGAGTTTGTTGACCCGAATTTGATCTGCATTGAGTTATAAGATATTGCATTTCCTGGTTCCACCCTTGATCTCTGACTTGAAGCTTATACCATGTAGCAACTGTCTTCCAAACTTCTGCAGAGAACCTGCACTCAAAGAACAGATGATGGATGCTCTCATCTGCTGTCTGACACAGAACACATTGTTGTTCGCATAACAAGCCAATCTTAAGTAAATTGTCACAAGTGACAAGTTTTCCTAGAATAGCTAACCACACAATAAATCTGCATTTGGGAGGGGCTGTATTGTTGCAAACCATCTTCAGCCAAGGAACTTTGTGCACTCCTTCCCTCATCACATTGTACACCTTCCTGATTGAGTAATTTTGTTTCTGTAAAATCTGTAGGCCATCAGGGATATTCCTTAAGTATTCTCTAGCTTCAATCACCTTTCTCACCACCCAACAGGCTTGCTTAGGAACAACCATAGTAGTGAGATCCTGTCCCTTTATATAGAAACCATGTATCCATTTGACCCAAATTCTGTCTTGTTTTTGCGTAAGACTCTACAACAGCTTACAAATAGCTGCTTTATTCCATAAGCTCATATGGGTGATATTCCAGCCTCCTGCTATCTTTGGCTGACATAAATACTCCCAGGCTACAAGAGCCCTTTTAGTGATTCCAGAAGAACCAGGCCAAAGAAAGGACTTGCATGCTGCCTGAATTAGCTTGATCACCTTCTGCGGTAGCAGAAATATTTGGCACCAATAGGATTGGATGCTACTGAGGACAGCTTTAATGAGCTGGATTCTGCCAGCATAGGTTAGGAGTTTAGATGTCCAGCAGTCAATCTTAGCTAAAATCCTTTTAATCAGTGGTTGGCATTGAAGAATTGTGAGCTTTTTTGAGAAAAGAGGGACCCCAAGATATTTGAAGGGAAGCTCTCCTCTGATCATGCCAAATTCTGAGACAATGGCCTCCTGAATAGTGGGAGGGACTCCACCAAAATAAACACAATTCTTTGAAGGATTAGCTTGTAGCCCTGATACACTCGCAAACTTCTGAAAAGCTGTCATAAGTCTCTAAACTGATATGAGATCTCCTCTGGTAAACATAAGCAGATCGTCTGCAAAACAGACATGGATAAAACCAAATTTTCTGCACATGGGATGGAAGTTAAAATCTCCATCTGTGAGCAATTCCTTCAAGCATCTATACAAATATTCCATACATATGACAAATAAGTAGGGAGAAATAGGGTCACCTTGTCTCAATCCGTTCTTGGCCTGGAATGGAACTGTGAGCTCTCCATTTACATTAAAAGTGTAGGAGACTGTGGTGAGGCAAGCCATAAGGAGCTGAACAAATTTGAAAGGAAATCCCAATTCCAACAACAAGTGATATAAAAAAGGCCATTCAACTGAATCATACGCTTTTTGAATGTCAATTTTTATCATACACCTTGGTGAAATGCTCCTTCTGTTGTACCCTTTAATGAGTTCATGACTCACTAATATGTTGTCAAAAATCTGTCTTCCTTTAACAAAAGCAGCTTGGTTATCACTAATAATATCACCAAGCACCAGCTGCATCCTATTAGTGAGCATAATTTATTATACTTTGTAGTTCTTATTTGTTGATAATATTTAGTCGAGTCGAATTAAGCCGAGTACCATCAAGCTAATCAAGCTTAAGTCATTTATTAAAGACTTTATTCAAGTTTAATTGTATAAAATAGCTATATAAAAAAATGAGGGAGATGGAGGATGCGTCGGGGCTGGTAGTCACGGCTGGTTATAGTGGTGGGCGGTGGTGGAGGTTATGAGAGAGAGAGGGAGAGGGAGAAGGGGGCGGTGGGTGGTGGTTTCAATTTCAAAAGTCATGTATAGAATACAGATAAAAGTCATGTATTTTCAATAACTAACCCTATATTAAATGTATAATATGCATAATAGAAAATTTTAGGCTTTATACATAAAATATGATATAAGATTTTGTCGAAGTTATAATTGCGATCATTTTGTCGAAGTTAATAATCAATGATTATTAATATTAAAATTTCAAAATAATTGCTATCAAATATATTTTATTTGTAATAAATTAATCATGTTTCATGAGAGTTTGTACGTGCAACGCACATAATTTCATACTAGTTCTAATAAAAAAAGAAAGTGGGTTTGTGATTTGGGTTTGCTTTTATATATATATAAATTACATAATTAGAGTTTTAATTCATAATTAGGATATACTAATGACATGTAGTCTAATAGTATTCATCATCTATTTTAAGGAAAGATTGGGATCAATCCCCATTCCCTCCCCCAACTAAAAAAAATTCATAATTAGGATAAAATAATTTATATTAGAATTTAATAATTCATAATTCGACTTAATTAAATTTAAATAATTAGATTAAAAATGAAAAAGAAATAGAAACAACCCACTTGGGTGGATACAAACAATTAAATTAAATTTAAATAATTAGATTAAAAATGAAAAAGAAATAGAAACAACCCACTTGGGTGGATACAAACAATTAAATTTTCCCGGGTTCAAATGCATATTTTTATAAGGACGGATTTGACCTAGTGCATACCAAAATTAACGCCTGCGGTCCCGCGATATAAATAATTCAACACAATATATAATAATGAACGCAGGTACACAAACGAATTATTTATGAAGAAGTATCAAGATTCCGCAATCGAGTCTCAAGTACAGTTCGTTAATAGAATAATTAGTAAAATATCGGGATTAAATTGAGAAATAATAATGCCTAATCATTAATCATATGTAGTTAGGGGCAGTTAAAACATAATTAAAACTAACAAGTTGGGAAACAGCATAATTAGGAGTCATGTGCATCCTAGGTGGTTCCACCAGCATTCCCATAACAGCCCAACTACAGCATGGCACACGTGTAGCATACGTGTAACCACACGTGCGCATCTGGTCAAACCCACTTTTCTTTTGCTGGATCCGGTCAATGCTCCAAAGCTAAAAGTCATTTTCCTATTCTACCCTTCTAGGTTGTCGTCGTTTTTTACTTAAGTTTTTAGACCATCCATAGCCGCGATCATCATAGGGTGATTGTTGCTTGAGCGATCGCAGGAAGGTAATTGTTCTCTGCTGGAGATTGAGATTACGGTGATCTTGCGATCACAATCGCAATTGCGATATTTTGATATAGGCGATTTTTCTCATTCTTGCATTTACTTTTTTTTTACATTAAAATAAAATGATTTAGAGATCACAAAGTTTGGTGATCTCTACTATGAGCAAATTTGAAGAGGTTATTTGGATCCACTTTTAATAATAAAAGAAAATAAAAAGATCACCAAAAAAAAAAAAGATTGTTGTTGTAGATGGTCTTACATCACTATTCAATTTTTTTCGACCTTGAATCTAACTTAACGTTCAAGAGCAATCTCTTTCTTTTGATGGACTGGATAAGAAAATTGAATTCAAATAGTCGCATTTAGTCTTTTAATTAAAATCATCTATATACATATATTATCGGAGAATATATGATCATTTTATATAATAAAGAATTTTTTTGAACCAATTTGATATATATATATATAGATATATATATATATATATATTCTCAGCCACTTTGCTATCAAATGTCAAGAACAACCCTCTTGTAAAAAATGAGCGTATTATATTAAAATATCACGGTTCACACTATTCATAAAAATGTTACACGTCATCATGTTAAGAAAATAAATGCAACAAGTACCCACTAAAATGTATATTAAAAATAAAAAATAAAAATTTGTGTAAAACTGTTTGTCAGGTTCGCAAACTGTCATATGAATCGCTATACCAACTCATATACCAATTTCTAATCAGGATTAAAAATATATTAAAAATGGTTTTGCCATTTATTTAGTAAAAAAGGATGGTAGAATATATGTAATTATTTGGATCGGAAAAAAAAATTATTTTCAATACTTAGAAGTGACTTCTATAATCGAGATTTTCATAAAAGGTTGTGTCATTTCTTTTAATGTATCCTTTTTATATACTAAAAGGAATTTTTATTAGTGATGGATGATATTTTTATTCGTCATACTAATTAAATGATTATTTTACTTTTCTTCTCCTTATATTAAATAGTAGTACTTTTCTTAATACTAAATGGTACCATTTCTTTATACTGGATGACACCTTTTTATATAGTAATAATACTTTTGTACAAAAAAAGAAGAAGAAAAATAGTTTATATCCTAAATTATTGGTTATCTAAGAAAAATACCTTCAACAATTGATAATTAATATAAAATACACGAACTCTCTGAAATCTAATAAACATACCCCGTTGTTCATCCTACAACAAACGACGGATAACTGACGTGTCCCACCAGCCTTTAGCATGCAATTTTATCTTATATTTTTCAGTTCTTTTAAAATTGTCATAACATATTAATTAACAAATAAAAAATTAAATAAGCGTTTTAAAATTCTCATGGCATGACACTAACACGAAGGAAATTAATGGATTATAATATCAAGTCTTATCATGTTCGTGTCGTGATCGTGTGTTATCATGGCGACACGAGAAGAACACAAAATTATCGTGTCGTGTTTGTGTTGGATGCAGGTTCATGCAACAGCAACAACTATTGTTTAAAATTTTTAATGTTTTGCTACTAATTTATTTTCTTTTTCCTAGGGTTTGGAGTTTATCATGTCGTGTAAAATCAAGTTCTGATCATATCGTGTCGTGTCAACACGAAAGATATTGTGTTTGTGTGTGGTGCTCAGATCGTGTCCGTCTTTATACATTGTCTGTCTTATTAGTGTTTGGGACTGTATCGTCATTGCGTCGATCCGACACACATGATTTGTCAGCCCTAATATTAACCCTACAAATTTAGATAGGACCGGTCAACGAGCACAACTTAAGACACACGTGGATGTAGCATGTGGAGGGTATTAGCAGGAAAGAAGGAAAAAGAAGATTTTAGTGGGCCCGGCTTTTATAAAAAAAACGGATTTTAGTGGGCCAGCTTTGGTTGCTCATTCGTGTGTGGTGCGGGCCTACATATCTGTCCCATGTGACTATCAAGCTGGCCACCCATGTGATTATATTATTAACAACCTAACTACACAATCTTTACTTCAAATCCCCCCTTTAATTACTTTATAATCATTTTTTCACAACTTTAGGGTTGGTTCCCACGTGCAATAGTACGATTTTGTTCCCAAGGATTTTGTTTGACAATTTTACCCCTAATTGATGGGAGGCGATACGCTATAAAGATAGGGGTATAATTGGAATACAATTTTATCGAAAATGAAGGCTCACGGGAATTGAAGCAAAGCATGTTTGATAGGTGGAATATAAGTATATGATTACAAGAATGATTAACATGAGTAGATAGGGATTATATTGATTTAATTATTGCTCATTATTATTTTTATATGAATAATTATTGTTGCAACTACCCACCTCATGATTTCCTTGTCCAAATTACGAGAAGCTATCCCAGCTATAATATTTTTTTAGCTCTTCTCTTGATTCTTTCTTATTTTTCTATGATTATATAGAATGAAAGTGGGGTTTGTTTTATGATTTCAAATATTTGTAGTTTCATAGAAGTTACTAAATTTGATTTTTTTAAAATAGAGAGAATCCAACTTATCATAAAATAATATATATTTTTAATAAATCTTTTTATACATTGTGTATACAAGAAAAGGAAGGATTTCAAAAAAATGATTTTGAGTTAATGCTTGTAAATTAGATTTTATAGCCACAAAAATCATTCTCATAATAAGATCAGAGAAGCAGGGTTTAATCAGTACGCACCAAAGACAGCGGCTGGCAGCTGCGAGTTCTCATAACATAAAAAAAAAACTCACTCTAATAATACCTTAAAATAAGGGTAGGGACGATGAATTTAAATGTATATATACAATCAACTTATAAATTTATATAGTTTGCATTTCTATAACTATGCTTTATAAGTTCATCCACGGATTAAAAATGCAACCTAAAATTTGGTCATTTAATTACATAAGTGCCATGATCAACATTTTGAAATCCCAAAAGTTTAAATTTGTCTAATCGCTTCAACAATATGTTTTGAAGGCCATCTTATTCTTATAATAGTATAGTGTATCTCAATAGTATTAACATAATATATGATACACGATTCATAGTATTTTTTCATAGACTGAGTTGAACAATTATGTACATTGTATAATATCGATCATAAATTGTCACCAAATTTTTATAACCTGAATAATTGGGTTCTTCATTAGAGGTGCAGGTCACAAAATTTAAAATGATATTGTGTTCTACCGTACAAAGAAAAAGGTTATGAAATCTGGGCCCAGACTATTGGACCAGCAATCGTTTAAGGCCCATATGATCTATATTTTAATATTATTATTAACAAAATTTTATTTAGAGCCTAACAAATTATTGAATTTTTTTATGAATATAATAGACAATAATATTACATTGTTGCTCTGAAGTATTTTAAAGGAAAAACTGAAATTAAATCACAAACTTTATCTTCTTTTGCAATTACAACACAAACTTTAAAACTTTGTAATTAAATTTAGAAACTTTTAATTTTTTGCAATTAGAACTCACGCTCTGTATCCGGAGATAAATTTGCTTTTTATAGACATGTCAAGTGCTACTGTTTCATCCCCTTGAATACCTAGACTAAGAAGTTGAATAACATGAAATTTATGCCACGTTGTCAGTTGTTTCATGTCAGCTTTCCGACATAAAAAACAGAGAATGAGCCTAATTAAAAAAATTGGTAATTTAATTTGCATTTTTCCCTATTTTAAATGATTTCTTATATGAATCAAAGAAATAAAAAAAAATTAGCTACAAATAAAAGAGCATCCGGAGTCCAAAGACTCAAGTCTAAAAACAACTAGAGTCGGCAATGATTAATAAGAAGAGAGAAAAACCAATTTAATATAAGATAAGAAAACAAAATCCAAGAGTGCAGAATATGCTATCAAGTACTCCCTCCATCCCACTAAGGTGTCTCATTTTCCTTATTTGTTTGTCTCACTGGTAATGTCCCGTACTCAAATAGGAAACATTTAACTCTTCAAAACTAGTAATGTCTCGTACTCAAATAGAAAATATTTAACTCTCAAAAGTTATGGAATAAGCTTAATGGGCCAGAGGGAGTATATAAAAGGATAAACTAGGCAAAGTTAATCTTTATAAGAATATGCTATTTTATAAAAATTATGGATAATATTATGAAAACTTCTAATTTTATCTTTGCTTACCTTTCAACTTTGGCACAATCAAACAAGTATTAATCCCTCTGTCCACAATAAATGTGGTGCGGTTTGTATGTGACACAAGTTTTAAGAAAAATATTTAACAGATGTTTGTTGAATGGAGAAAAAAACTTTACCTCTTTTGACATGTGAGTTTTAAAATATAAGTAGGATGTGTAGGGTCATGTACAAAAAAAAGGAAAGACCACAATTTTTGTGGACAGACAACTATAAGAATAAGACCACATTTTTCGTGGACGAAGAAAATAGTATCTACAAAAACTATAAGCACTTGTACAAAATCAACAAGAGATATATAGATGTTTGCAGAGCACGGAATTCACCAATTCCGTACTCGTTAACATCAGAAATATTATAGTTGCTGAAATGATTTAACACATCAATCGCGACTGTAGCACAAAATGTTTAAGAATACAAGAGTGTTTGGCATCCCAATATTAGACAAAAGTTGGGAAAATTCTGATCAATGCTGAGAATGTACAAATCCATTGGCCTCCCATTGCTGAGGAACTTTAAACAATAAATTGCTCAAGATTGGTTCTTCCATAGTTGGAAGATTAGATTTCGGTGGAATATTTTGATCACCATAAGACGCGCCAACTTCAGGCAAGTTTCCGGTCTTAAGCTGCTGCTGGAGGACTTCCGGCAACAAATCAACACTTTGATCCTGCAAAGACAATAATAGGAAACGGTTATACTAAGTCGAGAAACTCAATATTCCAACCACCAAGTCTACGAACACAACCTTCAGTTCTGCCAGTAAATACTGTTAGCCGAAGTAAGAACAACTATGTTCTGAGATCCGAATATGAGTTGGACATTAGACGTAGAACTTATGAGTTTATTTTTGGGAATGGTTCAGTATTAACAGTTCTAAGAGACCACAGCTTAGAAAATTAGATGTCGCCATTTTATACGCAAAGCGGTGCTTATAATATTTGGCAATATCCCACAATTTCATATATTTAGTCCAGCAGAAGTATAGTTTTTTCAGGTAAATAATCATCCAGATCCAAAGCAGCAGCCATAGTCAAACCACAGTCAAACCACATCCTCTATGGGCATTATGCGAACCCGTGAACAATGTTGTAGGACCCCCTGTTTTTTACGAGAAGGCCCTGTTTAACCGTGCTTATGCCCCATTTAACCCTTCCTAGGAACCTATCAGGCACTAAGCCCTACTGTAGCACCTAGCACCTTTATGACATTTAGTAATCAAATATCCAAAAGTACTTGGAAATTATTAACTTCTATCATTAATCAGATATCGGCCCTAGTAGCAATAACTGTAGCATATCATAACCAAATACAGATAAACGAAAACTTCTAGAAGATCATCTTCTGTCCTAGCAGAACATTAGTTTCAAATTTCATGGAAAGTATAGGGAGCAATCCCATGGAAGCAAACCACAAACAATTGCAGTTTTTCCAGCTCTGATTCGTCTACTATGTAAAATTATCATATTATTTTATTTTAGAAATTAAATTAAGTAGAAAACTTACAACCAATTTCTTCCTCCAAAGTTTCAATGATTCTATTTTGTAAATGATTTCTTCATTTTGAGCATTTGAGATGAAATCTTCCTCCAGATTTTGAAGATTAGAGTCCACTTGGTATGCTTCAACATATCGATATCGCTGCAATAGATAAGAATGAAACTAATGAGTGATTGATAGTTCCTTCATACAAATTTCATGATGGCTGGAAAAACAAAATCAGATACAGACCCAACATGAGTCTTAGGAGCATAAGATCTAATCACTGAATCTCTGAATAATTAAATAACATAAACCGACTTACATAATTCATTAAAAAATAAACAACAATTTCAACATTGTTTCAAAATTCAGGCTAGTGAGGCCTAGCTGCCCTTCCTTGGTGACGAGGCGCCACCTAGACAGCCCAGTGGGCACGCCTGGGTCTTCTTCTGTTATATGTTAAAGAAAATAATGACAAAATAACTATATTTTGGCTTTTATCTTTTAACAATTTTTTAAAATATCTTAACGTGAGCATGAATCCCTTGATTTATTTTTAACCTCCAAAAGAAGAATATCACATCAAGCATGGCTTAAATATAGCTCTCACTAGAGATAAGCACTCAACACCATAAAATGCAGCGAGTTAGTCTGGCAGACTTATCATAATGGATACAGGAAACTTGTATCTATAAAAACTGAAAGCCTTCTCCGTTATAGCATAATTCAATATTAAATTTATTTAAACTGATAAAGGAAATGCAATTGCAATATATTAGACTGCAAACTTAAATCTAGAAATTCAACATGGTTCAAATTGAGTCAGATTCATTTATGCCATATAGGAATGTTTCGGCTAGCTTATGAGAAACAAATAAACAAGGCTCTCTCTTCATATAATGCATACAGCTCAGCTTGCGGGTTGGGCAAGCTTTATGGCAATCAGAATTACAATCCAAACTCAAAAAGGGATTGGTGTTTTGTTTCACAAATCTGAGAATCTACATTACAGATTACTATGTTGCATAACATATAATATAAAAATGATTTAAGAAAAAGGCCAAATTGTGTGCTTGGTAGGAGAATGGAACACAGGATTTGACATTTGAGGTGCATATACAGGTAGAGATATTCTCCAGGAGGCTGGGTAAAGCCACTCGAGTATGATTTTCAATCCCTTTAAACAGAGAGTAGCAAGAGATTTTGGAATTTGAATCAAAAGTGCCACCCAGATAAACAAAATACATATTTCCTCACAATATAAAACAAGACAGATAGTTGAAAGGATAAGATTAGATCCTTTTTCTTTCCCTTCTCCATCAGATATTGGTTCAAAACACTTTCTAAGGGTCATCCTAGGCGCATATAAAATATCAGACTCTTCTTTCTTCATCAGGATTCTCTCTGTAGATTGCTTAAGCAATTCTGTTCTACACCAAATCACCAATTACTCCACAGAACAATACATAATTTACTAGTGAGCTAGAGGAAAGTGAAAATATATTGTAGGTAGAAGGTAAAACTATCTAAACAATTATGCAAAATCATTTTGTGAATGATTTTAGATACCCTACAGCTCCACAGACTAAAGACTTTAAGTACTTTAAACTCTCATGTCAACTTTTCTATAGTGCAAGTGCCAAAATAACAAGTTGATAGATAGTCCATGCAAATTCATGTATAAGAAACTAAATTACAAACTAAGCTACCATAGGTATGTTTCGGAATAAATTCTCGAGTACCCAAGCCAAGCAGGACTCCTCATAACATGAACCGATCATACATTTTTTGGATCTTCAATAAGAACTATTGGTATTATCAATCATAAGTAACAGTGAGAATGATGAAGGATAGAACGCAAATGTCATAAATGTCATGATAAGGATGGCACTTTTGTTACTGCAGAAACTACTTTCTAGTTGAGATAAACAAACGAAAAAACTATAATTGTGACTGCTGCAACAGAATAAGTACCAATATAACATAACAGAAACTAATAGCACCCACGAGATAAGATAACAGAGACAAATAGTACCCAAAACTTCAACAAACAAGCACAAGTACCTGTAGATGGAAAACCACAAGAAGGCTTCCCACGGTTGAATAAGGTTCACTTTTTGCTACATCAAATAAACATTTGTGAAGATGCTTCTCCTCATCAGCATTCCAGGGCAGCTCAATCATTCGATCCACTAAGTTCCTTCTAATGCAAAGGCAGCAAATTTCAGTGACCAAAATCTCCAACCATATTAGCCAATTGTTAATCTTCTCATTTACATCATCATCAGCATCTTTCAGTTTCTTTTCCTTGACTTTTGTACAAATCATCCTCTGATACATGAATGCCTCAGTCAGAAGTCCACACTCTACCCGAACCCGAACAGCAGTGACAGCTTCTCCAATTGAAACTAATGTTGCTCCCCCATCTCGCCCTGACCACCTCAGTACCATAAGAGCTGCATCAGGATTCTCTCTCTCTAACAGTGCCTGTGAAACCTTCGGATGGATATATGGGCCTGCTATTTCAGGAAGAAGGCGGCATGCCTCCTAGAAAAACAACTTGTGAAAAAAAATTAGTACAACCAGCATAATCCAAAGTGGCAAATGACACAAACATGATTGTAAGTACAGTGATTATGACAATATTAGCTGGAGAAAGCTACTAAGTACTAAAAGTTTAAAACAAGACCAATTGAAGGATTTTTATCAATTTAGGGCCTGAAAGATTGGTTAGCTATCCATGACTCGAAAGATGAAAACTATCAATTTAGGACCTAAATGATTGAAACTATCAACACACCTAAGACTCAAAAACTCATGCATAAGACTATCTTTTTATTTTTAATTATTTCAATAATTATTTATTAAATTTAAAAAAATGATAAACGAAGGGCTTTCATCGAAAACAAATATAAAATAACTAAAAAATAAAATAAGAATTTGAAATACACTTAAATATATAGTTTCAATCATTGAGTTTCTAGATTGATATTTTCATCTTTTAGGTTCTTGATAGATAGATAATCTATCTTGTGGAATCGATAAAACTCCTGAATTAAAGATTGTTTTGCTTACAATTTTCACGTACATGAATATTTGACCACGAAAATGATTTCACTTATTTTTAAGGGAGAAAGAACAGACTCTCAATGATGATGACCAATCAATGCTTGTATTCCATTACTAACATCGTTTCTAGCTAAAATGGTTGACATCAAAGGTCTATCTCATCTCTTTTTTTTCTTCAGTGTTCATTCTTTTCAAGGAAGGGCACACACACAATTGAAATGATTTCTCTAATGAGCTAAGTAACTCTAGTATATGCTAAAAAAGTGACGAGCAGGTAAGTACAACGAGAAAGTACATATAAGTCAAAGGTTCACTATAACATAGTGGTCAGTCTGAATTTGACAAGGCCAAAATAAATATTCAAACGGTTAGCTTGTTATTGCTTATAGGACAAACCAAGGCCAGAAACAACAATGTATGGTAATAAACGGAGAACAACACATGAGTGAATGAGAAAATTATTTGGTAGAAGTAGCTGACACGCATTCAAACATCTTCATCACAGATCACAAAACAATTAAAACACATTCATCCACACTATGATCCCAACTAGTCTGATGGTGAAACATCATCAAGTCTTCCTACATACTGCCAGTAGTTGAATAGAGAAAATGATAAAACCTAAAAAAACTTTGAAGATCAATGTCTACCTTTAAAGCAGCATCAGTGTGATCATCCAAAAGATAGAAGACAAAAGATTCCAGCAAAGAGTGCCTGGTTATACAAAATGTGACAGCGAAATCATCAACAATGTTCCTCCACTCATCGTCAGGGATTGTCCAGTGCCGATCAAAAAGAAAATATAAGAACTGTGCAACAGGTTAAGGAATGACAGACAGAAACTTCAATGATGCTATCTTTAATTTTTCAATTGTTACGAAAGAAAAGTGTATCAAATGAGAAATGATTCAAACATGTTCTAAATTTTATAGGATACAATAGCTTGCTTGGCAACCACCAAATTAGAATTGCCTTGTAGAAAGAGCAACTCAACGGCAGCACGGACACTTTCAAAAGGGTAACATCCTGCCAATCCCTGTAACTTAGATAGAAAAAATGAATTTCCCCCACTAGTCAGCAATGATGAAATTTTTAATTCCCCTTCATCTTCATGACCATATCCTTGCTCTGTTTCAAGGTTCGAAAGTGCATCTTCAATAAAGAGGTTAGATGTACTTTGTTCACTAGACTCTAAGACACCACCAACCGAATCAGGCCATGCTCGGTTAATTGCTGCAGATTTCCTTTCGCGAACGGATAAACTCCATGATGCAAAATCAGAAAATCTAGGTCTCACATTTTTCAGAAAGTCATGTCTAATGCACCAAGCCATGATCTCCAGGTGCTGTAAATTGTAACGTACAGACATTAAAAGTTCAGTTAGGCAGACAGGAAATCAGCAAGATGGACAAACCTTCAAAATTACAAATGATAAAAAATAAAAAACACAGATTCATGCATCCGGACAGATTTATTAAGGAAGTTAGTTTTTGAAGATGTTTAGCCAGGTAAAACACGTATTCAAGGAAAAGTTGAACATCTTTTTTGAAGTACAAAATTATTGTGCAAATGTAGGTATATAATGACCAAATGACAGTGAAAACCAGACGAAGAAATATCCACCTACATGACTTTCAACTAAGTTGATATACAGAAAATCTTCTAAAACGGTCGGAATAGTGAATTAAAACAATAGCAAGAGAATATGGAGCTTACAAATTAGAGAACCTTGAATGTTTACCTGTTTTGTCTTCAATATACTCTCTTGAAGATGTTGAAGATCCTGAAGCATTGCCGAAATAGAGCCTCTGAATGAAGACTCCAATACTTCAAGAACATTAGACATACCTGCTAACTTTGAAGAAATTTTCAGGAGAGGACTCAACTCTCCTTTCATCTCTGATACTGTTAATCTATCTATTATGAATGTCAAGGTTCACAAGAACTTGTGGTGTCTATCATCATTTATACAACAGTCGGAGTTTAAACTTTAGGATACATATCCTTTTGAGTTCCTTCAAAATACTTTCGAAAGTACACTTGCACCAGTCTTTGACAACCTTCTCGTCAAGCAAAAATGCAATAACTGGATCACTTGATACAGCATTTTCATCCATGCATACATCCTGAACATCTGTATACTTCTATTAAGGAGACAAATGGAACATCGCAATCTAACTACACCACAGATAAAAGATAACTATCAAACCAATTTTCTTCAACTCTCAAACACGAAACACAATTCAAAACAACTCAACTCCTTGGACATCCCAAATTGTTCAGCATCCACGTCAAAATAAACATGGAAAACTTTTGCCTACATATCCCTTAAAGATAGTTCTTCTAAGACAATTATACAATTTATACTTACAGGAAACAGGAAGCAAATAAAAACACATCTTGAAGGAAATCTAAAAAAAAAAATTATTTTTTTTACTAATTTCGAAAACAACAAAAAATTTATTTTTACTAATTTTGTAGATGGATATCCCTCGGACAGAAGATAATAAACATGCCCTGCATCCTCATTCAACGATAAAGAAACACATAACACTGAAGGATACAATGGCAAATCAAGGAAACAAGGTTGTTCTCCAAGGAGACATCGAAGAGCGAGTACAACCGTTGAACATCAGCAACAAGTTGATTCTCGCTATCTTCTTTATCTCTCAACCTATCATCACACCTCTTAGAAATAAGACCTGCCTCAATACATTCGTAGTAAAGACGGAGGGGGAGGTCGTTCCCCCCCTTCGGCAGGGCCATTCGACAAATAGGGCAGACGTCGCATCTTTGATTGCATTCCTCACACAAAGCAGCATGGCCGCAGGGTATAAGAACCCTTTGAACATTGCGGCCGCAGCTTCTCAAATCCCTAGTCGCCCTACATCGCTCTACTTTAGCTTCATTGCACAACTCCAACGGATCAATCGACGCCAAACGAACTAAAGCTTTCTAAAATCATTTTGCAAATAGCTCTAATGTCAAGAAACTGCTAGATATTACGCTCGAACAACAATAAAAAAATAACATAAATTCGCAGAAATTCCAGAAATTGTGAGTACGGGAAAAGGCGAATACCTGGAACCGAGAAGCGGTGGGTTCGTCGAACTTCTGGCCAAACATTTCTTGAAAAGACAGCAAGAAATTGAAATTGAAAAAGTAGCAAAGGCAAATGAAACAGAAGAAGCGAGGGGAAGGGGGGAACCAAATTGTGTTCAGTTCCGTTGGAGGGTTTTAAAAGGTTTTTGCTTTTTTTTTTTTTATTTGGGTTAATTTGCTCCCAATTCAAAAATTATGCTTTGTCCCTCTACAAAAAAATTATCACATTATAATTGGCACCGATTTTAAATTTTTAATAAAAGTTGTGGAAAGTTATGTGAGTTGAAAAAGAGTGCACACTAAAATTGGTAAAAGAAAATTGTGTAAGTAGAATTTTAGACCCAACAATAACATTTTTTTTGTAAATAATAGGATATGAGGTGTGAGTTTTATTACTAAAAATAGATGTGTCAAATTTTTTGTAGACCCCCGAAAAGGAAATTGTGGCAAATTTTTCGTGGGCGGATAAAATATCTAAATCTTTTTGTGACAAAAGTAATTCTAGTACGTTTTTCTATTATTTTTATATTGTGAGAACCCTCAGATTCCAGTGCTTTTGCTATGGTTAAAGATAAAATTTAGTATCTTCTTCTTATAAAAAAGATAAAAACTAGTAGCTTTTTGTGACAATTATACCCTCCTTCATTTTTTTTGAGTGATATCACGAATAAAAAATTGTGAATACGTATAAAATTAAACTAAAATAAGTTAATTCACACTTTTATTTTAGTGATATAATGAATACAAATTCGTGAATTCATATAAAATTAAACTAGAATAAGTTAAATCACATTTTTTTGTGAGTGATATTCACGAATTACTTACAAGGGCTAAAATTACCTAATTACGCAAATATAGGAATGGTATAACTATATACTCCCTCCGTTCCAATAACAAGGTTCCTCTTTTCCTTTTTGTTTGTGCTATTACCATAGTCTCATTCTAAAAATGAAAACAATTAACTCTTCAAGAGCTGTGGACCTATCACTTTTTATTTTTTTTTGCTCTTGTTTCTTAATAATCGTGCCCAAAGCAAGTAAAACCTTGTTATTAGGACGGCGGGAGTAAGTTTTAGTGCATTTTAGAATTTATATTGAATTAATTACGCACACATCAAAAACGACATAACGAAATCAAGACTGAGGTGACAAGCTTATTAATCAAAACAATATTGTTTTAATTATTAAAATAAAAAACAAAAAAAACTGTTTTATTAATATCATGTCGCATGCACTCTCCTTAACATTTAAAATATGTTTATCTTCATTTAAAAAAAATAAAAAATATGTTTATCTTCCAAATCCACTTATAGTGATATCATGTCTACAAATGCACTCTCCTTATCTGGTTTATTAAATTTCTTATCACCAAAATAAAAGAATAATATCATTTCGAGGACATTCAAGCGATAATAAATTTTGTATGTGAACAGAGAGGTCTTGGGTTCAAGCTCTACCCTCCCCTTCCCCAAGTCAAAAAAAAATTTTCTTATCACCAAAATAAAAAAATAAGAGGCAACTCATGGAGTAGCACTTACATTTAGTAAAACACAATAGTTGGCACAAATTTGAAAAAAAAAAACACAAAATATGACACTTTTCAAAAAATTTGGAACCCTTCTACCCTTATTAAGGGTGGAGAGTTGATGGTCCCGAAACGAGTTCTCGGTGTAGAGGGAGGTGAATACACCGAGAGATAAAACTTTTGCAAGTTAAAACTTTTTAGACTAAGCGCAATTATGAATCATGCTGACTTTTTTAGTAGATGGTCAGCTGGACTAATAACTCAGCTGGTTGTGCGGAAGGTGGTGGCTTGAAAACTTAACCCGTTTGTTACTTAGAAAAAGTCAGCTTGAAAACTTATCTTTCAGTTTTCTCTTAGTCAAGTTGAATGCAGTTTTATAAAATCCAGCTGGCTGGGTCACTCAGTCAAAAGATAAACTTTGAAACAATGACGTGTTGGATGGTTGGTTAGTTCTTCAGAAAGATATAAATAAAAGCAATAAATAACACAAAGTTTTTTTACGTGGTTCGGAGAAACGCCTCTTACGTCCATGACCAGAATCACTCTGGTAAATCCACTAAAGGATAACCACTTGCTTTACGAGTAGCAAGCAAACTCCTCAGCTCAAACTAGAGCATTCACCTAAAGTTTCCGGGCACTACATAAACCTAGCCTTCAGTTTACGGGTACTGAAGAAACCTGACCTGCAGTTTCCGGGTACTACAGAACCTGACCTACAGTTTGCGAGTACTGTAGAACCTAACCACTCGAATTACGCGCTTCGATCAAGCGTACCTTAACCCAACCTTTTTTGGGTAGAAGGGTTTGGGTTTGGGTTTGGGGTTTTCTAACTATGAACGAGTTCTTACAGTGAAGAACAAAAAGTGTATGATGAACTTGTTCAAACTAGGCTTTTGATAAGGAAGATTTATACGCCTAGATTACAGAGGAAGAAAACTCAACGATCTAGAGAACTCCAGAGAAATTCTGAAGATTTTTATGTTCTTGAGTGAATTTGCATACTGTCGTATAGAGAGTAGCTTTTGAATTTCAGAGAGTTTTCTTGTTTGATTCTGGAGATGAAGGCTTGTATTTATATGTGGAGATTCAAAACTAGCCGTTGGAAGAGCCATTGGAATCTCACCTACTTTCTGACTTCACTTCGTGTAGCCCGACTTTCTTCACCTGTTCCTCCTCTGCGTGTCAGATCCTAGATTTACTTTCTAGGATGCTGAGTTGTCGAATCCTCATTGGTCGATGATTATTTAATCCTCTGACACTGGGATCTTGTCTTGGAGCTGGCTTCGACGTTGAGCTGAGTCTTCAAGCTTTGGCTGTGTCTTGATTAGCTGGAAGCTTTATTGGATCAACTCTGCTGGGTTTACTCAGCTAGATCCACTCAGCTTGATAAACTCAGCTGGATTCTGCTCAGCTGACTTCTCAGTTGTCTTCTGCTGCTTTACTTGTAAACCTAGAAAATCTAAAAGCTCAAATAGGTGAGCTAGAAACAACTTAGATTTAAGCAATCATCTACTAGGTTGGGGTCAGTTGGATTTTGGTATCAAATCAAAACACTTAGAATTTTTCCCAACAATTTTCCTCTTTTTGATGATGCCAAAACCAACTGAGAAAAAAAAATAGAAGAATTCCCAGCTTGCTGCATCATCCTTTTCCAGGTCTACAACTTTCTCTCGTCATCTTCACCTTGCCGTCTTATCTTCATCTCCCACCTTGATCGTTTTTCTCTCGTCATCTTCATCTTCCCCCTTTTTGGCATTATCAACAAAGGAGGGTGTGAAGTCGATGACGGTTTCATTCAGAAGGCGACGTCCACAACTGTGATCTTGGTGGTGTGAAGTGACGTGTTTTTTGTAGAACTGGTAGCTGATTGTGTCCTACAAGAAGAAGAGAAATTTGATATTGTCACCAAAATAATTAAAGTGCAAAGCTGTCAGCTGGACATAGTAGTCAGCTGATACCACGGCTGTCCTTTTCTACCTAGGCTTGGTTCTCCCTCAGCTGAGTAACTCATTTGAGCTTGGTTTATCCTCAGCTGAATAACCGTTGAGGGCTGAGCACTTCGTCCAGCTGAGCTTGGTTCCCTTCAGCTGGATAAATCTTATTTCTTCACTCCTCTTCATCTGGATTTAGCAATTCAAGTAATCCACACAGCTTCTTGAACCTTGCTTCTACGAGCGACTTGGTCAGAATATCAGCTCGTTGAATCTCTGTATAAATTTTCTCAACAATGACGTCTTTCTTCTCAACGTGATCTCTTATGAATTGATGTCTCACATCAACATGCTTGCATCTTGTATGAAGAACTGGATTTTCTGAAATGACAATAGCACTTGAGCTATCGTAGAAAATTGAAACTTGTCCAGTTGGCTCTTCATAGTCTCTCAGTTGTTGCTTCAGCCATAGAATTTGTGAGCAGCAGCTTCCAACAGCCATATACTCAGCTTTTGTCGTTGATGTGGCAACACATATTTGCTTCTTTGAAAACTAAGAGATCAATTTGCTTCCAAGGAACTGACATGTTCATGACGTCGATTTTTTGTCCAGTCGATCTCCAGTAAAATCTGAATCTGAGTATCCAGTCAGCTCCAGATTATCTTCAGCTGGATACCACAACCCAACATTTTGAGTTCCTTTCAGATATTTGAGAATGTTCTTGGTTGCTTGTATGAGTGCTTCCTTTGGTTCAACTTGAAATCGTGTGCACACTCCAACTGCAAATGCGATGACCGAACGACTGGATGTGAGGTACAACAGAGATCCAATTATCCCTCTGTATTTGTTGGGATCCACCGGTTTTCCTTCAATACCTGGTTCAATTTTCCAGTTGGTATTCATGGGATCTTCACTGACCGGCTGGATTGAACTCCGTACTTTGTAATCAAGTCCTTTACATACTTGGACTGATTGATGAAGATGCCTTCAGTTGACTGCTTTACTTGCAGTCCAAGGAAGAAACTCATTTCTCCCATCATGGACATCTTGAATTTTTTTGTCATCAAGTCAACAAATCTTTCACACAGAAAAACTAATCTTGAACCAAAGATGATGTCATCTACGTAGATTTGAACAATCGGAATGTCCTCTCTGTTGGGAAAATTAATAGAGTTTTGAAGTGATACCAAAACCCAGCTGACCCCAACCGAATAGATGTTTGCTCAAACCCAAGCGTTTTACCAGCTCACCTGTTTGAGCTTATAGAGTTTCTAAGTTCAGGTGGAATCGCTGAAGATACAGGAAGACCCGGTGAGTACACAGCAGGGTAAGCCAAGTCGAGTGATAAGTAACGTTATCCAGATTCAAGACGATAAAGTTCTTCCAGACACAGCTGTAGGAAAGACCCAGCTCGTGTGACAACTCAGCTCTACGTCAAGACCCAGCAGAGTTCAAGACTCAACTCAGCGTCAAGACCCAGCAGAGTTCAAGACTCAGCTCAGCGTCAATGATCCAGCAGAGTTCAAGACAGCTCAGAGTCACCAGCACAGCAGAGTCGAAGTGAACTTGAGATAAAGTCAGATCTGATCTGGACCATCAGGAACTCGACACCTCAGCACCTAGAAGTCAAACCTAGGATTGCTTTACGAGAAAATCAAGGAAGAAGACAAGTCAATCCCGTCAGAAGTTAGGTAAAGATTCAGAACGGCTCTTTCCAACGGCTAGTTCTAATCTCTCCCTATATATAGAAGTCTTCTTCATCATCAGAAAGAGAGGAGTGACGAGAGAATATATTCAAGAGAGATCAACATACTTCATTGAAGGAAGTCTAACCAAAGATCAAGAGATCTCTCAGAAAAGCTTCAAAGATCCAGCAGCCTTCATACTTATGAGTGATTATTTATTCTCAGGCTGCTGAAGCTCTCTCCCACAAGTATCTAGGCATATAATCCTTCCCATCTTAAGCCTAGTTTGAACGAGTTCATCATACTCAAAGTTCTTCATTGTAAGAACTCGTTCATAGTTGGAAAACCCCCAAACCCAAACCCAGAAAAGGTTAGGTAAAGATACGCCTGCTCGAAGCACGTAATTCGAGTGTTGGTTCTGTAGTACCCGTAAACTACAGGTTAGGCTTCAGCTGTGCCCGTAAACAGTCTGGTTACGTTTCGATACAGTACGCGTAAACTTGTATCCAGCTTGAGAAACCAAGCTGCAACGCTTGCTGACTGCGCGAAAAGTCAGTGGTATCCTTAGTGGATTACCAGAGGTTTCTAGTCGTGGACGTAGGAGTAGTTTCTCCGAACCACGTTAAGTTGCTTTGTTCTTTCATGTTTATTTATGCATCCAGCTAACCCTTCATAAGCATTATTTCAAGCTGCATAAACTGATTAACTGAAAAGAGAAACTAAGCTTTGCAATATATTTGAAGCAACAGACGGACTTTCCAAAATCCCACCACATTCCGCACACAGCCAGCTGTATCGATCAAGCTGTCTTCCAGCTGGATCAAACACAGCCAGCTCACTCAAAAGAGTTTTAATTGGAAAAGTTTTTAAACCTTGGTGTATTCATCCCCCCTCTACACCAAGGTATCCGTCTTGGGACCATCACTCTCCAACTTTGATTATGAATAGTGTTCTATCCACTGATCATTTTCTTGAAACCTGATTCCACTAGAAATCCAGACAAAGTGTCATACCAAGCTCTAGGTGCTTGTTTCAGCCCATACAATGCCTTCTTAGCTTGTAGACTTTGTCGCCTTCAACTTCAAATCTAGGTGGTTGTTCTACGTAGACACCTTCTTTTATTTCTCCATTGAGAAATGCACTCTTCACATCCATTTGAAATACTTTGAACTTGTGATATGCTGCATATGCAAGAAACAATCTAATTGCTTCCAGTCGAGCTACTGGAGTAAATGATTCTTCGAAGTCAATTCCCTCCTGCTGAGTGTATCCCTTGGCAACCAAGCGAGCTTTATTTCTGATAATAATCCCAAGGGTATCCAGCTTGTTTATGAATATCCATTAAGACCAATGATTTTGACTCCTTGTGATTTGTCAACCAGTTCTCAGACATATATAATTTCTGAGAAATTCATTCAGCTCATCTTGCATGGCATTCGTCCAGTGCACGCTTTTCAATGCTTCCAAGATGGTTAGAGGCTCTGGAACTTGAGCAACATAGCATGCAAAAAGTGTTGCGTCTTCATTGTACAACGTTAACTTTACTGAGAGTTGAGCATCGTCAGCTGCTTCTTGAGGATTTGACGGGGGATTCTGAGAAGCTGTGCTTCTTGTTCTGACACTGTCACTTGGATTTCCAATGATTGAGGAAGCTGGGTGATCTTAAATCCATCTTCGTCTTCGTCGGATTTCTTCTTCCAATTCGTTGATACTTGATGACGCAAGATCACGTCTTGACCAGAGTTGTTCCTGAGTCATAGCTTGATGAGGGATATCAGCTGGACTTGGAGTTGGGCTTGTGTCTCCTTGATGCACAAATGGATTGAACTCAACTAGAGAAGAGAGATGGGAGTCAGCTGGGTTTGGGTTTCCAGCTGGCGGCGTTCCCTATTGATTTGACATTGGGGTTCCCCTTTCATTTCCAGCTGGTCCCGAAACGAGTTCTCGGTGTAGATGGTGGGTGAATACACCGAGATGAAAGTTTTTTCAAGTTAAAACTTTTTAGAGTGAGCTTAGTTATAAATCCTACTGACTTCTTTTGGAAGACAGTCAGCTGGACTGATAACTCAGTTGGATGTGCGGAATGTGGTGGTTTAAAAACTTAACTCGTTGAACTTAAAAAAACTCAGTTGAAACAGTTATCTTTCAGTTTTCAGTTTAATCAAGTTATGCAGTTTGAAAAATCAGTTGGCTGGATCACTCAGCTATAAACTTAACTTGATGAAAGACGTGCTTGATGAGTGGTTAGTTCTTTAATAAAGAATGCAGAAAATAAGCAAAGCAATAAAGAACACAAGGTTTTAACGTGGTTCGGAGAAACTACTCCTATGTCCACAACCAGAATTCTCTGGTAAAATCCACTAGGGATAACCACTTGTTTTCACGAGTAACAAGCAACTTCGCAGCTCAAACTAGAGCTGTGTTCTAACAGTTTGTAGGCACTGTAGAAGCCTTAATGATTCAGTTTGCGGGTACTGAATTGACCTAAGCACTCGAATTGCGCGCTTCGAGCTGGCGTACCTTAACCTAAACTTTTCTGTGAAGAAGGGTTTGGGTTTGGGTTTGGGATTTCCAACTAAGAACGGGTTCTTACAATGAAGAACAAGAGTTAAATGAACTCATTCGAACTAGGCGTTACTGCCTAGGATTACAGGCAAAAAATTGTTGCAGTCGAACTAGAAATACTTAGAGAGAAGTGTTCTTGAAAAGATTTGCAGACTGCTAGAGCTTGAGAGAAGCTTGAGAATTTCAGAGTGTTGATAGCTTGTAGAGAGTTTTTCGTGTCTGAATTTGTTGTTGAAGACTGGTATTTATAGGTGGAGATTCAAAACTAGCCGTTTGAATCTCACCTACTTTCTGACAAAGGTGATCTGGCGTCTTCGGATCTTCACCTGTCTTCTTCACTATGTCAGATTCTAGGTTCACCTTTCTCACTACAAGAAAATTGAGCTTTTGCAACATGTAAAATGTGTCGCTAACGACTGTTTTAATGTCGCAAAAGGTAATTTGCGACATTTTCTGCGTCATAGTGATTTATGTCGCAAAAGGGGTATGTAGCAAATTTACAACACTTTTTTTTCATTTGTGTCGCAACATATACAACACTTTGTGTGACACTAAATTAATTGTCATTTAATATAAATGACACATTATGCCTCATTAATTAAAGTGGCGCATGTCAGTTTACTACATATTACGCGTCATCAGTTGAGATGACGCATCCTAATTTGCGACATTTTCAACATCAGATTATATTTTTGTCACAAAAAAAAATGTAGCAATTTTACAACATTTCTTCATTTACGACACAACATATACAACACTTGATGTATCATCAAATTAATTATGATTTATAATCTGCGGCGCATCAGGCGTCACTATCTATATCGATGTGTGCTAGTTTACAATACTAGCTTGTGACATTATCATCAATATGATGTAATTTTTGGCAACACGTTGTAATTGGTTCATGTCTGTCATATTTTTTTTGTTATCGATGTATTGAATAATACAATATATAAAAAAAATACACAATATGTATCAAATAAATAAGTAAATCAATTATATTATTCAAAATATAAAAGCAAATATTTTTAAATGTCAAAAGTAAACTATCAAAACTAAAACGACCCATATTAGTCAAAGATCTCAATTCAAACATTCTAACTACATCCATTCCGGATAAATAAGTGAACTACCATCTTCATTAGAAAACTTTCCGAAGCCATGGATAGAGAGTCTCTGATGCAACCACATATTAGTAGATGTCTATGTCTGTACAGGTTACATTTTGTTGCCCAAGCTTTTGTGATGTCCAAACCTGTCAAATGGATTTAAATTAGCACATAAATGTAAAGTACTAGTATCATTTACTTGTTGACAACAATCAACCAAACCACATAATCCAAAAATCACACCGCAGCACTTGTAACAAGTTAATATACCAGTACTAACTTAATGTAACTTACAATTGCAAATTATTTTACTCTGCACAAATAATCATCTAAGCATCGAAACTGGAGCCTATACTAAGAAATTGGGACAACATACATGTCATAACATGAACATAATCTATATATTCTAACGAGAAGCAACAATATCAGAAGTACTAATTAGGTCGTCAAATCTACTAATTAATTTTCAGTATGTATAGTAGCAACATGCTTCCAAAAAGAAAACTGAAACAACAAAACAAAGAATATTACAGTAAGAAATAGTAAGCCAGAAAGAAAGGAAAACTCACAAAAATTGGCAAAAATAATACATAATTAAATAAGATTACCTTGCAAAACAATAACATTTCTCCATCTCTTTCCTCAAAACATCGAACACATAATCAATGAGCTCGCTACCTCCATATAGTGTCATTTTGCCCAATTTTTCTCTACCCCAAACGCTCAAAAGTGAAGTTATCCGTGCGAGAAAATGTCTGTTCAGCTAAGATCTGATGTAGTTGGCTTCATTGTAGTAGACATTGACGCACTCGAGATGCAGATCATTTTCGCTTCGGTACCTTCTGGTGGAATAAAGTGGACTTATATCACCCTTCAGAATAATATTCAAATACCAACAATTTACTAGGAGAGCATGCACAAACTAGTCACACACTCGTTTGCAACCACCATAAGGGCATCAGAAAATAAAATGTAAACATGAAATCTAATCTCAATTATAATTAAGTTCTATATTAAAATATACCATATCTCATCACTACTCACTAGCCACAAGGATCAACATATAAAACTTGTAGAAGCTGAAAACAAAATTATATACTTCATAATGAAGACAAAAAATATAAATATAAGAGATATATATTATGGCCTACTTAAATATATTCATAAATGGATTGATATCCAATTCCTGTAAGTCACAAATATTAAAAAGAAATAAGCAATTAACCAAGCTGGACGAACATGTGAACCATAAACCCAAATGTAAAATCAATTGAGTATTAATTCAAAAGCACAATAAACCACACGCAAGTTTCAAATTGCAACAATAACGCATATGTGGAGAGAAGTGTAAACAAGTACTATAAAATATGAACTAAAAAACATTATATAATTTCTGAAATAAGTATTAGTGCTCACTAAATTAAAATTGGAGTTTGGGAAGAATCTGCCGATTTAACAAATCGATGGTTGACAATGGCATTAATTGATTGTAACAGTGGAGCGTGCAAGTCGACAGCGGAAATGAAATCGTCATAGGCGGAGAGCGGTAGAGACCCGCGGCTGATTAAGGGTGAGAAGGAGAAGGAGAAAAGAAAACATTGCTGGATGACGCGTGCACCAGAAGGCTTGAAGTCCAAGCTTGCGGCTGATTAATGGCGGCTACCGGCTGACGCGTCTGGTGAAGTGTTCCAACGCAAGGCGGCGAGAAATGGGTGCAGGGTTTCTGAAAAACGGAAATACGATAAGAGAGATTTGCAAAGAGAGAAAGAGATAGACAAAAAAGTTATTAAAAAAATAAAAAAGTAAAAAGGGGAAAAATTGTTTGGGCGAGAAAGATGTCAATTTATCACATTACCCTATATTGTGTGAATAATTCTTTTCTCTTTGATATTATATATGTATTAATTAAAATATTAAGTTTTTTTTTTTTTGCATTTTAGAGCTATACATTTACATTTTTATTCGATCCATCTTTTCATTAATAATTATTATATATGAATATGATAAAATAGAAAAACTATTAATTATTTATACTAATTAAGAGATTTGGTTCTAATTTTCTATAAATTTCGTCAAAATTCATTAATTTGATTCAAATGCACAAAAATTGTCTTAATTTCAATAATATATGATGTAATTATAATTGGTTGATCGTTATTGTCATTATTGTGTTGTTATCTTTAGTCATAAAAGTGCAACACAATATTTTATTGACTTGAATATACGATATTGAATGCAACATTATTCTAAATGTGTTGTATAATTATGATATTTTATTGAAGTGTTATAAATAAAGTGTCAAAATTAAGAGGTATATAAGTAAACGGCACATTTGTGCCACAAATTTGTAACATAATATTTTGACGAAACACAACCAACGCAAATATACGACACGGAATGCAACACTATTCTATATGTGTTGTATAATTATGACATTTCAATGAGGTGTCGCAAATATAGTGTCATAATTTAGGGACATAAAAATAAATGTCGCATTTGTGCCTCAAAATTGTGACACAATATTTGAATGACGCAGATATACAACACTCGGTGTAACACTATTCTAAATGTGTATTATAGTTATGACAATTTATTGAGGTGTCGCAAATAAAGTGTCATAATTTCGAGACAAAAAAATAGGTGTCGCATATATGTCACAAAATTGTGACACAATATTTAAGTGACGCAAATATACGACACTAAAAATATAAGTGTTGTAATTTTACGACATTTACATGTAATGTCACATGCCCATATGTCGCAATTGGTCTGTTTTCTTGTAGTATCTAGGATGGTGAGTTGTTGATTCCTCATTGGCCGAGGTTTGCTGGATCTTCTGACACGGGAAATTTGTCCTTGGAGTTGTCTTTTGACTTTGACCTGGGACTTTAGACTTGACTGATCTAATGTCTGCTGGAGGCCTTCAAGGATCAACTCCGTTTGCTCTGCTCAGTTGGATCTATTCTGTTGGATCCTCTACGCATGGGTCGGCTCAGTTTCCTTAGCTCCATTGGATCTACTTGGCTGGATCCATTTTGCTTGACACTTGTAGCTTGAGTCAGCTCAGCTGGGTCCTTCAGCTGGCTCAGCTCAGCTGTCTTCTATACAGTTGTTAACTCCTCAGCTGTTGTTAATTCCTCAGTTGTTCTTCACTCAGCTGGGTCGTCTGTTGTCTTTAGCATTTTCTCCTGTAAACTTAGAAAATCTATAAGCTCAAATAGGCGAGCTGGAGAAACACTTAGGCTTGCACAATCATCTACTAGGTTGGGGTCAGTTGGGTTTTGATATCAAATCAAAACTTAGAATTTTCCCAACAGGGTGGGTTTTCAACTGAGTTTTTCCCAAATCTCCTTTCTTTTAATAAAAGATTAATCTAGTGCAAGTCCTAAAGCTTAACCGGTATCAAGTCCGTTTTTTCATTTTCATTTCCGTCTCAATCAGTTTTGCTAAAACGTGAATGTTTGCGTTAAAAGGAGAAAGTCGCAATTAGAAGAAAGGACGGAAGACGAAAGCTTGTTACTGACTTCTGTAATCAGTTAAGATGGAAATTTCTATATACTAAAATAACTCAGCGATGCTCAGATTTCGAAATGCTTTAAAATTATGTTTTTAAAGTGATTATCATGCATAAAAGAATTGTTTTGGTGAATTCTCTTATGCCTATATGAGTTGGTTCGCCAACTAGAAAAGTCGATCGGATTATGAGTTAGCACCAAAAGGGTGTGCTTTCTAGGGTTAGTGTACATGGTAGCTGTGGGTATGTGTTCATTAAGTACGTTGTACTTAGCCCCGTATATGTTTATAAATATGCAGGTTGAGTGACGGCGACGGCAGAAGTTTGAGTGGTTGTAAATAACGAAATAAAGCTAGTCAAGCCCTGATTTTACATCTTCATATGTGGAATCAATCTACGTCTTTTCCGCTGCAAGACACTCTTTTTGTTGTAATATTTTTGGTTTAAGTATTCTATACTTAATACCCTCACAATACTGAAATACCTATGTCGAGAAATCTTTCGAGATTGTCTCTCTTTAATTAATTGAAGTACATTTCAGTTTATATCCTTGGATGATTAGTATCTATTCCTCATTTATTCAGTAATTTTCCTTCTTCCCCGCTTCTTAATTCCAACCCCTAGTCGCACCCCGGCTTAGCCGTCCCTCGGAATTTGGGGCTGTGGCATATGATTGTTCAAAGAAACCGGAAAATGCATTTTGGCCAATATATGTATTACCTTCAAGTAAATGCATAATGATTGTATGCAAAGTGAAAGAAAACCACTGATTTGCAAATAAAAGAAAGCTATTGAATTGCAAAGTTAGCTTTTTAAATATTATGCTCTTTCAAAATATATATCGAATATATATTTACAAATGCGTTTGATATATATAGCATGCATGCATAAGGTTGTGAATTGTTAACTTATTTTAATTTGGAGTATTGGAGCAGCCATGTCAGTAGTTAGAAGTTTTGGTTGATTTTGCCTTCTCTGATGCAGAGTGATGAGTGAATTGATGAAACTGGTGCTAGCGGCACTTATATTGAATAGTAACGAGTGCGATTCGGGCCACTATTGAAGGCGTGATTTGCTCAATACAATCACATAATCAGTGTTTCTTTCAAGAGGTGATGCTTTCTTATTACAAAGGATGAAATTACTGTGACATTCTTACTTCCTTTCTTACACACAGAGGCGGAACCAAGATTTTAGTCCAGGGTTCCAATTTTTTTTTTTATATTAAAAGAAATAATATTTTTAACATAATTATTAATAGAATTATTTTTTTGAGTATTGTACGTATGTGGCAGAACAACGGCTATTCGTACTTCTAATTTACATTTAATTTCTTTTTTTCTAGGTGTGTTTTTTTACCTATAATAAAATTACATCATTTTTACATAGTAAAATCATCGATTATACACCTTCAATTTTTTTATATTTTATTGAAATAAATAGCAAAAAAATAATAATTTTGAAAATGAAACGACTTTATGTTACCAACGTGTTTAAACTTTTTTTTATTTAACAATGTCATTTTTTACGCATTGTTTCACACCTAACAACATAATTTAAATCACATTTGTTATACATTTAGTTAAACAATGTCATTTTAGATTTATAAACATATTAGTCAGAAAAATTTATAAAAGGAAATTTGATACACATGAATAAAATTAATTTTAAAAATTTCAGAATTTTTTTATCAAAATTCAAAATTAAAATATAAAAATAGTATGAATTCTTTTGAAAAATATCTCTATATTATACACAAATAGATATAAAATCCATTTTTTTTTTCAAATTTATAAAGTACTAATCTAAGTTTAATAATTAATATTTCAGAAATTTAATAAGAGGAAATATTGTAAATCTTGTACAATTTGTGTTAAAATAATTAGAGGAAATTTCCTAAAAAAGAATAAGAAAAAAAACAATAAGAAGATAGAATTTAAGTGGACTCGTCATGTCATTAAAAGATTTCAAATACAATTCCACCCGCCGCCTCTCACCACTGCTCATCTATTTCTCCATATTATCCCAACCCTTCTTCTTCTACTTCTCCCTATTATCCTAAAACCTATACATTTATGCTAATTTTTTCAAAAATTCCAGGGAGGTCCAATAACTCAACTGCCCCCTGACTCCACCAATGCTTACACAGATAACTTTTGAGGTTCATAAGGTTAGTTTTCTTCTCATTCTTGTTTTTCGAATGTTCTTTGTGTTCTTTGTAATAAAAAGTATAAAAATAGTACCAGTAAATTTTTGATCTACTTACGCATGTGTTTTTATTTGATCTTTGCTAGTAGTACAAATTATGAGTTCTTAGTCGATTTGTTTCAATTTCAAGTTTTGAAGCTAAAATTATTATTTGTAAACTTTTAGTCTTCGGCACTCAATGGTAGAGATTTTATTGTTAGTAATTCACTGTAGCAAGATATATTAGAAGTTTTATCAATTTTAAATTCTTAGTCGGTTGACCAATTCCTTTTTGACTTCTAAAGTCACAATTTCAAACTTTATATCCCTTACTATTGATTGAGTTCAAATTCCTTCATAAACGTGTTGATATATATATATATATATATATAATATGACTCTTTGTTTTTTTTTTCTTAAAAAGTATGACTTTTGCAGATGATTTAATTTGAGAAGGGTTGAGAGTTGTAAGAGAGAGAATTAGTGTTTGTTTTGGAAGAGTTTCCTTTCGAATATAATTGAGTACGAATAATTTATTATAGAATATTTTATTAATATTTTCCTTTTCGTTTTGAAGAGTACTATTTTATAGTAATTCTAAGTATTGTAATTTTGGATTGAACATGATCGAAAGTTAAACTTGCAGTAGGTTAAATAAAATAATTTAAGAATTTCTTTTTATTAAAATATTATCTTTGGAGATCATTTTTGTTTAGAAGAGAATGTTATATACATTTAATTGTATATTTTAAGAATATAGTTACATGTATGTGTATATGAACAGAGAAAGAATGTTAAGAAAAGAAGAGTTTGATTATTTAAATATGTTGTTTGTTAAAAGGCTTTTCGAATATGATTGAGGGGATTACAAATTAAAAGGGTTGTAGATTTGGTTTAAAAAAAATTAATATTTCGCTTATCATATTATATATACTTTAATAAGGTCAGGAGTTTGATTTAGGATTTAGGTATTTTTCTTTAGCTTCAGATTATATAGTTAATGGTCTAAGTAGAATTTTGGCGTTACTTTTTAATAATATTATGTTTAACTAGGCATGGCGCAAATAAGATCTCCATTTTCGTGATAAAGCTCTTTGTCAAGTTTCTCTATTCAAGAATTCAAGGTGGGGTAAAGTATTAAATTTTACATGGTATGTTTTACACCAAAATTATTTAACTTTCTTATTTGAGAAATATGATTAATGTCCAACGTGTTTACTTGTGATTTGAAATATGATTGAAGTGAAAGTGACGAACATGTGTGCAAGTTGTATCCTATGCATAGTTGAAGTTATTAACGTCCCATAAACTCATACTTTGCTTTGTGCATTGAAATGAATTATGGTTGAAGTTCTTGTCCCACAAGATGATAAAATTGTGGTTGAAGTATTTCACGTATTTTCACATGTCATGTTTACACTATTGGACAAAGGAGATGTTATGCTTTGAATTACCCCCGCTGAGTATATTTTAAATACTCACCCTGTTTTTCTTAAAAATATTTACAGGGGATGAGCATGGAGCTGCGTGAAGGAAGTGTGTTGGTTAATATAAGATTTCAGTTTAAGTATTAGTAGAATTTGTGTGATTTCGCATTTCTTTTGAATTTAAACTTATAATTTGAAATTATATTTGGTAAAACATTTAGGATTGTTATGTTTAACTCTGATGGTTTAATTTGGTTAATAGGACTTGTAGTTTGCTAAAAAGAAATATTTGAGACTTATCAAGTATTTTAGATTTAGTTAAATGTTATCTTTTAGAACTGTATTTGACAGAAAGTTTAATCTCTTTCTTTTACTTTAAGGCTTATGTTAGAGATAAATCATAAACTAAAGATATGATTTGATTCAGTCCACTTGTATTATTTTTGTGTTAATATTTTCTAGATTACTTTTCCTTATTTGTATCTTGTATTTTGTTATATAATAGTGGAAACTCTCTCTCAAATCCTCAATTGAGGTAAACCAATATTCTGTCATGGTATCAGTCTAACCTACGCTGAGAAATATTTCTTTCTATTTCTTTCTTCCCTCCGTTACAACATCACTCTAACATCAGTAGTCGATCACCATGACCAGCAATTCTTCCTCCTCGTCGCCCTCTACATTCGATGCCACTCTCTCTCTTCAAGCTATGTCTTATATGGTGTCGGTTAAACTCACATCCACTAATTATCTAATGTGGCACTCTCAGGTTTTTCCTCTTCTTGCAACTCAGAAATTCTTGCCCTACGTCGATGGATCATCTCCTCCTCCTCCTCCTCCCTCCACCATCATCGAATCTAGAGTCACAAAACCGAATCTGGCATACGCAGCGTGGCTTGCCCATGATCAGATTGTTCGCGTATTTCTCATGTCAACTCTTACCGAAGATACCATGGCTGTGGTGGTGGGTTGCTCTACCTCCACCGCTCTCTGGAATACTTTGGCGACGACGTTCAACCGTTCGTCAAAAGCACGCGAACTCCGTATTAAAGATGACTTGCAGTTAATCAAAAAAGGTTCTCGCATCGTATCTGAATTTGGTGCGCATTTTAAATCTTTGTGCGACCAATTGGCCTCCATGGGTTGTATCTTGGATGACACGGACAAATCCCACTGGTTTCTTCGGGGACTTGGTTCTGAATTTCTCTCATTTGCCACATCTTAGATCAATCTTGTCCCTCTTCCCATCTTTCCCGATCTTTGATGGTCCCTGAGCTGGGTCTTTGGTGTAGGGGGGTGAATACACCAAAGATAGATTTCTGAAAACTTTTTCAAGTTAAAAACAGAGTTGGTGAGCTCAGTTATGAATCCAGCTGAGGAAAGTCAGCTGGGCTAATAACTCAGCTGGCGGTGCGGAAAGTGGTGGTTTGAAAACTTAGCTCGATTGCTTAGAAAAACTCAGCTTGAAAATATTCTTTGCGTTTTCGACTTAGTCAAGTTATGCAAGTTTATAGTCAAAACACAGCTGTCTTTGGGCAGCAGCTGAGTATGCAGATTTGAAAAAAAATGCAGCTGGCTGGGTCACACAGCCAGAGAACTTTTAGGCTTGAAAACTTGTGTTGTGTTAATGCAGTTAGTTCTTTAAATATAAAATGCAGAGAATAAATAAAGCAATAAAGAACTCGGAATTTTAACGTGGTTCGGAGTAACTCCTCCTACGTCCACGACCAGATTCACTGGTAATTCACTACTACTTGGTTTCCAAGTACCAAGCAACTTCACAATTCTAACCCGAGCTGTGTTCCAACAGTTTGCGGGCACTGTCAAGCCTAACCTTTCAGTTTACGGGTACTAAAAAAAACCTTACAACTACTTGAATTTCGCGCTTCAAACATGCGTAACCTTGACCTAACCTTTCTGGATAAAGAGGGGTTTGGTTTGGGGTTCCAACTATGAACGAGTTCTTACAATGAAGAACTTAGAGTTAGATGAACTCGTTAGAAATCTAGGCTTAAGATATACAATGATTTCTGCCTAGGAATCAGACGAAAAACTGGGCAGTGTCTGGACTAGAAACACTTTAAGAAAAAGTGTTTTTTGAACTATTTAGAACTGCTTGTAAGCTTTTAAGAACTTGATAATTTCAGAGAATGAAAGCTTGTAGAGAGTTTTTCGTGTTTGATCCTGAGGTTGAAGACGGGTTTATATAGGTAGAGATTCAAGACTAGCCGTTGGAGGAGCCGTTTGAATCTTACCTACTCTTCTTAAATTCGATATCTGCCGTTGGGCGTTTCTGCACCTGTCTTCATGAGTGTCACATCCTAGGATCTGAAGTCTAGGATGTTGATTTAGCAATCCCTCATTGGTCGAGGCATATTGACTTCTTCTGACACCGGGATCTCTGCCTTTGGAGCTGGCTTTTGAATTCAGAGCTGGATTGGGTAAACTGACTTGAAGTGACGTCTTCAGAGTTAGTTCCCTTTGTTCTGTACAGCTGGACCAGCTGTGTCTTAAACTCAGCTCGATTCTTTCTTCAGCTTGATCCTGCTCCGTTTTGAACTAAGCTCAGCTGGAAAACTCAGCTGATAGTTGACTCCTGCTGTAAACACAACTGGATCTTCTGCTGTCTTCTGCTCTGTTATCCACTGCTGTAAAACACAGCTGGATCTTCTGCTGTCTTGAGCTTCTGTTGTCTTCCGCTTCCTGAACCTGTAAACTTAGAAAATCTAGAGCTCAAACAGGCGAGCTGGAAAATACAACTTAGGTTGATGCGATCATCTACTCGGTTGGAGAACAGTTGGGTTTTGGTATTAAATCAAAACTTTATAATTTTCCCAACAATCTTCTCTCTAAGGCTGAGGCTCATGATCTTTTCACTCGATCTTTGGATGTCACTGCTATCAATACACCTCCCACAGCACCAGCGGCTTTTACAGCCAATACCAAACCTCAACATAATCGTGGTGGTAATTATAATCGTGGTAATTCTCAGGAAAATCGTTCTCAATATGGCAATCATTCGGGCGGTAGTGGTTTTCCAAAGAATAGCAACTCCGGTGGTCGTGGTCGTGGTCGTTATCCACCTCGTTGTCAGATTTGTCGCATTGATGGGCACTATGAGTCATCCTGCCCCGAGCGATATAAGCAAGCCTCGTCTTAGGCCAACTTAGCTGAGTCCTTTCGACAAGGCTGCTCTCTTACTCCTTCAGTCTCGGATTGGTATATGGACACAGGTGCGTCTGCTCATATGACCAATTCCTCCGCCAATCTCGACACCATTTCTTCGTACACCGGTAATGACAAGGTTATAGTGGGAAACGGTATTTCTCTCTCTATTTCCCATATTGGTTCTCAAGCTATTTCTAAAGATTTTTCTCTTCTGGATATTCTCATTGTGCCTCATATTACGAAGAATTTGCTATCTGTGAGTAAATTGACCGCCGACTTTCCTGTTAATGTTACTTTTACTGATCAGATGTTCGAAATTCATAATCGAGTGACAGGGCAGCCCTTGGGTCGAGGTAGACGCGAGAATGGATTATATATATTAGAACAGGGACAAGATGGTCTCGTTGCTGCTTTAAAGACTCGTTCGTGGTTCGTTTGATTTATGGCATCGCCGCTTAGGGCATGTTAGTTTTGATGTTATTAAACTTTTGAATAAATTGGGTCTCTTGTCAGTCACTTCGGTCTTACCGAACCCTGCTCTCTGCTTCTCTTGTCAATTGGCAAAGAGCAAGAGATTATCTTTTGTTTCGAATGATAAGCGTGCTGCTCATGTCTTGGATATTATTCACTGTAATTTGTGGGGTCCTTCTCCTGTTACTTGTGATGGTTTTCGATATTATGTTGTCTTCATTGATGATTTTTCTCGATATTCCTGGTTCTATCCTCTACGTCAAAAATCAGAATTTTTTGATAAGTTTGTTCAATTTAAGAGTTTGGTGGAAAATCAGTTTGGCTGCAAAATTAAACGGTTTCAATCAGATGGGGGTACTGAATTTACAAGTACTAAATTGCAGACTCTATTTCATACTTGTGGAATTCTTCACACTCTGTCATGCCCTTACACCCCAGCTCAAAATGGTCGGGCTGAGAGAAAACACAGGCACATAACTGAGACGGGTTTATCCATGCTTTTTCATGCTTCGGTTCCTGTTCAATTTTGGGTTGAGGCATTTGCAACCGCTGTCTACATCATCAATAGCTTGCCATCGGTTGTTTTGCAGAATAAATCTCCATATGAGCTCTTATTCTCCATTCCGCCAACCTATGAAAATTTTCATGTTTTTGGTTGTCGTGTGTATCCGTGCCTCCGTGACTATGCTGCAAACAAGTTGTCTCCGCGTACAATTCCAAGTGTATTTTTGGGCTATAGTTCTAAACACAAGGGTTTCTGCTGTCTTGATCCAATCACTTTTCGGATTTATATTACTCGGCATGCGCAGCTTGATGAAAATTGTTTCCCGTTTAGTGATTCTGCATCATCTTCTTCAGTTGCTTCTCTTGATTTTGATTCGTTTGTGGATCCTCATCCCTCAGTCACACCATCTCCGACTCCAACTCTTCCTCGATCCTGTCCCGACTTGTGTGTGCTTTGTCCGGATCCCGAACCTACTATGCAGCTCACTCCTTTGCCTGACAATCCCATGATGTTGATTGATAATAGGTCTTCTGATTCTCCTATTTCACCACCCCAGGCCCCCGCTCAACACCCTATTATTCGACCTAGTCATTCCATGCGCACGCGCTCTCAGAACGGAATTTTAAAACCGAAATATCCACCACATACTACTCATCTTGCTCACAGTGCTCTTCTCACTACATTACACTCCGTCAAAGACCCCAAAGGGTTCAAATCTGCTGCTAAAGTTCCACATTGGGTTAGTGCAATGGATACTCAACTTCATGCTCTTCGGACTAATTAAACATGGTATTTGGTTCCTCGTCCTCGTGATGAAAATGTTATCGGATCCAAATGGGTTTTTCGCACAAAGTTCTTGATAATGGTGCGATCGATCGTTATAAAGCTCGTTTAGTAGCGCTCGGGTTTTCTCAGCTTCCTGGGTTTGACTTTGATCATACCTTTAGTCCGGTTGTCAAGGCCTCCACCGTTTGCATCATCCTTTCTCTTGTTGTCATGCAAAATTGGTCCCTTCATCAGCTCGACGTGAATGATGCTTTTTTCTATAGTGTTCTCACCAAACCTGTCTATATGGAGCAACCGCCGGGATATGTCGATCCCGTTCATCCAGATTATGTGTGTCGTCTCAACAAAGCTATATATGGTCTCAAGCAAGCACCTCGGGCTTGGTCTTAACGTTTCTGTACTTTCTTGCTTAGTTTGGGATTTGTCGAGAGTAAATCTGACACCTCTTTATTTATTTATCGCCAAGGTTCTCATATGGTCTATCTCTAGGTGTATGTGGATGATATCATTATTACTGGTAGTGACACAACCGTTGTCACTAATATTATTGCTCGTATCCGCAAAGAATTTGCCCTCAAAGATCTTGGCAGATTAAATTATTTTCTCGGTCTCGAGGTTTCTTATTCAGATGATGGCCTCTTTTTGGGTCAATCCAAATATGCTCGTGACATATTTGGGTCAATCTCACCGTGCTGTCTGTGACGATCCGTCAAACATGACTACTTCAAGTACTGTTTATGCACGCCACCTATCTGTGAAAATGCCTCAATGCAGTTTTTGTTTTTAGTTCCCATTTTTATGACATTTCACGAACTTTAACACTTGATATGACTTGAATGATGAACGTATATGCTGGTTATATATGTAAAAATGAAATGTGAATTTATTAATTATTTTTCTTTTATAATCATTTAAAAATAATTAATTAAGCATAATTGTTGGATGAAATGCATAAGTGATCTATGTGAACTTCTTATGTGCATGACATGCTTAGCATGATATGGATTTTCAAATTAAATTATTTTATGTTTTAAACCTTTGGTCCATATCTAAGAATAAAAAATGCAAGGAGGCCCATTGTTGGTTTTTCTCAAAGTTTTAAGGCTAAATCAGAAATAGGTAGAACTAGAACATTGTTGTAAGCCCGTTAATCTTTCTCTTGAGTTAAGGCCTAAGATTGTTAAGACCGTCTTGTATAGGAGACTTTGGCAATAGTACTCAAGGATCGGAATTATCTTCAAGGAAGTGAAAGGTGGGTTATCCTATTTTCAAGTGTGGGTTAAATTCCCACGAGGTAACATTTCGGGTTATTAAGCCCAAGACGCTTTTTAAATTGATATGCATGCTTAAATGTTTTTATGCTCAATTGCTTGTGGTTTACCAAGTTGGAACATCTCAATAATACGATCGGCCTTGAGCTTTGATCGAGCCAAGGTGTGTACACAGGAAATTATGACGGTTTGATTGGAGGGAGTGGCTCCCCTCTAATTGAATCGGGTCGGTAACCCAAGAATGTGAGAAGTTGGTACGCATACTTATGTTCATTTTAAATTTATTTTGCTTATGTGAAGGGTGTTTTTACTAAAGTGGTCTTTCCATAAGAATTGAAGCATGCAATATCTTTATAAAAATGTTTTCAAAGAGGGGCACGGAACCACTGAGTGCTTTTGTACTCAGCCCCCTGCATTGTTTTTCCTAATGCAGGATGAACAACATGGAGGCGAAGGAGGGGATGTCGGTGCTATGAAGCGTATGTTGGGTGACGATCTTGTGGTCCGTCATCGTTGGCCTTCTCTATGTCTTTTGGTGGTCTAAATGACTTTGTTGTAATCTTTTGAACTTATAACCCTTGAACTCAGTTACCTCACCAAGCCTCAACTACCCCTCGTTGGATAGTTGTGTTTTTGAACACTTCCGCAGTGCGGGGCCGATGACCTCATACATCGACTCCAGTTATGCCAAGCTAGGGCAATTGTCATTTAATTGTTTTACCCACCTCAACTTACTTTCCATTCAAGTTACTTCGAACTTAATTTTCCGCTGTCATTTATAGTTAGTTCAAGTTCATATTCAAGTTAAGTCTTAACGGATTCACCCACCCTCGTGGCGGCCCACCCGATCCGCACAGACCCGGGCGGCGGGGCGCTACAGGATCGATGTGACTCCTTTCTCGGATCCTACTCTATATTGTTCCCTAGTTGGTGCATTGCAATATTTGACCATAACTCGCCCTGATCTCTCGTTTGCTGTTAACACCTAGAGCCAATTTCAAGCCAAGCCCACCTTGGATCATTTTCAGGCGGTGAAGCGTATCTTGCGCTACGTCAAAGGCACGCTGGACTTTGGTCTTGCTTTCTCTCGAGGATCCTCTACTCTTCTTGCTTATTCAGATGCTGATTGGGCCCGGTGTCTAGACACTCGTCGCTCCACATATGGATACTCCATCTTTCTGGGTCCTAATCTTGTTTCTTGGAGTGCCAAAAAGCAGCCAACAGTATCTCGATCTAGCTGTGAATCGGAATATCGGGCTATGGCAAATGCTGCTTCAGAAGTTGTTTGGGTCACAAACCTTCTTCGTGAGCTTCATGCCTTACCTTCTTCTGCGCCTACTCTACTTTGCGACAACAAAAGCGCTCTATTCCTTAGTCAGAATCCTGTTGCACACAAACGTGCTAAACATATTGATATTGACTATCATTTTGTTCGTGAGCTCGTCACTACTAAAAAGTTGCTCACACAGTTCGTTCCCTCTCATCTTCAGATTGCGGACGTCTTCACGAAGAGTCTTCCACGTCCTTTGTTCGAGTTTTTTCGCACCAAGCTTCGCGTTTGCCCGCATCCGCTTCGCTTGACGGGGGTGTTAAAGATAAATCATAAACTAAAGATGTAATTTGATTCAGTCCACTTGTATTATTTTTGTGTTAATATTTTCTAGATTACTTTTTCTTATTTGTATCTTATATAATAGTGGAAACTCTCTCAAATCCTCAATTGAGGTAAACCAATATTCTGTCAGCTTAAGCTAAGTACTTATTTAGAATTATTTCACATTTTATTTATAAAAATTTATTAATAGACTTTCTGCATTAGTTTTTTATATTATTTATAGAAAATAAATTAAGGTATTACAATTATCACGTGAGAGAGGTACATATATATTCACCATAGAATTTCTCTATTTTCATATATACACCTACTCGACAGATTCTAATTTGACATGCCTCGCCGGACACGTCACCGCCCCCGTCCACTTATTTTCATCGGACGTCGCGGCGTCGACGGATAACCGCCTTCCATGGCTGCTGCAGAACTCGTCGACGATGTCGGCATCTTCAGCACCAATTCACATCACTTTCTTCTCTCCCCCGGTCCAACGCAGCTGCATCGGAAGCATCAGCCTTCTCCGCCAAGCTCGACCACAGCTAGCGCCGCTTCACTCCACCGTCGTCCTCAGGTTCAAAATAGGCAGGCGCCCGCTTCAGCGTTGACGCCGTCGGCAGCATCACCCGACATCTCAATAATCATCTTCGTCAAAACCCGTCGCCGCCGAACCGCTGTCAGCCGTCAATGGCGACGGACGCTAGAGATCGAGGAGCTTATTAGACAGCCTTAACTCCAGTGAGCTCGCCGCTTTCAACCATGCTTTCGTCGGACCCGTCGGGCGGCGTCAACTGCTATCGCCGTGTCGGCATCGTCGGCCTTGTCGGACTAGTCGGTGGGGCCCTTCCTCTCTCTTTCTCTCTAGCCAAACAATCTCCTAATTAATTAATTCAGCCCTTTATTTGTAATTGTCATTGGACTTGAATTATATAATAAGGATTAAGGGCCGACACCAGCCTCTTGAATTGGGCCCATGCGTTGAGTCACCAAAATATATACATAAATAAAAATACAGAATAACAAGAAACGTCGCCACCACCATATTTGACTTGTACAACTCTCTAGTTAAAATACTGTAATTAAAGAGCATGGGACAAATTGTACGGGATATCATTCGTCTCTCTACAAAGTCTGTTAATTGGCACAATTAGCCTGCAGAACTGTACGTATTGGTTTAATACGAATTTGATAAAATTATTGGACTTAAATTAAAGAGCTCATATCTGGATTAGGGGTGTCCGATAACTTAACGAGACGTGTCGGCATAACCAACCACGATACTCGGATAAGTCAGCACGACTAACTGAAGAATAAGTCGAATAAACTTCTTCCCACGAAAATTGGAACAGTCTAGGAGGTGGGGGCGGGCGAATATGGCCGACGGTTGGGCTACGGAGGAAACCCTAATTAGCTAGATTGTCATATAAATGGGCGACCACTATGTCCAACTAATTCATCCAGTCTTTCACACTCGAACTCTCTACTCCATCTCTTGCCCTATCCGCCTCCATTTTTTTCTCTCTTATTATTTCTACTTTCAGGCTATTGGATATATCGGCCATATCGGCTACACTGGCACAACCTGCCCTTTTGACGCTCTTATTCTCTATCATCACCTTACGGACGTACCGGACATCTGAATCCAATACTATTTTACATCTTCATTATTCGTTATTTACTTTATTGTTCTCTTATAATTATTCCGGTTATTACGATAACTGACTTGAGCATCGCATGTCCTACGACCGACACCCCCACCACCAATGTTCCGTCGGACTCTTACGTGTGTTACTTATGACAGATTACTTTGTGCCCCGTCAACCACGTCATCCACGTCTTCCGAATAGTAGAACTTATCTCCCACAATATAAAATAAATACATTTGAATATAAATAATAATACTTCATTATTTGCCTTCAAAGGTATTACTCTTCAATTCTCTCAAAGAAGAAGGTATTACTCTTCAAATAAAATCATTCATGATATCTATGAAGCTGACCAACTAAAATTCAAGCGAGCAATAAAATCCCTTACAAACTGTATTAATTTTTTGGGTTAATATCACTTTCCAGCCTTAAAAAGATTTTTATTTGTGTGTGCGTTTTTTTTAAAATTATCCCACACTATGATGATACCACGGATTAGTACCCAATCAATTAACTTTGTTTTCATTACTTCGTTTTCATATATAAGGCTGGTTCACTTTTTAGGTACACAAAATCGCATTGGCAAATAGAAATATGCTTTAAAATTATACTCAAATAAAAAATTAATTGTATTTATGAACGATGGTCAGCATTGACTTTTCAATACTAGAAAAGTGGATCCTTCTAAAATCTAGAAACAAAGTCAATTTAGTTATTATCGAAAGTGCGGAATATTTATGAAAAAAGCATATAGTACGACTTAAAAAAATGATATTTATCCTAATTATTATTATTATTATTTGGATAATCATAACTTTAAATTTAAAGACCAAGCGACGATGAACTTGAACCCGAAATCTTCAACCTCAAACATTAACCAGTAGCCAACAACACACACGATTTACCCTAATTTTTATGTTCCAAAGCATTGCTATTTACATTCAAAAGTATTGCTTTTCAAATAAACAATCATGACATCTATGAAGATGACCAACTAAAACTCTAGCGAGCAATACAAAAGTTTTGATCCTGGTGGAAAGATAATATAAATTACATGATTTTATCAAATATATGTATCATAAAACTATGTATACATATTAATTAAGTATTCCAAACTCAGCAGACAGCAGAAGTTGTGAAAGATTCAAATAATTTAAAAAAGGAGTATCTGATGTCTACAGAGTAAGTTGAGTTTTGAGTTAATCCTTCCTAAGCACACTTATTATGATAATCTAACAAATAAAATTATAACTTACCGAAACCACTCTAAAGCTATCATCTTCTATTAACAAGAGATCTCATCTCCACTGACTGAGATCCCACATCACAATAACATTTTTCTTTTTTCTTTTTTCTAGACAGCATGAATTGGATTGTGACTGGAGTTGATGCCTGAAGTACCCGAAGCCGGATTAGCCTGAAATGCCGATGGCCTCGTAGAGCCTTCATCGAGTTTAAGTGAGAGGGCCGACGGCCCACCATCGCCAAGGGATTCCCCTAAGCTTAGGTTTGACATGCCGACAAGTTCGTCCACATTAATAGGGCTCTTTGAGTGCACAGCAGTTGGCTTCACCACTTCATGGTTCTCTGCTTTGACGGGCTCTGTACTGTATCCTGCAGGCCAAAATTGGACAGGCAATGGGAAGAGTGGAGCAACATAAGCAGGATACATGACGGGGTAAGGATATTGGGAGCCGTCTGGGTTGGGGGGAGCAGTGTCGCCGTCGTTGGAGTTTGCAGATTCCATAGATTCACATTCTTCATCCATAGCAGTAGGTAGTGCTTGAGTGCTGCTTTGCGTCTCAGCTTGCGAAGGGTTCACAGGGAAAAAATCTCTTGACATCACAGTATTATCGACTGACTGCAGGAGGGAAAACAGAACGTTGAAATCATTAGCTCTGCTTCCTAATTGAAAGATAAAATGCAAGAAGTCTATAATCGTTTTAGCTTCACCAACATGATAAACCTTAAAAGGGAATTCCATATTTGTTATGATCACATTTTCCATTGAGCACATTAATCTACTGGCATGGATGGGTTTTTGCAGAACCTGACCCGGTCTATCATCTGATGTTTGTGTTGCAATTCAAGCAGCCTATAGTCAGATGGATTACCTTTTGCAGCAAAGTGAGCAAGTGGATCCATCTGTTCCATATGCATAAATCTTGTTTTGCATATAGCTAAATGTCACTGAGGACCTACTAACTGTGTAAATATATAGATAGAGCAAGGCTTACTTCATCGGCAACAATATCGAATAGGCTTGAGCGTCTTTTCCTCCTAGACACATTACTCTGTCTGATGAAGTACTTCTGGGCATGGCTAGCAACCTGAGTAGGTGTTCTAGATATCACATAGTTTCGTGCAATGCCACGCCAATCACCTTTACCAAGCTTTTGCAAGCCAAGCAGAAATAACCTGTGTTCTTCTTCTGTCCAAGGCACTCCTGTAACATAAAAGTACAACTATTTCAAAGTAAATTCACAGACAGCACATGTGGAACTGAAAAGGGAAATACAAGGGAAAAGACTATATCTAAAAACAAACGAGCAAAGCACAATGGTAGAATCATTGAACTGACCAAGGGTCTTGAATGGTCATAACAAGTGTTAAAAGTATGCTAAACTGAAATTTGATCATGTACAAATAATATGAGGCGCCATAGAAGTATGACATCATGTAGCCATCAGCGTCTTTTTGAAACCTAGCCCGTGGCCCCCTGTTCCCCTTCAGAGTAAAAGCATCAAAGCTTACAATAACTTTCATTCACATGACTCTACGGTTGTTTTTCCTCAGATTTTGACAACATTAGTTAAGCATATAAAGATTTTCAGCACCAAAGTTTTCTCCTTTGTTCCTCTTGAAGCAGACAAGATCATGGATGCTGTTCAGGCAATGAAATTTAATCAATATATATTGGACCATGCATAGCAGACAAACCAGGGGCGATTCCTTATCCAATAATCAAAAGTGAAATCAAATTAACCAAACCTAAAATGTCACATACACCACTTATATATCGAAACATCCATCCTCTCATTCTATTCTCAATAAATATAGAAGAAACAGAGCCAAGTAGTCTTTATTATATTTTGTTCTATTAGTTCCGTGTTTTTAGATTTCAAAAGCATTAACACCAATTTCAGTCTTTTTCAAGCACTTGTCAACTTTCCGAGAAGTACAACCCCACAGAGATGCCAAATACATACATAAGACCAATATTTAAGTCCTTAATAGAGGCAAATATCATATAAGGTTAGAACAAAAACAGTCACTTTAGATTCGTGAACAACCTTCCACGAAATGAAGCCAAACAGTTGAATATAGAAATCTGAATAAGCCTAAAAATTGAGCAGCGTAGACGCGTAGAATCACATAGTCCACAACTGAAACACAAGCATGGTATATGAAAGCTCATGCAACTGGAACACCCGAAATTTTATACACAAATCAGCAAACTAATAGGGATAGATGCAAATTAGGTACCACTGAACATCATTTTCTGCTTTCCTTTTTGATACCAACAATAAGAAAATCAATTATAAACTGACCCTTATCTATACTAAAATCACATGCTTACAAAATATACAAATGAACCATCACAACCTATCATTTATTTCTGCTTTTCTTTTGTACTAATATTTCAATTTATCCAAAATCAACAGAAAATCCACAAATTAATCAGATCCACGCACAAATTAGACCACAAAAACTAGTCCATTTACACAGCATAGAAAATTACAATCGTAATAGAAACAAAGCAAATCAAAACTTAAATAACAAGCGATAACTCCAAAATTGAAAATTTAAAATAGGAATTAAAAAATGAAAACCTTTCTTCCTCTCCCGGCTGGAAGAAGACCCAGCAACGAAGTCTTCAGACGCGTAGCCATCGGCGGCGGCGGAGCCAGCAGAGGGGTGGTCGGGGGTGTCCGCTGGCGAGTCATGAGCAGCGCCGTTTATCGGCGTGGCGCTTCCACTTCCGCCGCCGCCGCCGCCGCCCATATAATGGGTCAAGTTACCCATACTAGCGCTCTTCCGAATCGAACCATCAGTCAATCGGACCCCAAAGAGCTTTACCCCTCGATTCGGACACGTGCGAGAATTGTGGCCGTTGTGGCTGCAATGCGAGCACCTCCTCGTCATTGCCGACGCAGCAATCAGATTGAAGCAAGAGAAATGGACTCACTTCGATTTGGTAGGAATCGGATCGTTAATATTTTTTTACAAGATCCGAGAGAACATGGGATTTGTTGTTTTGGGGTTGTGTTTTTAGTTTTGTGTGTGTTACGTTGATTTTGTGCCCAAACCAAAGGTTTGCTGTGTGTGGATACAGATATAGATATAGAGAGAGAAAGTCTGATCCGAAGAGGAGAGAGAGGGAGACTCGGGGGTAAAAGGAAAGAGATTGTTTTGTGGGTGAGTTCGCGTGTAATAATTATATGGGTGAGGTTTGTTTGTGTTAAATTTAATACTCTCTTACTCCCCAAATAAATGTCTCGAGCCGTCAAAAAATGTATATTAAGATAGTGAATAAAAAAATATTTCCTTTTTTTATAAAAAGTGTGGTCAAATTTTCTTTTCCGTTGTCTACCAAGAGTGTGATTTTTTAATTTAAGGGAATGACTCATCCTACACAGTCTCTTATATTTTAAACCTCACATAAATTCAAAATGGTGGGTCTTTTTCTCCACTCAAATAACATCTATATTACTTTTGCTAAAACCAATGCCACCTCCAAAAACCACACTCTTAGTGAATGGAGGGAGTACATTTTATTTCTAATTATTACATAGAAAACTGAAAAAGTGAATCATATTGTCTTGAATCAAAGCGTAAATGCAACAATTTAACATAAAATTTGTATTGAAAACTACGATAAAATATTTATTTGGGGATATAAATTTTGGTGGCTCGAAAAACTTATTCTTCCGAGATGGAGGGAGTATATATTATTATTATTAATGTACCCTTCTAAATAATAAAATGTTATATTATTGAGTCCAGGTCACTTTAAGAAGAGCGGATATAATCAACAAATTCCACGGATTATCCATTTATCCTAATTAATTACTCCTAACATTTCCCTCGAAAATCATTTTTTAGAAAGGCTAAAAAATCATTTAATATAAAATTAGTACTATTGATTACACTCATTCAAAATAACATTAGTGCAAATCAATAGGTAAGTTTGGTATCTACTCGGTCAAATTAATTCAAAATATATCTATTAGGCTTTATTTATAGAGAATTTAAAAATACTAATTTATATAAAGTTCTTAATTTTATTTAATGAATAATTAGCATCAATATTAATCATTTAAAATTTATTTACAAAAAATCATATCCACTAATAAGAAAATGCCAAGTGTCAAAATGTGATTGAATGAACTTTTGATGACTTTTGGGGTCATAGCCAATAGTCATCGATTCATCTCATTCGTACCACTTTTTTCTTGTTTTATTAATTTTTCTTTTTTTTTTCATTTTTCTGACACAATCTATTGGTGAATGTCATGAATAAATGTGGTTTTAGAGCATCTCCAAAGTCCAAACGATGCATAAAACTTGTGTTGAACGCTTTTTTGTAGAGAAATCATTTATAACAAAGCTCCATATCATACGCTATTAGTTGAGATTTCAACAATGTTGCTTCAAATTTGAAGTAGTAAAGTCATTGCTCAATTTCTTTTTTCCTTTATGTTATTGTATTTCTGTTTGTTATGTTTAATTATATCTCTCCAAGAATATTTATTTAGTTTATTTCTACACAAAATTATAAAGATTATCAAAATTTAATTACAAAATATTGAAATACAAAACAATACTAATTGCTTTGAGAATTAAGATATTTCATTATGTATTACTAGAACATTTGTGAGATGAATATTATAATTCAAAGAATTCGAGTATTTATTATATATCTTATGTTTTTCTAAAATAATGTGAGACGGATACTCTTTTTCCTACTCATTTAAGGAGTTTTAGTGAGGCTTGACCCTCAAGTTTTTGTTTTGTGATTCTTTTCTTCTTAATAACATGATTTTATTATGTGCATTAATGTAATGAATCTACGTTTTTATTATTCATTGATGAGATAAATTTTACATATTATTAAGTTTACACAAATTAAAAAGAGGCAAAATTTGGGATAACCAATATAGATAGTGGAAATTAATAGTTGGCCACCAACTTTATTTGTAGAAATTCTGGCCAACTTTTGGAAATTTGGACCAATTTGCCCTTGGATCCACTATTAACCATCCATCTACACATTTCATTTTTCATTTTTCAAATTTCAGATTTTGTGTTCTGCAAAATATTCTCTCTCTAGAAATTCTATTTTTCTTCATTTCTTCCGTCGCCGCCGTCGTACTTTCATTTTGCCGTCGCCGCCGTCGTACTTTCATTTCGCCGCCGCGTCGTCGTACTTCCATTTCCTTCGGCCGCCCCGCCTTCGTACTTCCAGTCCAGTCCACCGCGCCGTCTTGAACTTTCACATTCTGCCGGCCATATTCCAGATCTGCCACCGCACCAGATCCGGCCATATTCACAGCTTTCTCTCCGGAATCCATGGCGTCACATTCCAGATCTAATGTCATGGATGGTGTTTGTCTTTGGTCAACAGTATCCCGGTATGCCTTGGCACACCTGGTACGAATGCAACGTATTCGTACCAGGTGTGCCAAGGCATACCGCGTTTGAACTTAGCACACCTGGTACGAATGGTGTGTATCCGTACTAGGTGTACCAAGTCTAGGCGCGGTATGCCTTGGCACACCTGGTATGAATACGTTGCATTCAGGTGTGCCAAGGCATATCGCGCCTAGACTTTGCACACCTGGTACGAATGGTGTGTATTCGTACCAGGTGTTCCAAGTCTAGGCGTGGTATGCCTTGGCACACCTAGTACGAATATGTTGTATTCAGGTGTGCCAAGGCATATCGCGCCTAGACTTGGCACACCTGGTACGAATGGTGTGTATTCGTGCAGTGTTCCAAGTCTAGGCGCGGTATGCCTTGGCATACCTGGTACGAATACGTTGCATTCGTACCAGGTGTGCCAAGTCGCGACGCGCAGTGACGTGAAAAATGCAGGAAGAACACATATGCACGAAGATGACGGCAAGATCTGGAAAATACGACAAGAACATGACATACTAGATCTAGAAAACTCAATTAAAATTAATACACTAAATTCAAAGTTGATATCTTAGATTAAAAATCATCAATCTACAATACAACCATCAAACAAGCAAATTTCCAAAATACAAGATACATTATTACGATCAAAGCTAAATTACAACCATAAAACCAACAACCTACAATACACCATCAAAGAACAAATTTTCAGATGGAGATGATATGATGACAGGAGAAGAAAGCCGCAAAATAGAGGAAAGTTGCATCGACGCCGGAGAGATTGGTCATGCTGAATTTCTTAAGATCTGCCGAGCTGTGACTGATAGAAGAGAGAGAAAGAAGAGAGTCGATAATACACAAATCTGCCGGAGAAGACGACCGCAGAAAGCTACCCATGCCGGAGAATACAGATCTGAAGTTGAGAGAGAGAATCGTGGAACTCAAGAGAGAGAGAGAGAGAGAGTTCACAGATCCAGATCTGGATCTGGATCTTAAACAAGAGAGAGAGAGATGAAATTAAGGGTATTTTGGTCTCTTTACCTCAAAGTTGGCCAGAATTTCTACAAATAAAGTGGATGGACAACTATTATTATTCACTAACTTGAAATGACATTCCATACAATTAACTCAATTAAAAATTATACTCTAGAATAGTCATTTTCTAACTGTAAAAATAGGGAAGACCGTATGAATTATTGTTTCTACACAATTTAGTACTGAAACTGTTGTAAAATTATGCAATTTATTGGAGATAGTCTTATATACTCAAAATTAAGAATATTTGATTTTTGTACTAATCTACAAGATTTATAAATAAATGGATTTATTTGATTTTTTTTTATCATTACAAATATTAAACTCGGTGGGGTTTTTTTGTGGCCGAGAGTACTCGAACCTCTGACCTATTGGTCAACAGGAAACCACTCCACCACTAGGCCATCCCCACTGGGACTATTTATTTGATATTTTGGCTTGAACTTTGCCCCAGCATAACTTCAAAAATAGTCTAAAATAGCTTGAAATTTGACCTGATATTCACTAAATAGCACACGAGCAAATTTTTTATGATGGAAAATTGATGGGGATTGTCGCAGACTAACCCGTTGTTCACTTTAGAGTTGTTAAGATATGATCTATGTCAATCTCTGATAATTCACATCAAATTTTGTTGCTGAAAAAGTGAACAAATCAAAGTTTAGGCCATTTTTTACATTTTTTGAAGTTTAAACCATTTAGTGCACACTGAAAAATCATGTGTGTCTAATTGTTATCATGTCGACACAATAATACTAAATACGAACACGATCTATTAATGGAATGCTCGATACGAATTGCACAAACACAAACAGAACACGAAAATGAAGGCAACACGATTTCATTCATGTTGACACAATAAGATAACGACACATCACAATAAATTCAAACTCTAATTAGGAAATAAATTAATAAAAATAAAAAATAAATATATATAAATATTATTGTGCTATGTGAAAATGACACGAAATTATCGTGTTATACGAACACTACACAGATCTAATAAGAACGCGATACGAAATTATCATGTTTGTGTCGACACGATATGAACATGATAAGACTGCACACTAATTCATTAATTTCGTGCGTATCAGTGTCATTTATCGTGTCGTGTCAAGGTTGTCAGTACTAGCCATAACTATAATTAACCATAAATAAATTAATTAAATAGAGATTTTGAATTGAATTGCACAAAGACGCCAAATTTATTTGTCATTGCTAATTAACCTTTATTAGAATACTGTATCAATAAAAAATTTAAATTCCACTAATAATATATGTATAATTAATATTTCAATTATAAATTGATGGGACGTCTTGTTAAATGTGCGTATGTTTTCATATTCTAGTCTACGCACCACCACCTTTGCGCCATCGCCATCGCTACCCACCCAATCATTAAATCAACTTCCCTGCCCTTACTCAGATATTATATTTCATCATTGCAATCAGTTCTCCCCCTATTGGGATATGGTTTGAATGAAGTTAATTTTGATAAGATATCAAAATTCTTGAAATGATGGTGAACCAATATCTTGTATAGTTCAGTCATGATTAGAAAGATCAACCTGTTGAGGAGCAATCAAACCTGCAGGCCTCAGAAGTGGAAGCATGAAGTTAAGTCTAACATGAAGAAAAGTATTCCACAGAGGAGTTCATCCTGACTCTCTAAGTTGGTCAGTTGACTACGAAGTGAAAAGTTCAACCTGAGCACTGAGATTGAGTCTCATACCAACCTGATCAATCAGTGGATGAAGACATTGGGAGACTTTCCTAAGGAATCAAGTCATGCAGTTCAGTGTTTGTTATTGAGCTTTGCATCCTCTCCCTCTAGAAGAATTTAATTTGAATCTTGTCCACAACATTTAGGAGTATACGTATGTTCATTGTTAGGTCCGCAGGCCAATGTAGATCTTATGATTGGTCCATGTAAGAGTCAACTACTTCACCCTGACGGTTTCTAGGTACTAACTGATTCATTACTCCAGCTCAGCTTGCTGACACTCTTCACTTTATAGCTTCTAGTCTGATCATGTTAGATTGATCATCCTTTAGCTACTTAGTGGGGATCTAGTCTTGGTTCACTAATTCACATATTGAACTACAAGACTTAGTCGCATATAATTGGTTTTCACTTTTCTCTTCATAGTTTGCCGATCCATTCGGAGATTAGTCAAAATTATTCAGTGGAATGATACTCCTTAGTTTTAAGGTGATCTATATCTTTCTTAGGCTCAACTATTGATACGGTCAATCAACGGAACGACGAAACGTATCAATTATGCGGAAGCTTCAAGATTCGAACAACGTCAGCAAATATGATTGCAATCCAAATTAAATGACCAACAACGATGAACAATACAGCAACGACACACGAGAAACGAAATAAAAATTCAATAAAACCTAAATCGACGCCTAGAAACCCCGACGAAGACTCGACTGGAATCTATAGCAATTCAACTCGATTGAGCTGAAATTTTAACACAAATTATAAATTGAAAACAGGAACAACATACCCAAAATTCAGCAAAAACGCATAAGTAGAACTAAAAAACGCTTGGTGCACAATTTCGATCCGATTTAGGGTTTTAGCAATGCGATGGATTCGAATTTGATGGAATCTGGACTTGGGCGAAGGAATAGATGATTATGGTCGAAGTATGATGGTGATAAGAAGGCGTGGATGGCTGGACGAAAAACACAGAACAAAGAAACGAAACAGATTGGAGATTTACCTCAATACAGACCCCGAATCGACGAACGATTGAAATACGTATCACGGAAGCAATTCTCCGACGGCGTAGTTAACCCGAGACCGACACGAGATCATGAACGAACTATAGATTTCAGATTCAAAGGTGTCAATTCGAATCCTACCAAGAACTAGGGTTTGTGTACTTGAAGAACACGTGAGACAAAGTCGAAAAAATAACTTTTTGATTCAAACTCGTCTGCCAACAATAATGTCAAAAATAACATAAATACTAGACTAGGGTTCGAAAATTACAAGGCCTTGGGCTTGATAATTTTCGAACTAGGCTAAACTAGAATAAAAATGTTGAAAAAATTATAAAGTTTTGATTTAATACCAAAACCCAACTGTTCTCCAACCGAGTAGATGCTCGCATCAACCTAAGTAGTGTTTTCCAGCTCGCCTGTTTGAGCTCTAGATTTTCTAAGTTTACAGGTTCAGGAAGCGGAAGACAGCAGAAGCTCAAGACAACAAAAGATCCAGCTGCGTTCACAGCAGGAGTCAACTATCAGCTGAGTTTTCCAGCTGAGCTGACTTCAAAATAGAGCAGGATCAAGCTGAAGATTAATCGAGCTGAGTTCAAGACACAGCTGATCCAGTTGTACAGAACAAAGGGAACTAACTCTGAAGTCGTCACTTCAAGTCAGTTTACCCAATCCAGCTCTAAATTCAAAAACCAGCTCCAAAGACAGAGATCCCGGTGTTAGAGGAAGTCAAGATACCTCGACCAATGAGGGATTACCAAATCAGCATCCTAGACTTCAGAACCTAGGATGTGACACTGATGAAGACAAGTGCAGAAATGCCCAACGGCAAATTATGAATTTAAGAAGAGTAGGTAAGATTAAAACGGCTCATCCAACGGCTAGTCTTGAATCTCTACCTATATATACCCGTCTTCAACCTCAGGATCAGATACGAAAAACTCTCTACAAGCTTTCATTTTCTGAATTCATCAAGCCTTCAAAAGCTCATAAGCAGTTCTAAATAGCTCAAAGAACACTTTATCTTAAAGTGTTTCTAGTCAAGAAACTGCCCAGTTTTTCGTCTGATTCCTAGGCAGAAATCATTGTATATCTTAGGCCTAGATTTTGAACGAGTTCATCTAACTCTTAGTTCTTCATTGTAAGAACTCGTTCATAGTTGGAACCCCAAACCAAACTCCTCTTTATCCAGAAAGGTTAGGTCAAGGTTACGCTTGCTTGAAGCGCGAAATTCAAGTGGTTGTAAGGTTTTTTCAGTACCCGCAAACTGAAAGGTTAGGCTTGACAGTGCCAGTAAACTGTTGGAACACAGCTCGGGGTTAGAGTTGTGAAGTTGCTTGGTACTTGGAAACTAAGTACTAGTGAATTACCAGTGAATCTGGTCGTGGACGTAGGAGGTGTTACTCCGAACCACGTAAAATCTCGTGTTATTTAATTTCCCGTTATTTTTAGATATTGTACTAACTTCATTAGCATACTGCATCTTTATCAATTTTGCATACTCAGCTGCTCTCCAAAGACAGCTGTGTCTTTCTAAAACTTGCACAACTTGATTAAGCTGAAAACGTAAAGATAATATTTTCAAGTTGAGTTTTTCTAAGCAAACGAGCTAAGTTTTAAAACAACCACTTTCCGTACCGCCAGCTGAGTTATTAGCCCAACTGACCTTCCTCAGCTGGATTCATAACTGAGCTCACGAACTCTGATTTTAACTTGTTTAAAAAGTTTTTAAAGTCTATCTTTGGTGCATTCACCCTCCCTCTACACCAAAGACCCAGCTCAGGGACCATCAATTGGTATCAGAGCAGTGGTTCAAAAGACCGCTGTTTCTAAATCAAGAGATTTGTCTTGAAAATCTGCCAGTGGTCAACTGAACAGATCCACTTTTGAAAAAACTCATATTATTTCATTCTGTGCATATCTCCATGGATTCTTCTCTTAACAGTAACCTTCCCACCTTCTCGGTCGATGATTATGTAATCTGGAAGTTCATATTAAAAAGCTTTCTTTGTGCGCATCATGACATGATGTGGGACGTCATCACAGACGGACCTATCCTCATTTACAAACAAGGAAACGAGCTTGTTCCAGCTCAAGATGGTGAACAGCCATCGTATCAGCTCATTCCCAAGCCAAAGAATGAACATACCCCAGAAGAAAGGAAGCAAGCTGGATTAGACAGCTTCGCAAGGAACACCATCTCGTCAACAGTCTCCAATGCCTACCTCAGCAAGATCATCAACTGCAACACCGCAAAGGAGATGTGGGAAACCCTAGCCAAACTATGCGAAGGGTCAGAGGAGATAAAAGAAAATAAATTCACGATTGTCTGCCAGAAGTTTGATAACTTCAAGCAGCTTGTCAATGAGTCAATCGAAGGAATGGAACTCAGATTTTCAAATATCGTGGTAGAGATTGAAACCATCAGAACTGAGAAATACACCCAGCATGAAAAGAACCTAAAAGTCCTTTCAGCGCTCACAGCTGAATGGAACACATACAAGGTGGTACACCAAAGTCGAAGTGACTTGGGTGATCTTTCAACTGAAAGATTATTCTCCCTGCTCAAAGCCAACGAATACAACTTGAAGATTACCATGAAAGAATCTTCAAGCAATCAAAATGATAGATAGCTGACACCTGCGCCAAAGGAGATTGCGTTCAGAGCTAATTCTGAAAAATCCACATACATGCAATCAGCTAAGTCCTCAAAGAAGGACATGAGCAAAGAAGAGCTACCTGAAGAGATAGCCATGCTGGTAAAAAACTACAACAAACTCAACACCAGCAAGGGCAAGTACAAGAAGTTCGCAAGAACTTACAGAGACAAGTACGCAGCAGCTGATGAGAAGTCAGCTGACAAACGAACAGACGAAGGTTGCTTCAACTACAAGGAACCGGGACACTACAGGCTAGACTGTCCCAAGCTATCCAAGAAAGATAAAGACCAACTGAAAGCTAAGACAGCTGATAGAAGGAGAGCCTACATCACCGACGAGGAGTCAGAGTGCAACAAAATGGAGGATAACATGTCATTTTCAGATTCAGAAGAAGAAGCACTGATGGCTCATGATGAACCTGAATGAGATACATGCTTCATGGGACAGACAGATGGAATCGATGAAGATGAGGTAATGTTAAGAACTCAAAATCTATCTGACCCCTCACCATCACACGAACACTCTACACAGGTTTTAGAATCAGGGCTACCTGATTGGAGTTTAGTAGAGAAGGTTATGAACGATTTCAAGGAGCTTCAAGAGATCCTTGACATCATAATGTGTGAGAATACCGAGCTAAAGGTGGAACTGGAAAAGAAAAAGGTATTAGAAGCAGCTGATACAACATAGCTCAAAGAGGAGGTTATTTCACTAAACGACAAAATAGTGAAACAAGATCAACTGATGAAAGACTTCTACTACGAAAACAAACAGCTGATGGAAGAATTGGAAAAAGCCACAACTGAATCAGAAAAGAAGTCAGCTGAGATTATTGAGCTGAAAAGTTCCGAAGAAGTACTATCTAAGAAGATGGTAGCTCTCATCAAAGCTACAACAACAATGGACGAAATCATAAGTGCACAACGTCCAGCAACGCTCAAAGCAGGACTGGGTTACAATGGATCAAAGAATGCCACAAACATGCCAAAGGAGATTGCGTTCAGAGCTAATTCTTAAAAATCCACATACATGCAGTCAGCTAAGTCCTCAAAGAAGGACAAGAAGGACATGAGTAAGGAAGAGCTACTTGAAGAGATAGCCATGCTGGTCAAAAACTACAACAGACTCAACACCAGCAAGGGAAAGTACAAGAAGTTTGCAAGAACTTACAGAGACAAGTATGCAGCAGCTGATGAGAAGTCAGTTGACAAACGAACAGACGAAGGTTGCTTCAACTACAAGGAACCGGGACACTACAGGCTAGACTGTCCCAAGCTATCCAAGAAAGATAAAGACCAACTGAAAGCTAAGGCAACTGACAGAAGGAGAGCCTACATCACCGACGAGGAGTCAGAGTGCAACAAAATGGAGGATAACATGTCATTTTCAGATTCAGAAGAAGAAGCACTGATGGCTCATGATGAACCTGAATGGAATACATGCTTCATGGGACAGACAGATGGAATCGATGAAGATGAGGTAATGTCAAGAACTCAAAATCTATCTAACCCCTCACCATCACACGAACACTCTACACAGGTTTCAGAATTAGGGCTACCTGATTGGAGTTTAGTAGAGAAGGTTATGAACGATTTCAAGGAGCTTCAAGAGATCCTTGACATCATAATGTGTGAGAATACCAAGCTGAAGGTGGAACTGGAAAAGAAAAAGGTATCAGAAGCAGCTGATACAACACAGCTCAAAGAGGAGGTTATTTCACTAAAAGATAAAATAGTAAAACAAGATCAGCTGATGAAAGACTTCTACTACGAAAACAAACAGCTGATGGAAGAATTGGAAAAGGCCACAGCTGAATCAGAAAAGAAGTCAGCTGAGATTATCGAGCTGAAAAGTTCCGAAGAGGTACTATCTAAGAATATGGTAGCTCTCATCAAAGCTACAACAACAATGGATGAAATCATAAGTGCACAACGTCCAGCAGCGCTCAAAGCAGGACTGGGATCAAAGGATGCCACAAACATTGCTTCCACAAGTGGAACAAAGGTAATGTTTATAAGAGCAAAAGAAAACCCAATTCCAGCTACTCACCAAAGACCATTGAGGACATAACAGGCATTAAAAAGGCCAGCTGTGAGACAAGCTCAAGCACAGATCAGACAACAATGTGCTCAAACTCAACAAAGACAGCAGGCTGGACAGTTCAGATACCAGCGACATCAACAACACGTCGAAAGATATCAACCGAGATATCAAAGGAGACACCCAGCTGGATATCACTCATATGATCACCAGCTGGAGCACCAGTTCCAGCCGAGATATCACAAGAGACAGCAGAGACAAAGGAACGTCTCAGCTGGATACCGAAAAAGACCAGGACATCAACAAAGAAATCAAGCTGGGAAAATACTGAGATCAAGACCCCACCAGCAACAACCGAAGAACACTGTTGGTCCCAAGATAGATACCTTGGTGTAGAGAGGGGGTGGTGAATACACCAAGGTTTTAAAACTTTTCCCAGTTTAAAACTCTTTTCAGAGAGCCTGCTGTGTTCGATCCAGCTGGATGACAGCTTGATCAACACAGCTGGCTGTGTGAGTGTGTGCGGAAGTTGGTGGGTTTGGAAAGTCCATCTGTTGCTTCAAATCATATTGCAGAGCTCTGTTTCACTTTTCAGTTAGTCAGTTTATGCAGCTTAAAATAATGCTCATGAGGGGTTAGCAGAATGCATAAAACAAAGCAATAAAGAACAAAGCAATTTTAACGTGGTTCGGAGTAACACCTCCTACGTCCACGACCAGATTCACTGGTAATTCACTACCACTTGGTTTCCAAGTACTAAGCAACTTCACAACTCTAACCTGAGCTGTGTTCCAACAGTTTGCGGGCACTGTCAAGCCTACACCTTCAGTTTCCGGGTACTGAAGAACCTAACCACTCGAGTTACACGCTTCGAGCAGGCGTACCTTTACCTAACCTTTCTGGGTTTGGGTTTGGGTTTGGGTATGGGTACGGGTTTTCCAACTATGAACGAGTTCTTACAATGAAGAACAAGAAGTATGATGAACTCGTTCAAACTAGGTTTAAGATATTTCTATTCTAATCTATTCTGCCTATGACTGAATATGTGAACAACTAAGAACACAGCTGACTGGCTGGGTGTTCTTGAAAGATTTGGCTTTTAAGATCGTTGTTCATTTTTCTGTTTTCTCTTTTATTTCTTCAGTCGTCTCGCCAGATTCTTCAGTCGGCTTGTTCTCTTCAATGGTGAGGAGATATATATATGTGGAGATTCAAACTAGCCGTTGGAAGAGAGCCGTTTGAATCTTACCTACTTTCATTGACTTCTGGCCTTTAACCTACGAAGTAGGTTTGCATCTGCAGAAGCTATTTCTTCTCTGATTTGACCGCGTCAGATAAGATCTTCTGACATCGGGATCTTGTCTTGGAGAAGCTATTCGTCTTCAAGCTGCGAAGCATATCTGCTGTGTCTTTAGCGTCTTGGACTCTGCTGCGTCTTGACTCTGAGCTGTCTTAGACCTGTGCTGTATCATTAACCTGAGCTGTGTCTTCAACCTGAGATGTGTCATTAACCTGAGCTGTTTTAGACCTGAGTTGTGTCATTGACACTAAGCTGGGTCCTTTACACTGAGCTGGGTTTTTGACACTGAGCTGAGTTTCCGTCACTGAGCTGGGTCTTGATACTGCTAGGTCTTTGACTCTGTTTGGTCTTGCTCTGCTGAGTCTGCTATGCTGAATACTTCAGCTGTGTCAGCTTAGCTGTGTCTTCTGCGACTCTACCTGTAAACTAAGAAACTCTATAAGGGCTCAAACAGGTGAGCTGAAAAACGCTTAGGCTTGTGCAATCATCTACTCAGTTGGGGTTAGCTGGGTTTTGGTATCAAATCAAAACTTTATTAATTTTCCCAACAATTTTCCCCTTTTTGATGATGCCAAAACCTAACTGAGAAAAACAATTTACTTCCCCCTTAATAGGAAACGGGGTTTCAAAAGATTAAACATTCATAGCAGGTAAACAAATTCAGAGTTCAGTGCCTGGACAAGGAGTTATTGTCATCAGGGTTAGCTTGAGAGAAAAAAACGAACTTTTCATTAATAAAATGAAATTTTACAGTTTTCTAAATACAACAGAATTTCAAAAGAAAATTCCTAGTTGGCTGGGTCTTCATTTCTGCTGCTGCTACTTTATTTGTTCGTCCATTTGATGGTCAGTCTTGAGACCATATCTGTTGAAGATGAATTTTTCCAAGTTCCTCCATTCATCTTGATTTTTGGACTTGGAGATTCCTCTTTCGCCTGCCCAGTGATGAACTTCTTTGATAATTTGGGCTTTGTCAGGAAGGTTCGTTCCAGCTATAGTGGGAGGCTTCAATTGCTTGACCTTTGGAGCTTTGAGCTGGATGTCGTTTCTCTTGGCAGCTAGGGCTAAAGATCTTGCCATCATTGGATCTTCTTCATGAAGTTCGAGCAAGTATTCTTGAACGCAGTTTCGTGATCCATTCCTTTGTACTGATTCAGGTAATAGAATTCTTTGATGAATTCTGTTTTGCATTGTTCCCAGTTTTCTTTGATTTCATCTGGGTTCTTCTTGTCAGATCTTGGAATGCTTGAAGCTGCTTGTTTCTTCCTAGCTTGCCTGCAGCTTAGTCTTTTCTTCTTCTGCTTTTTCTCAGCAGGCTTGAGCGATTCGGCTTTCTTCTTGATAATCTTGTCCAGCTCCTGCATTTCTCTTCTTTGCTCGTTGTGGAAATTACACAGCCAGTGATAGTCCTTGTATTCTTCTGGCTTATGTCCACAAGCTTTGGCAAGAGGCGACCATCTTCTCTCTCCATGTCTCTTTGACTGCTACAGTTGGCTCATCCTCATCCAGCTCTTTAGCAAAGTCGTCAATTTCTGACTGATTTGGCTGGACATGTTCCCCCTGAGCTGCAGCTTTCCTCTCCATTGTTTTTCCAGTTCCATCCTTATCTTCCCCCTTTTTGGCATTATCAACAAGAGAGGCAGCGAGGTTGGCAACTGTTGCATTGAGCTTGGCGAGAGCAGCTTCAACATCAGTGATCTTGGCTGAGTTGTCAGCTGTGGCGATGTTCAGCTGAGCAGTACTGCTGCTTCCAGCTCTGAACTGAGCATCCAAATCCTTATATAGGTTGAAGAGTTGGCGGATGTCAGAGCTGTTGGAGAGAGTAGACTTATTGATGCTTTCCAGCTGGCTTGATAGATTTACTATGTCGTCGACTTGAAGTCTTGTTACAATCTCAGGAACTCTCTTATCTAAATGATTTCTGAGTTCGAGATCTTGAGAAACAAGAGACTGCTTGAGATCTAGACTTGTACTTTCTTGTACATTTTGGGCAAATTTATGAACATCATCAATTGCCCGTTGTTGTTCTCAAACTTGACAGTCTAGAGCTGTGAATCGCAAAATAACATCGACTTGAGACTTCAGTCTGTCCTGAAAGAGTATTTCCTCAACCTCTTTAGAGATTGCGTCTTTCATGGCGGTTGATAGCTCGACAGCTGAGTCCGTTTGTGTTCTAGATTCAACATGAATGGGTTTGTCTGCCTCGACTTCGACCAGTGCACGAGTGTCATCGGCAATTAGACTCGGTGGGGCTGCCGCTTCTGGTTCCACTTCTGGTTCAGCTGTTGCCTCAGCTGTTTCTTCGAAGATTATTACCTCAGCTGTGTTATCTGGTACATCTTCCTTGGTAATCTCAGCTGAGACTTCTTTGGAGTTGTCAGCTCCAGAAGGCGTTTCCCATCCTGCTGCTGTTAGAAGCTTGTTTGTTGACTCCCAGACGTCTGCTGGGTGCGGCTTGGGATACTGTTGAGACACTTTGATGATGCCTCTAATGAGATTATCTTGATGAAGGTATTCATCCTCCAGACTTCCAAAGCCAAAAGTGTGCTGGAGGCCTGCTTCGTCTGTCTTCAACTTCTCGTAGGAGAAGGTCTCTATCAGCTGCTCATTCTGGTACCAAGTTGCCATCTTGGTGGCCAGATAGAACTTAAGATCTCTAACTTTGATGAGGGCGATAGGTAGGTGCGCCAGGATAGGATACTGAGTTAGAACACTCTTGATCCCTGCAATGCGCAAGTCCTCGTACATAGCTTCCATAAAGGCTGAGCCAGAGGAGTTGAATGATAGAGAGACAGTAGAGTCACTCTCCTCTGATTCTGTGAAGATTTGAGGAACTGGTTCAATTGGGTTCTCAGTAGGCTGTGAAGAAGCATCAGCCAGTTGAATATCTGCCTGCTCTCTTACAGGAGATGGCTCTTTAGTTGGAGAGCTGGGTGGAGGAGAAGGCTGTTTCGGCTGAGAGCTGTGAGGTGGTGATGGCTGGGGTGAGCTGAAAAGAGGTGTCTGATTCCTTAGATTATCCAGCTCGTCCTCTGAGCTGGATGACGATCCATCATTCAATCCCATATCAGCCAGGATGTTTGATCCGAATTGATTGAAGGCTAATACTGGCTGTGGGGAGAGATTCACCATTGCTTGACTTGGATTTGCTTCAGAAGAGCTTACCTCAGTTGGTGGAATGACAGTTGTTTTCTTTTTCTTTTCAGCTGGGCCTCCAGCTGGTTTGGGGTCAGCTGCCTTTCTTTTTCTCTGTTTCTTCTCAGCTGGAACTTCTGCCTCTGTTCCTTCCAGCTGCTTCTTGCCTTTGCTCACAGCAGGCTGTTTCTTCAGGAGATCATTAATTTGATTAATTCTCTTAAAGAGAATCTTCGTTTCTGGAAACAGTTCTGAATCAGCCCACTTTACTGTGTGCCCTATCACTGCTTGCTCTATCAAGAATAAAATTTTAGAGCATAGATACAGGGGCTCTGAGATTGAATACATCGTCCTGGTGGAGTCGAACTTGATCTTCTCTGACTCTTTGACCAGTCGGTTGAGTAAGAAATCAAACCAGTTGACACTTGCGCCTTTGATCATGGCAATCATTGGCTTGAGCTTTGGAATACTGATCTCTCCTTGAGATCCAGCTATCCCAAGAATACACTTCTGTGTAATATCCAGCAGCAGCCTGTACTTTGGCTTGAGAAGGAGCTTTGATATACTCGCTCTATACGGATCTGGAGAGATAAGCATCTCTTGACTGAGGAATTCATCTACTTCCTCACGGCTATAGTCGTCTGGAATGAATTTTCCTTTGCTGGGTAGATTGAACACTTTTCGCAGCATTCTGTTGAGCTTGATGTTGACGGTTGCTGAGTCAAATTTTCCGTCATCGCCCTTGACAATCACATCGAATGACGATGAGTAGAAGCCGTCTTCGTCGATAATATTGAGGTAGAAGAGGGCAGCATCTCTCTTCAGCATAAGTTCGGGCATGGAGGTTGCCCACAACAAGAGACCGGAGTCTACGACGAGATCCACCATCTCTTGGAGTTCAGAGATATGAAGGTTGGAGGTGGAGAGACAACTTTCAAATGACAATTTTGTCATAAGAGCTTCGAACTGATTAATCCCTGTGGTTGATTTCTTGGGTGCCATTACTGCAATCTGTTAAATTTGATCGTGCGAAGAATTTGCAGAAGAAAAAAATGATTTGAGAAATTGAAATCCGCAGAGATAAAGATGGAAGAATTCTGCGTATCTTTTCCATATATATCAACTGCCATAATGGATCAACGGTTGAGATTGAAGCAGTTGATATTCTGATCAACGGCTGGGAGAAATTCACTCATCACGTTTGCTGACGTGCTTACGGCGAGTAAATTACAACCGCGCATGAGGCATTTCAAACGTTTGACGTTCTGCCTCGATCCTACCGTGCTACAGTACTTCTGTACTTTTATAATTAATGCGATGGGAAAGGAAACTTATCAAGTAATTTAACTAAATGTCCGCTCAAAATAAGAATTCAAAATAATTGGACTTATATAGCATATTCCTCAGAGCAGTAAAAACATGAGACACAAACCGGTCAGCTTGGACATAGGAGTCAGCTGATACCAAGGTGGTCTTTTTCTTTGCTTGACTGAGTTTTCCCCTCAGCTGAGTATCTGGAGATTAGCTTGATTTTTCGTCGACTGAGTTCCCTTGAGTTCTGCGACTGACGTCTAGTTGAGCTTGATTCGCTTTCATCTGGGTAAACCTTCTGAACTGAGCTTTGAGATCCAGCTGAGTTTGTTCCCCCTCAGCTGGGTTCATCTTCTTGATTCTGCGCTCCTTGTTTGATCGAGTTTTGTTTGATATCCAGAGGATGACATTTGATAGATCAGCTGGATTTCTCTCTTGATTCTCTACTTGAATCTTCTGCTGGATTAAATTTTCCCTCAGCTGATATCACAGCTATGTTGATTTCCAGCTCGATGGAGTTCCCCCTGAATTTGATAGTAGGTGGCTGTCTTTTCTCAGCTGCTTCCTACTTGAGTTGATCGGATTCTCATCACTGGCTCATTTCTTTGATGATGTCAGCTGTTCCATGATCAGTTGAGTTCACTGCTGCTTTGCGGGGTAGAATCTTCGATTTTCTGTTCTTTGCATTGCATTTCTTCGCATCGAACTTACCAGGAAAATCGTTATTACAATAATTGGCTGGGACCAGTACGCTTGACATATTCTTTGAAGAGCTTTGAAGTAAGTCATGAACTTTGATCACTAGCTGCCTTTCTTTCACAGCACGCTTGATGACATCCTCAATTGCGTTTGTCCCTTCTTGATCTGTTATCACTTCTTCGGTACCCAGTTGTGACTAGGTCCGACTTTGTTTTTGAGGGTTTCATTGACAACCCAGATTTGTCCTTATCTTTTGTGAGTGATACTTCTGGTTGGTCCTTGAAAGGGTCATTTCTTCATTGGACCTTGTTGACTCCATTTTGATGAGGTCCATTTTATAAAGGGAGTCTGTCAGCTTGATATCTAGCTTGATATCCCGTCTGCTGGAATCTTGATGTGAAGCTCGGTTAATTTTTAGCTTTATAACCAGCTGAGATCCTTCTCAGCCGTCCTTTTAGTTGACCTTGATGTCTGTGTTGGATGACATTCTGTCTTTGATTTTGATTCCAGTTAGCTGGATTTATCTGCTGCCTTTTAGCTCTTTGATCAGCTGGGAGTTGCTGCTTTTCTTGGGCTTGGAGTTGTTGAGCAGTTTTCTTCTCTGAAAGGACTGAACTTGGAGGGCTTGCTTGATTATGTACGACCTCTGGTACATCCTTGGTTTGGTTCCAGCTGCGTTTGCATTGGTTGGAGCCATTCTTTGATTTGATTCAGCTTTGGCCATCTTCAGTTCCTGATCATTCATTCTTCCGCTTGTCTTTCTGATTTTATGAAGATGATGGGTCCGTTAGTGATAACATCCCACATCATGTTGTGTCGTGCGAACAGAAAGCTTTTTGAGTTGGAACTTCCCGATCTGATTATCATCGACAGAGACAATCGAAAGATTCCTGCACAAGGAAGATTCCATGACAGTATGCAATATAATGATTTTAAAAAGATTTTGAAACTATGAAGGATCTGTTCAGGTGACCACAATCAGCAAAGAAATGCTGACTTGACATAGATACAATGATCTTTTGAACCACTGCTCTGATACCAATTGTTGGTCCTAAGACGGATACCTTGGTGTAGAGGAGGGATGAATACACCAAGGTTTAAAAACTTTTCCCAGTTTAAAACTCTTTTCAGAGAGCCTGCTGTGTTCGATCCAGCTGGATGGCAGCTTGATCAACACAGCTGGCTGTGTGAGTGTGTGCGGAAGTTGGTGGGTTTGGAAAGTCCGTCTGTTGCTTCAAATCATATTGCAGAGCTCTGTTTCACATTTCAGTTAGTCAGTTTATGTAGCTTGAAATCATGCTCATGAGGGGTTAGGAGAATGCATAAAACAAAGCAATAAAGAACAAAGCAATTTTAACGTGGTTCAGAGTAACACCTCCTACGTCCACGACCAGATTCACTGGTAATTCACTACCACTTAGTTTCCAAGTACCAAGCAACTTCACAACTCTAACCTGAGCTGTGTTCCAATAGTTTGCGGGCACTGTCAAGCCTACACCTTCAGTTTCCGGGTACTGAAGAACCTAACCACTCGAATTACACGCTTCGAGCAGGCGTACCTTTACCTAACCTTTCTGGGTTTGGGTTTGGGTATGGGTTTTCCAACTATGAACGAGTTCTTACAATGAAGAACAAGGAGTATAATGAACTCATTCAAACTAGGCTTAAGATATTTCTATTCTAATCTATTCTACCTATGACTGAATATGTGAACAACTAAGAACACAGCTGACTGGCTGGGTGTTCTTGAAAGATTTGGCTTTTAAGATCGATGTTCATTTTTCTATTTTCTCTTTTATTTCTTCAGTCGTCCCGCCGGACTCTCCAGTCGGCTTGTTCTCTTCAATGGTGAGGAGATATATATAGGTGGAGATTCAAACTAGCCGTTGGAAGAGAGCCGTTTGAATCTTACCTACTTTCATTGACTTCTGGCCTTTAACCTACGAAGTAGGTCTGCATCTGCAGAAGCTATTTCTTCTCTGATTTGACCGCGTCAGATAAGATCTTCTGACATCGGGATCTTATCTTGGAGAAGGTCTTCGTCTTCGAGCTGCTAAGCGTCTCTGATGTGTCTTCAGCGTCTTGGACTCTGCTGCGTCTTGACTCTGAGCTGTCTTAGACCTGTGATGTATCATTAACCTGAGCTGTGTCTTCAACCTGAGCTGTGTCATTAACCTGAGCTGTGTTATTGACACTAAGCTGGGTCCTTTACACTGAGCTGGGTTTTTGACACTGAGCTGGGTTTCCGTCACTGAGCTGGGTCTTGATACTGCTGGGTCTTTGACTCTGCTTGGTCTTGCTCTGCTGAGTCTGCTATGCTGAATACTTCAGCTGTGTCAGCTTAGCTGTGTCTTCTGCTGTCTTCTGCGACTCTACCTGTAAACTAAGAAACTCTATAAGGCTCAAACAGGTGAGCTGAAAAACGCTTAGGCTTGTGCAATCATCTACTCGGTTGGGGTCAGCTGGGTTTTGGTATCAAATCAAAACTCTATTAATTTTCCCAACAAACACAAAGAATGTGTATATCGACTCAGCTGGAAGGATCATCAGATCAAATGACCCAATTCGAGTCATCAAGCAGATCTGGGTCGTAAAAGGATCTCTGTCTAACCCACAAGGACCCAATTAAAACTCGGTACCTAAATTTTGATTTTTGTCATAGGTTGCAAGGGAACGACGCATCATTGATGAGTCGATGAGAACGCTATGGTACTTGGATAGTGAATGTTCCAAGCACATGACCCACTTAAAGCATCTACTCCAGGAGTTCATCGAGCGTCCAGGCTCACAAGTAACATTTGGTGACAACTCCAAAGGTCTAACCAAAGGTTATGGTACATTTAAAACTAAAAATGTTATAATCCCTAATGTTTCATATGTACAAGGATTGCAACATAACTTGCTTTCCATTAGCTAATTCTGCGACAACGGTTTTTCTGTCAAGTTTGATGCACAAGGATACATAGTGAAGCACAGGAAAACCAAGCAAATGCTACTAAGAGGGAAAAGAGAAGGAAATATGTATTTCGTTGACTGGAACAGCAGCCCTCCTGAGACTTATCTTGTATCCAAAAGCAACAATGAAGTCAGCTGATTGTGGCACAGACGGCAGAATCATCTCAACTTCAAGACAATCAACAAAATGGCTAGGAACCAGCTCGCTAATGGAATTCCAGATAAAGTATATGACAAAAGTCATATGTGCAGCGCATGCCAACAAGGAAAACAAACAAGAATTTCATTCTCACTCAAGCCAGTACAGTCAACTGATCGCCTTCTTCAACTCCTACACATGGATCTCTTTGGTCCAGTTACTCCAGCAAGCTTCAATGGCAGAAAATATACTCTGGTCGTAGTGGATGACTTCTCAAGATTCACATGGGTGTCATTCCTATACTAGAAGAACGAAATAAGGACTAAGCTGCCAATTATGCTGGAAAAACTGTCAACTCAAAAGGATTGCAAGATAATGTCAATCAGATCAGATCGGGGAACGGAGTTTCTGAATGAAACTATTTATGAATACTGCGAGAAGAACGGAGTTCAACATCAAACCTCAGTAGCACGCACGCCCCAGCAGAATGGTGTAGCAGAGAGAAGGAACAGAACACTCAAAGAAGCGGCTACCTCAATGTTAGCCAGCTCTGCCATTCCAAAGAAGTTATGGGCCGAGGCAATCAACACAACATGCTTCACTCAGAATGCTCTCTACTCACATCAAGGCAAGGAAAGACGCCGTATGAGCTATGAAATAACAGAATACCATACATTGGATATTTCAAGGTCTTCGGATCTAAATGTCATATCCTAAACAATGGAAAAACACAGCTCAAGACATTCGATGCGAAGACTGACCGAGGAGTATTTCTTGGTTACTCTGCTGTGAGTAAAGCTTACAGAGTCTTCAACAGAAGAACTCAAACGGTCGAAGTAACTCCACATGTTATCTTTGTCGAATCATCATTCGAATATAGAGATTCTATCAAACGAAGAAGTGAAGGAGAATCTTCAAGGCAGATTCAGACAAGAGCTCAAGAGAATCGAATCAGGAATCTGGCCGAACCATTAATATGCGATGATGAGCAAGAGGAGGAACCTCAAATCAATCAGGAAGTTCCACCAGCTGGAAATCAAGAGGAACCTCCAACGCCAAATCAAGGGGGAGTGCCATCAGCTGGAAATCCAGACACAGCTGAATCCCCAGCTCTATCTCTAGCAGAGCTCCTACAGAAGTCACCTTAAAACACAATCCAAGTAGAATCTCATTCTCAAGACTTAACTCCAGAACAACTCCAAGCCAGACGAAATCTAGCCACTTCTAGCATCAATCAGCTGGAAGAAGAAATTCATAGAAGAAGAAGATGGATTGAAGATCATCCATCATCAGCAATCATTGGAGAACCATCTGACCAAGTCAAAACCAGAAGCTCAGCTGCTCAAGCTACATCGGATCATCAAGAAGCAGTTGATACAGCTCAACTCTCAGTAGAGCTAGAACTGACTGTCTATGATGAAGACACAACTCTAATGACGTGTTATGTAGCTCAAGTTCCAGAACCTCAAACAATTCTAGAAGCCTTAAAAAGTGTACCCTGGACAAACGCCATGCAAGAAAGCTAAATGAATTCCTCAGAAATTGTGTCTGGGAATTGGTCCACAGACCAGAAGGAGTCAAAGTCATAGGACTCAAATGGATCTTCAAGAACAAGCTGGATACCCTTGGAGTCATCATTAGAAACAAAGCTCGACTCGTTACCAAAGGTTACACACAACAAGAAGGAATTGACTTCGAAGAATCATTTGCTCCAGTAGCACGATTGGAAGCAATCAGACTATTTCTCGCTTATGCAGCACATCACAAATTATAGGTCTATCAAATGGATGTGAAGTGTGCATTCTTAAATGGAGAAATCAAGGAAGACGTCTATGTTGAAGAACCTCCAGGATTTGAAGTAGAAGGAAATAAAGTTTACAAGCTAAAGAAGACGCTTTATGGATTGAAACAAGCACCTTGAGCTTGGTATGATACTCTATCAAATTTCCTTGTATCCAAAGGATTCAAGAAAGGCTCAGTAGACAGAACACTCTTCACCATCAAGTTGGGAGAAGACATCCTGGTTGTTCAAATCTATGTAGACAATATCATCTTCGGATCAAGATCAACATTCTTATGCCAAAGATTTGGAGAGATGATGTCAAAACAGTTCCAAATGTCTATGATGGGAGAAATGAGCTTCTTTCCAGGACTTCAAGTCAAGCAATCAGCAGAAGGGATTTTTATAAATTAATCCAAGTACGTGAAAGACTTGATCGCCAAATATGGAGTTCAATCCAGCAGAACAGTAAAGATCCCGATGAACACCAACTGGAAGATTGAACCCGGAACTGAAGGAAAGTCAGTTGATTCCAGTAAATACAGAGGGATAATAGGTTCCCTGCTGTATCTAACAGCTAGTCGTCCAGACATCTCTTTCGCAGTCGGAGTGTGTGCCAGATTTCAAGTTGATCCAAAGGAGGCACACATGCAAGCAGCCAAGAACATTCTTAAATATCTCAAAGGAACTCAGAATGTTGGGCTGTGGTACCCAGCTGAAGACAATCTATAGCTGACTGGATATTCAGACTCAGACTTCGCTGGAGATCGGTTGGACAGAAAATCAACTTCAGGAACATGTCAGTTCCTAGGAAGCAAGTTAATATCGTGGTTTTCAAAGAAACAAACATGCGTCGCAACCTCCACAACAGAAGCAGAATATATGGCAGCTGGAAGTTGCTGCTCGCAATGATTATGAAGTAAAAACTGGACAAGTTCCAATTTTCTGTGATAGCTCAAGTGTTATCGCTATATCAGAAAATCCAGTACATCACACAAGATGCAAACATGTGGACGTGCGACATCACTTCATCAAAGATCACGTGGAAAAGAAGGATGTGATTGTTGAGAAAATTCACACAGACATACAGCGGGCTGATATACTCACAAAGCCGCTGGTAGAAGCAAGATTCAAGATACTGTGCGGATTACTCGGATTACTCAACCCAGACGAAGCTACATCCAGCTGAATGGAAGCAGGCCCAACTGGAATTCAGAATCAACCTCAAAGAAGAACCTAGCTGAAAAAGAATCAAGCTTAACCAGACGCCTAAGTTGAAGGATTATTCAGCTGAGGGGGAAACCAGCTGGAAAAATGATCACTCAACACAGCTATTCATAACCGAGGTATCAGCTGACTACGATGATCAGCTGAGAGGTTTGCAACATCATTACATATACCTATTCATTCTATTTTAGACAGACTTCAGTCAAATCATTTGATGTCATAACTAATCAAATTTAATTAAAAGTCTGCAAAGAACTGAAACATTGGAGTTTCGAGGCAGAAGTCAAAACGCCTCAACCATCCTCACGCGCGCATTAACTCGCATTTTCTAATCAAGAAACTGACATGACGCGAGAATCACTCCCAGTCGTAGATCTTCTTATCAAACTACCAATCTTGATCGTCCATTCATCAAGAAAGTTGATATAAATATGCTAGAAGAGATACACAAACATTTGCCTTAACCCTAAAAAGTTTTTCGGCACTCTTTCTTCTTCCTCTCCTATATATATTATTTGTTCTACTAACAAAAGTTGCAGAAGAAGAACATGAAATCTAGAAAGATATCTCCAGAAGCTGATCAACATGAAGAGTCTGTCAAAGCTTTACCTTGAGAGTTGTTTAACTCTCAGGAACCACAAGAAGATGGAGTTCCAGGAGATAATGAAGCTCAATGACAGATCCGGTCTAACGCAGTAGGTGACTGCAAAGCTCAAGAACATCATTCACCAGGAAATTGCAAAATTCTTCCTGGGAATGTCAAAAGAAAAAGACCTCATCCGCCCTAATGTTTCTCTCAAAATAAAAGAGAGAACGGGACACACAACTCCCTGGGATGCGGAAATCAACGTCAACAAGATCCTGTCAAAGAAATTCAACCTGAGAGGAAGCCCAGTCAGAACTGGATGAGATGTTGATAAAGCCGAAGTCTTTAAGAGCAGACATGTCAAAAATCTTGCTCCGCCACAGGAGGCACATAAAAAGATGCAGGAGGCAAAACAGCATGCATCTATCTCCTTCCCAGCTAGGAAGAGGAAACAACATGAGGAGACAAACAAGCTGAAGCACCGTCTTCAAAGAGAAGACTCAAGTTAAAGGTGCCCAGCCAGTTAGCCGAGAAGCCAACTGACATTGAGAGAGAATTCGTAACTACTCTCCGAGGAGCAGAAGATCCACAAGCGGTGGTTTCTTACGGTGGAGAAGAAGTTCATGTGCCAGCGTGAACATCATCATCGCCACCACCACAACAACGTATTCCAGCTGATCAAGTAAACTTAGACCCCAATCAACTAAGCTTAAACCTCACAGCAGATGGAATACTTCAACCGCATTCTCCTCAATTTCCTTCAGCTCAACAGGGACACCAACTTCAAGATCAACTTATGGAAGTTGGAGCTCAAGCCCCTGCACCAAGCTCAAGTGGAAAGCATCATCCAACCGATGATCACTTACAGCTGGATGATAAAAATAAGAGCTGAACCCCTTACCCCCACTTCAGAAGTGGAAAGGGAATACTTAAGTTCTTCAAGAGTTGCACGTGACGCCTCCATCTCAAGGTTTGAAGACCTCATGCTTAAAGGAGTCACCAGCGCAACTGAAGAGCTGACTCAGACTTTCTCATTCAATCTAATGAAGTCTGAAGAAGCCAAATTACAAGGAATGAAGTTGTACCCTACTCAGAAGATGTCATCTCTAGAGCCAACTCATACCTCCAAGCACTCAGCTGGACCGCCCCAGCTGAAACAACCAAGGAAGCCGTGCCTGCAATCACAGCTGAGGCTAGTGCTATTAAAGAAGAGCCAGCCGATGCAACAGCTGAGCCACCAAGACTCCAGACCTCACTGCTTAGAGCTAACAACCGCAGCACAGCCGAACTAAACATCGCAACAGCTGACAACACAGCATAGATCGCTGACGCAATTCAGGAAATTGCACAGCTCAATAAGACGATGGTGTGTCTCTCCCGCCTTGTTGATAATGCCAAAAAGGGAGAAGATAATGAGACAAAGGCAAAACTGCTGAACTGCTGAGCTAGAGGAACCAGCGGAACCAGCTGAAGGAGAAACGGAGTCAAAATAAAGAAGCAGCGGATGCAGAAGAGAAGACCCAACCAGCTGGGATTGAAGATTGAAGATTGAAGAATTGAAGAAGTTTTTTCAATTTTTTTTCATCTCTTTATCTGATGTAATTTCTTACATTAATAAAACAAAGTTTTATTTGCTGCTCAAAGCTCACCCTGATAACAATTACTTTTTGTCCAGGCTCTGAACTCTGAACTCTTAATCTGCTTATTTTTTTTACCCTCTTAAAACGTAGGGGGAAGCTAAGGGAAAGCTTCATAAGTTGTCCCAGTTAGGTTTTGGCATCATCAAAAAGGGGGAAATTTGTTGGAAAATTATAAAGTTTTGATTTAATACCAAAACCCAACTGTTCTCCAACCGAGTAGATGATCGCATCAACCTAAGTAGTGTTTTCCAGCTCGCCTGTTTGAGCTCTAGATTTTCTAAGTTTACAGGTTCAGGAAGCGGAAGACAGCAGAAGCTCAAGACAGCAGAAGATCCAGCTGTGTTCACAGCAGGAGTCAACTATCAGCTGAGTTTTCCAGCTGAGCTGACTTCAAAACAGAGCAGGATCAAGTTGAAGATTAATCGAGCTGAGTTCAAGACACAGCTGATCCAGCTGAACAGAACAAAGGGAACTAACTCTGAAGTTGTCACTTCAAGTCAGTTTACCTAATCCAGCTCTAAATTCAAAAACCAGCTCCAAAGGCAGAGATCCCGGTGTCAGAGGAAGTCAAGATACCTCGACCAATGAGGGATTGCCAAATCAACATCCTAGACTTCAGAACCTAGGATGTGACACTGAAGAAGACAGGTTCAGAAACGCCCAATGGCAGATTATGAATTTAAGAAGAGTAGGTAAGATTCAAACGGCTCCTCCAACGGCAAGTCTTGAATCTCTACCTATATATACCCGTCTTCAACCTCAGGATCAGATACGAAAAACTCTCTACAAGCTTTCATTTTCTGAATTCATCAAGCCTTCAAAAGCTCATAAGCAGTTATAAATAGCTCAAAGAACACTTTATCTTAAAGTGTTTCTAGTCAAGAAATTGCCCAGTTTTTCGTCTGATTCCTAGGCAGAAATCATTGTATATCTTAAGCCTAGATTTTGAACGAGTTCATCTAACTCTAAGTTCTTCATTGTAAGAACTCGTTCATAGTTGGAACCCCAAACCAAACCCCTCTTTACCCAGAAAGGTTAGGTCAAGGTTACGCTTGCTTGAAGCGCAAAATTCAAGTGGTTGTAAGGTTTTTCAGTACCCGCAAACTGAAAGGTTAGGCTTGACTGTGCCCGTAAACTGTTGGAACACAGCTTGGGTTAGAGTTGTGAAGTTGCTTGGTACTTGGAAACCAAGTGGTAGTGAATTACCAGTGAATCTGGTCGTGGACGTAGGAGGTGTTACTCCGAACCACGTAAAATCTCGTGTTATTTAATTTCCCATTATTTTCAGATATTGTACTAACTTCATTAGCATACTGCATCTTTATCAAATTTGCATACTCAGCTGCTCTCCAAAGACACCTATGTCTTTCTAAAACTTGCACAACTTGATTAAGCTGAAAACGTAAAGATAATATTTTCAAGCTGAGTTTTTCTAAGCAAACGAGCTAAGTTTTAAAACCACCACTTTCCGCACCGCCAGCGGAGTTATTAGCCCAGCTGACCTTCCTCAGCTGGATTATAACTGAGCTCACGAACTCTGATTTCAACTTGTTTTAAAAGTTTTTAACGTCTATCTTTGATGTATTCACCCCCTCTCTACACCAAAAACCCAGCTCATGGACCATCAAAAAATAAATAAATCCATTGGCCCTATACGACTAAACACAAATTGTAGTAATTGGGCTCTAATTACAATTAAATAAAACAAACTATACTAATGGAAAATAATTAAATAGCACACGTCCCAAACATGGCATGGCCACGACCTAGGTGTCTTCCTCGATGCTCGTCAAATTCACCAACTTGTACTGTCGGAATCCATTTCCATCGTCCTCCAACTTCTTCTGAACATAGCACTGGAAATAGCCTTGCAGCTTCTTGGCTCTTAATCTCGTCACTGGACCTCTAAGCTGCAACTCCGGATTTAATTCTTCAGTGCTAGACTCGATCTCATCAACTATGATCCTTTAGCTACCTATTCTGATTCACCCGAGTCTAAATGGCCCTGACTGACTTTCAAGATAAACACCATCATCATAAGGATTTTTGGGATCTTAATCATAACATCTTTCAATTAATCTTGCTCCGAACAACCACACTTGATGAGGTAGGGTTTCTTATCACACTTGAGAGTGATTCTACGAAAAGCATCTTTAGAGCCGGTAAGCTCAGTTTTCAAGTATGATGTTCAAATGATATGCAATTTAACTAAGATAACTAAGATCATTGTCATGCATAAATTATTTTATGAGTTTTTATGTATGGCTCATGTTTGTGTTGCTTGCCAACTTATGAAATCAATCTGATCCTTAGCTTGCACAAAGTTCACAACTAGGATTGAATGTACATATTTTGTGGATTATATGCTCTCTTCGGATTGTATGCTCTCTTTGGAATGGATTGGGTAAATAGATATGAATATTACGAATGCTATGAAAATGGAGTGCACTCAACTTTATGAGAATGAAGAAAGAATATTCCGTATTCACAAGATCTATTTTAAAAATCTCTTATGTTTATTGTTATGAAATGCATGAACAATAATGAAAGTTTTGTAAAATGTTTTCATGTAATGCCCCAGTCTCTTAAATATGGAATTAAAGAATTATTAATTTATAAAAAATAGGATTTTGTAGATTTAAGAAAGTATTCTCAAACTCTGGACAAGAGTTTTAAAATAAATTAAGTTTTCGAATTTTAAAATTCTATTTTCGAGTCTCGTTAGGGTTTTTAGCCTGGTTTCGATTTTAAAGAAATTGTGATGAAATTCCGCCATCGTTTCGATTCCCTTATTTTTCAGCACGCATCCGATTATGAAAGTTTATATTTTCCTGTCACAGCCCGACTTAGAATGAAGATGACCTAGCCGGTGGGTCCCGCGACGTACACAATTTATGATTAACCAAAGAATAGATAACGACCCAAGTTATCAAACAAGTGACAAACGACTACATCATTATTTAGAACGACAATTTATACTTCAAATCCAAGTAAAAATAAACGAGAATGGCCAAGAGACAACACCATCTCGTATCAGAGTTAAGCAAACTGGAATCAAGGTTTACCAGTTCTTATGATAAGTGACATAACAAACACAATAGAAACTGAAACAGGTTCAGAGTGTTGCAGCGGAAAAACATAACACATCTTTGGTTAAATGTATGAAGACATATAACCTTGCTCAAGTTTAAACAACATCTCAAGAGGTCAACAAACAAAAGTTTGCCCAGCACACTCCATCCTCATCCGAGCTAACCTGCACATTTTAGAAAACAATATGCAGGGCTGAGTACTTTCGCACTCAGTTGGCACATGCCAAAATAATTGAAAACTGATGCTTAGAGCTATAAATTGACTCTTGCCATAAAGCATAGCACAAGTAACTTTTATAAACAAACATGTGCATGCTCAAACCTTTTCCTTTCATTATAAGTGACTGCAGTCAATATACTTATCATGTATGCAGCATATTTACCATCAATTATTAGTGCTGAGAAGTAGGTCTCCTTCTCAAACACTTGTAATCGTCCCACCAAAAAGGAAGGCTCCCGATTACCACATAGTGTACACAAATCCTACCATACGTAGGACCGAATTCGTCTTTCTTCATTAGATGGTGTCATACAAAACTTCAAACATTTGGCAAGTCAATCACTTTAAAAAGATCATATATATAATAATATCACATTCGTCATTTCTTTAGTTTAGAAAGTCCACCTGGACTGAAGCTACTTTATCTACACTTTAACTTCTCAGCTTTTTTCTCACTTTTCGGTCACGCTCGTTCCTTCATTTAATAATTTGATTTAAACATAAGAGCGAGAAGATTTAAACAAAGAAATGAGGGATGCTACTGCCACATTACGAATTCTCTACTTCGATTCGGCTTTTCTAGGTTTTTTCTCTCGGCAATGAAAACTTAACTTTTCTAATTACTTTTTCTACTTTACTTAATTCTTTAATCAATAATTAATTGATCACAACCTCCATGCACATTTAAAATCATAGCAACATATAAATCATCATTTCATTACATTCTTAAACACATAAATACTTGATTAATATTTAAACTCATATCAATTACTTCATCAAACATTTAATCTTATCAAAAATCATATTATCATTTCATAGCAAATAAACATATCATTTACTCATAAAAACATTTAATATCATACTAACAGCTTCCTTATCACATAAACATTTCCTTAACAAATAAACATTCATTTAATCATATAAGTATCTAATTAACATTTAAGCTTTTCATTTAATTATTTAAGCAAATTAAAATACTTAAATTCTTTATTAACATTTAATCTTTACCTTATAAAAATATGTCCTTGACATATTAACTTATTAATGTCTTAATGACGTATCATTAATATTTAATTCGTCATTAGTACGTCATTAGTAACTAATGACCATCAGCATATATAATTAATAGCTAAAATCATCATTAGCATTTAATTAATGATTAATATCATCATTATCCTTTATTTAACATATATTTAATCTCTACTATTCATATCTTTAACTTAAAAATATTTTCGACTCGTTAAACGAGCTCTAAAAAATTTCAAATTAATTCCTAATACTTGTTATACTAAATGTGACATAATTACATAATCACATCATTAAAACACATATTCTATACGTATAAACCTCCGACTTCAAAAAAATAGCCGGAAAATAGAAAAATCTCAAAACTTCGTATTAAAATTCTGAAAAATTCTACGATACTTAATTTTTATCGTAGAATTCATTTCCATCATTATTTTCTTAATTAAAAAAACATATACATGGCCTTTTAATATATATATATATATATATATATATATCGGCCCTTTTTCTAGAAATTAGGTTAAATACCCAATTTCATTCTAATCACTTCCAAACATGCTTATTTAATTTTTAAACCTCAAATATAATATTATTACTTAATTAAATTGAAGAAAATTGAAATCCTAGACTTTAAAACTTTCGAAAATTTCACTATTAGGGTCTAGGTTATTTATTTTTCTCCAACTTCACTTGTAATATTCTTAGATTTAATTATAAGGATTTATTATATCAATACTTAATCAAATTATGATTTAGATTAATAATCCCTAATTTTTATGCAAACTTGAATTTTCTAACTTCATTCAAATGAGCTTCAAAAATTCCAATCAATTCATCATAACCTTATTTCATCATTCTAAACTCAAATCCATCATCAATTTCATCATAAAAATTCATCATCAAAATTTCCCAATTTATAACCCTAATATTTCGAAATTAATTAAAATTAGGGCAAATGAAATTTTAACTCATTCAAACTATATACCATTATGCTTAATAACATCAATCAAGCTTAGAATATCAAAATCAATTATTTCTATTTTAAGCCACATTTTTCGGCAATTTCAAAAATAAATAGGAAATTGATTAATTCTTCTCAATTCAATCATCCAACATACTTATAAACATCACATAAGCTCATATAAATCATCAATTTGATCATAGAAGATCACATTCTAAAAATCTCAAATTTGGCCAATGTTTCGGCCATTTTAAGAAAATAAAATAAAATAATTTTTCTTGCTCAATTAAATAATTGATCATGCTTATAATCATCATAGTAGCTCACTCAATGCATCACTTTAATCATAGGATCAAGGAATAAATTTTCTAATTTATTTCCATATTTTTCGAAAAATTGGAAATTAGGGCTAGGATAAATTTCTCAATAATTTAATGATAGAATTGTAATCTAAATAACTTATTTAACATCATACTTAAAGATCAAATCCATCCTTCATCATATATAAGATTTTTTATATTTTTGAATAAATAGGAGAGATGGATTTGAATGCTCAAACTTATGCTTCAAGCTTAATTAGTGGTAGATCCAACCATTGCACTTGATTTAAGCACTACTTCCTTTGATGACTTGAGCTTAAATCTTCTTCTTCAATGGAGTTTTGTGTGTGTGTGTGTGAGTGTGCTGCGGTGTGTGTGTGGGTTCATATGAGTGTGTGAGTGTGCCGAGAGAGATGAGAGAGTGGATGAGAGATGCATGTATTAATATTACTCTCTCAACTTAATACATTGAATTTGGCTAATTTATTAATTAACTCCCCCAACATTCATAATCATTATGTTGGGGAACATAATGAGGTGGCACACTTAAATAATAAAATAATAGTTATTAGTGTTAGTAATCTAACACATATTCTAATTAAATTACTAACAATGTATATTAGTAATTAAATTAATCACTAATTATTGTTAGACAAAAAAAATTCAATTAGGAAATAATATTTAAGCTTATAATATAAGCTTTATTTCCTAGGAAAAAATTTTATGCTCAATATCTTAGCTTAATTAATTAATTAAATATCTAATTAATTAATTAAACATTAAGCATATAAATCTCATCTTAATCGATCGATTAATTCTCTAATTAATTAATCAATCATCAAATAAATAATCATAGAGGCTTTACTTAAAGAGCTCTCGATCTATAAAAATTTATTAGGGTTTCTCAAACCCTAATATATACTTCTTCTATAAATTTCCGGAAATAAAATCCGAAAATTAATTAAATTGCCGAAGAAAATTTATAATTCCCAAGAAAATCAAATACTTCAAAAATGGCACATATTTCTCAAATAATGCAAATATAATAGCACATAATTATAAACACTTTCAATATTTCATTTCGGATTAACCAAAACGAAAAAAATAAAACTTAAATTATTAAAATTCGGCAAATTAGCGTTGCCGAAATATTTTATCTGCCGGAACTTAATTTCTTTCTAAGTTCTCGCATTTTAATTATTCTAAATAATTATCTTAATTATTTACTAAGATTAGTTATGAAAAACCGGGGTATTACATTTTCGATCTTTAGTGTATTATTTTTGTCGAGAATTCACTGTTCATTTCACATTGTCTCTATCGAATTTTTTTCCAATACGTTTTTTTTTCGAAAAGATTTTTAACAAGAAATAATGTCCAAGGGAAAATATTGTAAATGATCAAATGAGATAAAAGGAAACACATTTCACCGAAATTTTGCTTAATCAACCTTCAAATGAATGGTGAAATTTGTGTTCAACCGATTCGCTCTAATTATAATCTGCAAACTTATTCACAAATGCATTACTAGTATGAACATTCACAAAGATGATACACAAGATCAACATATGCCGACTCAAAGATCTGTTGGAAAAATTCTAAGTGTTTTGATTTGATACCAAAACCCAACTGACCCCAACCTAGTAGATGACTGCTTAAATCTAAGTTGTTTCCAACTCGCCTGTTTGAGCTTCTAGAGTTTCTAAGTTTACAGGTGAAGCAGCTGAAGATAGCCAGAGGATCCAACAAAGAGGTCAGCTGAGCTGAGAGGATCCGGCTGAAAGGTCAGTTGAGCTGAGAGGATCCAGCAGAGCGGATCTAGCTGAGTGTATCAAGCAGAGCTGATCTAAGCGGAACAGATCAAGCGGAGCTGATCCAAAAAGCTTCCAGCTGATAAAGACACAGCCAAAGCTTCAAGACTCAGTTCAACATTGAAGCCAGCTCCAAGATAAGATCCATTGTCAGAGGACAAAATCAACCTCAACCAATGAGGCTTCGACAACTCAGCATCATAGAAAGTAAACCTAAGATCTGACACACAAAAGATGACACGGGTGAAGAAAGTCAGTCTACAAGACGTAAAGTCAGAGAGTAGGTGAGATTCAAACGGCTCTTCCAACGGCTAGTTTGAATCTACATCTATAAATATGAAGTCTTCATCCACACACAGAGAGAAGAGAACGAGAGATTATACAGAGAATTCAAAAAGAGAAATATTCAGTCGACATCAAGAAATCTCTCTGATAACGAAAGCTTCGTTATCGTTTTTAAACAACCTTCTTTCTTCAAGTTCATTAATGCTCTTAGACTGTTAAAGTTCTCTCCCATCAGAATTTAGGCATATATATCTTCCATATCCAAAGCCTAGAAGTGAACAAACAATCCAAAACATTGTTCTTCATTGCAAAAGTTTGTTCATAGAGTTGGAAAACCCCACCTACTCAAAACCCCTCTTTCCAGGTTAGGAAAAGTTAAGGTTGAAGTAGTACGCTTTCACTGTGCCCGAAAACAGTGTGTACATTTTTTGGAACGCGTAATCTGAGAGGTCACGTTTATTGTAGTACGCGTAAACTACAACTAGTTCAAAGGAACTGAACTGCAAACTAACTAGCTGCTTGTAAAGTCAGTGAATCGAAGGTTAAGGGATTCACCAGTTTATCTGGTTCATGGACGTAGGAGTTCTCTCTGAACCACGTTATTTCTTGGTGTTCTTTACTGCTTTTATTTATTTCTATTTTCTGAAGAACTAACCAAATCATCTAGCACGTCATTTGTTTAAAAGCTATGAAGCACAGATACGTAAAACAGGGAAGAGTATTAAAAAAAACACGTATTTAATATGGATACGTTTACAATACGCCCAAAATATGTATTTATTTAATTATTTATTTTATTTTATTTTTTAATTAAAATACGTTTTAAAATACGGTAAAAATACTTTCTAAAATACGTTTCATCTCTTATATCCCTAAATCCTAATACGCAGCAAAGCAGAACACAATCTCTCAGCCCCATACCTCTGAAGTCACTGTCTCTGAAGTTGGCAGGATAAGAACACCGCCGCCGCCGCCGATTGGGTTAACCTCGCCGCCGCCGTCTGGGTTAGCCTCCCTTCATGCTCTCTCTTTAGATTTGAAAATTGAGGGCTTTGTATTGTGGAATAATTTCGAGTCTTTATACTGGTGAATATGTGATTCAAATGAATATGATGGCTTTGTTTGATGGATTGATAATAATTATGGGCTGGTAAATTTGTTGTGGTATGTGGGTTTGTCTGTGGATTGATGGCTTTGTTGTGGTATGTGGGTTGTAATTAATCGAGGATGAAGATGAAATTTGATGATTTAATATTGGGGAACTATTTTGAATTGTAACTGGAAGTATGTGGAGGGAGCTTTGTCTTTCTAGTTATATTGTACTTTTAATTAAGTGTTTGCATTATTTTGAAATGAATGAGTTTTATATGATTTTTTCTATTAATAATAATAATAATAATAATAATAATAATATATATATAAACGTATTTTGAACATATCGTATTTTTATTTTTATTAAAATAACGTATTATCGTACTCGTATCGTATCGTATTTGTATTTCGTCCCGTACTCGTGCTTCTTAGTTTAAAAGTTTATCTTTTGGCTGCGTGACCCAGCCAGCTGGATTTTATCAAAGTGCATGCAACTTGACTAACTGAAACTAAAACATAAGTTTTCAAGCTGAGTTTTTCTAAATAACAAACGAGTAAGTTTTCAAGCCACCACCTTCCGCACAGCCAGCTGAGTTATTAGTCTAGCTGACCATCTTCCAAAGAAGTCAACATGATTCATAACTAAGCTCACTCTTAAAAGTTTTAATTTGCAAAAGTTTTATATCTCGGTGTATTCACCCCCCTTTACACCGCGAACTCATTTCGGGACCATCAAGTGGTATCAGAGCAGTGGTTTAAAAGACCGTTGTTTCTATGTCACGAGAAAAGTCTTGTGCATACTGTCAGTGGTCAACTGAACAGATCCTTTGAAAAACTTATATTATTGCATACTGCGCATCTTTTTCCATGTATACTTCTCTTAGCAGGAATCTTTCCATCTTCTCGGTGGACGACTATGCAATCTAGAAGTTTAGAGTGAAGAGCTTCCTATGTGTTCATCATGACATGATGTGGGATGTCATAACTGACGGACCAATCATCATCTACAAGACGGGAATTGAAATTGCTCCCGGAGCTGGAGAAGATCTTGTCTACCGCCCCATTCTCAAGCCAAAGTCAGAATACACATCTGACGAAAGAAAGCAAGTTGGGCTAGACAGTAGACAGCTATGCAAGAAACATCATCTCCTCCACAGTTACGAATGCATATCTCAGCAAGATCATCAACTGTGAGACAACCAAGGAGATGTGGGAAACCTTAGCCAAACTCTGTGAGGGTTCAGATGAGATCAAGGAAAATTCACCATCTCCTGCCAAAAGTTTGACAACTTCAAACAGCTATCAAATGAGTCCATTGAGCAAATGGAGCTCAGATTCTCCAGCATTATCGTCGAAATTGAGACGATCAGAACCGGGTAGTACATACAGAGAGAGAAGAATTTGAAAGTTCTCTCTGCCTTATCATCTGAATGGAACACATACAAAGTGGTCCATCAAAGTAGGAGCGACTTGAGCGAACTCAAGTCAGAAAGTTTATTCTCAATACTCAAGGCAAATGAGTATACCTTGAAGATCACCATTGAAGAATCTTCAAGTCGCCAAAGTGAAGGTGAGCTGACACCTGCGCCAAAAGAAGTAGCTTTCAGAGCCAACTCTGAAAAGTCAGATGTGTCAGTTGAATCGTCTAAGAAGAAAAAGGACAAGAAGGATATGAACAAAGAAGAGTTGCTCGAGGAAATTGCCATGCTGGTCAGAAATTACAATCGAGTCAACACCAGCAAAGGCAAATACAAAAATTATGCCAAGTCATATCGCGACAAATTTGCAAAAGCTGACGAAAAGTCAGCTGAGTCATCAAAAAGGACAGACGAATGTTGTTTCAACTGCAAGGAGCCCGGGCATTACAAGCTGGAATGTCCCAAGCTACCAAGGAAAGAAAGAGATCTTTTGAAGGCTAAATCAGCTAACAGAAGACAAGCTTATGTGGATGATGATGAGCCAGACACCAGCAGAATGGAAGAATATATGATGCCTTTCTCAAACTCAGAGGAAGACACTCTCATGGCTATCGAGTCGCAAGAGTGGGATGCTTGCTTCATGGGCCAAACTGATGAACTCGACGAGGATGAGGTTACCTTTAAAACTCTCATCGTCAGATTTTTGGCGGATTAATTAACGACGAACATTCAAATGTTCCGTCGCTAATTTCTTACTCCTTCTGTCCCATAAGAATGTGCATAGTTTGGGACGATACAGATTTTAATAAAATTCTGGAAAGTGGATTGTGAGTGGAGAAAAGGGTCTCGCATTAGTTGTAGTGGAAAGTGGATTGTGAGTGGAGAAATGGCAGGCCAAATATGATAGAAAGTGTAAATAAAAGTATAAGAGTAATAAGTGAGGAAGTTATTACTATAAATGGACTGTGCTCATTCTCATGAGAATGACGAAAAAGAAAAACTGTGCACATTCTTATGGGATGGAGGGAGAATTATAAATCAGGCTTCCATTCTTTCTCATTTCTCCTCCCCGCGCCCTAATTCCAAAATTCTCTCCAGTTCGCCGTCGTCGTCCGGCTTCATGCTCTCTCTTCTCCTTTCTCTACATCTCTCCCTTTCGCCTGAAGATCTACAGCAAACCGCCACTCTGCTGCCATTCGGCCCGTCGTAGTTGTCGTCGTTGCATACACCGGTCGGTATGTTTATCCCCCCATCTCTCTCTCTATATGTTGTATTCTCACCTTACTCCCTTCTTGACAGATCTGCACCCAATTTTAACATTTCCACCGATCTAATTTCTATCTGCAATTCAAAGGTATGAATTTATTTACATTTTCTATGTGTATATTTAAATTAGTTAATTTGGTGTGCAAATGGTAAATTTACATCTTAATGGTGTTTTCTTGTTTTAGATCCGTAAGTTTGCTACTGGACAAAGTGAAAGTTGATGTAGAAGAAGCAAAGAAGAGAAGCAAGGAAGAGAATAGAAAGAAAGACAACTCAAGTTTTTATTTATTTCCTTAGTTTGAAATTTTCAATAGATTATTCTTTAGATTTGATTAGATATTATCATAAAGTTCACATATGTAAATGTGTTGGTTTTTGAATTAAATATAAATTTGAAGGTATCAATTGTAGATGTGTATGTCTTGCGAAAATTGAAACCAGAAAAAAAAAATTTAGCTATGGAATTTTCCGTCGCTATATCTCCGGCAACAGGCAGGCGACGACGATCTGATGATGCTGGCAGCCGTCACAATTCCATTGCTAAATTATGCAACGGAAGGAAATTCCGTCGCTATTTGGTTTAGCGACGTTGTTTTTGAAGTATGGTTTAATTTGTATATTGAGATTAAATATGTTAGGCTAGATGAGCACATGTCATTCTGACCCTATTCATGTCTTCATTCTTCTTATAGGATCATGAAATTTCTTTGTTCTTTCCATCGCCTCTATTTCTCTCTGAGACCTCTGTTCTTCTTCTGGGAGGGATGATTGAGTTTCTTAATCGGACTTCTAATTCCTACAAATGAGATGAATACCAATTGTGCTACATGTTAGTGGTGGCTAAATCTTATTCTTCTTCACTATTTTCAACTCCAGTATCTGTCAAGAAGTCTCTTGGAACGTAAACTAGAATAAAAAGGGAGTCCAAGTTATCCATTTATATACACAAAAATAATTGAAAAGAAATAGCTTAGTTTACATTTATTACGAGAAATATGAAAATCAGCTAAGCAGAACATCTACCTAATCCATGTCGACATTGAACAAACGTATAGAGAAAGAGAGAGTATATCTAGTGACAAAGTAAAAATTTTGACTTAGGGGGTCTAACTGATTATAATTTTATAGATACACGAGAAATTTTTTAAAAACAACATTAAAAATAAATAGTTATATTAATACAATAATATAGTCGTTTAAATTACGTACAACACTAAAAATCATAAGTATACACATTGAATAAAAATAATTAAGGACAAGTTAAACACATTGCATGTTCTAAGATGACGAGTTGATGAACAAGATATTATAGACTCGATCCCAATACGATAAAAATTTGAAATTTCGATCAATGTCTAAAAAAATCGACATTGTTGAGCAAAATATATTCTACATGAATAATTTTAGAGTTGAAAAATATAGAGTATTCATAAAAAAAATTAAAAAAAAAAACGCAACAAGAAGAAAAAGAGAGTGGGACAAAGGCCAAAAAGAAGAAACATAGGATAGGAGGGAGAAAAATAAAAAAGAACATGCAACAAGAAAAAGAAGGGAGTGGGACAAATTAAGGGGAAAAAAGGAAAATAAAATCCTATGATAGGGCTTCGAACACATGATCCAAATACATAGACCAGGATTTAAATCAACTGCGCTAACACATAAACTAATAGTATTTTTATTTAGGTTAATTTATTTTTTTATATTTTCAAAATTACAAATGAAATTATCATGATACCCCTGAGATTTTCAAGAATCCCAGGGTCCAGTGACCCCTGTCTCCCTTCTGGTTTTGTTACTGTATATCATTACATTGAATAGGAAATGGTAAGGGACTTTAGGAGGACAAAACACCAAATTTTCTACTAATTGAAAAATGCTTAATGGGTGGGTATCTCACACACTGTCATTCCTAAAGAGGAGTTGTGGAGTTTGAAACTTATAGCTCTATGTTTACAGAGGATATCTTCACCGTTAAGTATCTCCGAGATAATTATTACTATTTATATTTGGCTAATGATAGTGCTTTTATGCAAAGAATAAATCAAATGTCTAAACTTTGAATCTCAACAATGTTTTGCAAATCGAGCATGTCACTGAGAGTTTTTCTGATATGATTTATCTTTCTTATATAGTTTACATGCTAGATATTACGTAGGAGCTAAAATTATCCAGAACCCACCATGATAGAACAATTGATTACTTCATTTGTCATTTAAAAAAGGAGTATTGACAAAACAAGTCACCAACTTTAGATATTTTTGTAATTTCGACGTGACTTTTAAAATTGGAAAAAGTAACAAAATCAACCCCAACGTAGACACCCTTACGTACGGCTGTCAACACCCCAACGTATAAAAGTAGGTGCGAATCCCCCCTCCCTTCTAATAGCCGTCTAACACCATCAACTTATTTTCCTTTTTCTTTTGTCTTTTTTTTTTCTTTTTTTCTTTTTTTTCTATGGAACCATTTTAAGTGTATTAGCGGGAGTGGGTGGGTCATTCTGCATCTTTCACACCGTAAACCCTTCCTCCCTCCCTGCAAAGAACACCAAAATTCTCTACAAATTGAAATTAAGGATTGAAGAAGATTTATTCCATGCAATGTCTGAAGAAGCCAAAGGCAACGACAGGTTAGTAAAATCATCCTGAGTATTGGATATTATTTTGTTGTCACACCATGCCTATGACTACTACATTTTGATTTAATTTTGAGGGTTATTGGAAAAAGAGGGTTATTGGAAAAATGATGAAAAATATGATGCGGGATAAGTACTAGTTATAATGGCACTGTTATCAAAGTTGCGACTGAAATCTTAGAAAAAATGGCATTTGAACGTGTTCTACAAGAATTTTCTGAGTTGATTACAGTGCTTGACCCCGATTACAGTTTCAAACATGGATTGTGGTTGATTAGGGATGAGGATTCTTGTAAGAAATTACTTCAATGTCTTGATCGATGCACCTAGTAGGGATAAGTTGGAGTTGAAATTACTTCAATATCTTGAAGATTCTCGATGCATCTAGTTGGGATAACTTGCTATGCCTTCATTTAAGCATTGATCAAGCCACCATCAATGTAATGTTGGACAGTTCATAGCCGTTTAGAGGATTTAACAAAAAAAAAATAGTTAACGGTGTTAGATGGTTGTTAGAAGGAAGGGGAGATTTGCACCAACTTTTATACGTTGGGGTGAGCCCCATACGTTTGCTTAGGGCTCCTTTCCAATTTTTCCGGCGGTTGGAACGATGACGTGGATGCCAACATGGACTGAAGAATACGATATTGTTTTACTAAAATCCTTAAACAACGTCAATTTGTGCTTAATAAAGCACATAATAGAAAATTTTAGAAATCTGTTGAGGATATTCTAGCCTAAATATATGCTTTATTAAGCACATAAATGTTGTTTTAAGGTCTTTAACAAAACGACATTGTATTCTTCAGTCTACATTGGCATCCACGTAATTCGGACGTGATAAACACTCATTTTGTATAGTTTCACTTGTTCTTTTATGCACGTTTTGATAAGATTAAGCGCTTATGTGAAGTCTTTTGATTTGTTTTCTTAATTATGGTATGATATCACGTTTGGGTATAGTTTTATGTGTTTTGTGTAGATTTGAGTGTTTTGGAGTAGCATGATCAAAGGGATAACTCAAGATCCAAGGGCAAGGTGATTGGGCTAAAGAATCGTACACAAGAAGCAAAAGATGGGACGAGTCATGATATTTTGTAAATTGAGCAATGTAGGAATGAAGTTCAGCTCGTTGTGAGTTCGTAGGAGAAAACGGATCAAAAATCGGATTTATAATGAAGGAGAACGGGCCGAAACGAGTTTACTACGCAGAAGAAACGGAAACGGCGACCCGGGTCGCCGCGTTTGTATCTGGATCGCCGGGTTTATATCCGGATCGCCGGAATTGACTAGAATGCGCTAAAACTTGCAAAAACGGCGATAGATCCGGCGATTCGGAGCCCGGGTCGCTGGTTTTGCTTCCCAAAGTGTTATTGTGCGATTTTTACTTCCTTTTGGGTCTAGGTTTTGGCTCCCATCTATAAATAGGTCTTCATAGATTAGTTTTGGGGACTTTTTACATCTTTGAATTATATTTTTGCTCTTTATATTTCATTTCAAGTTCTTAGTTAGCTATTTACTTTTTCTTGGAGAAGATTCGAGATTGAAGATTGAAGATATTCAAGATGAGATCAAGGATTTCGAACGTCGGTTTTTCTAATTAGTATCTTTTAATTATGTTTTTCTTTTATTTCTGTAGTATCCCGCCTTTTTCATAACTAATCTTAGTAATTAATTAAGATAATTAATTAGAATTTTGTTAAAATGCGAGAATTTAGTATGAAGTTAAGTTCCAGCAGATAAATTAATTTGGCAGCCCTAATTTTCCGAATTTTGATAATTTAAGTTTTATTTTCGTTTCGGTTAATCCGAAATGAAATATTAAAGGTGTTTATGATTATGTGCTATTATATGTGCATTACGTGAGAAAAATGTGCTATTTTTGAAGTATTTGAGTTTCTAGGGAATTATGAATTTTTCTCTGGCAATTTAATTAATTTTCGGATTTTATTTACGACAATTCCTAGAGAAAGTCTATATTAGGGTTTGAGAAACCCTAATAAATTTTTATGTTTGAGAGTTTTTTTTAGTTAAAGTCGTGATGATTGTCTAATTGATGATTGATTAATTAGAGAATTAATTAATCAATTAAATTAAGATTTATATGTTTAATATTTAATTAATTAATTATATATTAAATTAATTAATTAAGCTAAGTTATTAAGCATAATTCTTCCTAGGAAATAAAGCTTGTATTATGAGTTTAATTATTATTTCCTAATAATAGTTTTCTTAATCTAGCAATATCTAGGGGAATATATGCTAAGATATTGTTTGTTGGGAAAATTAATAGAGTTTTGATTTGATACCAAAGCCCAGCTGACCCCAACCGAGTAGATGATTGTACAAGTCTAAGCGTTTCTTAGCTCACCTGTTTGAGCTTATAGAGTTTATTAGTTTACAGGTAGTCGCTGAAGACAATAGAAGACATGGCAGAAGACACAGCTAAACAGACAGCTGAGGTGTTCAGCAAAGCAGACTCAGCAGAGCAGACCAAGCAAAATCAAAGACCCAGCTCAGTGACGGAAACCCAACTCAGTGTCAAAGAATCCAGCTCAGTGTAAAAGACCCAGCTTAGTGTCGATGACACAGCTCAAGTCTAAAACACACCTCAGGTCATTTACACAGCTCAGGTTGAAGCCACAACTCAGGTTAATGATACAGCTCAGGTCTAAGACAGCTCAGAGTTGAGCCACAGCAAAGTCAAAGACGCTGAAGACACAACAGAGACGCTTAGCAGCTCGAAGATAAAGACCTTCTCAAATACAAGATCCCAATGTCAGAAGATCTTATCTGAAGCAGTCAAATCAGAGAAGAAATAGCTTCTGCAGATGCAGACCTACTTCGTAGGTTAAAGGCCAGAAGTAAATGAAAGTAGGTAAGATTCAAAAGGCTCCCTTCCAACGGCTAGTTTGAATCTCCACCTATATATATATCTCCTCTCCATGGAAAAAGGAGAGAAGACCAACAAGACGACTGAAGAAATAAAAGAGAAAACAGAAAAATGAACAACGATCTTCAAAGCCAAATCTTTCAAGAACATACAGCCTGTCAGCTGTGTTCTTAGTTGTTCACATATTCAGTCGTAGGCAGATTAGATCAGAAAAGAAACATCTTAAGCCTAGTTTGAACGAGTTCATCATACTCCTTGTTCTTCATTGTAAGAACTCGTTCATAGTTGGAAACCCCCCATACCCAAACCCAAACCCAGAAAGGTTAGGTAAAGGTACGCTTGCTCGAAGCGTGTAATTCGAGTGGTTAGGTTCTTCAGTACCCGGAAACTGAAGGTGTAGGCTTGACAGTGCCCGTAAACTGTTGGAACACAACTCAGGTTAGAGTTGTGAAGTTGCTTGGTACTTGGAAACTAAGTAATAGTGAATTACCAGTGAACCTGGTCGTGGACGTAGAAGATGTTACTCCGAACCACGTTAAAATTGCTTTGTTATTTATCGCTTTGTTTTATGCATTTTGCTAACCTCTCAAGCATACATCTCAAGCTGCATAAACTGACTAACTGAAAAGTGAAACAAAGATTTGCAATATAATTTGAAGCAACAGACGGACTTTTCAAACCCACCAACTTCCGCACATACTCTCACACAGCCAGCTGTGTCGATCAAGCTGCCATCCAGCTGGATCAGACACAGCACGCTCTCTCAAAAGAGTTTTAATTGGGAAAAGTTTTTAAACCTTGGTGTATTCACCCCCCTCTACACCAAGGTATCCGTTTGGGGACCAACAATTGGTATCAGAGCAGTGGTTCAAAAGATCACTGTATCTGTTTCAAATCAGCATTTCCTTACTGATAGTGGTCACCTGAACAGATCCTTCAAAGTTTCAAAATCTTTTTAAAATTATTATATTGCATACTGTCGTGAATTATTCCTTGTGCAGGAATTTCCCATCATAGGAGTTCTTGAGAAATCATGAATCCGGGCATGTGTTCGAGATGCGAGTGTTACAGAAACTATCTCCATGACTTGGGAGTACGACGAACAAGATACCAAAGTATCTTGGAGCAATGGAGAGAGGAATTTTACTCTGCAGTGAACCGGATGGACTGCGATGCAATCGTCTCAAGCCACCAGGAGATGAGAAGAATAGAAAGGTTGATTGACAAGTTGGAACGTCTCATACTCAGAATATATGACAACATGAGAGACAACCATCAAAGTCATCACGATATCTGATGAACTTTCTAAAGAATGTCCAAAGAGCTACAATCAATAAAATTGATCTGGCGGTCACAAAAAAAAGAAAAGAAGAATCATCTAGCCAGATGAATGAAATAAAACTGACTCCCAAGGCAATAAGAGACAACCTTTAGAGCTCAATCAAGGAAAGTTTCTCAATCAGCTCAGCCTGGAAGGACCAATAAGGAGCACTGAAATATGAGCAAAGAAATTGAAGAAACCCAGCTAGCTGACTGGTATAAAGACAGCTGGATGCATAACTAAAGATGCACCCAGACATACAGCTGAGCACATTGGTCTCGAGAAGAATTCAGAAACAGCAGATGAATCAGCTGGATTTGGGACAACTGACTATCTGCCATACAAATTGAGACCACATCGAAGATATGAACCGATGGTGAGAAAGTCCGCTCGTTAAAAGGAAGTAGGATGCAGCTGAAGAAAAAAAAAAGGCCACCTACTATCAAATCAATGGGGAACTCTACATAGCTAGAAAATAATTAGCGAAAAGCAAGTAGAACACCCTGCAGGATGTACTCACCAAGATAGACTCAGCTGGAGTCACCAACTGGAGAGAAACCTGATCCAGCAGAGCAATCAAGATGATTCTCTAACTCGGCTGGCAACATCCAAGAGATGAAGAATCAACCAGCTAAGGGGGAACAAACCCAGCTGGATCCCAAAAGTTCAAATCAAAAGGAGAATCCAGATAAAAAGGAAATAAAGTTCAGCTGGATAACAATCGAAGAGCTCAAGGGAACATAGCTGAAAGAAATCCAAACTTATCACCAGTTACTCAGCTGAGGAGAACTCACAATCAACTTAAAAGAAAACACAGTTGGGGTATCAGCTGACTACAATGATCAGCTGACGGGTTTGCAGATTTGTTTTTTTTTCTATATATGCTATGTAAGGATAAAAATAATTGAATTTAATTCAAATATCCAAACATTCCTTAAATGAATTAGTCTGCAAGCTATCCATCCCATCGCATTTAATGAAAAGCATGCAAATTACTGTAGCCCGAGAGAACTGAGGCAGAAGTCAGAACGGTTCGACTACCTCACGCGCGCGTGATTTACACTCTATATACACACGTCATGGGACGTGTCGCGCAAATCTCTCTCAACCGCAGATCTTCAATTCAATTGCCAAGATCTCAACCATTCATCAATCTGGACAATTGATATATACATCAAATTTATGCAAATCTTCGCCATATTTTCTATCGCTCATACTTATCTCTGAAATACGAATCTCAGATTCTTGATTATCTTTTTGCTAAATTCGCTCCCCGAGTATCTTCGTCTTTCTAACCTCTTGCTACAGAAGAATATCATGACACCAAAGAAGAAAACACCAGGAGCAAGCCAAACTGAGAACTTGATGTCAAAGCTTCATTTTGAGAGTTGCCTGACTCTCAAGAACTACCAAAACTCAGAGTTTCAGGAGGTACTGGATCTCATCGAAAATGCCGGACTTTTGCAGTGGGCGACTGCAAGACCGAAGAACATCTTCCGCCGGAAAGTGGCAAAGTTCTTCTTAGAGATATCTAATCGAGATGAACGACTCCGTTCCAACGTCTCTCTGCAAATCAAGGAGAAGACTGGTCATACAACTCCGTGGGATGTTGACATCAACATCAACCGGATGTTGAACAAACTGTTCGGCCTGAAGACTCTTGAGGACCGATCCCCAGATAATTATACCAGAGAAGAAATCCAAGTCGAACTGGATAAGATAATGTTCAAGCCATAACCGTACAGGGTGAGCATGTCCAAGCTCCTGCTCAAGCCCAAGTACAGACTACTCATGGATGTCACCCAGAAGTGCATCATCGGTATCACTGGATCTCAAGGAGAGATCAGCATACCCATGCTGAAACCAATGATAGCCATCCTCAGAAATGACCCTGTGGATTGGTTCTCATACTTCATGGGAAAATTGGAAAAAGAATTTAAAAATATTCATTTTGAAGATGACAGCTTCTCCCGGTACAGCTGTAGGGAGATAATCTATCTATGCACCAAAGTAGCGTGCATAATAGAAAGCTACACTACTGGAAGGCAAATCAAGTGGCATGACGCAGAAGAATTCTCTGTGTCCAAAATACTTTTTGAAAAGCCAAGTCAGCTTACTGACTTGTTGAATAAGGCAGCCCCCGAAGGGAAGAAGAAGACGCAAGAAGCAAAACAACAGACTGCCTCTCCCTCTCGAGCAAGAAAAAGAAAGCAACCGGAGGAGACACAGCCAGCTGGATCTCCACCTGCCAAGAAGAAGCTAAAATTCAAGGCAGCCAGCAAGCCAATTGAGTAGGCAGTAGAAAGACCAGTTGTTGAGCCAGCTGGATCAGAATCCACTCCCACAGCCTCCCCAGTCCAAAAGACGATAACTGAGTGGAGACCAGTCACTGAGGAGACAGCTCAGAGATCCTCCTCCAGCTCAGACAATGGAAGGGAGTTCGTGATTACATCACGAGAAGCTGAAGAGTCACAGATGGTGGTCCCTGACCCTGACCCAAATGATGCTATTCCCCTTCGCCAAATTCTTCAAGTATCCTCACAACCCGCTCAAATTGATATCACATCAGCTGGGATTCTTCAACAATCTCTTCTCCTTCCACTTCACCTTCAGATAACCTTCTCAGTTTCCCCTCCCAATCCTTCAGTACCTGAAACCGCCCTTCACACCCAAATTTCAGCACCCAGCTCTCCTCCCAAAGATCCATCTCTTATAAGAGAGCAGACAGATATTCAGTTGACTGAAGCTTCTTCACAGCCAGCTGACTCCCAAGCTGAACTCTCTTCTATTCCCAGCTCACCTAAAGAGCCCTGTCCAGCTGACGCTCCTTCGCAGCTGGATGATAAAAACCAAGCTGAACCTTCTAGCCCCACTTCTTCTGAGGAAGTTGAAATTCTCAGTCCCAGAACCGTTGCACGTGCTGCCACTATCATGAGGTTCGATGACCTCAGACTTCAAGGATTAAAGAGCGCACTGCAACAATACCCGTCTCTAGTTTCACTCCCCGTCGCACTAGTCGCCGTCAGCGACTTCAAGTTTTACCTTGCTACCAAGATGACTACTTGGTACGCAAATGAAGAACTGGTGGAGTTCTACTCTTTCGCTAAGCTCAAAGCCGAAGAAGCAGCTCTGCAAGAGATCTTTGGATTCAGAAGTCTTCAGGATGCTTTCATGCATCAAGACGAGCTGATCCAAATTCTTATCCAGAAGGCTAAGCAAGATGATGTACCTCCGTCTGAGGAGATAATCATGAAAGCCAACTCATACCTTCACACCCTCAGCTGGATTGTTCCAGTCGAAACTGCCAAGGAAGTTGTACCTGCTGACACAACTGAGGTAATGGTGATTGAAAATGAGCCAACTCCTGCAACAGTTGAGCCCGCAGAAACTGCCCCACCGAGTCCAATTGCCAATGACACTCGCTCACTGGTCGAGATCGAGGCAGTCAAACCCAGCCAAGTCGAATCCGAGACTCAGCCGGATTTCGATGCCGTGCTTTCTGATGCAATGAAGGAAGAAATAGTCAAACAAGTTGAGGAAATCCTATTCCAGGATAGACTCAAATCAAATGTTGACACCCTTCTGCGCATCACAACTGTAGAATGGCAAGTCCATTGTCATGGACAGTCCATTGATGAAGTTCACAGATTTGCCCAGAGTCTACAGGAAAGCACCAGTCAAGATCTCAAGCAATCTCTCACTTCTCAACTCATTGATCAGTCAACTCATCTAGAAAAGAGAGTCCCTGAGATCATTTCAGAACTTCAAGCTCCACTGGAAAGCAGCTTCAGCGACCTATCCAGCCAGATGACAGCTCTACAAAAACAAACGCTCTCCAACAGAACTGACATTCATACCCTGTTCGTTCTGTACAAAGAGCTGGACACTCAGTTCAAAGCTGGAAGTAACAGCACAACACAGCTCAACCTCGTCACAGCAGATAACACAGCCAAGATTGCTGATGTTGAAAAAGCCTTGGCCTAACTAAATGAGACAATCGTCAACCTATCCTCCACCCTTGTTGATAATGCCAAAAAGGAGGAAGGTAAGGAGGAAGGAAATGACAAGAGAAAAATATCAAGGGCAGGCAAAGGGAAAGCTGTAGCGGAAAATGAAATTCAAGTGCTGCAGTCTGAGATTGATGAAGTAGTTGCTGAGCTGGAAGTAGAAGAACCAGCTGGACGGAGAGGAAAATGGAGCAAAATGATTATTCCTCTTGCCAAAGCTAGCGGAGCCACGCCAAAAGAAATCAATGATACTCAATGGCTCTGCAGCTTTGTAAATCAACAAAAGCAAGAGATGAAGAGCTTTCAAGAGCAGCAGAAGAAGAAGGAAAGGTTGCTCAATGCTGAAGAAAAGAAGCAGGAGAAGAAAAGAGCAAACATCAGAGCAACGAAGAAAAAGTCTCAGATGCCAATGAAGTGGAGAAGAATAGATGAATGGATCCAGAGTTAAACGACGACTGAGAACATACAAAATTCGAGTTCATCGAAGATTACTACTATCTGGGAGCCTACCCAAATACGCCTCCAGATGTTGCTTTCAAGATGCATCTAAATGAGCTTTTTCATCAAGATAGGATGACTGCGAAAGCATTCTTCAATGCTGTAGAGATCGCAAAGATACAATTCTCTGCTCCCCAGCTGTATCATCTCCAGCCTCCACTGATACCTGGAACCAATTTCCCTGACAAGTCACAAATTATCGCAGAAGTAAATAAATGGGCAATCAAGAGAAAAATTTCCAAGGTAAATAATAAGGAAGAATATAGGAAGCTGGAACGGATGATCTTCAACCGGTACAGGTTGAGAACGGATGAACAGCTTGAAGAAGAAAGACTGAAGAATCAACAGAGGAAGTAGAGTTGAAGACCCAGCCATCTGGGAATTTTGTCTCTTAATTATTTTTCTTTTTGTAAATTGTAAAATTGTAAAATTTCTTTATTAATGAAAAGTTCGCTTATGATCTCAAGATCACCCTGATGACAATAACTCTTTGTCCAGGCACTGAACTCTGAATTTGTTTTCCTGCTGTGAATGTTTAAACTTTTGAAACCCCATTTTTTCTTAAGGGGGAAGTAAATTGTTTTTTTTGTTTGTTAGGTTTTGGCATCATCAAAAAGGGGGAAATTGTTGGGAAAATTAATAGAGTTTTGATTTGATACCAAAACCCAGCTGACCCCAACCGAGTAGATGATTGTACAAGCCTAAGCGTTTCTCAGCTCACCTGTTTGAGCTTATAGAGTTTCTTAGTTTACAGGTAGTCGCTGAAGACAACAGAAGACATGGCAGAAGACACAGCTAAGCAGACAGCTGAGGTGTTCAGCAAAGCAGACTCAGCAGAGTAGACCAAGCAAAATCAAAGACCCAGCTCAGTGACGGAAACCCAGCTCAGTGTCAAAGAACCCAGCTCAGTGAAAAAGATCCAACTTAGTGTCGATGACACAACTCAGGTCTAAAACACAGCTCAGGTTCTTTACACAACTCAGGTTGAAGCCACAGCTTAGGTTAATGATACAGCTCAGGTCTAAGACAACTCAGAGTCGAGCCACAGCAAAGTCAAAGACGCTGAAGACACAGCAGAGACGCTTAGCAGCTCGACGATAAAGACCTTCTCAAAGACAAGATCCCAATGTCAGAAGATCTTATCTAAATCAGTCAAATCAGAGAAGAAATAGCTTCTGCAGATGCAGACCTACTTCGTAGGTTAAAGGCCAGAAGTAAATGAAAGTAGGTAAGATTCAAACGGCTCCCTTCCAACGGCTAGTTTGAATCTCTACCTGTATATATATCTCCTCTCCATGGAAAAATGAGAGAGGACCAACAAGAAGACTGAAGAAATAAAAGAGAAAACAGAAAAATGAACAACGATCTTCAAAGCCAAATCTTTCAAGAACATACAGCCTGTCAGCTGTGTTCTTAGTTGTTCACATATTCAGTCGTAGGCAGATTAGATCAGAAAAGAAACATCTTAAGCCTAGTTTGAACGAGTTCATCATACTCCTTGTTCTTCATTGTAAGAACTCGTTCATAGTTGGAAACGCCCCATACCCAAACCCAAACCTAGAAAGGTTAGGTAAAGGTACGCTTGCTCGAAGCGTGTAATTCGAGTGGTTAGGTTTTTCAGTACCCGGAAACTGAAGGTGTAGGCTTGACAGTGCCCGTAAACTGTTGGAACACAACTCAGGTTAGAGTTGTGAAGTTGCTTGGTACTTGGAAACCAAGTGGTAGTGAATTACCAGTGAACCTGGTTGTGGACGTAGGAGATGTTACTCCGAACCACGTTAAAATTGCTTTGTTATTTATCGCTTTGTTTTATGCATTTTGCTAACCTCTCAAGCATACAACTCAAGCTGCATAAACTCTTTCATTTGTTAGGTACCCCCCCGATAGATCGCTAATGGACAAATGATTTTGATTTGATTCTAGATCATATTTCCAATTTGAAAGTGGAATGTTGACTAACTGAAAAGTGAAACAAAGATTTGCAATATAATTTTAAGCAAGAGACGGACTTTCCAAACCCACCAACTTCCGCACACACTCTCACACAGCCAGCTGTGTCGATCAAGCTGCCATCCAGCTGGATCAGACACAGCAGGCTCTTTCAAAAGAGTTTTAACTGGGAAAAGTTTTTAAACCTTGGTGTATTCACCATCCCCTCTACACCAAGGTATCGGTCTGGGGACCAACATTGTTAGTATTAATTTTAAAGCATAATATCTTGATTTAGATATGCTATCATTAATGTCTAATATTTTATTAATTTGGGAGGGACACCTCACCTTATCCAACATGTAATGATGATGGATGTTGGAGATTAGTCAAAAGTTGCGTCCAACAAGTAATTATAATTCAATGTATTTGGACTTAGCTATTTATTAAGTGTGTTATCATCCATCTTCATCTTCACTCTCTCGCATAAAACACGACAACACACACACACTCACTCACTAACTCCATTAAAGAAGCTTGTTCAAGCTCAAGTAATCAAAGACAATACCATCCAAATCAAGTAAAAAGGTTAGATCTGCTATTAATTAAGCTTATAATTCAAGATTTAGCATGCAAATCCATCTATTTCATTTTATAGAATTTTCAAAAATTATGCATATGTTGGTAGATGAATTTGATCTTCAAGTATGATGTTAAATCCCTGATCTAGATTCCATTTCTACTATTAAATCATGATGAATCAAACCCTAACCCATGGTTGTATTTATGTTTGAATTTTGAGAAAAATTAAGGGTTTTTGATTCTTGATTTCAAAGATCAAATTAATGATTTATATGAGTTCATGTGAGGTTTATATAAACATGTTTAGTGATTCAATTTAGCAAGATTTGATCAATTGTTAATTAATTTTAAAAAGGGCGAAATTAAGGGCTAAAAATAAGGATTTTTGATTTTGATCTTATATGCGTGAATTGATATTTGAGCTTATATGATGTTTTTTAGCATGATGATATACGGATTGAATGAGTTAAAATTCCCCTTGCCTTAATTTGTAAGAAATTCGAAATTTAAATTTCGTGAGAATGAGGATTTCTGGAACTTAACTCAGCTGGATCCGGCCAACTTGATTAACTCAACTGGATCCAGCTAGCTTTATTTTCCAGCTAGCTTGGTTTTCCAGCTAGCTCAGTTTTCCACTAGCTTGGTTTTCCAGCTAGCTTGGTTTTTCCACCTAGCTTGGTTTTCCAGCTAGTTTGGTTTTTCCAGCTAGCTCAGTTTTCCAGCTAGCTTGGTTTTCCAGCTAGCTCGGTTGTTCCAGCTAGCTCAGTTTTCCAGCTAGCTTTGTTTTTCCAGCTAGTTTGGTTTTTCCAGCTAGCTTTGTTTTTCCAGCTAGCTTGGTTTTCCAGCTAGCTTGGTTTTTCAGCTAGCTCAGTTTTCCAACTATCTCAGTTTTCCAGCTAGCTTGGTTTTTCCAGCTAGCTTTGTTTTTTTAGCTAGCTTGATTTATCCTGCTGATCTTTGGTCAGCCTATTTCTAGTTATTTCTTCCGTAAACTCAAAAGTTAAAATGCTAAATGAAAGGTAATGATGATGTTAATCATGAATTAAATGCTAATAATTTTAGCTTTTAATTATATAGGCTGATGGTCATTAGTTACTAATGACGTACTAATGATGAATTAATTTATTAATGATACGTCATTAATAAATAAATATGTCAAGGACATATTTTATTAATATAATGTTAAGATTATGTGTTAATATAGAAGTTAAGCATTTTAATATGTTTATTTATTTAAATGAAGAGTTTAAGTGATAATTAAATGTTTATATGATTAAATGATATATTTAATTTCTTTGGAATGATAATATGATTAAGAATTAGTTTAATTGATTGATGAAGTAATTAATATGAGTTTAATTATTAATTACATGTATATATGCTTATTTGCAAAGTTAGATGGTGGATTATATGTTTATATGTTTATTTATGAAGTTGAATGATGAATTATATGATTATAAGTTTTTAAATATTTCCTGAAGTTATAATCGATTAATTATCGATTAGGAGGTTAAGTAAGAAAGAAAAGTGATTAGAAAATTTAGTTTCAAAGTGCCGAGAGAAAAACCCTTTAAAAATTCGAATCTAAGTAGAGAAATATTAAGTATAAAATCGGCATCCCTCATTTAAATATTTAAATTTTCTCGCTCTTATGATTAAATTTAATTACTAAATTGAAGGATCGAGCGGGATTGGAAAGTAAGGAGAAGCTGAGCAGAATAAAAGTAAATAAAGTAACGACAGTCCATGTGGGCTTTCTGAACTAAAGAAATAAAGAATGTGATATTATGACTAAATATATGTGTGTTGTTTTTTTTAAAGTGATTGACTTGCCAATTTTTGAAGTTTTTGTATAATACTCTCTAACAAGGAAAGACGAATTCGGTCCTACTTAAGGTGGGATTTGTGTACACTATATTGTAATCGGGAGCCTTCCTTTTTGGTGGGACGATTACAACTGTTTGAGAAGGAGGCCTACTTCTCAACACTCAAATGTTGTAGTAGATGTGGTACATACATAAAAAGTATTTTGACTGCTGTCACTTATATGAGAGAAAAAGGTTTTGGCAGGCACAGGTTTGTTCTTAAATATATATATAAATACTTGTGCTATGTTTTATGGCAAGTTATCAATCTATAGCTCTAAGCAGTAGTTTTCAATTATTTTTGGCATGTGTCCACTGAGTGCGAAAGTACTCAGCCTTGCATATTATTTCTAAAATGTGCAGGTTAGCTCAGATGGGAAAGGAATGTGCTGGGCGGACTTTTGTAGTTAACCTCTTGAGTTTTTGTTGATGTTGAGCAGGGTTATATGTCTTCATACATATAACCAAAGATGTGTTATGTTTTTCCGCTGCAACACTCTGAACTTATTCAGTAATTGTTGTCCTATTATGATGATTTAAACTATGACTTGATAAACTTTGTTTCGGTTGCTAAACTCTGATACGAGATGGTGTTGTATTTTGACTATTCTCATTATTTTGATTTTGAACTTGAAAAATAAATTATTATTGATGTCGTTGTTTGATATTTGATTCGACTTGAGTTTGCCTTGAAAGTATGGTTCATTGTATGATTGATTTTTGTTGGATAACTGGGTCGATATCTTGTTCCTTGGTTAATCATAAATTGTGTACGTCGTGGGACTCATCGGCTTGGTCATCTTCATTCTAAGTCGGGATGCGACAATTTCTTTGCTAAAACCCTAGTTATGAGTAGCTAATTTTCTTTGTTGATCCTAGGGTTTGTAAGACTCAATTGAGATGATGTTTTTGATTTATTGATTCCAATTTTCCTATCAATTTATGGTTTGTGATTCTTGGTGCTTTATTCATGTTTAGATAGCTGACCACTATTTATGCATGCTAGTTATTCCATTAAATTCTTAGCAGGTTTAGTTGATCAATGGAACTCAATAATGCATGATATGAATGATTATGAAACCTAGCGGAGATTAATTCGTTCATAGGAGGTTATAGATCTTTTCTGCTTTTTGGAGTTAGTAAATTATCTTGAGACCTAGCGGAGATAGATACTTTGCTAATCTACTTTTGCATGACTTGTCGAGAGAGAGCTTGTGAATATTTTTGTGATTCCTTCACCTGAATTAAATTAAAATTGGTAATTGGGTTAATAAGTTAATTTCGTTGTTGATTTTGAGTCGAAGCATCCCCTGGGATCAGTCTTTTATCCTTGATATTTTATAAATTTGTTTACTTATTTTTTATTTTTCTTTTAATTAATTAATTTCTTTTTAAGTTGAAAATAAAATCCTAAATCAAAATTCTCAAGAGCTTGAATAGTAAAGAGGTTTCTAAATTTTATTTTCCACTGTATTTTCGATTTACAGTCCCTGTGGATACGATACTCGATTTACTAACTGTCTACAATTGCACCATTTAGTTGCGGTATATGTTGCTAAGATTTTAGTGATCAGCAGGAAAAAAAATGGAAAAGGTCTCAATTTCAATAATTATAAAGTTCGTGTTTTAATTTGCAATACTTTAAAAATCAGGTGGAAATTGTAAATATCTAAAGTTCGTGATTAATTTTGTCAAAATCTCCCTTAAAAACAAAACAAAATTAATAGTAATTTTCTTGAAAGTGAAGTTGATGACAAAATAAGTAGTTCAATAAAATTGTGACTTGCTGGGAAGTGATACAAAAGTTTGACTTTAGGATAATGCTTATCTAATTATCTTATCCCGTTAAGGTAAGTATACGTGATACACAGTGCTAGAACAAATAAAAAATTCTATCCAAAATTAAGTTGGATACTGAATAATTGAGGATAATATGCTACTTTGAAAATTGACCACCACTAATTCTACAAGTGAAGGATCTTCCCACGTGACACACTTTCTTACATAAATTTAAGTTTAAATAGTAGTTGTGTCCCCAAAAATACTTCATTTGCATTTTGACCATACTTGTTGGGAAAATTAATAGAGTTTTGAAGTGATACCAAAACCCAGCTGATCCCAACCGAGTAGATGTTTGCACAAGCCCAAGTGTTTTTCCAGCTCACCTGTTTGAGCTTATAGAATTTCTAAGTTCAGGTGGAATCGCTGAAGACAGCAGAAGACCCAGCTGAGTACACAGCAGGGTAAGCAAAGTCGAGTGAGAAGTAACGTTATCCAGATCCAAGACGATAAAGTTCTTCCAGACACAGCTGTAGGAAAGACCCAGCTCGTGTGACAACTCGGTATGCGTCAAGACCCGGAGAGTTCAAGACTCGGCTCGGCGTCAATGATCCGGCGAGTTCAAGACGGCTCGAGTCACCAAAGACACGGCGAGTCGAAGTCAACTTGAGATAAAATCATATCTGATCTGGACCATCAGGAACTCGACACCTCAGCACCTAGAAGTCAAACCTAGGATTGCTTTATGAGGAAATCAAGGAAGAAGACAAGTCAAATCCTGTCAGAAGTTAGGTAGAGATTCAGAACGGCTCTTTCCAACGGCTAGTTCTAATCTCTCCCTATAAATAGAAGTCTTCTTCATCATCAGAAAGAGAGGAGTAACGAGAGAATATATTCAAGAGAGATCAACATACTTCATTGAAGGAAGTCTAACCAAAGATCAAGAGATCTCTCAGAAAAGCTTCAAAGATCCAGCAGCCTTCATACTTATGAGTGATTATTTATTCTCAGACTGCTGAAGCTCTCTCCCACAAGTACCTAGGCATATAATCCTTCCCATCTTAAGCCTAGTTTGAACGAGTTCATCATACTCAAAGTTCTTCATTGTAAGAACTCGTTCATAGTTGGAAAACCCCCAAACCCAAACCTAGAAAAGGTTAGGTAAAGGTACGCCTGCTCGAAGCGCGTAATTCGAGTGTTGGTTCTGTAGTACCCGTAAACTACAGGTTAGGCTTCATGCCCGTAAACGATGGTTACGTTTCGATACGATACGCGTAAACTTGTATCCGGCTTGAGGAACTAAGCTGCAACGCTGTCTTGGCGCGAAAAGTCAGTGGTATCCTTAGTGGATTACCAGAGGTTTCTGGTCGTGGACGTAGGAGTAGTTTCTCCGAACCACGTTAAGTTGCTTTGTTCTTTCATGTTTATTTATGCATTCAGCTAACCCTTCATAAGCATTATTTCAAGCTGCATAAACTGATTAACTGAAAAGAGAAACTAAGCTTTGCAATATATTTGAAGCAACAGACGGACTTTCCAAAATCCCACCACATTCCGCACACAGCCAGCTGTGTCGATCAAGCTGCCGTCCAGCTGGATCGAACACAGCCAGCTCACTCAAAAGAGTTTTAATTGGAAAAGTTTTTAAACCTTGGTGTATTCACCCCCCCTCTACACCAAGGTATCCGTCTTGGGACCATCAATTGGTATCAGAGCAGTGGTTCAAAAGATCACTGCATCTGTCAAGTCAGCTTCTTTGCTGATAGTGGTCACCTGAACAGATCCTTCAAAGTTTCAAAATTTTTTTTTTTTTAAAATCATTATATTGCATACTGTCATGGAATCTTCCCTGTGCAGGAATCTTCCGACATTCTCTGTCGATGATTATCAGATCTGGAAGTTCCGACTCAAAAGCTTTCTGAGTGCGCATCACGACATGATGTGGGATGTTATCACTGACGGACCCATCATCATCATGAAATCAGAAAGACAAGCAGAAACCTTACCTGGAGCTGAACCAGTACTCCGGCAAGTTGTGAAGCCCAAAAGGGAGTACTCTCCAGAAGAAAGAAGACAAGCTGGTTTGGACAGCTACGATCGCAACGTCATCTCCTCAACGGTGATGAATGCTTATCTCAGCAAGATCATCAACTGCGAGACAGCTAAGGGGATGTGGGACACTCTAGCCAAGCTGTGTGAAGGCTCAGAGGAAATTCAAGAAAACAAATTCTCAGTTGCTTGCCAGAAATTCGACAATTTCAAGCAACTCCCCTATGAGTCCATCGATCAAATGGAGCTCAGATTCTCCAACCTCGTCATCGAGATCGAGACGATCCGAACTGGAAAATATACAGTTCGAGACAAGAACTTGAAAGTTCTTTCAGCTCTCTCCTCAGAATGGTGTACACACAAAGTAGTTCACCAAAGCAGAACTGATCTTGGCAGCATGGAGACGGAAAAATTGTTCTCCATCTTGAAGGCCAACGAATTTGATCTGGGGATCACAAGCAGAGATTCATCCAGCCAAATGAATAAAGCAGAGCTGAGGATCAAGCCGAGAAAAGAAGCTCAATCAGCTCAGCTTGGAAGGACCAACAAAGAGCTCAGATTTATGAGCAAAGAAGATTTGAACGAAGAAGTTGCCATGCTTGTACGAAGCATTAATCAGCTGGAACAAAGCAAGGAAAAGTACAAGAATATCGTGAAGGTTCATCACGACAAGCAACTCTACCCAAAGAGCAACCCAGCTGAGTCATCCTCCCGGAGAGAGGATAAAAGGATCGAATCAAGCGCAACGGATGATGATCAAATCTCTTTCTCCGACTCAGATGAGGATGATTGCTCTGATTAAGATGTCTGAAACATCTGATTGAATCAACCGATGAAGAAAATAACGAAACGTGGCCCAGGACCAGCTATGAAATAAAGACAGCTGGATAATTATCTGAAGATTCAGCCAGTCATACAGCTGAGTACATTGGTCTCAAGAGATGATTAGAGAAGCAGCATTTGAATCAGCTGAATTTGGGACAGCTGTCTACTTGCTATACAAACTGAGATCTCATCAAAGAAATGAACGGATATAGGATGCAGCTGAAGAAAAAGCCACCTACTATCAAATCAAGAGGGAACTCTACGTAGCTGGAAAGAGTGCAAAGAATACCCAGCAGAATGCAGTCATCAAGAAGATTCAGCTGGAGTCTTCAGCCGAAGAGAAACCTGATCCAGTGGTAAAATCAAGATAATTCTCTAATCCAGCTGACAACTTAGAAAGCATCCAAGAGACTTCTCAACATACGAAGGAATCCATTGTTGGGAAAATTCACACAAAAGCACAATCTAAATCCAAGTCAAGATGATGTGTGAATTATTTGACCGCTCAATCCGGGTGAAGAAAAACCATCCGGTGAGGGGAACAAACTCGGACATTAGTCGAAGAACTAAAGGGAACTCGGTGACTAAAATTCAAGCAAAATCTTCAAATACTCGGTGAGGAGAAGCATCAATCAAGCAAAGGAGAAGACCGCTGTGATATCAACTGGATACTGTGTCCAAGCTGACCGGTCTGCATCTCATGCAATAATTGCTCTGAGGAATATGCTATATAAAGTCCAATTATTTTGAATTCATATGTTAAGCGGACAGACATTCCTTAGTTAAATTGTTTGATAAGTTTCCTTTCCCATCGCATTAATTATAAAGTCTGCATAGTACTGTAGCACGGCAGGATCGAGGCAGAACGTCAAACGTTTGAAATGCCTCACGCGCGGTTGTAATACACTCGCCGAAAGCACGTCAGCAAAACGTGATGAGTGAATCTCTCCCAGCCGTTGATCAGAATATCAACTGATTCAATCTCAACCGTTGACCCTATATGGCAGTTGATATATATGGAAAAGATACGCGAATCCTTTCTTCCTTCATCTTTATCTCTGCAAATTTCAAAGATTCAAAATCTTCATCTATTCTCTGCAAGTTCTTCGCACAATCAAATTCTCCAAGTTGCAGAAATGGCGCCCAAGAAATCAACCGCAGGGATGAACCAGTTTGAAGCTCTAATGACAAAGCTATCATTTGAGAGTATTCTGTCAACCTCCAACCTCCATTTTTCAGAGTTAAAAGAGATGGTGGATCTAGTTGCAGACTCCGGTCTCCTGCTGTGGGCAACCTCCATGCCCAAGCTTTTGCTAAAGAGAGATGTCGCACTGTTCTACCTCAACATTATTGACGAAGACGGCTTCTACTCATCTTCATTTGACATGAGCGTCAAAGGCGATGATGTAAAGTTTGATATAGCAACCGTCACCATCAAACTCAATAAGATGCTACGAAAGGTGTTCAACCTTTCCAGAGAAGGAGGATTCATCCCAGATGATTACAGCCGTGAAGAAGTGGATGAATTCCTCAGCAGAGAGATGCTTATCTCCCCAGAGCCGTACAGAGCAAGCATGTCAAAGCTCCTGCTCAAGCCAAAGTACAGGCTGCTGCTGGATATTACACAAAAATGTATCTTAGGGATAGCTGGATCTCAAGGAGAGATCAGCATTCCAAAACTCAAGCCGATGATTGCCATGATCAAAGGCGCAAACGTCAACTGGTTTGATTTCCTACTCAACCGACTGGTCAAGGAGTCAGAGAAAATAAAGTTCAACTCCACCAGGACGACGTTTTCAGCTTCAGAGCCACTGTATCTCTGCTCCAAAATTTCTTTCTTAATAGAGCAAGCAGTGAAAGGGCACACAGTAAAGTGGGCTGATTCAGAACCGTTTCCAGAAACGAAGATTCTTTTCCAAAGAATAAATCAAGTCAATGATCTTCTGAAGAAGCAGCCTGCTGTGAGTAAAGGCAAGAAGCAGCTGGAAGGAACAGAGGCAGAAGATCCAGCTGAGAAGAAACAAAGAAAGAGGGTGGCAGCTGACCCTAAACCAGCTGGAGGTCCAGCTGAGAAGAAAAAGAAAACAGCTGTCATTCCAAGTCAAGCAATGGTGATTCTCTCCCCACAGCCAGTGTCGGCCTTTGATCAATACGGATCAAACATCCTGGCCGAGATGGGATTGAATGATGGATTGTCATCCAGCTCAGAGGACGAGCTGGATAATCCAAGAAGCTCACCCCAGCCCTCACCTCTTCACAGCTCTCCGCCGAAACAGCCTTCCCCTCCACCCAGCTCTCCAACCAAAGAGCCATCTCCTGCAAGAGAGCAGGAAGATATTCAACTGGCTGAAGCTCCTTCACAGCCAGCTGACACCCATGCTGAACCCGCTTCCACGAATCTCAGTTCACCCCAAAACAGCCATCACCCAAAGCTCAAATTCCCACGCAGTTGGCTGATACTTCTTCACAGCCAATTGTGAACCCTTTTGAACCTGCTCCTCAAAACACCTCAGAATCAGAAGAGAGTGATTCTACTACCTCTCCTTCTCTCAACTCTACTGGCTCAGCCTTTATGGAAGCCATGTACGAGGACTTGCGCATTGCAGGGATCAAGAGTGTTCTAACTCAGCATCCAATTCTGGCGCACCTGCCCATTGCCCTTGTCAAAGTTGGAGATCTCAAGTTCTATCTGGCTACCAAGATGGCAACTTGGTACCAGAATGAGCAGCTGATAGAGACTTTCTCCTTTGAGAAATTGAAGACGGATGAAGCACGCCTCCAGCACACTTTTGGCTTTGGAAGCCTGGAGGATGCATACTTACACCAGAATGATCTCATCAGAGGAATTATAGAAGTGTCTCAGCAATACCCCAAGCCGCACCCAGCTGAAGTCTGGGAATCTGCCAATAAGCTTCTTATAGCAGCGGGATGGGAGACACATTCTGGAGCTGTCAATTCTAAAGAAGTCTCAGCTGAGAGTACCAAGGAAGCTGTACCTAATGAAACAGCTGAGGTAATGATCATTGAAGAACCAGCTGTTGCATCAACTGAACCAACCGAAGCTGCCCCACAGAGTCCAATTGCCGATGACACTCGCTCACTGGTCGAGATCGAGGCAGTGAAACCCAGCCAAGCCGAATCCGGAACCCAGACGGATCCTGTTGCGCTCTCTGATGCAATGAAGGACGAGATTGCCAAACAAGTCGAGGAAATCCTTTTTCAGGATAGACTCAAATCAAATGTGGATACCCTTCTGCGCATCACAGCTATAGAGTCGCAAGTCCAGAGCAATGGACTGTCCATTGACGACGTTCACAGATTCGCTCTCAATCTGCAGGAAAGCACCAGCAGAGATCTCAAACAATCTCTTGTTTCTCAACAAATTGATCAGTCAATTCTTCTAGAGAAGAGAGTCCCTGAGATCATCTCAAACCTTCAAGCTCCACTGGTTGACGACATTGCAAATATTTCAAGCCAGCTGGAAGCTCTCAAAAAGACCACTCTCTCCAACAGCTCTGACATCCGCCAACTCTTCAACTTATATAAAGATCTGGATGCTCGCCCGTAGGCTGAACGAAGCAATGCCCGCTCTGAATCTCGTCACAGCTGACAACTCAGTCAAGATCGTTGATGTTGAAGGTATTCTCTCAAGCTCGCGCAACGATTGCCAACCTCTCTACCTCCCTTGTTGATAATGCCAAAAAGGGAAAGATCGAATGAAGCTGAAAAAACAAGTGAGAGGGAAAGGCTGCAGCTAAGGGGGAACTGTGAAGAAATTCAGAGGAAATTGACGATTTTGCCAAAGAAATTTGGATGAAGAGACAGAGCCAACTGCTCCAGCCAAAGCAGTCAAAGAAACATGGAGAGAGAAAATGGTTGCTCTTGCCAAAGCATGTGGACACAAGCCTGAAGAATACAAAGACTATCATTGGCTGTGTAACTTCCACAACGAGCAAAGAAAAGAAATGCAAGAGGTGGATAAGATTATCAAGAAGAAAGCTGAATTGCTCAAACCTGCTGAGAAAAAGCAGAAGAAGAAAAGGAAGAGCTACAGGCAAGCCAAGAAGAAACAAATCCAAGCAGCCTCAGCTGACAAGAAGAACCCAGATGATATAAATGAAAACTGGGAAAGATGCAAATCAGAATTCATCAAAGAATTCTACTACTTGAATCAGTTCAAAGGCATGGATCCAGAAGCTGCTTTCCAGGACTATTTCCTCGAACTTCATGAGACTGATCCAATGATGGCAAGATCAATTGCCCTCTATGCCAAGAGTAACAACATCCAGCTGAAGGCTCCAAAAGTCAAACAGCTAAAGCCTCCATTTCTAGTGAACAAACCTTCCTGACAAGGCCCAAATCATCAAAGAAATTAATCACTGGGCTGGTGAAAGAGGAATTTCAAAATCAAAGAATCAAGCTGAATGGAAGGAGCTAGAAGAGTTCATCTTCAATAGATATGGTCTAAAGACTGACCATCAGATTGATGAACAAAGGAAGCAGCAAAGCTGAAGACCCAGCCAACTGGGAATTTTCTTTTTGAACTTTTGTATTTAGATATTTGTACAAATTCTTCCTTTTAATGAAAAGTTCATTTTATCAAAATCAACCTGAAGACAATCTCTCTTTGTCCAGGCTCTGAATATGTTTACCTGCTGTGATTGTTTAATTCGTTGAATCCCCGTTTCCAGTTAAGGGAGAAGCAATTTTTGTTTTTCCAACTTGGGGTTTTGGCATCATCAAAAAGGGGGAAATTGTTGGGAAAATTAATAGAGTTTTGAAGTGATACCAAAACCCAGCTGACCCCAACCGAGTAGATGTTTGCACAAGCCCAAGTGTTTTTCCAAATTTCACTTTGTTTGAGCTTATAGAATTTCTAAGTTCAGGTGGAATCGCTGAAGACAGCAGAAGACCCAGCTGAGTACACAGCAGGGTAAGCAAAGTCGAGTGAGAAGTAACGTTATCCAGATCCAAGACGATAAAGTTCTTCCAGACACAGCTGTAGGAAAGACCCAGCTCGTGTGACAACTCAGCTGTACGTCAAGACCCAGCAGAGTTCAAGACTCAGCTCAGCGTCAATGATCCAGCAGAGTTCAAGACAGCTCAGAGTCACCAGCACAGCAGAGTCGAAGTCAACTTGAGATAAAATCATATCTGATCTGGACCATCAGGAACTCGACACCTCAGCACCTAGAAGTCAAACCTAGGATTGCTTTATGAGGAAATCAAGGAAGAAGACAAGTCAATCCTGTCAGAAGTTAGGTAGAGATTCAGAACGGCTCTTTCCAACGGCTAGTTCTAATCTCTCCCTATAAATAGAAGTCTTCTTCATCATCAGAAAGAGAGGAGTAACGAGAGAATATATTCAAGAGAGATCAACATACTTCATTGAAGGAAGTCTAACCAAAGATCAAGAGATCTCTCAGAAAAGCTTCAAAGATCCAGCAGCCTTCATACTTATGAGTGATTATTTATTCTCAGACTGCTGAAGCTCTCTCCCACAAGTACCTAGGCATATAATCCTTCCCATCTTAAGCCTAGTTTGAACGAGTTCATCATACTCAAAGTTCTTCATTGTAAGAACTCGTTCATAGTTGGAAAACCCCCAAACCCAAACCTAGAAAAGGTTAGGTAAAGGTACGCCTGCTCGAAGCGCGTAATTCGAGTGTTGGTTCTGTAGTACCCGTAAACTACAGGTTAGGCTTCAGCTGTGCCCGTAAACAGTCTGGTTACGTTTCGATACAGTACGCGTAAACTTGTATCCAGCTTGAGGAACTAAGCTGCAACGCTTGCTGACTGCGCGAAAAGTCAGTGGTATCCTTAGTGGATTACCAGAGGTTTCTGGTCGTGGACGTAGGAGTAGTTTCTCCGAACCACGTTAAGTTGCTTTGTTCTTTCATATTTATTTATGCATTCAGCTAACCCTTCATAAGCATTATTTCAAGCTGCATAAACTGATTAACTGAAAAGAGAAACTAAGCTTTGCAATATATTTGAAGCAACAGACGGACTTTCCAAAATCCCACCACATTCCGCACACAGTCAGCTGTGTCGATCAAGCTGCCGTCCAGCTGGATCGAACACAGCCAGCTCACTCAAAAGAGTTTTAATTGGAAAAGATTTTAAACCTTGGTGTATTCACCCCCCCCCCCTCTACACCAAGGTATCCGTCTTGGGACCATCAATACTAGTGTTATTTCGTTTAATCTTTTATATTGTATTTTATTCTAATATTTTAGAATTGTTATCATTGAACTTAGAATTACATAAAAATTAAAGCTCAATATAGGATTTTAATTCATTTCTTTAAAGTTAAAAGAAATATGAACAAATCGAGCTTTGATTTTTATGCCATTTGTAGATTTTTTATCTCGATAATAATTTTAAGGTATTAAAATAAAACATAATATAAAGAATTAAATAGAATAATGTTAATATGGACAAACGTGAGTGATGCTTTGGAAGGTGAGCGACATACACACATGGACATATATATATCTGTGATGGTCCCGAAACAAGTGTACTAGTGTATGGGGGGAGGGGAATACACCAGTTAAAAACTTTTCAAGTTTATGCTTTACTTTAAACTTTGTGTACTCAGTTACGAACCCGACTCACTTCTAGAAAGGAAACTTAGTTGGACTAATGACTCAGTTTGATGAAGTGCATAATGTGGTGGACAAAACTTAACTCGTTGTAATTAAAATAATTATTCTTTTTAGAGATTAACAGCTCAAGTTTGCTATTAGTCTGTTTAGTGCAATAAGCAGTTTTGTACTTAGGTCAAGTAAGCGAAAACTCAGTAGCAAATATGCTTAATGATGAATGACAATTGAGATATTAAGTAGTTAAGAAAAGTAGAAAATGAGGCACGATGTAACGTGGTTCGGGCTCAATCTCCTATGTCTACGGACCAGTCACACTGGTGAATCTCTTAACGTTGGATTCCTTGTTTTAGAGTTGCAAGTCAAATGTTCAGTTCAGTTCACCTTACAAGTAGAGTTGTGACCAATACAATCTTTCTCTGAAGCTCTCAGCGAACACACTTGTTCCCTACCTTTCTTCCTCTCACAAACTAACTTGAGTTTCGGGGTTTGTAGAAAGTGGATTTTTCCAACTATGTGAGCAAACTGTTGCAATAAAGAACAGTGGGATGTAGTTTGTTCGTCTAGACTGGGATATAGATATGTTGTCTAGAATTTAAAGGTTGGAATAAGATGAACTGCGAGTTACAGAGCTGGTATTCTTGCGTTTGAATACGCTTGAAAGCGCAGTAATTCCCGTCACCTTTGAATGAGGAAGGATACCTCTATTTATAGATGAGATTTGAAACAAGTCGTTGTAAGGAACCGTTTCAAATCACACCTACTCTCTTCTTCGGAAATCTTTCTGTTGCGGCGTCGTCTTGGCTTCTCTTTTCGGTGTTTGACACACCGCATACTTTCAGGAACCTTTATGTAGATTTGTACTTTTGCGCAGGTTGAATATCGTCCACTCATTTGTTCACGTCGGCTTAGGTCCTTGGATCAGTTCTAGAATCACTAGTTGATTCTTAGAACTAAGTCTTGATCAGTTTCTCCACAAACTGACTTCTTCTTCAGTCGTGTCTTCGTCTTCAGTCTTCATCTTCTTGATCAACTAAAGACCAAAACCAAATCATATCTTAGAGAAACAAACTAAAGCTTCAAATACGCGAGCTTAGAAACAGGTTTTGTCATCATTTACTCAGTTAGGATCAGTTGGGTTTTGGTATTATTAAAACTTTATATAATTTCCCAACAATATATATATATATATATATAGGGATAGCTTCTAGTGAAAATGCCCCTTAAAGTAAGAAATAGGAATAAATCTCAACCCTTCATCCACAATAGATGGATGGCCAGATCTGAACAGGGTCGGATGCGGGTCAAACGGGTCGGACCCGGGTCAACCCGTTGACTTTTCAATTTTTTTTATTTTTGAATTTTTTTTCGTTTTTTTTAATAAAGTATGGTGCGTATCAATACACTGTGTGGTGCATCTCATTTCATGTTGATGGTGTATCTCATTACACATAGGCTGCATTTCAAAATGCATTATAGTGCATCTCATAATACATGGAGGTTTATCTCATACACTATGTGGTGCGTCTCATTGACTTTTACGAATTTCAATTTTTTTTGTCTCCGCCTTCGGCTTTGATTTTAATTTATAGATAATGATTGTAGCAACATTAATATTTTTTAGCTCGTTCTGTGGCCTTCAGCTCCCCTCGCTTGACTTTTGAAAAAAATAAAACAAAAATAAAAATAGTGAAAAAGAATATTAAAAAAATTAAAAATGGTGCATCCCAATATACTTAGTGGTGCATATCATCTAACCCTTAAAAAATCGAAAATAAAATTCAAAAATAAAAAAAATTGAAAAGTCAACGGGTTGACCGGGTCCGACCCGTTGACCTGGATCCGACCCGGTTTGACCCGGATCCGACTCGATTTGACCCGGGTCAGATCTGACCCTCCATCCCTTGTAGATCTATGGTGGAGATCTATTCATATTTCTTAGGTTAAGATGCATTCTTATATGATCCGAATACTATATATATATATATATATATATATATATATATGGAGAGGATCAAATAGGAACTCCTATTTATATGAGAACTAGGAACCAATACAAGCCATCCATCCTTTAAGATCAATGGATATGATTTAATCTCATAACCAATTGGTCAAACCCTCTTTAGTTGGTCAATCTCGCATCTTTTAGTAAGGTTATAATGGTAATTTTCGCTATTTTCTCCTGTGCAAAAGCAAGATGCACAAAATAGTGTAAAGTTATGCATTAATTAGTGTAAAGTGATGCATCAATATCACATTTCTGATGCATCATTTATTTTTTATCAATGTGGATCAATTAATATTTTTTTACACGGTTTATAAAGAAAAAACACATTTTATAAAGTATATACTTGTACAATTAAAACATTATGTATATCACATTCGTATTTATTAATTGATGTTTTGAGCACAATTTTATGATGCATTAATACGATTTACGTGATGCATGAATATGAAACTTTAAAGAGTACAACATTTTTTTAGGACCATAACTTTTGCTGTTTTGCAAAAATAGGACAAATTTTTTCGGGCTTTAAATTATAGGGAAAAAATTTAAAAATTGATCATTCCCAGGACAGATATGGGCCCAATTTTTAAGTTTCGGGCTATTTTGCATTTATGCAGCCCGATGCATATGTGGATGCCAACTAATTCTTAGGTGGTTGCCACATAATACATGAATAAGAAAAAAAAATAATTAATAAAAATAAAAAAAGAAATAAAACGAAAAGATGAATGGACGGCTTAGTTGGCAGCCATGTAGGAATGGGCCGACAAATCGACCTCACGTAATAGGCACGTGCAACTTAGTTCGATCGGGCCGAAATCTGTTCTGGGAATGATCAATTTTAAAACTTTTGTCCTTAAATTGGAAGTCCGAAAAAATCTGTCATATTTTTGCAAAACGTCAAAAGTTACGGTCCCAAAAAAACGTTGGACTCAACTTTAAATGCACATAATAGTGAAAGACTAATTACCACAATTAATGCATTACGTATATAATATTTGTGCATTGCACTGTTTAAATTTATGCATTTACATTGAGTATTGTTTTTAGACGTAGTATCATTAATTATATTTTTATTTTGCATTATATTGTTTAGATGTATGCATTATACTCCAAACCTCCATTTTCATCCATATGGTACAAAGATTTGTTATCTAAGCTAGTATTGTAGTATCCCGCCTTTTTCATAACTAATCTTAGTAATTAATTCAGATAATTAATTAGAATTTTGTTAAAATGCGAGAATTTAGTATGAAGTTAAGTTCCAGCAGATAAATTAATTTGGCAGCCCTAATTTGCCGAATTTTGATAATTTAAGTTTTATTTTCGTTTCGGTTAATCCGAAATAAAATATTGAAGATATTTATGAATATGTGCTATTATATGTGCATTACGTGAGAAAAATGTGCTATTTTTGAAGTATTTGAGTTTCTAGGGAATTATGAATTTTTTTCCGGTAATTTAATTAAATTTCGGATTTTATTTCCGGCAATTCCTAGAGAAAGTCTATATTAGGGTTTGAGAAACCCTAATAAATTTTTAAGTTTGAGAGTTTTTTTTTAGTTAAAGTCGTGATGATTGTCTAATTGATGATTGATTAATTAGAGAATTAATTAATCAATTAAATTAAGATTTATATGCTTAATATTTAATTAATTAATTATATGTTTAATTAATTAATTAAGCTAAGTTATTAAGCTAGGAAATAAAGCTTGTATTATGAGTTTAATTATTATTTCCTAATAATACTTTTCTTAATCTAGCAATATCTAGTGGAATATATGCTAAGATATTGTTATTATTAATTTTAAAGCATAATATCTTAATTTAGATATGCTATCACTAATGTTTAATATTTTATTAATTTGGGAGGGACACCTCACCTTATCCAACATGTAATGATGATGGATGTTGGAGATTAGTCAAATGTTGCGTCCAACAAGTAATTATAATTCAATGTATTTGGACTTAGCTATTTATTAAGTGTGTTAGCATCCATCTTCATCTTCACTCTCTCGCATAACACACGACAGCACACACACTCTCACACACTAACTCCATTAAAGAAGCTTGTTCAAGCTCAAGTAATCAAAGACAATACCATCCAAATCAAGTAAAAAGGTTAGATCTGCTATTAATTAAGCTTATAATTCAAGATTTAGCATGCAAATCCATCTATTTCATTTTATAGAATTTTCAAAAATGATGCATATGTTGGTAGATGAATTTGATCTTCAAGTATGATGTTAAATTCCTGATCTAGTGTAATACCCCGCTTTTTCATAACTAATCTTAGTAAATAATTAAGATAAGTAATTAGAATAATTTTAAAATGCGAGGATTTGAAGGAAATTAAGTTCCGACATTTAAAATTTTTTCGGCAGGTTTAATTTGCCGAATTTTGATGATTTAAATTTTATTTTCATTTCGCTTAATCCGAAATGAAATATTAAGAATGTTTATGATTATGTGCCATTATATGTGCATGATTTGAGAAATATGTGTTATTTTTGAAGTATTTAAATTTCTAGGGATTTATAAATTTTTCTCCGGCAATTTAATAAATTTTCGGATTTTATTTCCGGAAATTTTCAGAGGAAGTTTATATTAGGGTTTGAGAAACCCTAATAAATATTTATAGAACGAGAGCTTTTTAATTAAAGCCTCTATGATTATTTATTTAAAGATTGATTAATTATTTAGAGAATTAATTGATCAATTAAGATGAGATTTATATGCTTAATGTTTAATTAATTAATTAGATGTTTAATTAATTAATTAAGCATAATTTTTCCTAGGAAATAAAGCTTGTATTATAAGCTTAATTATTACTTCCTAATTAAACCTTGATTATCAATATTTAATGATTAGTTTAATTACTAATCCAAGGTTAATAATTAAATTAGCACATGTGTTAGATTTCTAACACTAATGTATATTATTTTATTATTTAAGCTTATGCCACCTCACTATGTTTCCCAACACAATCATGAAATGTGTTGGACATGTGGCATACAACATTAATTAAATTCAATGTATTAGTGTTTGAGAGAATTATATTAATTCATGCATCTTCTTCACTCTCTCAACACACACAACTCACGCATACACACACAAACCGCAGCACACACACTCACACACACACACAAAACTCCATTAAAGAGGAAGATTGAAGCTCAAGTGATCCAAGAAAGTAGTACCCAAATCAAGCACAAAGGTTAGATTTATCATTAATTAAGTTTGTAGCTCAAGAATAAGAATACAAATCCATCTTTCTTATTCTTTAAAATTTTCGAAAATTATGTATATGTTAGAGGATGGATTTGATCTTCAAGTATGGTGTTAATTACATGATTTAGATTACATTTCTATCATTAAATCATTGAGAAATCAAACCCTAACCCTAATTCTCATTTTTTCGAAAATTATGAAATAAATTGGGGTTTTTGATTCTTGATTTATATGATCAAATTGATGAGTTATATGAGCTTCTATGATGAATATAAGCATGAGAAATGATTTAATTGAGCAAGAATAATCAATTTTATTATTTTTGTCAAAATGGCCGAAAGTTGGCAAAAAATTTAGATTTTTAGAATTTGATCTTCTATGATCAAATTGATGATTGATATGAGCTCATATGATGCCTATGAGCATGTTAGATAGTTGAATTGAGAAGAAATTAATCAATTTCCTATTTTCTTCAATATAGCCGAAAAATGTGGCTTAAAATAGGAATATTTGATTTTGATGTTCTATGCTTGAATTGATGATCAATGTAGGCTCAATTGATGTTATTGAGCATGATGATATATGATTTTAATGAGTTGGAATTCTCCTTGCCCTAATTTGAATTAATTTCGAATTATTAGGGTTTATAAGTGAGAATTTTTGATGATGAATTTTTATGATGAAATTGATGATGGATTTGAGTTTAGAATGATGAAATAAGGTTATAATGAATTTATGAGAATTTTTGAAGCTCATATGAATGAAGTTGGAAAAATAAAGTTTGCTTAAAATTAGGGATTTTTAATTCAAAGCATAATTTGATGAAGTAATGATATATTTGAGCTCATGGTATTTATTTAAAATATGTGGGAATTTTGTTAGAATTTTTGGAGCTCAATTTCATAATTTTAGAAATTTTCAGCAATTAAAAATAAATTAAAAATAATTATTTAGAGCTTAAATTGATCAATTGAGATTATAATTAATCTCTAGAATATTAATTAAACATGTTGTAATTTGAAATGGATAAAAATAAGCAATTGTGCCCTATTTCTCATAAAAGTCGAAATATATATATAATAGGGTTTTGATTTTTATCCAATTAAATTAAGTAATTAAGCTATAAATATAGCTTATAAATTAAATTAAGCTGTTTGAAATTGATTAGAATGAAATTGGGTATTTATTTTCCAATTTCTAAAAAGGGCCGAAATATATATATATTAAAAGGCCATGTATATGATTTTTAATTAAGAAAATAATGATGGAAATGAATTCTACGATAAAAATTAAGTATCGTAGAATTTTTCGGAATTTAATACGAAGTTTTGAGATTTTTCTATTTTCCGGCTATTTTTTGAAATTGGAGGTTTATAAGTATAGAAGATCTGTTTTAATGATGTGATTATGAAATTATGTCACATTTAGTATAAAAAGTATAAGGAATTAATTTGAAATTTTTCGGAGCTCGTTTGACGAGTCGAAAATATTTTTAAGTTAAAGATATGAATAATAGAGATTAAATATATGTTAAATAAAGGATAATGAAGATAGTAATCATCAATTAAATGTTAATGATGATTTTGCCATTAATTATATATGTTAATGGTCATTAGTTGCTTATAACGTGTTAATGACGAATTAAGTATTAATGATACGTCATTAATAAATAAATATGTCAAGGACATATTTTATTAATATAATGTTATGATTATTTGTTAATAAAGAAGTTAAGCATTTTAATATGCTTATTAAATTAGAATAAGAGTTTAAGTGTTTAAATAAACACTTATTTGATTAAATGATATGTTTAATTTCTTTAGAATGATAATATATTTAAGAATAAGTTTAAATGATGGATGAAGTGATTAATATGAGTTTAATTATTAATTATATGATTATATGTTTATTTATGAAGTTAAATGAGAAGTATATGGATTTATGTTTTAAAATATATCCTGAAGTTATAATCGATTATTTATCGATTAAGAAATCAAGTAAGAAAGAGGAAGTAATTAGAAAAGTTTAGTTCCTAATTGCCGATATGAAAACCCTAGAAAAAGCCGAGACAAATTAGAGAAATTTTAAGAATAGCTGCGGCATCCCTCATTTGAATATTAAATTTTTCTCGCTCTTATGTTTAAATTTAATTATTAAATGAAGGAACGAGCGGGACTGAAAAGTGAGGGAAAAGCCGAGAAGTTAAAGTATAGATAAAGTAGCTTCAGTCCAGGTGGGCTTTCTGAACTAAAGAAATAAAGAATGTGATATTATGATTATATACATGTGTGATGATTTTTAAAGTGATTGACTTGCCAATTTTTGAAGTTTTTGTATGATACCCTCTATCAAGGAAAGACGAATTCGGTCCTACGTAATGTAGGATTTGTGTACACAATGTGGTAATCGGGAGCCTTCCTTTATGGTGGGACGATTACAAGTGTTTGAGAAGGAGGCCTACTTCTCAACACTCAAAAGTTATAGTAGATGTGGTACATACATGATAAGTATTTTGACTGCGCGGTCACTTATAATGAAAGGAAAAGGTTTGAGCATGCACAGGTTTGTTTATAAAAGTTACTTGTGCTATGCTTTATGGCAAGAATCAATCTATAGCTCTAAGCAGCAAATTTTCAATTATTTTGGCATGTGTCCACTGAGTACAAAAGTACTCAACCCTGCATGTTATTTCTAAAATGTGCAGGCTAGCTTGGATGAAGATGGAGTGTGATGGACGGACTTTTGTTGTTGACCTCTTGAGGCATTGTTGATGTTGAGCAGGATTATATGTCTTCATATACATATAATCAAAGATATGTCATGTTGGTTTCCGCTGCAACACTTTGAATTTATTCAGTAATTGTTGTCTTAGTGTGATGTTGAAGCTATGACTTGATAAACCTTGTTTCCGTTGCTAAACTCTGATACGAGATGGTGTTGTCTTTTGACCATTCTCGGCTATTTTGGTTTGACTTGAAAGTATGATTTATTGTATGATGGGTTTTTGTTGGATAACTGGGTCATTATCTTGTTCCTTGGTTAATCATAAATTGTGTACGTCGTGGGACCCACCGGCTTGGTTATCTTCATTCTAAGTCGGGCTGCGACAGAGTGGTATCAGAGCAGCTTGTCTGCTCTAAGTCTAAAATTTTTCTCTTGAGTCTAGTCTAGACTTGAATCTCTAGACTAGTTAAGTCTTAAACGACAAAAGTCCAGCAACTCATCTCATCCGTCAAAGTCAGGTATGTATTAAAAGTTTTCTAAATATTAAAAATTTAAAGTTTGAATTTAGTTGAAGATATATTGTAAAGTTTTGATGCCTTATGAAGAGTAAAGCATAGACATTTCAATTACTCTTTTTGATGAGAAAGGCATTATTTTAAGTAAAGACTCGATTCGTGGAAGTCTTTGAAATTAGGAAATAATACGGGAGTAGCAATTTCACGCAAATCTCTAAAAGAACCTTGAATTTTCTTGAAGAGTTTGTAATCCCGTATGACAAGATTGTTGAACGTACGAGACAGAAGTTCCATGTGACTGACGGACTGTTATGTGGACCTGATCAACCCACATAACTAGAAACTCAGTAATATGGGTCTTCCGCCTCCATAATGAAGTCAATTAATGAAATGAAGTGAGAAAGTAAAGAAGGAGAATTTTATGAAAATAAGTTAAAGTATGAAATAAGTTATGATTGATGTGTTAAATGTTTAAAGTTAAGTAAAGAAAATTAAATTATTCCTGACAATTGTTTAATTGTTAAGGTTATAAGTCAAGTTAGCTTGTTGCTACTTGAATAATTAAGAAAAGTCCATGAAGCTAAGTGCTTTAATATTGATTGCCAAGCTGAGAAAAGTGTATGAAATTAAGTTACTTCGCTATTGCGTGATTATTAAGTTAAAGTTATGAAAGTGATGATGATGTAAATGTGTGTGTGTAAATATTTGATGCATAATATGACGTAGTTAGATCTGTAACGGAGTAGTAGTCCGTACCGCTAATGATATTTTGTGTGATGTATTAACATCACAGATGACCTAGGGATAGCTTTTGCAGTATATAAATCCCTTCTTTTGAAAGACCTCTAAAAGACAATTTTTCCAAGTATGTAAAGAAAAATGACCAAAGCAGTTATTTAAGTTAAGTTGATGTTTTCCTAAAGTATTTAAATAATATGAAGTTATATGATGAAGTATGAAGAAAAGGGAACACATAAGTAAGAAACGAAGTTATATGAAGAAAAATGATCAAAGATAAGTTAATACTTCTTAAAGTATTTAAGTAAGATGTGAAGTTACGATGCTTTATGAGAAAAGAGAAGTATGAGGAAAGATAAGTAAGATGATGAAGGAATGAAGTAAAGGCTTTTATGAAAATGAAAGAAGAAAATATTTCTTTATAAGTTAAAGGTTGAGTTATTAAGGAAAGTTAAATAATGAGATGAAAGTATAAAGAATGTTGTGAAAATAAATTAAGAATGATAGAAGTTAAAGTCAAGTTATTAAAGACAGATAATTTATTCTGTCAATTTATAAGACAAGTTATTCTGCTGCTATTTAAGAGAAGTTTATAAAGTCGAGTGCTTTATTAATGATTGCCTAATTAAGAAAAGATATAAAGCTGAGTGCTTTAATAATGATTAAGAAAAGTTATGAAGTTAAGTTATGTTGCTACTACATGACTACTAAGTGAAGTTATGTAAGTGATTATATTATGATGTGATGTGAATTCTTGAATGTTAAGATCTACGATTTAAGAATTCGCTTGTGAAGTATTTGCTTATGCAATAAAGAATAAGATAAAAAGGTGCTTAAATGCAAAGCTCGATAAGAATAAAGTTATTTCGTGATAGTTTTATAGTTTCTTAAAAACTAGAATGCTAAAGAAGAAATAGGGTAGAGGAAGAAGTAGAAGAAGAGTAGCGAGATCCTACCCTACCTCCTCAGCCTGAGAGGAGAATCGAAGAATTATTTCTTCGACAAAAAACCCCGACCTTCGACGGAAGAAGAAATCCGTCAGAAGCGGAATAATGGATTCGTGTTTTAGAGCGAATTTTTTTCGATATGATGATAGCGAGCGTCTCGCACGTATGTCATATCAGCTGAAAGGATCTGCAGACTGCTGGTGGGAAGCTTGCCAGAAGACTTACCCGAGCAGCTTGAAAATCTCACTTGGGTGTCCAATGAAGCCCTTTTCGAAAGATGTTTCGAAAAGCTTTTGCAAGCAGAAGTCAAGTGAGTTCGTAAATTTAAAGCAAGGAAAAAAAAAGATAGAGTCAGAGTATGTCCGTGAATAATGTGACTTAGCCTGTTTCGCCCTGTCAAAGTTGATTCGGACAAGAAGATGTCTGAGCTTTTTCTTCGAACTCAGGCAAGACATAAAGAATAGTACTAGCAAGTCAAAGTGTTTTGACTTATGTTGAAGCGTTAAACCGAGCTTTAGATATGGAGCTGGCTATGTAGCCAGAGAAGTTAGTCCAGACTCCAGCACCTCCTCCGATTCAATCATCAGCAGCTGTTAAACCGCAATCTTCGCACCAAAGCCAGTTTCAAAAGGGAAAAAAGAAGTGGAATGCTAGGAATCAACCTAGTAAGAAGCCATGACATGAGCAGAGTCAACAACACTCGACTCAAGAAAAAAATATAGACCTGATGTGGTTGATCAGGGTAGCTTGTCTCAGAAACAACAAGGAATTTCTGCATGCCCTAAGTGTGGTAAAATGCATTAGGGAATTTGCGCAGCAGGAAGTAACAGCTGCTATGCATATGGGCAACCATGGCATTACTCTTATCAGTGCCCATGTAGGCAGCAAGGAACTGGAGAAAAAAAAAAAAAACTTAATCAGTATCAGCCTCCACACTTAAAAGCCATTGAAGGAGTCCCACAGACGCAGCAGCGTCAACGTCAAATTCCTCGGCCTCAGCAGCAGAAGCTGAAGCAGCGAACACCGCAGCAAGAGCAGCATCATCACCAGAGGGTTTTTGCTCTTGAGCAGAAAGCGAGTGTCAAAGATCAGGGCAATCTGGCAGGTATGGGTCAGATAAATGATGTACCTGTTATAAACCTTTTCGATACCGGTGCATCACATTCTTTTATATCAAATGCATGCGTAGATACTCTGGGCTTTAAAATAGAGAGAGATAGCCAGAATTTAAGAGTATCGATCCCGGTAGGTAAAACTACCCCAGTCATGCATGTTTGCCCTAATCTAGAATTTGAATTTGGATTCCTTAAGATGTCAGTTAAAACCCTAAATCTAATTCAAATGTGGGACGTAGACATTATTTTGGCAATGGATTGGTTAATTGAGAATTTTGCCACCATTCAGTGTAAGCAAAGACAAATTTCTTTTCCAGGCCCCTGGAAAAGAACCAACTCTATTTTTCGGAATAGAGAGAAACAAGAGAGGAATGCCGATTATTTTGGCAATTCAAGCAAGAAGGTTGTTGAGAAGAGAAGATGTACAAGCATATCTAGTTTATTTTAACAAAGATGAAAACCAACAGAAGAAAATCGATGACGTAACTGTAGTCCGAGAATTCAAGGATGTTTTTCCTGAAGTTTGCCAGGATTACCCCCAGACATGCAATTGGAGTTCACCATTGACCTTGAACCTGGTTCAGCTCCAATATCAAAGGTGCCGTATAGAATGACCCCAAAAGAATTTCAGGAACTAAAGATCCAGCTACAAGAATTGTTTGATCTTGGTTTTATCAGACTTAGTGTTTCCCCGTGGGGAGCACCAATCTTGTTTGTCAAAAAGAAAGACGGTAGTCTAAGAATGTGTATAGACTATCGAGAGCTAAACAAATTGACATTGAAGAACAAGTATCCATTGTCAAGGATAGATGATCTGTTTGATCAGCTCAGAGGAGCCAGTGTATTCTCAAAGATTGATTCAAAATCTGGCTATCATCAGTTGAAGATTCGTCAAGAAGACATTTCAAAAAACTGCCTTTCAAACGAGATATGGCTACTACAAGTTTGTAGTAATGTCGTTTGGATTGATAAATGCTCCGGCAGTATTCATGGATCTCATAAATCGGGTTTTTCACGAATTCTTGGATAGATTTGTCATAGTCTTTATTGATGACATTCTCATATATTCAAGAAGTGAAACAGCGTATGAAGAGCATATTTGAATTGTCTTAGAAAAGTTAAGATCTGAGAAGTTATATGTCAAATTCAGCAAGTGTGAATTTTGGCTAAAAGAAATAAATTTCCTCGGTCATGTTGTTTCTTCCGAAGGAATTAAAGTAGACAATTCTAAAGTTCAAGCAATTCAAGAACGAAGATCTCCAAAGTCACCCTATGAGAATCGTAGTTTCTTGGGTCTAGTAGGTTACTATCGGAGATTCATTGAAGGATTCTCTAAGATAGCAAGGCCAATGACCCAACTTCTCAAGAAAGAATTGAAGTTTAAATGGTCTCCTGAATGCGAAGAAAGTTTCCAAGAGCTTAAAAGAAAGCTAACCAACGCTCCAGTTTTAGCAGTGCCAGAAGCAGACAAAGATTTTACCGTTTATACGAATGCATCAAGGAATGGATTGAGTTGTGTCTTGATGCAAGATGGCAGAGTTATTGCGTATGCATTATGACAACTTAGACCTCATGAAGAGAATTACCCAACCCATGATTTAGAGCTAGCAGCAGTTGTGCATGCTTTAAAAATTTAGAGACATTATCTTTATGGAGCAAAGTATGAGATCTTTTTGGATCATAAGAGCCTCAAATACTTTTTGAGTAAAAAGAGTTGAATATGAGGCAAAGAAGATGACTCGAATTAGTAAAGGACTACGATTGCAAAATTTCCTATCACCCAGGAAAAGCAAACGTAGTAACTGATGCTCTAAACAGAAAAAGCAGAACCGAGTTAGGATTTCTGCTTACTCAAGAAAAAGAACTTATTAAAAAGTTTTGGAAAGCTGAAAATAGAAGTGGTTTTATAATCACAATTTACAGAGCAATTAATTGCAGCTTTGGAAATAACTCCAGATTTGAAAATGAGAATTTCAGATGCTCAAAGAAAAGATGAAAAGTTAGAGAATTTGCAACTTAAGATTCGTAAAGGAAAAGCAGAAGATTTTCATGAAGCTGGAGATAATACTCTCCTATTTAAAGAAAGGATTTGTGTTCCAGATAAAGAAGAATTAAGAGCTGAGATCATGAGAGAAGCTCATGAAACGTCTTATACAGCTCATCCTGGAAACACCTGATGGTCCCAAGACGGATACCTTGGTGTAGAGGGGGGGTGAATACACCAAGGTTTAAAAACTTTTCCAATTAAAACTCTTTTGAGTGAGCTGGCTGTGTTCGATCCAGCTGGAAGGCAGCTTGATCGACACAATACGTATGTGCGGAATGTGGTGGGATATTGGAAAGTCCGTCTGTTGCTTCAAATATATTGCAAAGCTTAGTTTCTCTTTTCAGTTAATCAGTTTATGCAGCTTGAAATAATGCTTATGAAGGGTTAGCTGGATGCATAAATAAACATGAAAGAACACAGCTATTTAACGTGGTTCGGAGAAACTACTCCTACGTCCACGACTCGAAACCTCCGGTAATCCACTAAGGATACCACCGACTTTTCGCGCGATCGAAGCGTTGCAACTTAGTTCCTCAAGCCGGGATACAAGTTTACGCGTCGTATCGAAACGTAACCGGTATCGTTTACGGGCACGGTGAAGCCTATCCCGTAGTTTACGAATACTACGAGAACACTCGAATTACGCGCTTCGAGCAGGCGTACCTTTACCTAACATTTTCTGGGTTTGGGTTTGGGGGTTTTCCAACTATGAACGAGTTCTTACAATGAAGAACTTTGAGTATGATGAACTCGTTCAAACTAGGCTTAAGATGGGAAGGATTATATGCCTAGATACTAGTGGGAGAGAGCTTCAGCAGTCTGAGAATGAATACTAACTCATAAGTATGAAGGCTGCTGTATCTTTGAAGCTTTTCTGAGAGATCTCTTGATCTTTGGTTAGACTTCCTTCAATGAAGTATGTTGATCTCTCTTGAATATATTCTCTCGTCACTCTTCTTTTGATGATGAAGAAGACTTCTATATATAGGGAGAGATTAGAACTAGCCATTGGAAAGAGCCGTTCTGAATCTTTACCTAACTTCTGACAGGATTGACTTGTCTTCTTCCTTGATTTCCTCGTAAAGCAATCCTAGGTTTGACTTCTAGGTGCTGAGGTGTCGAGTTCCTGATGGTCCAGATCAGATCTGACTTTATCTAAAGTTCTCTTCGACTCTGCTGTGTTGGTGACTCTGAACTGTCTTGAACTCTGCTGGATCATTGACGCTGAGCTGAGTCTTGAACTCTGCTGGGTCTTGACGCTGAGCTGAGTTGTCACACGAGCTGGGTCTTTCCTACAGCTGTGTCTGGAAGAACTTTATCGTTTTGGATCTGGATAACGTTACTTCTCACTCGACTTTGCTTACCCTGCTGTGTACTCAGCTGGGTCTTCTGCTGTCTTCAGCGACCACCTGTAAACATAGAAAATCTATAAGCTCAAACAGGTGAGCTGGAAAACACTTGGGCTTGTGCAAACATCTACTCGGTTGGGGTCAGCTGGGTTTTGGTATCACTTCAAAACTCTATTAATTTTCCCAACAATTTTTCCCTTTTTGATGATGCCAAAACCCCAAGTTGGAAAAACAAAAAATTGCTTCCCCTTTAACAGGAAACGGGGATTCAACGATTTAAACATTCACAGCAGGTAAACATATTCAGAGCCTGGACAAAGAGAGATTGTCTTCAGGTTGATTTTGATAAAATGAACTTTTCATTAAATAGGAAGAATTTTTACAACTTTCTAAATACAAAAGTTCAAAATAAAAATTCCCAGTTGGCTGGGTCTTCAGCTTGACTGCTTCCTTTGTTCATCAATTTGATGGTCAGTCTTTAGACCATATCTATTGAAGATGAACTCTTCCAGCTCCTTCCATTCAGCTTGATTCTTCGACTTTGAAATTCCTCTTTCACCAGCCTAGTGATTAATTTCTTTGATGATTTGGGCCTTGTCAGGAAGGTTTGTTCCAGCTAGAAATGGAGGCTTTAGCTGTTTGACTTTTGGAGCCTTCAGCTGGATGTTGTTACTCTTGGCATAGAGGGCGATTGACCTTGCCATCATTGGATCTGTCTCATGAAGCTCGAGGAAATAGTCCTGGAAAGCAGCTTCTGGATCCATGCCTTTGAACTGATTCAAGTAGTAGAATTCTTTGATGAATTCTGATTTGCATCTTTCCCAGTTTTCATTGATATCTTCTGGGTTCTTCTTGACCAGTCGGTTGAGTAGGAAATCAAACCAGTTGACGTTTGCGCCTTTGATCATGGCAATCATCGGCTTGAGTTTTGGAATGCTGATCTCTCCTTGAGATCCAGCTATCCCAAGAATACACTTTTGTGTGATGTCCAGCAGCAGCCTGTACTTTGGCTTGAGCAGGAGCTTTGACATGCTTGCTCTGTACGGCTCTGGGGAGATAAGCATCTCTCTGCTGAGGAATTCATCTACTTCTTCCCGACTGTAATCATCTGGAATGAATTCTCCTATGCTGGGTAGATTAAACACCTTTCGCAGCATTCTGTTGAGCTTGATGGTGACGGTTGCTGAATCAAACTTTCCGTCTGCGCCTTCGACATCCATGTCGAATGAAGATGAGTAGAGGCCGTCTTCATCAATGATGTTGAGGTAGAACAGGGCGGCATCTCTCTTCAGCAAAAGCTTGGGCATGGAGGTTGCCCACAGCAGAAGACCGGAGTCTGCAACTAGATCCACCATCTCTTTTAACTCTGAAATATGGAGGTTGGAGGTTGACAGAATACTCTCAAATGACAGCTTTGTCATTAGGGCTTCAAACTGATTCATCCCTGCAGTTGATTTCTTGGGAGCCATTTCTGCAATCTGTTGATTTTAGATCTTGCGAAGAACTTGCAGACAATAGATGGAGGTTCTGGAGATTTGAAATTTGCAGAGATAAAGATGAAGGATGAAAGAATCTGCGTATCTTTTCCATATATATCAACTGCCATAACGGATCAACGGTTAAGATTGAAACAGTTGATATTCTGATCAACGGCTGGGAGAGATTCACTCATCACGTTTTGCTGACGTGCTTTCGGCGAGTGTATTACAACCGTGCGTGAGGCATTTCAAACGTTTGACGTTCTGCCTCGATCCTGCCGTGCTACAGTACTATGCAGACTTTATAATTAATGCGATGGGAAAGGAAACTTATCAAACAATTTAACTAAGGAATGTCTGTCCGCTTAACATATGAATTCAAAATAATTGGACTTTATATAGCATATTCCTCAGAGCATTTATTGCATGAGATGCACCGGTCGGCTTGGACACGGTATTCCGGTTGATATCACGGTCTTCTCCTGCTTGATTGACGCTTCTCCTCACCGAGTATTTTGAGATTAGCTTGAATTTCTTTCAGCTGAGTTCTCTTTATCTCTTCGACTGATGTCCAGCTGAGTTTGTTCCCCCTCAGCTGGATGGTTTTTCTTCACCCGGATTGAGCAGTCCAAATAATTCACACATCATCTTGACTTGGATTTCAGCAGATTGTGCTTTTGTGTGAATTTTCCCAACAATGGATTCCTTCAGATGTTGAGAAGTCTCTTGGATGCTTTCATGTCGACAGCTGGGTTAGAGAATCATCTTTATTTTCCTGCTGGATCAGGTTTCTCTTCAGCTGATGACACCAGCTGTGTCTTCTTGATGAGTGCATCCTGCTGGGTATTCTTTGCACTCTTTCCAGCTACGTAGAGTTCCCTCTTGATTTGATAGTAGGTGGTTTTTTCTTCAGCTGCATCCTACATTCGTTCATTTCTTTGATGAGATCTCAGTTTGTATAGCAAGTAGACAGCTGTCCCAAATTCAGCTGATTCAAATGCTGCTTCTCTAATCATCTCTTGAGACCAATGTACTCTAATTTGTATGACCGGGTTGAATCTTCAGCTTTGTATCCATTTGTCTTTATTTCATACTGTCCCACTAGTCGGGTTTCTTCTCTAAGATGTTTCAGACATCTTAATCAGAGCAATCATCCTCATCTGAGTCGGAGAAGGAGATTTGATCATCATCCATTTCGCTCGATTCGATCCTTTTATCTTCTCTCCAGGAGGATGACTCAGCTGGGTTGCTCTTTGGGTAGAGTTGCTTGTCGTGATGAACCTTCACGATATTCTTGTACTTTTCCTTGCTTTGTTCCAGCTGATTAATGCTTCGTACAAGCATGGCAACTTCTTCGTTCAAATCTTCTTTGCTCATAAATCTGAGCTCTTTGTTGGTCCTTCCAAGCTGAGTTGATTGAGCTTCTTTTCTCGGCTTGATCTTCAGCTCTGCTTCATTCATTCGGCTGGATGAATCTCTGCTTGTGATCCCCAGATCAAATTCGTTGGCCTTCAAGATGGAAAACAATTTTTCCGTCTCCATGCTGCCAAGATCAGTTCTGCTTTGGTGAACCACTTTGTGTGTACACCATTCGAGGAGAGAGCCGAAAGAACTTTCAAGTTCTTGTCTCGAACCGTATATTTTCCGATTCGGATCGTCTCGATCTCGATGACGAGGTTGGAGAATCTGAGCTCCATTTGATCGATGGACTCATAGGGGAGTTGCTTGAAATTGTCGAATTTCTGGCATGCAACTGAGAATTTGTTTTCTTGAATTTCCTCTGAGCCTTCACACAGCTTGGCAAGAGTGTCCCACATCCCCTTAGCTGTCTCGCAGTTGATGATCTTGCTGAGATAAACGTTCGTCACTGTTGAGGAGATGACGTTGCGAGCGTAGCTGTCCAATCCAGCTTGTCTTCTTTCTTCTGGAGAGTACTCCCTTTTGGGCTTCACAACTTGCCGGAGTACTGGTTCAGCTCCAGGTAAGGTTTCTGCTTATCTTTCTGATTTCATGATGATGATGGGTCCGTCAGTGATAACATCCCACATCATGTCGTGATGCGCACTCAGAAAGCTTTTGAGTCGGAACTTCCAGATCTGATAATCATCGATAGAGAATGTCGGAAGATTCCTGCACAAGGAAGATTCCATGACAGTATGCAATATAATGACTTTTAAAAATATTTTGAAACTTTGAAGGATCTGTTCAGGTGACCACTATCAGCAAAGAAGCTGACTTGACACATGCAGTGATCTTTTGAACCACTGCTCTGATACCAATTGATGGTCCCAAGACGGATACCTTGGTGTAGAGGAGGGGGTAAATACACCAAGGTTTAAAAACTTTTCCAATTAAAACTCTTTTGAGTGAGCTGGCTGTGTTCGATCCAGCTGGAAGGCAGCTTGATCGACACAGCTGGCTGTGTGCGGAATGTGGTGGGATTTTGGAAAGTCCATCTGTTGCTTCAAATATATTGCAAAGCTTAGTTTCTCTTTTCAGTTAATCAGTTTATGCAGCTTAAAATAATGCTTATGAAGGGTTAGCTGGATGCATAAATAAACATGAAAGAACACAGCTATTTAACGTGGTTCGGAGAAACTACTCCTACGTCCACGACTCGTAAACCTCTCGGTAATCCACTAAGGATACCACTGACTTTTCGCGCAGTCAGCAAGCGTTGCAGCTTAGTTCCTCAAGCTGGATACAAGTTTACGCGTACTGTATCGAAACGTAACCAGATCGTTTACGGCACTGAAGCCTATCTCCGTAGTTTACGGGTACTACAGAACCAACACTCGAATTACGCGCTTCGAGCAGGCGTACCTTTACCTAACCTTTTCTGGGTTTGGGTTTGGGGGTTTTCCAACTATGAACGAGTTCTTACAATGAAGAACTTTGAGTATGATGCACTCGTTCAAACTAGGCTTAAGATGGGAAGGATTATATGCCTAGATACTAGTGGGAGAGAGCTTCAGCAGTCTGAGAATGAATACTAACTCATAAGTATGAAGGCTGCTGTATCTTTGAAGCTTTTCTGAGAGATCTCTTGATCTTTGGTTAGACTTCCTTCAATGAAGTATGTTGATCTCTCTTGAATATATTCTCTCGTCACTCTTCTTTTGATGATGAAGAAGACTTCTATATATAGGGAGAGATTAGAACTAGCCGTTGGAAAGAGCCGTTCTGAATCTTTACCTAACTTCTGACAGGATTGACTTGTCTTCTTCCTTGATTTTCTCGTAAAGCAATCCTAGGTTTGACTTCTAGGTGCTGAGGTGTCGAGTTCCTGATGGTCCAGATCAGATCTGACTTTATCTAAAGTTCTCTTCGACTCTGCTGTGTTGGTGACTCTGAGCTGTCTTGAACTCTGCTGGATCATTGACGCTGAGCTGAGTCTTGAACTCTGCTGGGTCTTGACGCTGAGCTGAGTTGTCACACGAGCTGGGTCTTTCCTACAGCTGTGTCTGGAAGAACTTTATCGTTTTGGATCTGGATAACGTTACTTCTCACTCGACTTTGCTTACCCTGCTGTGTACTCAGCTGGGTCTTCTGCTGTCTTCAGCGACCACCTGTAAACATAGAAAATCTATAAGCTCAAACAGGTGAGCTGGAAAACACTTGGGCTTGTGCAAACATCTACTCGGTTGGGGTCAGCTGGGTTTTGGTATCACTTCAAAACTCTATTAATTTTCCCAACAACACCAAAATGTATCAAGACTTGAAACAGAAATTTTGGTGGGAAGGAATGAAGTGAGATATAGCTTCGTTTGTAGAGCGATGTTTAGCCTGTCAGCAAGTTAAGGCTTTACATTAACGGCCTTATGGAAAATTCCAGCCGTTAGAAATTTCGGAATGGAAATGGGATGGTACCACTATAGACTTTGTAACTAGGTTACCTAAGTCTAAGAAAGGAAATACATCAATATGGGTAATAGTGGACAGATTGGCGAAATCTGCTCATTTCATACCAATTCCCGAAACATATGGATCGGATAAGTTAGCTCAGCTGTATGTCAAATAAATAGTGCGATTGCACGGTATGCCCAGATTGATCACTTCAGATCAAAATTCAAAGTTTACCTCCTATTTTTGGAGAAGTTTACAAAGTAAGATGAGTACCAATTTAAATTTCAACACTGCTTTTCATCCTCAGACGGATGGCCAGTCCGAGAGGACAATTAAAATCTTAGAAGATATGCTCAGAACTGTTGTATTAGATCGAGGTAACTAATGAGAGCAAGTTTTATCTCTCGTTGAGTTTGCATACAACAACAGTTATCAAATGACAATTGACATGGCCCCCTATGAAGCTCTTTAAAGAAGAAAATATAGGTCTCCGCTTTATTGGGATGAAATAAGTGAAAGAAAAGTTTTAGGGCCGATGCTGTAGAAGAAATAATCAAGATTGTTTGCCAAATTAAGCAGCGAATTAAAGAAGCGCAAGATTGTCAAAAATCTTATGCAGATTCTCGAATATCCGAATTAAAATTTGAAGTAGGAGATAAAGTATTTATAAAAGTTTCGCCTTCGAGAAGAATTTACAGATTTGGCGTAAAAGGAAAGCTTAAGCCATGTTACATAGAACCCGTATGAAATCCTGGAAAGGATTGGTCAAGTAGCATATAAGCTGGCATTACCGCCAAGCTTTGAGAATTCGCATAACGTATTCCATGTATCCCAGTTATGTCAATACATGTTCGATCCTGAGCATGTTATTTGACAAGAAGAAGTGGTTTCAGAACCAGACCTCAGTTATGAGGAAAAACCAGAAGCGATCTTGGATCGAAAGGTCCAACAGTTAAGAAATAAATTGATCGCCTTAGTAAAAGTTAAATGGAGACACCACGGGTTAGAGAAAGCTACGTGAGAGCTCGAAAATAAAATGAAAGAGAAGTATCCCGAGCTTTTCCTTTGAGGTAAGCAAATTTCGGGACGAAATTTATTTTTAGGGGGAGAGAATGTAATACCCCGCTTTTTCATAACTAATCTTAGTAAATAATTAAGATAAGTAATTAGAATAATTTTAAAATGCGAGGATTTGAAGGAAATTAAGTTCCGACATTTAAAATTTTTTCGGCAGGTTTAATTTGCCGAATTTTGATGATTTAAATTTTATTTTCATTTCGCTTAATCCGAAATGAAATATTAAGAATGTTTATGATTATGTGCCATTATATGTGCATGATTTGAGAAATATGTGTTATTTTTGAAGTATTTAAATTTCTAGGGATTTATGAATTTTTCTCCGGCAATTTAATAAATTTTCGGATTTTATTTCCGGAAATTTTCAGAGGAAGTTTATATTAGGGTTTGAGAACCCCTAATAAATATTTATAGAACGAGAGCTTTTTAATTAAAGCCTCTATGATTATTTATTTAAAGATTGATTAATTATTTAGAGAATTAATTGATCAATTAAGATGAGATTTATATGCTTAATGTTTAATTAATTAATTAGATGTTTAATTAATTAATTAAGCATAATTTTTCCTAGGAAATAAAGCTTGTATTATAAGCTTAATTATTACTTCCTAATTAAACCTTGATTATCAATATTTAATGATTAGTTTAATTACTAATCCAAGGTTAATAATTAAATTAGCACATGTGTTAGATTACTAACACTAATGTATATTATTTTATTATTTAAGCTTATGCCACCTCACTATGTTTCCCAACACAATCATGAAATGTGTTGGACATTTGGCATACAACATTAATTAAATTCAATGTATTAGTGTTTGAGAGAATTATATTAATTCATGCATCTTCTTCACTCTCTCAACACACACAACTCACGCATACACACACAAACCGCAGCACACACACTCACACACACACACAAAACTCCATTAAAGAGGAAGATTGAAGCTCAAGTGATCCAAGAAAGTAGTACCCAAATCAACCACAAAGGTTAGATCTATCATTAATTAAGTTTGTAGCTCAAGAATAAGAATACAAATCCATCTTTCTTATTCTTTAAAATTTTCGAAAATTATGTATATGTTAGAGGATGGATTTGATCTTCAAGTATGGTGTTAATTACATGATTTAGATTACATTTCTATCATTAAATCATTGAGAAATCAAACCCTAACCCTAATTCTCATTTTTTCGAAAATTATGAAATAAATTGGGGTTTTTGATTCTTGATTTATATGATCAAATTGATGAGTTATATGAGCTTCTATGATGAATATAAGCATGAGAAATGATTTAATTGAGCAAGAATAATCAATTTTATTATTTTGTCAAAATCGCCGAAAGTTGGCCAAAAATTTAGATTTTTAGAATTTGATCTTCTATGATCAAATTGATGATTGATATGAGCTCATATGATGCCTATGAGCATGTTCGATAGTTGAATTGAGAAGAAATTAATCAATTTCCTATTTTCTTCAATATAGCCGAAAAATGTGGCTTAAAATAGGAATATTTGATTTTGATGTTCTATGCTTGAATTGATGATCAATGTAGGCTCAATTGATGTTATTGAGCATGATGATATATGATTTTAATGAGTTGGAATTCTCCTTGCCCTAATTTGAATTAATTTCGAATTATTAGGGTTTATAAGTGAGAATTTTTTATGATGAATTTTTATGATGAAATTGATGATGGATTTGAGTTTAGAATGATGAAATAAGGTTATAATGAATTTATGAGAATTTTTGAAGCTCATATGAATGAAGTTGGAAAAATAAAGTTTGCTTAAAATTAGGGATTTTTAATTCAAAGCATAATTTGATGAAGTAATGATATATTTGAGCTCATGGTATTTATTTAAAATATGTGGGAATTTTGTTAGAATTTTTGGAGCTCAATTTCATAATTTTAGAAATTTTCAGCAATTAAAAATAAATTAAAAATAATTATTTAGAGCTTAAATTGATCAATTGAGATTATAATTAATCTCTAGAATATTAATTAAACATGTTGTAATTTGAAATGGATAAAAATAAGCAATTGTGCCCTATTTCTCATAAAAGTCGAAATATATATATAATAGGGTTTTGATTTTTATCCAATTAAATTAAGTAATTAAGCTATAAATATAGCTTATAAATTAAATTAAGCTGTTTGAAATTGATTAGAATGAAATTGGGTATTTATTTTCCAATTTCTAAAAAGGGCCGAAATATATATATATTAAAAGGCCATGTATATGATTTTTAATTAAGAAAATAATGATGGAAATGAATTCTACGATAAAAATTAAGTATCGTAGAATTTTTCGGAATTTAATACGAAGTTTTGAGATTTTTCTATTTTCCGGCTATTTTTTGAAGTTGGAGGTTTATAAGTATAGAAGATCTGTTTTAATGATGTGATTATGAAATTATGTCACATTTAGTATAAAAAGTATAAGGAATTAATTTGAAATTTTTCGGAGCTCGTTTGACGAGTCGAAAATATTTTTAAGTTAAAGATATGAATAATAGAGATTAAATATATGTTAAATAAAGGATAATGAAGATAGTAATCATCAATTAAATGTTAATGATGATTTTGCCATTAATTATATATGTTAATGGTCATTAGTTGCTTATAACGTGTTAATGACGAATTAAGTATTAATGATACGTCATTAATAAATAAATATGTCAAGGACATATTTTATTAATATATTGTTATGATTATTTGTTAATAAAGAAGTTAAGCATTTTAATATGCTTATTAAATTAGAATAAGAGTTTAAGTGTTTAAATAAACACTTATATGATTAAATGATATGTTTAATTTCTTTAGAATGATAATATATTTAAGAATAAGTTTAAATGATGGATGAAGTGATTAATATGAGTTTAATTATTAATTATATGATTATATGTTTATTTATGAAGTTAAATGAGAAGTATATGGATTTATGTTTTAAAATATATCCTGAAGTTATAATCGATTATTTATCGATTAAGAAATCAAGTAAGAAAGAGGAAGTAATTAGAAAAGTTTAGTTCCTAATTGCCGATATGAAAACCCTAGAAAAAGCCGAGACAAATTAGAGAAATTTTAAGAATAGCTGCGGCATCCCTCATTTGAATATTAAATTTTTCTCGCTCTTATGTTTAAATTTAATTATTAAATGAAGGAACGAGCGGGACTGAAAAGTGAGGGAAAAGCCGAGAAGTTAAAGTATAGATAAAGTAGCTTCAGTCCAGGTGGGCTTTCTGAACTAAAGAAATAAAGAATGTGATATTATGATTATATACATGTGTGATGATTTTTAAAGTGATTGACTTGCCAATTTTTGAAGTTTTTGTATGATACCCTCTATCAAGGAAAGACGAATTCGGTCCTACGTAATGTAGGATTTGTGTACACTATGTGGTAATCGGGAGCCTTCCTTTATGGTGGGACGATTACAAGTGTTTGAGAAGGAGGCCTACTTCTCAACACTCAAAAGTTATAGTAGATGTGGTACATACATGATAAGTATTTTGACTGCGCGGTCACTTATAATGAAAGGAAAAGGTTTGAGCATGCACAGGTTTGTTTATAAAAGTTACTTGTGCTATGCTTTATGGCAAGAATCAATCTATAGCTCTAAGCAGCAAATTTTCAATTATTTTGGCATGCGTCCACTGAGTACAAAAGTACTCAGCCCTGCATGTTATTTCTAAAATGTGCAGGCTAGCTTGGATGAAGATGGAGTGTGCTGGGCGGACTTTTGTTATTGACCTCTTGAGGCATTGTTGATGTTGAGCAGGATTATATGTCTTCATATACATATAATCAAAGATATGTCATGTTGGTTTCCGCTGCAATACTTTGAATTTATTCAGTAATTGTTGTCTTAGTGTGATGTTGAAGCTATGACTTGATAAACCTTGTTTCCGTTGCTAAACTCTGATACGAGATGGTGTTGTCTTTTGACCATTCTCGACTATTTTGGTTTGACTTGAAAGTATGATTTATTGTATGATGGGTTTTTGTAGGATAACTGGGTCATTATCTTGTTCCTTGGTTAATCATAAATTGTGTACGTCGTGGGACCCACCGGCTTGGTTATCTTCATTCTAAGTCGGGCTGCGATAGAGATTCCATTCCTACTATTAAATCATGATGAATCAAACCCTAATCCAAGATTGTATTTATGTTTGAATTTTTAGAAAAATTAAGGGTTTTTTATTCTTGATTTCAAAGATCAAATTAATGATTTATATGAGTTCATGTGAGGTTTATATAAACATGTTTAGTGATTCAATTTAGCAAGATTTGATCCATTGTTAATTAATTTTAAAAAGGGCGAAATTAAGGGTTAAAAATAAGGATTTTTTATTTTGATCTTATATGCGTGAATTGATATTTGAGCTTATATGATGTTTTTGAGCATGATGATATACGGATTGAATGAGTTAAAATTCCCCTTGCCTTAATTTGTAAGAAATTTGAAATTTAAATTTCGTGAGAATGAGGATTTCTGGAACTTAACTCAGCTGGATCCTGCCAACTTGATTAACTCAACTGGATCTAGCTAGCTTGGTTTTTCCAGCTAGCTTTGTTTTTCCAACTAGCTCAGTTTTCCAGTTAGCTTGGTTTTTCCAGCTAGCTTGGTTTTCCAGCTAGCTTGATTTTCCAGCTAGCCAGTTTTCCAGCTAGCTTGGTTTTCCAGCTAGCTCAGTTTTCCAGCTAGCTTGGTTTTTCCAGCTAGCTCAGTTTTCCAGCTAGCTTGGTTTTTCAGCTAGTTTTATTTTTTCAGCTAGCGTTGTTTTTCCAGCTAGCTTGGTTTTCCACCTAGCTTGGTTTTCCAGCTAGCTTTGGTTTTCCAGCTAGCTTGGTTTTCCAGCTAGCTCAGTTTTCCAGCTATCTCAGTTTTCCAGCTAGCTTGATTTTTCCAGCTAGCTTTGTTTTTTTCAGCTAGCTTGATTTTTCCAGCTAGCTTGGTTTTTTCCAGCTAGCTCAGTTTTTAGTTAGCTCAATTTTTTATTTTTTTTGCCAGCTAGCTTAATTTCTAGCCAGCTTGATTTATCTAGCTGATCTTTGGTCAGCCTGAATCTAGTTATTTCTTCCGTAAACTCAAAAGTTAAAATGTTAAATGAATGGTAATGATGATGTTAATCATTAATTAAATGCTAATAATTTTAGCTTTTAATTATACATGCTGATGGTCATTAGTTACTAATGATGTACTAATGATGAATTAATTTATTAATGATACGTCATTAATAAATAAATTTGTCAAGGACATATTTTATTAATATAATGTTAAGATTATGGTTAATATAGAAGTTAAGCATTTTAATATGTATATTTATTTAAATGAAGAGTTTAAGTGCTAATTAAATGTTTATATGATTAGATGATATATTTAATTTCTTTGGAATGATAATATGATTAAGAATTAGTTTAATTGATTGATGAAGTAATTAATATGAGTTTAATTATTAATTACATGTATATATGCTTATTTGCAAAGTTAGATGGTGGATTATATGTTTATATGTTTATTTATGAAGTTGAATGATGAATTATATGATTATAAGTTTTTAAATATTTCCTGAAGTTATAATCGATTAATTATCGATTAGGAAGTTAAGTAAGAAAGAAAAGTAATTAGAAAATTTAGTTTCAAAGTGCCGAGAGAAAAACCCTTGAAAAAGTCGAATCTAAGTAGAGAAATATTAAGTATAGAATCGGCATCCCTCATTTAAATATTTAAATTTTCTCGCTCTTATGTGTAAATTTAATTATTAAATTGAAGGATCGAGCGGGATTGGAAAGTAAGGAGAAGCCGAGCAGAATAAAAGTAAATAAAGTAGCGACAGTCCAGGTGGGTTTTCTGAACTAAAGAAATAAAGAATGTGATATTATGACTATAAATATGTGTGTTGTTTTTTTTTAAAGTGAATGACTTGCCAACTTTTGAAGTTTTTGTATGATACCCTCTAACAAGGAAAGACGAATTTTGTCCTACTTAAGGTGGGATTTATGTACACTATGTTGTAATCGGGAGCCTTCCTTTTTTGTGGGACGATTACAAGTGTTTGAGAAGGAGGTCTACTTCTCAACACTCAAAAGTTATAGTAGATGTAGTACATACATAAAAAGTATTTTGACTGCTGTCACTTATATGAGAGAAAAAGGTTTTGGCAAGCACAGGTTTGTTCTTGAATATATATATAAATACTTGTGCTATGCTTTATGGCAAGTTATCAATCTATAGCTCTAAGCAGCGGTTTTCAATTACTTTTGGCATGTGTCCACTAAGTGCGAAAGTACTCAGCCCTGCATGTTTCTAAAATGTGCAAGTTAGCTCGGATGGGAAAGGAGTGTGCTGGGCGGACTTTTGTTGTTAACCTCTTGAGTTTTTGTTGATGTTGAGCAGGGTTATATGTCTCCATACATATAACCAAAGATGTGTTATGTTTTTCCGCTGCAACACTCTGAACTTATTCAGTAATTGTTGTCCTATTATGATGATTAAAACTATGACTTGATAAACTTATTCAGTAATTGTTGTCCTATTATGATGATTAAAACTATGACTTGATAAACTTTGTTTCCGTTGCTAAACTCTGATACGAGATGGTGTTGTATTTTGACTATTCTCGTTATTTTGATTTTGAACTTGAAAAATAAATTATTATTGATGCCGTTGTTTGATATTTGATTCGACTTGAGTTTACCTTGAAAGTATGGTTCATTGTATGATTGATTTTTGTTGGATAACTGGGTCGTTATCTTGTTCCTTGGTTAATCATAAATTGTGTACGTCGTGGGACCAACGGCTTGGTCATCTTCATTCTAAGTCGGGCTGCGACAAGTATAGAAACATGAATTATAACAAAATTATTGTTCTTAATGCTTTGCTATGTTGAGATTAATTTGTTATCATAAATGGAAGATTTGATAGGATTTAAAGTCGATGCAAAAAAATTATGCCATATATATATCGTATACGTATATAATATCATAATTAATTATGCATTATGCATATTGTATTCGTATTTGTTACTTGATATTATGAGCGCAATTTTATGATGCATTAATATGACTTATGTAATACATCAATATGAAACTGCAAATGCACAAAAGACTCATTATTGAAGTTCAAGCATTACATATATGATATTTATGCATTACATTGTTTAGATTTATGCATTACATTGTATTTATTCCCAACCAACGAGTCGACTTAATTGATCTTCTTGTTCTTTACTACTGCTACAGATTTTTATGTGTTACTCTGCCGGAAAAAAAATCTATAAATATTTTAAGAATTTATTTGTCTTTCTCTTGATCATCCAAGTATTCTCTCTCTCTAGAGACTATTCGCCACTTCACAAAAAATCCCCAATTCTTGAAATCCTTCTTGCATCAGTCATCATGATTTTCAAACAACTTAGAACCAGCTCACCTCAGAAAATCAATCGAAACTCATAGATTGGTAAAAAAAAATTGAATATTTTTTCGACGGTGGTGGAGGCGACGACGGTGATGGTGTTTCAATTTGTAGTTTGTATTTAAAATCTTAATTTAATCAATTAAGTCCTTAAATTACAAGATATAAAGCATTAAATGAATCTTTTTCCAGCGATTGAATAATTTGCCTTCAATAACTGAGGCATTAGAATATAGATGCTCTAAATCATATTATTGAATGTCGCATATTATTGAATGTCGTTGATGGAGGAGGTGGGTAAACATAAATCGAATATGAGGTTAGATGCATCAGACAAGTAATGAGAAGCATCACACAGTGTAATCAGATGCATCACACTGTGTTAGGAGATGCATCACACTGTATAATGAGATGCAATAGTGGATGCATCAGTGGTTATGTCCCGCGCGCGATGGTGATTGAAAAAGAAAATAAAATAGCGGTGGTGATGACGGAATCCGGCAAAGGTGATGACGACTGTGATGTCCGACGATGGTTATTGTGAGTGGTGGTGATTGTAGAGAGAGAGCGAAGAAGAAGAAGAAGAAGAAGAAGAAGAAGAAGAAGAAGAAGTAGAAGAAGAAAAGCAACAACAACAACGGTTAGTGGTGGTGGTAACGACGATTCTCCGATGGCGGCTGTAATGGTGGCGGTGATGGTGAGTTGGTGGTGGTGGTGATTGTAGAAAGAGAGATATGAAAGAGAGAAAGAGAAGAAGAAGGAGAAGAAGAAGCTCATTTATAAATGCGTGGTCTAGATTTATTCTTATTTCTTAGTTAAGGGTTTTTTTCACTAGATGTCGCAACCCGACTTAGAATTTACATGACCAAGCCGGTGGGTCCCACGACTTACACAATTTATGATTAACAAAAAGATTAAGATAGCGATCCGGCTATCGTTCAAGAACAACAAAAGACACTCATGCTCAACAATTCATCAACTTAGAATAATTATGACATGCATGATTCAAGATCAACGAGACGATCAACTGAATTCAATAACAACATGCATGTCAACGAATACAACTCAAATCACCTCGGAAATCAATAGACCTGATCAACCAAATTATCAACAATAAACAAGAAGACGACAAGCTGATTTCAGGATCAAGAAAGCACGATAAATAAAACTGTTTCAAGTTCGACAAAGCTTTCTCAAACAACGAACAACTTATATATATATGATCAAGTGGCTGAGTTTCAAAAGAACTTGACAAAAAGAGAATTCGACTTTAGAATTCAAATGACTTCAACATCAAATTTCATAAACTTTCTCAAAACAAACATCTTATCATGGCAGCGGTAAAACGAGAGAATGTATGTATGAAGACATATATTCTAGGTCTAACTTCTCAAAACAACCTTTAAATATTTAACAACAACACCGTCCATCCAGCACACGTCATCCTCATTCCAGCTAACATGCACATTTTAAAAATAATACGCGGGGCTGAGTACAAAGTGCTCAGTGGGCACATACCAAAAATACTTAAAAATTTACTTTTTAGAGTTAGAGATTATACTTGTCATAGAGCATAAGCACAAGTAATTTTTCTAAAAAACAAACCTGTGCATGCGCAACATTTTCTTTTCTGTAAATCATGTTTGTCTGGCCAGACATATACTTTATAAGGTATGTACTAGATCTATAATCATATAATGATAGTGTTGAGAAGGAGGCCACCTTCTCAAACACTTGTAATTGGCCCACCTTTTCGAAGGCACATGATTACAACTAAGTGTACACAAATCCTACCTTGCGTAGGACTGAATTCATCTTGCTACAGTAGATGGTATCATACAAACATTTGGCAAGTTAATCAACTTAAAACATCATATATATATAATCATATATATATATATATATCATTTGTCATTTTTTTGGTTAGAAAAGCCCACCTGATACACTTAAGCTTTTGTCTTAACTTTAACGCTCGCTAAATTTGTGCTTTACGCTTCAGCTTCCACTTCCACTTGCTCCTTTAATCGAAATGGAATAACGAACTTTAAAACGAGAATAATTTCTATCGAATAAACGACTTCGATATTCTTAACTTAATTCGCTTCGGAATCCTACGTCGAAACTCGACGAAACTCGAGAATTTCTAACTTAACTTCTTAAACGCTCTTAATCTATCTTATGTTATCATTAAGCATCAACATCAATCAAAAACACATATAACATCCACATTTATCAAATACTATTCATCATAATCGACTAAGTCGATTTTAATCCGTCTAACGGATTCAGAAAATTCTCAAATTAATTCCACGCACTTATTTCATCATATTAAACTTATTTACACATTCATTACACACATTGACTCGATTAAACATCTAAACTCCCGAATCGGGAAAATCATCCAAAAATAGAAAAACTTTATTATTCTGAATTAAATTTTCAGAAAATCATATAACACCTAATTTTTATTAAGAAGTTCATAATTGCAATTAGTTTATTAATTAAAAATCAATTAATAATTTATTTTATTTATTTAATTTTCGGTAATTTCATTTTTAAGATTTCTAGAATTATTTTCTTTTCTTTTTAATTTCTAACTTACTTATTTAACATTATAAGCTCATTCCTTTATTAAATTTCAATCAATTAAGCATTAATATTCCAACCCTAATTTAAGAACCCTAATTTCATTTCATAGGGTTTTTAGGATTAATTAAGCTCAATTTTCATTATCTATTGATTAAACTACTTCATTAACATCACATAACATCACATTATCCATCATAATCATCATATCTCATAAATTCATTAAATCCAAATTTTCATATTCATTTGATCGACATTTTTAACAAAATGAAATTGGTTGGGAATTTATACTTACTTCCAACATGAAACATTCTTAAAATAATTATCTAAACTCATTTATATCATCAAAATGAATATATAAGACATGCATCCAATATTTTCCATTTTCCTCATTTTTTCGAAAATAATGAAAGTAGTAGCTAGGGTTTTCTCATGTTTAATCTAACTACATATTTGATCTTCTAAGCATATTCTAAGCATAATTCATGAAGATCAAAACATCATTCAATGCATGAATCAAAACTTAACCATTTTCTTCATAAATTTGAAAATAATAAATACTAGGGTTAGGGTTCTCTTTCTCATGATTTAATCATACCAATGATCATATAATCATCATATAAGCATCATACTATTAAATCAAGATCATCCAACCATTTCTCAAATTTCTTCCAAAAATCTCGATCCTATATATATATAAAGGATGATTTTAAACCATTGAAATGATTCAAGGACTTGAAAGAAATGAGATTTGATCTTACTTTACTACTTGGATGAAGATTGGAACTTGAATCTTGAAAGCTTGGAGCTTGCTTGAAGAACAAAAATGGAGTTTGTGTGTGTTTGTGTGTATATGTCGAGAGAGATGGAGAGAGTGAGAGAAGAAAAAAAAAATGTTGCTGTGCTTTGTGTGTGTGTGCGTGAGAGTTGAGAGAGATGAGAGATATATACATATCTTGCATAGGTAGAGGTAGGGTAGACTTAGGTTTATTATTTAATTGATACTTAATAGCTAAGTTAGGTTAAGTAGTTAATTAATTAATAATTCAATTAATTAATAACTAATTAATCTTCTAATAATCCTTTAATTTCTCAACAAAGGAAATTAGCTTAAGATTTCACGAATCTTAGATAGAAATCTCACAGAAAGAATCGGAGATTCGAAGCATTTTCAAATCGACCGAAACTAAAATTTTAACTGATAAATTACGTAAAATTCCACGTAATTAAATTAAATTCTTCTTTCAGTCAATTTATGACTAAACATTTATCATTTATTGATAAATGTAAAAACTTCTTCGTTTTGGGTTAACCGAGACGATAAAAATAATTAAAAACTCATTTTTCCGGTAGAATATATCTGTCGAATAAAATTTTCGGAACGAAAATTTTTCTTTTACTGAATCTTATCTTTCTTACTAAATTAATAAATCTTAATACTCAAGAAATAAGAAATACTACATTAATTAATTAAACATTATGCATATAATTATTAATTTAAATTGATTAATTAATTCTCTAATTAATCAAACATCAATCAGTCAATCATAACGGCTTTAATTAAAAAGCTCTCGAACTATAAAAATTATTAGGGTTTCTCAAACTCTAATATAAGCTTTCTTTATGAATTTCCGGAAATAAAATCCGAAAACAAAATAAATTGCCGAAGAGATTATTATGATTTCCGGAGAAATCAAATCTTTCAAAATAGTATACATTTCTCAAATAACTTCAAACATATAAGCACATAGTCATAAACATCTTCATTATCTCATTTCGGATTAATCGGGATGAGAATAAATCTTAAATTATTAAAATTCGGCAAATTAGGCTGCTGAAATAAAAAAAATTTAATTGCCGGAACTTATTTTCTTTCTAAGTTCTCACAATTTTAAATTTTCTTAGACGAGCTCTTAATTAATCACTAAGATCGGTTATGAAAAAACGGGTTATTACACTAGAACCACTCTCTCTCTCTCTCTCTCTCTCTATATATATATATATATATATATATATATATATATATATATATATATATAGGGATTGGATCATATAGAAACTAGTCCAAGTGTGGGAACTAGGAACCAATCTGAACCGTTAATCTTTGTATGATCTATGGTTGTTATTATACGAAGCATAAATATAAATAGATTTAAGCATGATTTTATATAAGCATTATTATGTAAGCAAAAAAGCATGAATCTTATTAAGCATAACTATATATTGATTTAAGCATGACTATAAATAGATTTAAGCATATTCTCAAGTTCTCACTGGAGGAATTGTTTTTATACTAACTCATCCCTATATAAGTATATATATATAGAGTGGTTCTAGTGAAAAGACCCCTTAAAGTAAAATATAGGAATAAATCCCAACCCTTAATCCACAATGAATGGAGGGCCAGATCTGAACCGGGTCAAACAGGGTCGGATTCAGGTCAACCCGTTGACTTTTTAATTTTTTTTAATATTTTTTGTTTTTTTAATAAAGTGTGGTGCATCTCAATACACTCTATGATGCATCTCATTTCACGTTGTGGTGCATCTCATTACACAATATGATGCATCTACCACATTGTGGTGCATCTCATTATACATGGTGGTACATCTCATTACACATGGTGGTGCATCTCAAAATGCATTTTGGTGATTATCTCATACACTATGTGGTGCGTCTCATTATACATGGTGGTACATCTCATTATACATGGTGATGCATCTCATACACTATATAATGCATCTTAAAATGCATGGTGGTGCATCTAAAAAAATAGTGAAAAAGAATATTTAAAAAATTAAAAAATGGTGCATTATATGGCAACTACCTAAGCATTAGTTAGCAGCCACATGCATCGGGCTGCATAAATGCAAAATAGCCCGAAACTTAAAAATCGGGCCCAAATTTATCCTGTGAATGATCAATTTCTAAATTTTTGTCCTATAATTAAAAGCCCGAAAAAATCTGTCATATTTTTTATAAAACGATATACGCTAATAATTCGATAAAAAACACCATATTCAACGAATTAATACAAAGTTACCAACACCATGAAAAACAAGAAATGAGATCAAATATCACTAGGTCAATTTAGGTCAAATGAAATTAAAATTTGGAACATTAAGAAAAACACACACACACACACATATATATATATATATATATATATATATATGGTTCTATTTAACCAAAAGGGGACTTCATCGAAACACCAGAACTACAAGATCAAACACATTCGTAACCCGCAAGTTGTTGCTTCTGGCACACATTGAAAATCTTTTCGATGGTTGTATCAATATTGCTAACAGAATTCATGTCGGAAATATATCGCTTGATAAATACACAGAGGCAGTCGGCCGTCCGTTGGCTCTTGAGTGGGCCCACAACGCCGCAGCATTGCGCCTTCTTTGGAGGGGGTGGTCCGCTGCCGCTAATTGTCCAGTCAACAAGATCGGAGCAAGAATTGAGTCTTAATACGACGTCGAAGGGGCACGTGGCGCCGGAGTTTGCATGAGGGAATGAGACGACGAGGAGAAGGAACGTAACGAAATTCACGATTCTCTTTGAGATTGCCATCACTAGCTAGGCTAATTTCGTTTTTCTCTACTTTTTTTTAGTTCTACTATATTTTTTGGATATATATTGCGGTAAGATGGAGAAGGATATGGATATGAAAAGAGATTTTTCTTAAGCTGCGATTTTATAGGCATGCATGCATGTGTAATATGTATGTCGATACAAATTATATGAAATTAAAATAATGGAGTTTTGGTTTTACAATGCACTTCACTAATACGAACACAATGTATGATAATATTGGAACTTTGTGATTTTCCGTTACGTTTCATAAAAGAATTTTTCAAAAAAAAAAATGAATTTTTCATAATTAGTTCCTTACCTACAAAACTAGTCCCATAACAAACGTGCATTTTTAATGTTTCTCATAAAAACACAAAAATAACGGCTGTATGTCATATTAGTAAGGGCTCGTTTGGTACAAAGTATGAGATAAGGCTTGATATGTTTGACTGAGATGTCTTATAAATATAAAGAATTAATATTCCATTTGGTATGATGTATTAAATTCTCAGCAACACATAGTATTATAATAATTTAGTGCTATAATTAGTTGCAGTATACATTACAATAAAATTAAGTATTATTGGAAAAGTTACTTTTTGATAATTACTTCATCTTTTAAAGTTTCCGTTAGTTTGTTATAATCCCGCAACATGTTTTTCTTTTCCTTAAAATTTACTGCTTTTATTCTTTATTACTATTAAATTAATCCTATAAAAAGTAATTATTATTTATTAGTGTTGGAATGACTTAATAAGCCGCGACACATAGTTAGGGATTTGGCTGGTTGGGCTCTGTTTCTTGTTTTGAATTTTTTTTTCCTACGCCTGGTTTGGTTAGGCAAATGAAAATTCTATATAAAAGGGGAAAGAAAACCTAAGAACTCGGGAGATCACAAGCCAATTCCTCTAGGACCGAGTCTCGTTAAAGTCCATGTGGCTAAAACCCAAAGGAAAAACACACCAAATGAAGAAAAGAGTATTCTTCTAACTAGAAAGTATAATTTGGTTTCGGAAAATTTAGAAATTTTAAGATATAGGAGTCAGAAAATGCAACTTAGTAGAATAAAACCGAAAAATATTTTGATAGTTTATTTCGAATTGGGTCATAGAAATGATTTTGGGCTTATTTATATAATCCTCCCTCCATTTTCAAAAAATTTGCCACAATTTCTTTTTTCGGATGTTCCCAAAATATTTGTCACTTCCATTTATAGAAGTAGGCCCCACACATTTCACTTTAACTTTAACTTTACTGTACTCACAACAATTACCATGGTGGAACCACCTTATTTCACATTAGCTTTAACATTCATGGCATACATCATTAATGGAGGAATTTTTTATTTTAATTGTCAATTCTCTCCTTTTTGGACATTGAACGATCCAATACATGTTAGATTCGCGCACAAACTCATGATATGTCTTTTCAATTTAAAATAACTCGTGGTCTCGATCGATTCAGAGCTTATATACTCAAGAAAATCACTCTCAGCACAATTGCAGAAGAAATGTTTTTGAAGGTTTGATTGTTGGCAGTTATTTGCTTGAGATGAACATATTTTTTTTCATCATGTTTCCTCTCGTTTATTATTGGGGGCTATATTACCGATGTACTCCCTCCGTTCCAGGTTAGTGTGGTTCAACTATTATTTTATACCTCACATATAATCAAATATGAGCACACTTTTAGGGGACGGAGGGAGTATTATTATTATTATTATTAGTTTAGGTTTTTTTTTATGTTATTAGTTAATTATAATTCTTTAGAAGTTATAGGGGTAAAAAGGTAAAATTATATTAATTTTAATTATTTATTTATATTGGGGGCTACATAGAGTAATTTGTGGGCTATATTTAGAATTATCCTATATTTTTTTAATATATATTTTTTATATCGTGAGAACTCGCATGCGATACCTTTGGTGTGCACTGGGTAAAACCTCCTCCCTGTGAATTATATATATGTGGAGTACTTAATAGTTGCACCTCTAAGTGTATTGAGATGCACCATTTTTTAATTTTTTTAATATTCTTTTTCACTATTTTTTTAGATGCACCACCATTCATTTTAAGATGCATTACATAGTGTATGAGATGCATCACCATGTATAATGAGATGTACCACCATGTATAATGAGACGCACCATATAGTGTATGAGATAAACATCCATGTATTAGATGCACCACATAGTGTGGTGCATCTTAATACACTGTGTGGTGCATCTCATTACATGTTGTGGTGCATCTCATGACACATTGTGTTGCATCTATATATTGTGATGCATCTCATTATACATGGTGGTGCATCTCATTACATATAGTATTGCATCTCAAAATACATTGTGGTGCATCTCATAATACATGGAGGTTTATCTCATACACTATGTGTGTGTATAACTATATCAAAACGAGGGAAAATCTTGGGGTGATTTGGTATGATGAAATTAAACTACTTTTCAAATTATTGTATTCATACCATATCAATAAGCAAGTATTTGAGAATTTTATTATTATTTTTTTTGTCTCCGCCTTCGGCTCCGATTTTAATTTATAGATAATGATTGTGGCAACATTAATATTTTTTAGCTCGCTCCGAGGCCTTAGGCTCCCCTCGCTTGACTCTTGAAAAAAAATAAAAATAAAAATAAAAAAAGTGAAAAAGAATATTAAAAAATTAAAAAATGGTGCATCCCAATACACGTAATGGTGCATCTCATTGCACAGTTTGGTGCATCTCATTGCACAGTGTGGTGCATATCATCTGACTCTTAAAAAAATTCGAAAAAAAATCAGAAAGTTAACGGGTTGACCGGGTCCGACCCGTTGACCCGGATCCGACCCGGTTTGACCTAGGTCAGATCTGACCCTTCATCCCTTGTAGAACTATGGTGGAGATCTATTCCTATTTCTTAGGTTAAGATCCATTCTTATATGATCATTTTCCTATATATATATAGTGATTCTTGTACAAATAATCTTTATCCTAAGAATAAGAATAGATGCACCAGGCAGCATAACGAGATGCATCAAACAATGCATTGAGGTACTCCAGACAGTATTTTTAGTCAAACCTTTTTTTTATTATTTCAAAATACTGTCTGGTGCATCTCAATGCATTGTCTGGTGTATCCCGTTATTGAACCGTATTAACCTTACTTAAGTCAAAAAAATAGGTTTGACTAAAAACACTGTTTGGTGTATCTCAATGCATTATTTGGTGCATCTATTCTTATTTCTTACTTTAAGATCTTTTCTTATATGATCCATCTCCTATACATATATATATATATATATATATATATATATATATATATATATATATATATATATATATATATGTATGAGAGGTGATGTGCTACACACCTTTCATGGGCACCTCTCCCGTTTCGTCCATATTAACACTATTTTATTTAATTTTTGATATTGTGTTTTATTCTATTACCTTAGAAATTGTTATTGAAATCGTTAAATTTACAAATCAAATAAAATCTAAGCTCGATTTGTCCTATTTATTCATTTCTTTGAAGTTGAAGGGGAAAAGAAGAAATTGAGCTTTGATTTTGATTGATTTATAAATTTAACGATTTCAATAACAAGGTATTGGAATAAAACACAATATCAAAAATTAAATACAATAATGTTAATATGGATGAAACGTGAGAGATGCCCACAAAAAGTGCTCTCAAAAGGTGTGTAGTATATCATCTTCTTTTAATAAATGTGTCCACTCTATATGTGCGTCGTAATTAATTATTATTTTTCATCTTCATATATTGCATGAGATTTATCCTAGAATAAAAAAGTTAACACTTTTTATTTGAAAAGTTAGTATATTGTGAAAATAAATATCACACATATGTATTATATACTAGATATTACCATATTTAGTTTACAATAATAATTAAATTTATAAAGTGTTCATATATTATTAACTTCCGCATATAAGATGATATCATATTCGAAAAATCAATAGTATTGCAAATATTTTTGTGTTCATGTTTTAAGCATATAATAACCTATAAAATTTTCTTCGAAGAATTAATTGATAGTCCTATTTTGGATATTCAAAATAGCTATAGTTATTATTATTTTTTTGAGTCATGGAGATTTGGAATTTATAATTGGTAATTAATTTTGTATAGATGTCTTATATTAATATATTGTAAGATAAATTTTAGGGAATTACTCAAATATAGTCACTTTTCAAAAGTAAAGTGCAACTTTAGCCACTTTTTGTAATGCCCGGATTTTTAAATCGCTTGTTTAATTAAAATGTGTCTTAATTATTCAAGTTGCGTTCCTTATTTATTAATCTTTGTTTATAATATTTATGGAGTGATTTATCTTTGAAAATAGTATGCAGAAGTCTTTGAACTAATAACCGGGTTAAGGTCTCGATACACGTCGCGTTCTGACTTTTTTCTCTATTTTTGAAAAACAAACCGTCCTTTCCTACTAATTAAAATATTCTGGAACTAATGAGCTCGTCCGTTTTTCTCAAAAATATTGGCGATATAGAAATCTCGTTGCTCGTTTTAATTTTCGGTTCTACACAAATATTCCCTCCGTCCCATTATTGTTGGCACGTTTATTTTGGGCACGGGTATTAAGGAGAAGGGTGTTTAAAGGGTAAAAAGATAGAAAGTGGTGGAGCCCACAACTTTTTGTGAGAGAAGGATATTTCCCAAAAAGAAAACAGGCCAACTTTCGTGGGACGACCCAAAAATGAATACAGGCCAACAATAATGGGACGGAGGGAGTATATAGATATTTGCTTTAGACCACCCTCCCTAGTTACAACCCGTTCCCCCCCTCCTCCTAGTTGCTACCTATAAAGTTACCATCTCTCTCTCTCAAGTTTCTCTTACTTGCTCACTACTCATCTTTAATTTTTCTCTCTTCAAAACCGCACATCACCATTGTTGCAGGCTTCCATTGTTCTTCAAGCTTCAATACTTGATAATTATCTCATCTTCCGATCGATCTTCAATCCGAGCTCAGATTTGGGAAGGTAAGATCTTCCACTTTATTTCCTACCGAACAAAAAATCCTTTTCTTTCAAGTTTTAAAAATGCCAAAATTCCTAGGTGTAGGAATTTGATGTTTTGAGCTTTGTGTTTTTGATCTTTCATGTTTGTAAATGTCTAGAGCTAGTTTATTTCATGTATCAGTTATGTTAGAGCAATTAATTGGAATTTTCGAAATAAATATATAAATTTGAGGGCTTTTTAATTAAGATGGAATTTTGATGTTTGAGTTATAAGAATGTTTTGAATGTTATGTTTATATATTTAAGCAATAGAAAAGCATGAGGATGAGTATGTTTTAATTGGAGTTTTCCAACTTTGTGAACAAAATTTCATAATAAAAGAGCGCTGTGAGAAATTCTAGAGTTTTGAATGTTTTTTTAGTGTTTTTCTTTTCTCTTTCACCCCAGATTCTTTCTAGGGTTGAAGACTTGTTTTCTTTGAAGAGAGATTCAAACTAGCCGTTTAAATCTCACCTACTTTTGACTTCGCGTCGTTTTCTTCTGTGCCTCTTTATCCATTTTATTTTTATCCTCTGATCTTTGGTCTTTGTCTTGGAGCTAGCCTTGCCCAGCTAGAGTCTTAGCTGGCTTTCCCCAGCTGGAGTCTCAGCTGTCTCTGCTTCGCTAGAGTCTCAGCTGAGTCTTTCTCAGTTGGAGTTAGGGATGGCAGTGGATCTTGGACCCGGTCCAGATCCGTGGATCCGAATCCGTTTTTCCGGATCTGGATCTCAAAATTTTGGACCCGACGGATCCGGACCGGATCTGGATCCATATAAAAAAATTTGGGTCGGATCTAGATCTTGAATTTTCAGATCCGGATCCGGCCGGATCCGACCCGCGGATCCATATCCGTATATGTATATATTATACTTTTATATCTATATTTTATTTTATAATTAAAATAAATAAATATACTCCTTTTTAATAAGTAATAACGAAAACCCTAATCTAAAAAATAAATATACTCTTTTTTGTTTTGGAAATTTGGATACTTATAATTGTGTTGTATTGATTTTATTTGATTTTTTTTTAAAACGGATCCGGGTCCAGATCCGTAGACCCGCGGATCTGATGGATCTGGATCTGGATCTCAGATTTTCGGACCCGACGGATCCGGACCGGATCTGGATCCAAGCAAAAAATTCGGATCTGGATCTGGATCCAATAGGATCCGGTCCAGATCCGGCCCGTTGCCATCTCTAGTTGGAGTCCCAGCTGGAATCTCAGCTGAATCCTGCTCAGCTGGAGCCTCATCTATCTTTTTGCTCAGCTGTCTTTTGATTGGGTGTCTCTTCCTCAGCTGTCCTTTGCTTAGCTATCTTTTTGCTCAACTGTCTTTTGTTCAGCTGTCTTTTTGCTCAGTTGTGTCTTGCTCAGCTGTCTGTTTGCTCAGCTATCTTTTGCTCTGACTGTCTTCACCTGCTTTGGCTGTGAACTAAGGAAAATGCTAAGTTTTGAAAATGTCGAACTTGAGAACTGAGTGGAATTTTCAAATTGAGTTTTCCCAAACCTACTTTCTTTTAATAGAAGTTTTAAAGCCAGCCATCAATTCCGTTACCGTTTAATTCTGTTTTGATCTTTTCTAAAACTTGTTTATTTGCGTTAAAAGGAGAACGTTAGGTCTAGAAGAAAGGACGGAAGACGAAAGCTCGATACCTTGTTTTGTAATCGTTTAAGGTGGACTTTCTATATATCAAATAACGTGAGCTTTGCTCTGTTTTCGAAATGCTTTAAAAGTACTTTTCAAAGTGATTATCATGCATAAAAGAATTGTTTTGGTGAATTCTCTTATGCCTATCTGAGTTGGTTTGCCAACTTATTAGTTCGATCGGATTCTGAGTTAGCCTCGAAAGGATGTACTTTCCAGAGTTAGTGTATACGGTAGCCGTGAGTATGGACTCTGTTGAGGAGCGACCAACCTCGGTGAGGAGCGTGCGCGGAAGAATGCATTCTTCCCCGGCGTTGTTTCATATATGGTTTTAATTGAATAAACAAAGTGGATATCTAAGTACGAAAGTGAATTTAGCCCTATTTATGTTTATAAATATGCAGGTTGCGCGACGAGGTGACGGCAGATATTTGAGTAGTTGTTCATATCCATAAAGCTAGTAAAGCCCCGGCTTCACGTCTTCATACGTGAAGTCAAACTACGTCTTTTCTGCTGCTAGACATTATGCCTTTCTGTATAATAATTATTATGTAATACTCTCTTCGTCCCCCAAAAGTGTGGTCCAATTAATATTTTATACCTCACATATAATCAAATTTGGATAAGCATCAATTTACTATTACAAGTGATATTTTATCCAAATTTGATAATAATTATTATGTAATACTCCATCCGTCTCCCAAAAGTGTGGTCCAATTAATATTTTATACCTCATATATAATCAAATTTGGACCACACTTTTGGGGGACGGAGGGAGTATGTACTTGAAACCCCAGAACAACTGAGACTTCTATATCGAGAAATCCTTCGAGATTATCTCGCTTTATATAATCAAAGTACACTTCTATGTATTTCCTTGATGGATCAAGATTTATTCTTCATTTATTTATTAATCTCCCTTCTTCCCCGCTTCTTAATTCCAATCCCAAGTCGCACTCCTACTTAGCCGTCCCTCTGAATTTGGGGCTGTGACACATTTTTTTTTAAATGAGCAATAATGGCCTCTCTTACTATATTGCCCTTCTTTCAATATCTGGTTAACAGTCAATGGTCGTGTATGTATAGTCGTGTGTGCTGGTATGGTCGTGTGTGCTGGTCGTGTGTATTGGTCGTGTGTACATGATCGTGTATGTTGATATGATCGTGTGTGTTGGTCTTGTGTGGTGGTCGTGTATGCATGGTCTTGTAATTTTCCGGTGAAACACACACGACCACGTGTGTGCTGATCGTGTGTGCATGGTCGTGTATGCTGATATGGTCGTATAATTTTCTGGCGACATTTCTGGCGAAGCACACACGACCAACATACACAACTAGCACACACGACCATATCTGCACACACGATCATGGTTGTATATGCATGATCGTCTATGCTAATATGGTCATATGTGCTGGTTGTGTGTGTTGGTCGTGTGTGCATGGTCGTGTGTATGACATGGTCGTGTGTGCTGATCGTGTGTATTGGTCGTGTATGCATGGCCTTGTAATTTTCCGGCAACTTTTTCGGCAAATTTTTTTTTGGCAAAACACACACTACCACGTGTGTGCTGATCGTGTGTCCATGGTCGTGTATGCATGGTTGTGTATGAATTGGTTGTGTATGAATTATCGAAAATTCGTCATACTTTTTCGTCGAAAAAGTTATAAGAAAATTTGCACACATGACAACGCTCACACGGCCATATTGGTTCGCCGGAAAATTCTCGACGACAAAAGTTGGCGGAAAATTCGTCGGAAAATTTTCGCCGGAAAAGTTATCAGAAAATTTGCACACACAACCATAGACACATGACCATATCAGCACACACGACCATACATACATGACCATATTGGTCGTGTGTGCTTCGACGAAAAATTTTCGTCGGAAAGTTGCCGAAAAATTTTTGCCGAAAAAGTTGTCAGAAAATTTGCACACACGACTAGCACACACAACCATGCATACATGACCAAGAAGGACAAAACAATAAATTTACCAATAAAATCCAAAAAGTGGCCATATTTGACCTTTAAAAAAAACTGGCTATAATTGCACTTTACTTTTAAAAAGTGCATATATTTGTTTTTCACTCTAAATTTTATTATATAGAAAAGTCAAATTGGGTTCAAACACCTCAGAAAATATTGTGAATATGTTGGGAAAATTAATAGAGTTTTGAAGTGATACCAAAACCCAGCTGACCCCAACCGAGTAGATGTTTGCACAAGCCCAAGTGTTTTTCCAGCTCACCTGTTTGAGCTTATAGAGTTTCTTAGTTTATAGGTGTCAGCAGAAGACACAGTTGAGCGGACACAACTGAGGAATTCAGCAGAGCAGACCAAGCAGAGTCAAAGACCCAGCAGTATCAAGACCCAGCTCAGTGTCGGAAACCCAGCTCAGTATCGAAGACCCAGCTCAGTGTAAAAGACCCAGCTTAGTGTCGATGACACAGCTCAGGTCTGAGACACAGCTCAGGTTGATGATACAGCACAGATCTAAGACACAACTCAGAGTCGAGACGCAGCAAAGTCCAAGACGCTGAAGACACAGCAGAGACGCTTGGCAGCTCGAAGACGAAGACCTTCTCCAAGACAAGATCCCGATGTCAGAAGATCTTGTCTGACGCAGTCAAATCAGAGAAGGAATAGCCTCTGCAGATGCAGAACTACTTCGTAGGTAAAGGCCAGAAGTCAACAAGAGTAGGTAAGATTCAAACGGCTCTCTTCCAACGGCTAGTTTGAATCTCCACCTATATATATCTCTCATCCACCATTGAAGAAGGAGGCTGGTAAGACGACTGAAGAAATAGAAGAAAACAGAAAAAATGAACAACGATCTACAAAGCCAAATCTTTCTAGAACACCCAGTCAGTCAGCTGTGTTCTTAGTTGTTCACATATTCAGTCATAAGCAGAATAGATCAGAATAAATATCTTAAGCCTAGTTTGAACGAGTTCATCATACTCCTTGTTCTTCATTGTAAGAACTCGTTCATAGTTGGAAAACCATACCCAAACCCAAACCCAGAAAGGTTAGGTAAAGGTATGCTTGCTCGAAGCGTGTAATTCGAGTGGTTAGGTTCTTCAGTACCCGGAAACTGAAGGTGTAGGCTTGACAGTGCCCGCAAACTGTTGGAACACAGCTCGGGTTAGAGTTGTGAAGTTGCTTGGTACTTGGAAACCAAGTGGTTGTGAATTACCAGTGAATCTGGTCGTGGACGTAGGAGGGGTTACTCCGAACCACGTTAAAAATGCTCTTGTTATTTATTGCTTTGTTTTATGCATGTTACTAACCTTCATGAGCATACATTTCAATCTGCATAAACTGACTAACTGAAAAGTGAAACAGAGCTTTGCAATATATTTGAAGCAACAGACGGACTTTTCAAATCCACCACATTCCGCACACACACAGCCAGCTGTGTCGATCAAGCTGCCATCCAGCTGGATCGAACACAGCCAGCTCTCTGAAAAGAGTTTTAACTTGGAAAAGTTTTTAAACCTTGGTGTATTCACCCCCCCTCTACACCAAGGTATCCGTCTTGGGACCAACAATTGGTATCAGAGCAGTGGTTCAAAAGATCACTGTATCTGTCAAGTCAGCATCTCTTTGCTGATAGTGGTCACCTGAACAGATCCTTCAAAGTTTCAAAATTTCTTTTTATATTGCATACTGTCATGGAATCTTCTCTGTGCAGGAATCTTCCGACATTCTCTGTCGATGATTATCAGATCTGGAAGTTCCGACACAAAAGCTTTCTGAGTGCGCATCACGACATGATGTGGAATGTTATCACTGACGGACCCATCATCATCATGAAATCAGAAAGACAAGCAGAAACCTTACCTGAAGCTGAACCAGTACTCCGACAAGTTGTGAAGCCCAAAAGGGAGTACTCTCCAGAAGAAAGAAGACAAGCTGGTTTGGACAGCTATGCTAGCAACGTCATCTCCTCAACGGTGACGGACACTTATCTCAGCAAGATCATCAACTGCGAGACAGCTAAGGGGATGTGGGACACTCTAGCCAAGCTGTGTGAAGGCTCAGAGGAAATTCAAGGGAACAAATTCTCAGTTGCATGCCAGAAGTTCGACAACTTCAAGCAACTCCCCTATGAGTCCATTGATCAAATGGAGCTCAGATTCTCCAACCTCGTCATCGAGATCGAGACGATCTGAACTGGGAAATATACAGTTCGAGATAAGAACTTGAAAGTTCTTGCAGCTCTCTCATCAGAATGGTGTACACACAAGGTGGTTCACCAAAGCAGAACTGATCTTGGCAGCATGGAGACGGAAAAGTTATTCTCCTTCTTGAAAGCCAACGAATTTGATCTGGGGATCACAAGTGGAGAATCATCCAGCCGGATAAATGAAATGGAGCTGAATCCCAAGGCAAAGGAGACAGCTCTCAGTGCAGAGTCAAGAAGATCAGCTCAATCAGCTCAGACTGAAAAAGTCAGAAAGGATTCCAAAAATATGAGCAAAGAAGAACTGCACGAAGAAGTTGTCATGCTTGTACGGAGCATCAATAGGCTGGATCACAGCAAGGAAAGGTACAAGAAGATCGTGAAGGTTCATCACGACAAGCAACTCTACCCAAAGAGAAACCCAGCTGAGTCATCCTCACGAAGAAAGGATAAAGGGTTCGAAACGAATGAAATGGATGATGATCAAATCTCCTTATCCGACTCAGATGAGGATGATCACCTTGATTAAGATGTCTGGAACATCTTACTGAATCAACCGACGAAGAAAATGAAGAAACCTAGCTAGCTGACTAGGACCAGCTGTGAAATAAAGACAGCTGGATACAAAACTGAAGATTCAGCCAGTCATTCAGCTGAGTACAATGGTCTCAAGAGAAGAATAGAGAAGCAGTACATAAACCAGCTGGATTTGGGACAGCTGTCTACTTGCTATACAAACTGAGACTTCATCAAAGAAATGAGCTGATGGTGAGAAAATCCGTTCAATCTAAGGAAGTAGGATGCAGCTGAAGAAAATGCCACCTACTATCAAATCAAGATGATCCATTGTTGGGAAAATTCACACCGAAGCACAACCTGCTGAAATCCAAGTCAAGATGATGTGTGAATTACTTGGACTGCTCAAACCGGATAAAGAAAAGCTCATCCAGCTGATGGGGAACAAACTCAGCTGGAAACCCTTGGGATATCAAGATGGAAGAATCCAGACCCAGTCGTTTCGTGAACTCAGTTCAGGAAGGGAAACCAGCTGAGGGGGAATCAAGCTCAGCTGGATAGTTAAACTGAAGGAGTAACTCAACATAAAGAAACACAGCCGAGGTATCAGCTGACTACAAAGTTCAGCTGACAGGTTTGCAGTCTTTCATTTACTTCCATGAGGAATATGCTATTTAAGGATAAAATTATTTGAATTTAAATTCAAAATTCACAAACATTCCTTAGAAGGATTCGTCAATAAGCCATCCAGCAAATCGAATCCCATCGCATTTAATGAAAAGCATATAGGGTACTGTAGCTCGGGAAAGTCGAGGCAGAAGTCAGAACGTTTTGACTACCTCACGCGCGCGTGACCTACAATCTACATACGCACGTCACTTAACGTGTTGCGCAAATCTCTCCCAGCCGCAGATCTTGAATTCAAATCTAAAGATCTCAATCGTTCATCAAGATAGACGGTTGATATATATATATATCAAAGATATGCAAATCGTCGCCATATTCACTTATTATCTCTGAAATTTTTCTGCAAATCAAGTTCTTGCTTATCTCTCTGCAAAACTCTTTTCTCTTGTATTCTTCTAACTATTCAATACAGAAATATACAATGGCACCAAAGAAGATAACCCCAGGAGCGAACCAATCGGAGAACCTCATGTCAAAGTTGCACTTTGAGAGTTGCTTAACTCTCAAGAACTACAAGAACTCGGAGTTCCAGGAGGTGCTGGATCTCATCGAGAAGGCAGGCCTACTTCAATGGGCGACGGCGCGTCCGAAGAACATCTTCCGCCGGGAAGTAGCAGAGTTCTTCATGGAGATGACGAACAGAGATGAACGTCTCCGCTCTAACATCACCCTCCAACTCAAAGAAAAGACAAGGCATACAACTCCCTGGGACGTCGACATCAACATCAACCGGATATTGAACAAGCTGTTCGGATTGAAAACTCTTGGGGACCGCTCCCCAGACAACTACTCCAGGGAAGAGATCCAGGCCGAACTGGACCAGATGCTGTTCAAGTCGGAACCCTACAGGGCGAGTATGTCCAAGCTACTGCTCAAGCCCAAATTCAGACTGCTTCTGGATGTCACCCAGAAGTGCATTCTAGGTATAGCTGGATCTCAAGGAGAGATCAGCATACCCAAGTTGAAGCCCATGATAGCCATCCTCAGGAATGATCCTGTGGATTGGTTCTCCTACTTTATGGAAAAGTTGGAGAAGGAGTCGAAGAAGATTCACTTTGAAGATGACAGCTTCACCAAGTTCAGCTGTAGGGACACCATCTATTTATGCACCAAGGCGGCGTGCATAATAGAACACTACACAACTGGACGGCAAATCAAGTGGAAAGACACAGAAGAGTTCCCTGTATCCAAAGTTCTTTTTGAAAAGCAAAGTCAGCTCTCTGACTTGATGAAGAAAGCAGCCCCTGAAGGGAAGAAGAAGATGCAGGAGGCAAAACAGCAGACTGCCTCTCCCTCTCAAACTGGGAAAAGGAAACGGCGGAGGAAACTCACCACCGGATCTCCACCTGCCAAAAAGAAGATCAAATTTAAGGCGCCGACAAGAAGCCACCGCGAGGAGATAGCAGAGAAGCCACCGACAAGCCACCGGAACCGAATGGAGATCGCCGGCGAGGAGACAGCTCAGGATTCCTCCTCCAGCACAGATCAAGGAAGGGAGTTTGTGATTGCTTCACGAGAAGCTGAGGAACCACAGATAGTGGTCCCCCACCCTGACCCGGAGGATGCTATTCCACTTCGCCAAATCCTTCAAGCATCCTCACAACCAGCTCCAGTTGATCTCATATCTTCTGGATCTCCTCCTCAACAACACTCTCTTCTCCTTCCGCCTCAACAACACTCTCTTCTCCTTCCTCCTCATCCTCAGGTACCTCTCCAAGAATCCTCGCCTACTTCTTCAGTACCTGAAACCACCCATCTTTCAGCACCCAGCTCACCTAAAGAACCCCATCCAAACTCGACGCTCCTTTGGTACTGGATGATGAATACCAAGCTGAACCATCAAGCCCTACTTCTTCTTCTGAGGAAATCGAAATCCTCAGTCCCAGAGCCGTTGCACGTGCTGCCACAGTCATGAGGGTCGAGGACCTCAGACTCCAAGGAATTAAGAGCGCACTGCAACATTATCCTTCTCTTGCCTTGCTCCCTGCTGCTTTAGTCGCTGTAAGCGACTTCAAATTTTATTTGGCTACCAAGATGGCCACTTGGTACGCAAATGAAGAAATGGTGGAGTTCTTCACTTTCGATAAGCTTAAAGCCGAAGAAGCAGCTCTGCAGGAGACATTTGGTTTTGGAAGTCTTCAGGATGCTTTTGAGCATCAAGACGAGCTGATCCAGATCCTCATTCAGAAGGTTGAACAGGATGAAGTACCACCTTCTGAGGAAGTCATTTCTCGAGCCAACTCCTACCTACACAATCTCAGCTGGATCGTTCCAGTTGAAACTGCCAATGAAGCTGTCCCTGCCGACACAGCTGAGGCAATGATGATTGAAGAAGAGCCAACTGATGCAACAGTTGAGCCAACCGAAGCTGCCCCACAGAGTCCAATTGCCGATGACACTCGCTCACTGGTCGAGATCGAGGCAGTAAAACCCAGCCAAGCCGAATCCGGGACCCAGACGGATCCTACTGTGATTTCTGATGCAATGAAGGACGAGATCGCCAAACAAGTCGAGGAAATCCTTTATCAGGATAGACTCAAATCAAATGTTGACACCCTTCTGCGCATCACAGCTATTGAATAACAAGTCCAATGTAATGGACAGTCCATTGATGACGTGCACAGATTCGCCCAGAATCTGCAGGAAAGCACCAGCAGAGATCTCAAACAGTTTCTCGTTTCTCAACGTATTGATAATTCAAATCATCTAGAGAAGAGAGTCCCTGAGATCATCTCAAACCTCCAAGCTCCACTGGAAAGCCGCATCATCGATTTATCCAGCCAGTTGGACGCTCTCCAACAGAAGACTCTCTCCCACAGAACTGACATCCACCAGCTGTTCAATCTTTACAAGGAGCCGGACAATCAGTTCAAAGCTGGAAGCAGCAGCACAGCACAGTTCAATCTCGTCACAGCAGACAACTCAGCAAAGATTGCTGATATTGACAAAGCCTTGGCCCAGCTGAATGAGACAGTAGTCAACCTCTCATCTACTCTTTTTGATAATGCCAAAAAGGGGGAAGGTAATGACAAGAGAAAAACTTCAAAGACGGGCAAAGGAAAAGCTGTAGCTGAAGTCCAAGTGATGCAGTCAGAGATTGACGAAGTTGTTGCTGAGCTGGATGCGAGAGAACATTGGACGGAAAGGGAAATGGAGCAGAATGATCATCCCTCTTGCAAAAGCTAGCGGAGTCACGCCAGAACAGTTCAATGATACTCATTGGCTCTGCAACTTTGTAACTCAGCAAAAGCAAGAGATGAAAAGCCTCCAAGAACAGCAGAAGAAGAAAGAAAGTCTGCTCAATGCCGAAGAAAAGAAGCAGCAGAAGAAAAGAGCAAGCATAAGAGCTGCAAAGAAAAAGTCTCAGATGCCGATGAACTGGAGAAGAGTAGATGAATGGATCCCAGAAGAGCTAAACGACGACTGGGAACATACAAAGTTTGAGTTCATCGAAGATTTCTATTATCTGGGAGCTTACCCAAATACGCCCCCAGATGTTGCTTTCATGATGCATCTCAATGAGCTTTTTCATCAAGACAGGATGACGGCAAAGGCATTCTTCAACGCTGCAAATACCGCGAAGATCCAGCTCACCGCTCCCCAGCTGTATCATATCCAGCCTCCGTTGATACCTGGAACTCATCTTCCTGACAAATCAAAGATTATCGCTGAAGTAAACAGATGGGCGATCAGGAGGAAAATTTCCAAGGCAAACAACGAAGAAGAATACGGAAGTCGGAGCGAGATGATATTTAACCGATACTGTGTTAAGAACGAGATGAGCAAATTTGGAAGAAGATAGAATGAAGAATCAACGAAGAAATAGAAATGAAGACCCAGTTAACTGGGATTAAATTGTTTTTGTCAATTTTCAGTTCGTTGATCCTGTATCTCTTGTAATCATCTTTTATGGATTAATAAAACTGTTGGGAAAATTATAAGGTTTCGATTTGATACCAAAACCCAACTGATTCTCCAACCGAATAAATGATCGCACCAACCTAAATAGTGTTTTCCACCTCGCCTGTTTGAGCCTTAAAATGTTCTAGGATTACAGGTTAAGGAAGCGGAAGACAAGATTAGCCGACCCACCGTGTCTACGGCAGAGTCGGGCCTAGCGGAAGACGGCGGTCGACCCGAGTTGTGTCTACGGGCAGGTCGGCCCAGCAAAAGACAAGAGCGTCAACCTTCACCGAGTGATCCAAACAGAGCTTGATCAAGCCGAAGAGAATTCGAGCCGAAGTTCAAAACACGGCTGGTCCAAATTCGTACAGAACAAAGGAACTATCTCTCGAAGACTCCACGTCGAGATACCACTACGAATTCAAAAGCCAGCTCTAAAGGCAGAAGATCCCGGAATCAGAGGAAGTCAACCTACCTCGACCAATGAGGGATTGCCAGATCAGCATCCTAGACTTCAGAACCTAGGATGTGACACAAATGAAGACAGGTGCAGATACGCCCAACGGCAGATCTTGTATTTAAGAAGAGTAGGTAAGATTCAAACGGCTCCTCCAACGGCTAGTCTTGAATCTCTACCTATATAAACCCGTCTTCAACCTCAGGATCAGATACGAAAAACTCTCTACAAGCTTTCATTATCTGAAATCATTATTCTTTCAAAAGCTCTCAAGCAGTTCTACATAGATCAAAGAACAATTTATCTTAAAGTGTTTCTAGTTAAGAAACTGCTTAGTTTTTCGTCTGTTCCCTAGGCCAAACTTTTTGTATATCTTAAACCTAGATTTCGAACGAGTTCATCATACTCTGAAGTTCTTAATTGTAAGAACTCGTTCATAGTTGGAACCCCATACCCAAACCCAAACCCAGAAAGGTTAGGTAAAGGTACGCTTGCTCGAAGCGCATAATTCGAGTGGTTAGGTTCTTCAGTACCCGTAAACTGAAGGTGTATAGGCTTGACAGTGCCCGCAAACTGTTGGAACACAGCTCGGGTTAGAGTTGTGAAGTTGCTTGGTACTTGGAAACCAAGTGGTAGTGGATTACCAGTGAACCTGGTCGTGGACGTAGGAGGTGTTACTCCGAACCACGTAAAAACTCGCGTGCTTCTATCTCTCTCTCTTTACTTTTGCTTTATATTCAGCTGTGTACTAACGCCTTCATATCATTGCATACTTGTTCAAAACTGCACACACAGCTGCTCTCCAAAGACAGCTGTGTCTCTCGAAAAGTTGCACAACCTGACTAAGCTGAAAACGATAAGTTAATATTTTCAAACTGAGTTTTTCTAAGTAACTGAGCTAAGTTTTCAAACCACCACTTTCCGCACCGCCAGCTGAGTTGTTTACCCAGCTGACCCTCCCCAGCTGGATCAATAACTGAGCTCTCACTCAACTCCGTTTTAACTTGATAAAAGTTTCGAAAAATCTACTTGGTGTATTCACCCCCCCTCTACACCAAGTACCCAAATTTCGGGGACCATCAATTGGTATCGAGCAAAGGGTTCAAAAGACCACCGTTTCTGTATCAAGAGATCTCTCTTGACGCTCTGTGTCAGTGGTCAACTGAACAGATCCGTTTTTCAGAAAAACTCATCTTATTACATACTGCACATGTCTATGGATTCTTATCTTAACAGGAATCTCCCCACCTTCTCGGTAGACGACTATGCAATCCGGAAATTCAGATTGAAATGCTTCCTTTGTGCACATCACGACATGATATGGGACGTCATCACAGACGGACCCATCCTTATCTATAAACAAGGAAATGAACTCGTACCTGCTCATGATGGAGGCCAACCAGAATACCGGCCATTTCTCAAGCCAAAGAAGGAATATTCTTCCGAAGAGCGAAAGCAAGCTGGTCTGGACAGCTTCGCAAGGAACACCATCTCTTCAACAGTCTCAAACGCCTACCTGAGTAAAATCATCAAGTGCGAGACAGCCAAAGAGATGTGGGAAACACTCGTCAAGCTATGTGAAGGATCAGAAGAGATCAAAGAAAACAAATTCACAATAGCGTGCCAAAAATTCGACAACTTCAAGCAGCTAGCCAACGAGTCCATCGAAGCGATGGAGCTAAGGTTCTCAAACATAGTCATTGAGATAGAGACAATCGAATCGGGAAGTATACCCACGGAAAAGAATCTAAAGGTTCTTTCACTTTTCACCGAATGGAACACTTACAAGGTAGTTCACCAAAGTCGAAGTGACTTGGGTGATCTATCTACAGAAAGGTTGTTCACACTCTTAAAAGCCAACGAGTACAACTTGAAGATCACTCAAGAAGAATCTTCAAGCAGACAGAATGACGGAGAACTCACCCCAGCTCCAAAAGAAATAGCTTTCAGAGCCAACTCTGAAAAGTCAGCTCATGTCAAGTCAGCTGAGTCCTCCAAGATGAAGAAGGACAAAAAGGATATGAGCAAAGATGAGCTACTCGAAGAAATTGCCATGATGGTGAAAAGTTATAACAGACTCAACACCAGCAAGGGCAAATACATGAAGTTCTTTAGGACTTACAGAGATAGCACGCAAAGAAATTACGAGAAGTCAGCTGACAAACGAACTGAAGAAGGTTGCTTCAACTGCAAGGAACCAGGACACTACCGACAAGATTGTCCAAAGCTGTCCAAGAAAGATAAAGACCAATTAAAAGCTAAGGCAGCTGACCGAAGGAGAGCTTATATCGCTGATGAAGAATCAGAGTGCAATAAAATGGATGACATGCCATTTTCAGACTCGGAAGAAGAAGCCCTGATGGCCAATCATGAACCTGATTGGAATACTTGCTTCATGGGACAAACAGACGGCATCGATGAAGATGAGGTAACGTCTCGAACTCTAAATCTATCTAACACCTCACCATCACACGAACACTCTACACAGGACTCAGAATCTGGACTACCTGATTGGAGTCTAGTAGAGAAAGTAATGAACGATTCCAAGGAGCTTCAAGAGATCCTTGACGTCATTATGTGTGAGAATGCCGAGCTGAAGGCGGAACTGGAAAAAACAAAAGTATCAGACACAGCTGATACAACTCAGCTCCAACAGGAAGTCGTATCACTAAAAGACAAAATTGGGAAACAAGATCAGCTGATGAAGGAATTCTACGATGAGAAGAAACAGCTGATAGAAGATGTGGAAAAGATCACAGCTGAATCGGAAAAGAAGTCAGCTGAGATCATTGAGCTGAAAAGCACCGAAGAGGTACTATCTAAAAAGATAGTAGCTCTCATCAAAGCCACGTCAACAATGGACGAGATCATTAGTGCTCAGCGTCCAGCAGCACTCAAAGCGGGACTGGGATACAACGAATCAAAGGATGCCTCAAACATTGCCTCCACAAGTGGAACAAAGGTTATGTTTGTACGTGCAAATGAACCTTCAACCCCAGCAGCTCAGCATCAACAATTGAGGACACAGCAGGCGTCGGGAAGAACAGCTGTGAAACATTCTCAAGCTCCGTTGAGGACACAGCAGATGTCAAGAAGAACAACTGTGAAACAGTCTCAAACTCCGTCGAGAACACAGCAGACATCAAGAAGGTCAGCTGTGCGACAACCTCAAGCTCAACTCAGACAGCAACGTGCTCAGCCTCAACGAAGACCACAAGCTGGATTTTACAGATACCAAAGAATAAAGACTAAAGACGTTGATCGATATCAACCAAGATATCAGAGATACCCACTGGATACCACTCATACGAGTATCACCGGATAATCATTTCCAACACAAGACATCAGAGACAGCAGAGACAAAGGAACGTCTCAGCTAGGCACACAGCTGGAAATCAAACAAAATACAGACAACAAAACAAGAAGACACGGAGATCAAGACCCCGCCAGCAACAACAGAAGAACACACAGAATGTGTATATCGACTCAGCTGGAAGAATTATCAGATCAAATAACCCAATTCGAGTCATCAAGCAGATCTGGGTCGTCAAAGGATCTCTGTCTAACCCACAAGGACCCAATTAAAACTGGGTACCTGAATTTTAACTTTTTGTTTAGGTTGCAAGGAATCGACGCATCTCTGAGGAGTCGATGAGAACGCTTTGGTACTTGGACAGTGGATGTTCCAAGCACATGACGCACCTAAAGCATCTACTCCAGGAGTATATTGAGCGTACAGGTCCACAAGTAACATTTGGTGACAACTCCAAAGGCCTAACCAAAGGTTATGGTACATTTAAAACTAGAAATGTTATAATCCCAAATGTTTCTTATGTACAAGGATTGCAACATAACTTGCTTTCCATTAGCCAATTCTGCGACAACGGTTTTTCTCGTCAAGTTTGATGCACAGTGGATGCACAAAGAAGCACAAGTGGAAACCAAGCAGATACTCCTAAGAGGGAAAAGAGAAGGAAATATGTACTTCGCCGATCGGAACAAAGAAACCCTCCGGAGACTTGTCTTGTATCAAAAAGCAAAGAATGAAGTCACCGTTGTGTACGTACGGCCGAATCATCTCAACTTCAAGACAATCAACAACCGGCTAGGAACCGGCTCGCTAATGGAATTCCGTATCAAGTATATGACAAAAGTCATATGTGCAGCGCGTGTCAACAAGGAAAACAAACAAGAATTTCATTCTCTCTCAAGCCTTACTAACCGATCGAGTTCTTCAACTTCTTCACATGGATCTTTTTGGTCCAAGCTTACTCCAAAGCAAGCTTCAATGGCGTAAAATATACTCGGTCGTTGTGGATGATTTCTCAAGATTCACTTGGGTATCTTTCTTATACCGAGAAGAGCGAAACCGAACTAAGTTGTCTATCCCGCCGGAAAGATTATCAACACGGTAATGAGTGCAAGATAATGGCAATAAGATCGTATCGTGGAACGGAGTTTCTAAATGAAACTATTTATGATTTTGCGAGAAGAACGGAGTTCAACACCAAACATCCGCAGCTCGCACACCTCAGCAGAATGGTGTAGCAGAACGAAGAAACGAACTCTCGGGCAAGCAGCCTACCTCAATGCTAGCTAGCTCGCCATTCCAAAGAAGTTACGGGCCGAAGCAATCAACACAAATTGCTTCACTCGAATCGCTCCCTACTCACATCAAGACAAGGAAAGACACCGTATGAGCTATGGAACAACAGAATACCATACATTGGATATTTCAAGGTATTTGGATCCAAATGTCACATTCTCAATAATGGGAAGACATTACCAAGACGTTCGACGAAAAGACACCGAGGAGTATTCCTTGGTTACTCCGCCGTGAGTAAAGCATACGAGTCTTCAACGAAGAACTCAAATAGTCGAAGTAACTCCACATGTTACCTTTGACGAATCCTCCTTCGAATATTGAGATTCTATCAAACGAAGAAGCGAAGGAGAATCTTCAAGATTGATTCGACAAGGGCTCAAGAGAATAGAATCGGGAATGCGGCCGAACCATTAATTTGGGACAATGAGCCAGGAGGAAATTCAAATCAACCAAGAAGCTCCACCAACACTGGAAATCGAGAAGAAGCTTCAACGCCAAATCAAGCGAACATCATCACTGAATCCAAACACAACCGAGTCCCTACTCCATCTCCACTCGAGCCTCTACAAATCTCCTCAAAATCCAAATCAAAGAGAGCCAAACTCTCAAGATTTAACTCCGTAACAACTCCAAGACGTACGAATTTTAGCCACTTCAAGCATCAATCAACTCGGAAGAAGAAATTCGTAAGAGGAGTAAGATGGATTGAAGATCATCCATCATCGCAATCATTGGAGAACCTTCGACCAAGTCAAAACCGAAGCTCGCCGCTCAAGCTTCATCGTATCATCAAGAGGCACCGACACAACCTCAACTCTCGCAGAGCTAGAACTAACGGTCTATGATGAAGACACAGCTCTAATGGCGTGTTACGTAGCTCAAGTGCCAGAGCCTCAATCAATTCTCGAAGCTTTGACGAGTGTGCCTTGGACAAATGCCATGCAAGAAGAGCTGAACGAATTCCTCAGAAATTGTGTCTGGGAATTAGTCGACAGACCTCAAGAAGTCAAAGTCATAGGACTCAAATGGATATTCAAGAACAAGATGGATACCCTGGGAGTCGTCATCAGAAACAAAGCTCGACTCGTTGCCAAGGGCTACACTCAGCAGGAAGGAATTGACTTCGAAGAATCTTTTGCTCCAGTAGCACGATTGGAAGCAATCAGACTATTTCTCGCCTTTGCAGCACATCACAAATTCAAGGTCTATCAAATGGATGTGAAGTGTGCATTCCTAAATGGAGAAATCAAAGAAGATGTCTACGTTGAACAACCTCCAGGATTCGAAGTAGAAGGAAATAAAGTCTACAAACTAAAGAAGGCTCTTTATGGATTAAAGCAAGCACCTCGAGCTTGGTATGACACTTTGTCAAATTTTCTCATATCCAAAGGATTCAAGAAGGGCTCAAGCAGATTTAACTCTCTTCACCATCAAGTCAGGAGAAGATATCCTGGTTGTTCAAATCTACGTAGACGACATCATCTTTGGATCAAGATCAAGCTTCTTATGCCAAAGATTTGGAGAGATGATGTCAGAGAAGTTCCAAATGTCCATGATGGGAGAAATGAGTTTCTTCCTAGGACTTCAAGTCAAGCAATCTTCAGAAGGGATCTTCATAAGTCAATCCAAATACGTGAAAGATTTGATCGCCAAGTATGGAGTTCAATCAAGCGTAACCGTAAAGATTCCAATGAACACCAACCGGAAGATTGAACCAGGATCCGAAGGAAGTCGCTGATTCCAAAGAAATACAGAGGGATAATAGGATCCCCGTTGTATCTAACAAAGAAGTCGTCCGTACATCTCTTTCGCAATGGGAGTGTGTGCCGATTTCAAGTTGATCCAAAGGAAGCACACATGCAAGCAGCCAAGAACATTCTCAAATATCTCAAAGGAACTCGTAATGTTGTGGTACCCAACAAGACAATCTACAAACTGATCGGATACTCGCATTCGAACTTCGCCGGAGATCGATTGGACGTAAAATCAACTTCAGAACTTGTCGCTTCTTAGGAAGTAAGTTGATTTCATGGTTTTCAAAGAAACAAACGTGCGTCGCAACTTCCACGACGTGTCGAATATATGGCCGCCGGAAGCCGCCGCTCGCAAATTCTCCGTCCGAAACATCACTGGATGACTATGAAGTAAAACCGGACAGTTCCAATTTTTCGTGATAGCTCAAGTGCGATTGCCATTTCGTAGAATCCAAGATTTCACACAAGATGCAAGCATGTAGACGTACGACATCATTTCATCAGAGATCACGTAGAAAAGAAGAATGTGATTGTTGAGAAAATTCACACAGACATACAGCGGGCTGATATTCTCACAAAACCGCTGATAGAAGCAAGATTCAAAATGCTGTGCGGATTACTTGGACTTCTCAACCCAGACGATGCTTCATGCTACCCAAATGGAACTAAGCAGACCTAGGTGAATGAAAGCAGACCCAAATACCGAATACAAGCAAATAACCGAAAATCGAATCAATGTCACCGATATTCCGCCGAGAAAGAATTCAGCTAAACCAGATGCTGAAAGGAAAGGATTATTCAGCTGAGGGGGAACCAGCTGGAACCACGATGACCCAGCACACCCACTCAACCGAGGTATCAGCTGACTACAATGATCAGCTGAGAGGTTTGAAACAACTTTAATTACACCTACTCAATCTGTTTTCTGTCAAATCTCATCTTGTCATTTCTAATCAATATTAATTAAAAGTCTGCAAAGAATTGAATAATGGGAGTTTCGAGGCAAAAATCAAAACACCTCAACCGTTCTCTCTTGCGCATTAAATTGACATGACGCGAGAATCTCTCCCAGTCGTAGATCTTCTTATTAACAGACAAATCTTGATCGTCCATTCTTCAAGAAATCTCTTTAAATATGCTAGAAGATATACGCATCAAACCTAGAAAGTTTTTTTTTCTTTCTTATTTCCATCAATTGGTATTGTTTGTTTCTACTAACAAAAGATGCAGAAAAAGAACATGGAATCCAGAAAGATGTCTCCCGAAGCCAATCAAACCTGAAGAATCTGTCAAAGCTTCAAGATAAGAGTTGCTTAACTCTCAGAAACCTCAAAGAAGACGGAAGTCCAGAAGAAGGTGAAGCCCATCGACGTAACTGTGCCGCCGCAAAGAGGAGATCGCAAAGCTTCAAGAACGTCATCCACTGTGAAGGTGCGTAAAACTTTCCGGGAATGACAAAGGAAAAAGACCTCCTCACCCTAATCGTTTCTCTCAACATAAAAGAGAGAACGGGACACACAACTCCTTGGGATGCAAAAATCAACGTCAACAGACCTGGACCAGATATTGATGAAACCGGAGTATTCAAGAGCAGTCATGTCAAAGCTCTTGCTCCGCCATTGCGAGAGGTAGCCGTAAAAAGATGCAGTGAGACAAAGCAAAGATGCATCTAACTCCGTCCCACTGAATCGGAGACAACTTGAGGAGATAAAATATATCGAAGCACCGTCTTCAAACCGAAGACTCAAGTCAAAGGTGCTCGCCGCACCACAGAGAAGCCACCGACATTATGAGAGAATTCGTAATCACTCTCCGATGGAGGAAGGCCCACAAGCGGTTGTTGTTTACTTACGGTGGAAGAGAAGTTCACGTCCCCGCTTGAACATAATCATCACCAACACCGCAACGGAGTATTCCACTCGAACAACCAAGCTTAAACCCCAAGACGATGGGATACTTCAACCGCCTTCTCTTCGCTTCCTTCACTCCACAGGACACCTTCTTCGAGATCTTTCAATAAAAGATGCTCAAGTCCCCGCACCAAGCTCAAATAAGAAACATCACCCAGCCCAACAATCTCCCCGCAATGGATGATGATGATATGAGCCGAATACAACTCCTCAAGTGCCGAATCGACTTTCTCATTCAATCTAAGAAGTCCGAAGAAGCAAAATTGCAAGGAATGAAGTTATGCCCGACTCGAAGATGCTATCTCCCGTGCTAACTCATCCCTCCAAGCACTCGGGGCCGGATCGGCCCCCGAATCCAAAGCCAAGGACGCTGTGTCTGCAATCACAGCTGAGGCCAATGCAACTGAAGAAGAGCCAGCTAATACAACAGCTGAGCCACTAAGACTATAAACCTCGCCGCTCAGAGCTGAAAACCACAGTTTCGCCAAACTAAAACATCGCAACAGCCGATGGTGTATATCTCCCACCCTGTTTTGATCATGCCAAAAAGGGGGAAGTAAGGGAGACGAGAGACAAGTCAATGAAGAGGCAAACTGTTGAGCTAGAGGAACCAGCTGAATCAGAATCAGCTGCTGAAGACTGAAGATTTTTTTTTCTTCTTTCTTTTTCCTGTGTTATAATGTATTTTCTTACATTAATAAAACACAAGTTTCTCTGCATCATAAATTGTCTCAGTTAGGTTTTGGCATCATCAAAAAGGGGGAAATTGTTGGGGAAATTATAAGGTTTCGATTTGATACCAAAACCCAACTGATTCTCCAACCGAATAGATGATCGCACCAACCTAAATAGTGTTTTCCAGCTCGCCTGTTTGAGCCTTAAAATGTTCTAGGATTACAGGTTAAGGAAGCGGAAGACAAGAAGCGGTCGACCCACTCGTGTCTACAAAGCAGAGTCGGCTAGCGGAAGACAAGAAGCCGACCACCGTGTCATACAAATGAGTCGCCTAGCAAAAGACAAGAAAGGCCAACCTTCACTGAGTGATCCACAGAGCTTGATCAAGTCAAGAGAATTCGAGCCGAGTTCAAAACACACTCGGTCCAAAGTACAGTAACAAAGGAACTATCTCCGAAGACTCCACGTCGAGATACCCACTTCCGAATTCAAAAGCGCCTCTAAAGGCAGAAGATCCCGAATCGAGGAAGTCAACCTACCTCGACCAATGAGGGATTGCCGCACGCATCCTAGACTTCGTAACCTAGGATGTGACACAAATGAAGACAAAGCAGATACGCCCAACGGCAGATCTTGTATTTAAGAAGAGTAGGTAAGATTCAAACGGCTCCTCCAACGGCTAGTCTTGAATCTCTACCTATATAAACCGCCTTCAACCTCGTGGATCGATACGAAAAACTCTCTACAAGCTTTCATTATCCGAAATCATTATTCTTTCAAAAGCTCCCAAGCGTTCTATATAGATCAAAGAACACTTTATCTTAAAGTGTTTCTAGTTAAGAAACTCGCTTAGTTTTTCGTCCGTTCCCTAGGCCAAACTCTTTGTATATCTTAAGCCTAGATTTCGAACGAGTTCATCATACTACCGAAGTTCTTAATTGTAAGAACTCGTTCATAGTTGGAACCCCATACCCAAACCCAAACCCGTAAAGGTTAGGTAAAGGTACGCTTGCTCGAAGCGCGTAATTCGAGTGGTTAGGTTCTTCGCACCCGTAAACCGAAGGTGTATAGGCTTGACAAAGGCTGCCCGCAACCGTTGGAACACAACTCGGGTTAGAGTTGTGAAGTTGCTTGGTACTTGGAAACCAAGTGGTAGTGGATTACCAAAGGAACTCGGTCGCGGACGTAGGAGGTGTTACTCCGAACCACGTAAAAACTCGCGTGCTTCTATCTCTCTCTCTTTACTTTTGCTTTATATTCAGCTGTGTACTAACGCCTTCATATCATTGCATACTTGTTCAAAACTGCACACACAGCTGCTCTCCAAAGACAGCTGTGTCTCTCGAAAAGTTGCACAACCTGACTAAGCTGAAAACGATAAGTTAATATTTTCAAACTGAGTTTTTCTAAGTAACTGAGCTAAGTTTTCAAACCACCACTTTCCGCACCGCCACCTGAGTTGTTTACCCAGCTGACCCTCCCCAGCTGGATCAATAACTGAGCTCTCACTCAACTCCGTTTTAACTTGATAAAAGTTTCGAAAAATCTACTTGGTGTATTCACCCCCCCCTCTACACCAAGTACCCAGCTCAGGGACCATCAAAAACTAAAATATTTTTGCTTTCAAGCTCACCCTGATGACAATAACTCTTTGTCCAGGCACTGAACTCTGAATTTAATCTTCTGCTGAAATCTTTTAAACCCACTTTTTCATTTAGGGGGAAGCAGGTTGTTTTTCTCAGTTAGGTTTTGGCATCATCAAAAAGGGGGAAATTGTTGGGAAAATTAATAGAGTTTTGAAGTGATACCAAAACCCAGCTGACCCCAACCGAGTAGATGTTTTCACAAGCCCAAGTGTTTTTCCAGCTCACCTGTTTGAGCTTATAGAGTTTCTTAGTTTACAGGTGTCAGCAAAAGACACAAACTCGAGCGGACACAAACCGAGCGAATTCAGCAGAAAGGCATCAAGCAGAGTCAAAGACCCAGCAGTATCAAGACCCAGCTCAGTGACGGAAACCTAGCTCAGTATCGAAGACCCAGCTCAGTGTAAAAGACCCAGCTTAGTGTCGATGACACAGCTCAGGTCTGAGACACAGCTCAGGTTGATGATACAGCACAGATCTAAGACACAGCTCAGAGTCGAGACGCAGCAAAGTCCAAGACGCTGAAGACACAGCAGAGACGCTTGGGAGCTCGAAGACGAAGACCTTCTCCAAGACAAGATCCCGATGTCAGAAGATCTTGTCTGACGCAGTCAAATCAGAGAAGGAATAGCCTCTGCAGATGCAGAACTACTTCGTAGGTAAAGGCCAGAAGTCAACAAGAGTAGGTAAGATTCAAACGGCTCTCTTCCAACGGCTAGTTTGAATCTCCACCTATATATATCTCTCATCCACCATTCAAGTGTTGCAACAGATTTTTATAGCTATTACAACACATAAAAGTGTCAGAATAAATCGAATTAAAATCAATTGTTATTAAATAATAAGACACGTGCCAATGTTGGCAAAAAGGTCCTGGTACGACATTTTTTAGTGTCATGAATTCTTAGTAACAACCAACAATATTCCATAATTCACGATATTTGTTTATTAATATATTGTATGATGTAACTTCAATAATAATAATAATAACAACCACCAAAAACAAATATTACCGAAACCAAAATATTCTATTAAAAAAGGAGATGCACTAGTCAAAACTTCGGATCAATAAATAAAAAAAGAAACTAAAACTAATGTTATCTGATGAGACATAATATCCGAGAAAGCTAAAAATACAATTGGCAATTTAATCTAAGTGCGATAAGTAACATTGTGCTCCTAAGCCTGCAAGTACCAGCTTCATAGCTTCAACATTTCATTTTCCCAAGATTTCCAGACATCCAAGTTGGCTTAATAGCTTCTATATTTTTAATATCTGTACACACAACATGATACAACAAAACAGAGTCATCTTTACAAGGATCAAGCACATTGTTAAGCTGTTGAGTTTGTAGTGGGAGAAAAGAATTAAGAATGCAAGCAAGATTCAGTAGAAATTTCAATTTAGTTGGAATCTCATACCTTTTAGCCCATGGATTATGTGCTTCCTAATCCGTGCAGCCTCCAAAACTTCTATAAAATGATAAAAGAACAAAAACAAACTTATATGCATATAATTATAGAACAAAATAGAACTAGTCCTTGCTAATTTTGTGCAGCTCACAAACTTCTTTGCAAAGACATGTTGAAGCTCAATTCAGCTGCATTTTGCTCCACATTAACCGTGACATTACGAATCAAACACTCAAGAACTGCCATTAAAAGTGGCTTTACAAATTCTGCAAAATAAAAAATCCAACTCGAAATCAAATTCATGTAATTAAGGCTCCGCCTATCTAATTCCTATAACAACTCAAATCTCAATAAAGATCGAAAATGAGTTTAAATTAATTTCGCATCATCTTTCAATGGAGATAAAATGAGAACAACATGAAACACCATTTGTATTGGCCGACCGACCCTTAAATTCGATGGTTTTTCACTCTCCGTATCATAACCATTATTCGCACAGCAACCATGCATATTAGGGGGCATCAAACGGACGAGAAAAGGAAAAAGTTTTTTATAGTTTAGACAAATGATGTCAAAGTAGGAAATACTTCCCGTCGTAGATAAAAATTACCTCCGTATACGACTTAGGGTGAGGAGCACCAAAATGTTACGTAGACATAGTTGGTAAGGAATCACTCACCGCATAGTTCCAAAAGGTCGAGATATTAAGGAATTAGACATTCAATTGACAGCCCAACCATAAGTTAATCAATAAATTAACCCGGATGTGAATCAATATATGTCCTACCATTAGCATAAGGTTTTCTAAAAAGTCAAGAAACTCGTAAAAGAATAAAAATGAGATACAAATTAAGTATTTTTATTAAGCATACCTCTTCTTTTGGAAAGATTTACAACAAGCTCCTGATTGTTTAACTCGTCATTAACCAAACAAGACTCAAATTCTTGAAACACAATATAATATATATATATATATATATATATTCATAACATGCTGCTCTTCACTTGATTAACACCGAGCAACCACAAACAAATTTGTTGCATACAATAGGCACCTCAATCACAGAATGGCTGCACAAATACCGCATTACATGCCAAGACGAATCTTCGCATTTTAGGCAGGTAACTAAGTAGATCCCAATGTTGTCTTTAATATGTTATTACACACCGAATCACACCCCCGCCTCGCACCCCCCAAAGAGAATGAGGACTGCGTGAAGTAACAATCCCGAAACCTTAAATGATTCTCGATTCCACACTAAACTCAACTTTGATACAAAAATAACTTGCAAATTAAAAGTACGAAAGCGAGACATAGAGAATACGAGTTCAATGTTCCAAATAATGAACGATTGATATGGTGATTTATGTTAATTCCTTAATCTGCACAAAAAAAATCATTTGATTCATTCCATTACCAAGATAAGCATTTAACTTCACATAATATAGGAAGCATATGTAGTCATGTAGACTAACAAAAGCAAATCAAATTATTAAATACAAAAACTCTGCTTCATAGAAGCAAAACAAAAACTCATCCAGAGAACCCCACACCAATTTAGATATAAGTTTTCTCAATCTGCAAGCCTAATCAAATCTAACAAAGTATTTAGAAACATAAAATGTAACAAAATTCATAAATTTCTAAACTACAAATTACAATTTCATTTCTATTCATACAGAAAATTTCAAAATAAATGCATAAAAAACTAGAGTATTTCGGCAAGGATCAATCACCAGATCATAAATACAAGGAAAAGAGTAATATTTAGATAATCAATTACAACACAAAATGCAGAGAAATGGAGAAAGAACAAAGCGTTATAAGTTATAACTACATGTAAAGAGTGCAAGGGGGTTACGGTGGACGGGGGCGGTTGCCCAGACGATTAAGATATTCTGCTATCCTCGCCGTTGTCGGAGCCAATTCGAGACTATCTTCGGTTTTTTCTCATCACCAAAATAATTGAAATCGAAATGAGGCTTCCCGAGGGAGAGCAAATTGGAGTAGTCAATTAATTTGGGGGTAGGGCACGAGGATGAACAGTTATATTTCTTTTTATTTAATTTTCTTTCAAGTTTTAGAATAAAAGTTGTTCAATAGTTTGGTGGGAAAGTTACCGCCAATATCTCTAGAGCTGAGTTTGTGTTTTTTTTTTTAGTGGTAAGTTTTTTCATTTTACTTTTACTACTTTCTTTCAATTAATTTAATAATTTAATATGAAGGACCTTTCAAATAAAATAATACGAAGGGAATATATATCATTTTTTGAGGTAGGGCATTTGATAGTGTCATAATTGGCACAATATGACAACACCGGCCATTTAATGTCGTTACAAGCTTTAAACGATTTTATAAAAATTCATATTAAATATTATTATGTCGCAATAGAGGTTTTATCTAGACATAGAAGTTATATTGTTGTAAAAAGGGTGTTGTAATAGGCACTTTTTGTTGTAGTGCAATGCATGCAAGAATCTAACAAAGTTGCTGTCAAGAATATAGCTTAACTAAAATGAACTCAAATCAACTTGCAACTCGAATTTATCATCCACTAGCCTCGTACGTTAACATATAACACATTTTTAGAGCATATCAAACCATGGCACATGCTTTCAAGACATGGAAACATGAAACCTTATCTCAATATTTCATCTATACACACATATAGACATGCATAAGTTTGTATACCTTCATAGTTTCATTTTTACCATATTTTAACACCATGAACATGTATATAACACCTATATCATGTTTTAACATTTATCTTTTATCCTAACATGCCTTAGAATAATGAATACAAGGATAACATAATGTGAATGAGTTAGAACACCAAGCTTTTCCTTCTCTTTTCCTCTTTCGATTTGTTTTCTCTCGGTTTCTCCTCCCTCATTATCTCTACCCGGCCCGCCCATCCCTTGCTCTCTCTTGTCCAGCATTTTTCCTCTCTCAAAGTGGTGGTGGTGGCATTGAAAATGGTGGTGGAGAAGTAGTGATGAAGGGACTTAGAGTATTGTTTTTGAGAGTTTGTTTTGAGGAATGTAGAAGATGAAAATGGAGAGTTGGGGTGTGGCTGCCGATTTGGGGTGTTATAGAGGAGATGGAGTGATGTAGTTAATTGTCATAATTAGGAATAGATGAATTCTAATGGTCCAAGCATAAAGTTATTTTAGGAAAATAAAAAGTGTGCATCATTATGTCTTGGAATCAAATATTCCCTCCCAAATCTTTCATCTCTCTCTCACGCCTACTCCCTCTCTCTCTTACTCTTATCTTCTTATTTTGTCTCATCTAGATGTCAACTTAATCTTATCTATTAATAAAATACAAAATAATAAATTGCATCCATCATTTCCTGCACACACATACACATACACGCATACTTAATCACACATATACACGTACACACACATTTGCTTTATATATACATATATATGCACACTCTGCACACATGTATATACATATAATATATATATATATATATATATATATATATATTAATCTCTTATTCGCCTCCTTGACTTGCAACGCATCGATTTTCAGTCGAATTGCATTTTCTGAATGAGTAATTTAATAAAATTAAATATTGCGGTTGTAACGAGTCCAATATTAAATATTAAATAAAAAACGAATATCATGATGTATAGACGAGCAAATATACGAATAATTCACCTTAAACAAATAGCCTTATTTTCTTAGATTAATTATTTCTAATTAATCACACAATTCATATAAACTCATATATGGTTCTGAAATAATAATATTTCACCTTGATCATCTAAAATGAAATGACGATGCTTTATGAAATGCATGAAAATTGGAATATTATTTAAAATTATTTAGATTTTATTTAGAAATAAAATCTCGTTTAAAATCTTATAAATAAACTTCTCATCTTCTCTAAAACGAGAAATCATCTTTATTTAAGCGTTCAGAAATAAGTGACCGTCTTATATTCTAATTTATAAAAAAAAAAAATTGGGTCTGATTTTTGGGGTTCTACATCCTACCCTCCTTTGAATATATTTCGTCCTCGAAATTGCATATCTCTAACGCGTAAGTTTGGATGTTTTTTCATTCTGGTCGTAGGTAGCTTTATTCTTAACCATGGCGCAACCAATGGTTCTTGATCGTTGATCTCCTCTTACAAACGGGGTATGGGTCTACTGTGAGTTCTTTGCTTACTCTTGCTTATTCTAGGCATTATAATCTTGTTATAGGACATATACTTGAATTCTTTCTCGCAGCTGAAGTCCTTTGTTGGGAAAATTAATAAAATTTTGATTGGATACCAAAACCCAGCTGACCCCAACCGAGTAGATGATCGCACAAGCCTAAGCGTTTTTCAGCTCACCTGTTTGAGCTTATAGAGTTTCTCAGTTTACAGGTAGATTAGCTGAAGACAGCAGAAGACACAGCTAAGCAGACAGCTTAAAGGACTCAGCAGAGCAATACCAAGAAGAGTCAAAGATCTTGCAGTATCAAGACCCAGCTCAGTGACGGAAACCTAGCTTAGTGTCAAAGACCCAGCTCAGTGTAAAAGACCCAGCTTAGTGTCGTTGACACAGCTCAGGTCTAAAACACAGCTCAGGTGAGTGACACAGCTCAGGTTGAAGACACAGCTCAGGTTGATGATACAGCACAGGTCTAAAGACAGCTCAGAATCAAGACTCAGCAGAGTCCAAGCCACTGAAGATACAGCTGAAACGCTTAGCAGCTCGAAGACGAAGACCTTCTCAAAATCAAGATCCCGATGTCAGAAGATCTTATCTGACGCAGTCAGATCAGAGAAGAACTAGCTTCTGCAGATGCAGACCTACTTCGTAGGTAAAGGCCAGAAGTCAACAAGAGTAGGTAAGATTCAAACGGCTCTCTTTCAACGGCTAGTTTGAATCTCCACCTATATATATCTCTCCTCCACCATTGAAGAAGAGGCTGGCAAGACGACTGAAGAAATAGAAGAAAATAGAAAAATGAACAACGATCTACAAAGCCAAATCTTTCTAGAACACTCAGCCAGTCAGCTGTGTTCTTAGTTGTTCACCTATTCAGTCATAGGCAGAATAGATCATAATAAATATCTTAAGCCTAGTTTGAACGAGTTCATCATACTCCTTATTCTTCATTGTAAGAACTCGTTCATAGTTGGAAAACCATACCCAAACCCAAACCCAGAAAGGTTAGGTAAAGGTACGCTTGCTCGAAGCGTGTAATTCGAGTGGTTAGGTTCTTCAGTACCCGGAAACTGAAGGTGTAGGCTTGACAGTGCCCGCAAACTGTTGGAACACAGCTCGGGTTAGAGTTGTGAAGTTGCTTGGTACTTGGAAACCAAGGGGTAGTGAATTACCAGTGAATCTGGTCGTGGATGTAGGAGGGGTTACTCCGAACCACGTTAAATTGCTCTGTTATTTATCGCTTTGTTTATGCATGCTACTAACCCTCATAAGCATACATTTCAAACTGCATAAACGGACTAACTGAAAAGTGAAACAGAGCTTTGTAATATATTTGAAGCAACAGACGGACTTTCCAAATCTACCACATTCCGCACACACACACACAGCCAGCTGTGTCGATCAAGCTGCCCTCCAGCTGGATCGAACACAGCCAGCTCTCTGAAAAGAGTTTTAACTTGGAAAAGTTTTTTTAAACCTTGGTGTATTCACCCCCCCCTCTACACCAAGGTATCCGTCTTGGGACCAACATCCTTACAATGGACTAGGTTATTTTGACAGTCATATGCTCTAACTGCATATATGCTTTTGTGATTGCAACATGGGAATACTATACACATAGATATAGCATAATCTATCCTTATTCTAAGATCTTAAAGGTCCTAAACTTTGAGCATAACCTTTCCTCCGTGCTAAAATGCCTACACTCTTAGAGCGTGAAATCTTAAGGAAAACTTTGTCTTTCAAAAGAATGACAGTTTAATCTGGCGCTCAACAATGAATGACTTTTATCGCTCTAGGGCCTCATTCCATAATATTGATCAATTTTTGCACTAACACGGGTCCCAAAATTCGTCAACTTTATTCAAATAAAGCGGGGGTTTAAGCTTAAGTTCGTGGAGAGCTTCGTATGTCATCATTCTAATTGTCAATTGATAACTTATTGTTGTAAGTCAACTTACTAATTAACGGGGGGAAACTTCACCCTTTATTCCTTTTTATCTAAAGTTACTGCCCTCAGCATTCCTTCTACAATTTAAATCATTTGTTTGAATTATCCACCCGCTGGAGGGTGATATGCGATACCAAAATAAATATAAGTGCGTTACTAACACATCTTGCATATTGATCCATAATCTAGAATAAATATGGTGTACAAGATCGCAGCAAATACATCGTGCAACCATACTATTCTTAACGCATAGTCTCGCAAGTCTATATAAGTCCTATGTCGTTTGCACATGTAAAGTGTGCTTATTTGGTCAACCTTTCAATTACGACCTATATCATGATGGTTTCCGTGGTTCGCGAATAAAACTTTCGTATTTTTCTCCCCATGCTTAGCATTGTTATTATTTTCGTATGAGAACTACGTCGATTAGCTTTCGGTTGTTCGCCGGATAATTCTTCTCGTAGGCTTCCCCTTAACGTATCGTGCACGTTACCACTGTCAGTTTCTAACCTAATACTCATTCTAGACCTAACTTATGAACATTCATAAAAGTGATAAATATCAGCGTCCTTTTCCGGTGACACAAATACTGGTTAGTAGTAAACATTTTACTTAGCCTTTGTCGTTGAGGTTTCACTTTTGAGGGTTTTTTTTTTTTAAAATAACTTTCTTCTTAATTAGTCTGTCGTTGTCTTTGACAAATATTGATAATTTATTCTATCGGGCATTGACAACATTTAGATTATAAGTCGATTCTTGTGAAGACGATGGCTTCTGTCAGTTGGTCATCTTGTCATTGGTTCGCAGGAAAAGGTATCGTTCGTCAGTTGCCAAGTTTCAGGTTGTCGATGCGTACGTGAAACGATTCTTCAACTCTTCCTTCAATCTAGACGGGTACTACTTAAGGTGCACTACTAGAAATTCGCTGATACATAACGGGTATTCCCCGTTATGTATGACTCCAAAAGACCGACATATATAGGTATGATATAAAAAGTGCGCTCATACATAACGTGTTGGGAAAATAATAAACATGTTTTGAAGTAATACCAAAACCCAGCTGACCCCAACCGAGTAGATAATTGCACAAGCCCAAGTGTTTTTCCAGCTCACCTGTTTGAGCTTATAGAGTTTCTAAGTTTACAGGTGGAATCGCTGAAGACAGCAGAAGACCCAGCTGAATACACAGCAGGGCAAGTCAAGTCGAGTGGTCAGCAACGTTATCCAGATTCAAGATGATCAAGTTCATCCAGACACAGCTGTGTGAAAGACCCAGCTTATGTGGCAACTCAGCTCAGCGTCAAAGATCCAGTAGAGTTCAAGACAGCTCAGAGTCACCAGCACAGCAGAGTCGAAGTCAACTTGAGATAAAATCAGAACTGACCTGGACCATCAGGAACTCGACACCTCAGCACCTAGAAGTCAGACCTAGGATTGCTTTACGAGGAAATCAAGGAAGAAGACAAGACCAACTTGTCAGAAGTTAGGTAGAGATTCAGAACGGCTCTTTCCAATGACTAGTTCTAATCTCTCCCTATAAATATGAGTCTTCTTCATCATCAGAAGGTATGAAGTGACGAGAGAGAAAATACAAAACGAGAGATCAACATACTACATTGAAAGAAGTCTAACCAAAGATCAAGAGATCTCTCAGAAAAGCTTCAAGATCCAGCAGCCTTCATACTTATGAGTTCTTATTCATTCTCAGGCTGCTGAAGCTCTCTCCCACTAGTATCTAGGCATATAATCCTTCCCATCTTAAGCCTAGTTTGAACGAGTTTATCATACTCATTGTTCTTCATTGTAAGAACTCGTTCATAGTTGGAAACCCCAAACCCAAACCCATAAAAGGTTAGGTAAAGGTACGCTTGCTCGAAGCGCGTAATTCGAGTGTTGGTTCTGTAGTACCCGTAAACTACAGGTTAGGCTTCAGCTGTGCCCGTAAACAGACTGGTTACGTTTCGATACAGTACGCGTAAACTTGTATCCAGCTTGAGGAACTAAGCTGCAACGCTTGCTGACTGTGCGTAAAGTCAGTGGTATCCTTAGTGGATTACCAGAGGTTTCTGGTCGTGGACGTCGGAGTCATTCTCCGAACCACGTTAAATAGCCTTGCTCTTTATTGCTTTATTTATGCATCCAGCTGACCCCTCATAAGCATATTTTCAAGTTGCATAAACTAACTAACTGAAAAGAGAAACAAAGCTTTGCAATATATTTTAAGTAACAGACAGACTTTCCAAAAACCCACCACATTCCGCACACAGCCAGCTGTGTTGATCAAGCTGCCTTCCAGCTGGATCGAACACAGCCAGCTTACTCAAAAGAGTTTTTAACTTGAAAAAGTTTTCAAACCTTGGTGTATTCACCCCCCCCCTCTACACCAAGGTATCCGTCTCGGGACCATCAATTGGTATCAGAGCAGTGGTTCAAAAGATCACTGTATCTGTGTCAAGTCAGCCTCTTTGCTGATAGTGGTCACCTGTACAGATCCTTCAAAGTTTCAAAATCTTTTTTTTTTTTTTTTTTGAATATCATTACAAATATTAAACTCACACACCCCACCTAGGGTTTTTTTTGTGGCCGAGAGTACTCGAACCTCTGACCTATTGGTCAACAGGCAACCACTCCACCACTAGGCCATCCCCACTGGGACTCAAAATCTTTTTAAAGTCATTATATTGCATACTGTCATGGAATCTTCCTTGTGCAGGAATCTTCCGACATTCTCTGTCGATGATTATCAGATCTGGAAGTTCCGACTCAAAAGCTTTCTGAGTGCGCATCATGACATGATGTGGGATGTTATCACTGACGGACCTATCATCATCATGAAATCAGAAAGACAAGGAGAAACCACACCTGGAGCTGAACCAGTACTCCGGCAAGTTGTAAAGCCCAAAAGGGAGTACTCTCCAGAAGAAAGAAGACAAGCTGGATTGGACAGTTACGCTCGCAACGTCATCTCCTCAACGGTGACGGACGCTTATCTCAGCAAGATCATCAACTGCGAGACAGCTAAGTGGATGTGGGACACTCTAGCCAAGCTGTGTGAAGGCTCAGAGGAAATTCAAGAGAACAAATTCTCAGTTGCATGCCAGAAGTTCGACAACTTCAAGCAACTCCCCTGCGAGTCCATTGATCAAATGGAGCTTAGATTCTCCAACCTCGTCATCGAGATCGAGACGATCCGAACTGGAAAATATACAGTTCGAGATAAGAACTTGAAAGTTCTTGCAGCCCTCTCCTCAGAATGGTGTACACACAAGGTAGTTCACCAAAGCAGAACTGATCTTGGCAGCATGGAGACGGAAAAATTGTTCTCCATCTTGAAGGCCAACAAATTTGATCTGGGGATCACAAGCAGAGATTCATCCAGCCGAATGAATGAAGCAGAGCTGAGGATCAAGCCAAGAAAAGAAGCTCAATCAGCTCAGCTTGGAAGGATCAACAAGGAGCACAGAAATATGAGCAAAGAAGAATTGAACGAAGAAGTTGCCATGCTTGTACGGAGTATTAATCAGCTGGAACAAAGCAAGGAAAGGTACAAGAATATCATGAAGGTTCATCACGAGAAGCAACTCCATCCAAAGAAAAACCCAGCTGAGTCATCCTCCCGGAGAGAGGATAAAAGGTTAGAATCGAGCGAAATGGATAATGATCAAATCTCCTTCTCCGACTCAGATGAGGATGATTGCTCTGATTAAGATGTCCGAAACATCTTATTGATTCAACCAACGAAGAAAATGAAGAAACCCTAAATTCGATCGGGACCATTGTGAAATAAAGACAGCTGGATACAAAACTGAAGATTCAGCCAGTCATACAGCTAAGTACATTGGTCTCAAGAGAAGATTAGAGAAGCAGCATATGAATCAGCTGGATTTGGGACAGCTGTCTACTTGCTATACAAACTAAGACCTCATCAAAGAAATGAGTTGATGGTGAGAAATTCCGTTCGTTAAAATGAAGTAGGATGCAGCTGAAGAAAAAGCCACCTACTATCAAATCAAGGGGGAATTCTATATAGCTGGAAAGAATCAGCAAAATACCCAGCAGGATGCTCTCACCAAGATAGACTCAGCTGGAATCACCAGCTGAAGGAAAACCTGATCCAGCGGAGCAATCAAGATGATTCTCTAACCCAGCTGACGACATGAAAAGCACCCAAGATATTTCTCAACATCTGAAGGACACCGTTGTTGGGAAAATTCACACAGAAAATACAACTTGCTGAAATCTAAATCAAGATAATGTGTGGATTATTTGGACTGCTCAATCCGGATAAAGAAAAGCTCATCCAGCTGAGGGGGAACAAACTCAGCTAGATCCCAAAGCTCAGTTCAGAAGGATTACTCAGCCAAAAAGGGGAATCAAGCTCAGCTGGACATCAGTCGAAGAGCTAAAGGGAACTCAGCTGAAGGAAATTCAAGCTAATCACCAGATACTCAGCTGAGGAGAAAACTCAGTCAAGCAAAGAAGAAGACCGCCGTGGTAACAGCTGGATACTATGTCTAAGCTGACCGGTTTGCGTCTTATGCATTTATTGCTCTGAGGAATATGCTATATAAGTCCAATTATTTTAAATTCTTATGTTAAGCGGACATATATTCCTTAGTTAAATTGTGTGATAAGTTTCCTTTCCCATCGCATAATTATAAAGTCTGCATAGTACTGTAGCACGGCAGTATCGAGGCAGAAGGTCAAGCGCTTGAACTGCCTCACGTGCGGTTGTAATACACTCGCCGTAAGCACGTCAGCAAAACGTGATGAGAGAATCTCTCCCAGTCGTTGATCAGAATATCAGCTGTTTCAATCTTAACCGTTGATCCATTATGGCAGTTGATATATATGGAAAAAATACGCGGATTCTTTCACTTTTCATCGTTATCTTTGCGAATTTCAAATCTTCAAAACCTCCATCTATTTTCTGCGAGTTCTTCGTACGATCAAAATCAACAGATTGCAGAAATGGCTCCCAAGAAATCAATCGCAGGGATGAACCAGTTTGAAGCTCTAATGACAAAGATATCATTTGAGAGTGTTCTGTCCACCTCCAACCTCCATATTTCAGAACTAAAAGAGATGGTGGATCTAGTTACAGACTCCGGTCTCTTGCTATGGGCAACCTCCATGCCCAAGCTTATGCTGAAAAGAGATGCCGCTCTATTCTATCTCAACATCATTGACGAAGAAGGCTTCTACTCATCTTCATTTGATGTGACTGTCGAGGGCGATGACGGAAAATTTGACTCAGCAACCGTCAATATCAAACTCAACAAGATGCTACGAAAGGTGTTCAGCCTACCCAGAGAAGGAGGATTCATCCCAGATGATTACAGCCGTGAAGAAGTGGATGAATCCTCAGCAAAGAGATGCTTATCTCCCCAGAGCCGTACAGAGCGAGCATGTCAAAGCTTCTACTCAAGCCAAAGTACAGGTTGCTGCTAGATATCACGCAAAAATGCATCTTAGGGATAGCTGGATCTCAAGGAGAGATCAGTATTCTAAAGCTCAAGCCGATGATTGCCATGATCAAATGAGCAAACGTCAACTGGTTTGATTTCTTACTCAACCGACTGGTCAAGGAGTCAGAGAAGATAAAGTTCAACTCCACCAGGACGACGTATTCAACCTCAGAGCCACTGTATCTATGCTCCAAGATTTCGTTCTTAATAGAACAAGCTGTGAAATGATACACAGTAAAGTGGACTGATTCAGAACCGTTTCCAGAAATGAAGATTCTCTTCCAGAGAATAAGTCAAATCAATGATCTCCTAAGGAAACAGCATGCTGTGAGCAAAGGCAAGAAGCAGTTGGAAGAAACAGAGGCAGATGTTCCAGCTAAGAAGAATCAGAGAAAAAGGAAGACAGCTAACCCCAAACCAGCTGGAGGTCCAGCTGAGAAGAAAAAGAAAATAGCTGTCATTCCACTATCTGAGGCGAGACCTTTCTCTGAAGAAACTCCAAGTCAAGCAATGGTGATTCTCTCCCCACAGCCAGTGTCGGCCTTCAATCAATACGGATCAAACATCCTGGCTGAGATGGGATTGAATGATGGATCGTCATCCAGCTCAGAGGACGAGCTGGATAATCCAAAGAGTCAGACAACTCTTCCACCTTCCCCGACCCAGGTTATCGCCCAAGTACTTGGCAATATTCCTGTACATCCCAGCTCACCCCAGCCCTCACCGCCTCACAGCACTCCGCCGAAACAGTCTTCTCCTCCACCCAGCTCTCCAACCAAAGAGCCATCTCCTGTAAAAGAGCAGGCAGATATTCAACTGGCTGAAACTCCTTCACAGCCAGCTGACACCCAAGCTGAACCCTCTTCCACTAATCCCAGCTCACCCCCAAAACAGCCATCACCCAAAGTTCAATCTCCCACACAGTTGGCTGATACTTCTTCACAGCCTATTGTGAACCCATTTGAACCTGTTCCTCAAATCTCCACAGAATCAGAGGAGAGTGATTCTACTGCCTCTCCATCACTCAACTCCACTGGCTCAGCCTTTATGGAAGCCATGTACGAGGACTTGCGCATTGCAGGGATCAAGAGTGTTCTAACTCAGTATCCGATTCTGGCACACCTGCCCATCGCCCTCATCAAAGTTGGAGATCTCAAGTTCTACATTGCCACCAAGATGGCAACGTGGTACCAGAATGAGCAGCTGATCGAGACCTTTTCTTACGAAAAGTTGAAGACAGATGAAGCATGCCTCCAGCACACTTTTGGCTTTGGAAGTCTGGAGGATGCATACTTGCATCAAGATGATCTCATTAGAGGTATCATCGAAGTATCTCAGCAATACCCCAAGCCGCACCCAGCAGACGTCTGGGAGTCAGCCAACAAGCTTCTAATAGCAGCGGGATGGGAAACACCTTCTGGAGCTGACAACTCCAAAGAAGTCTCAGCTGAGATTACCAAGGAAGCTATACCAGATGACACAGCTGAGGTAATGATCATTGAAGAAATAGCTGATGCAACAGCTGAACCAGATGCAGCAGCCCCACCAAGTCCAATTGCCGATGACACTCGCGCACTGGTCGAGTTCGAGGCAAACAAACCCAGTCTTGTTGATTCTGCAACTCAAACTGACTCAGCTGCCGAACTCTCAACCGCCATGAAGGAAGCAATCTCTAAAGAGGTTGAAGAAATTCTTTTTCAGGACAGACTGAAGTCTCAAGTAGATGTCATTACGCGATTCACAGCTCTAGACTGTCAAGTTAGAGAGCAACAGCGGACAATTGATGAAGTCCATAAATTTGCTCAAGATTTACAAGAAAGTACAAGTCTAGATCTCAAGCAATCTCTTGTCTCTCAAAGCATTGATCAATCGCACCTTCTAGAAAAGAGAGTTCCTGAGATTGTAACAAGACATCAAGCTCTACTGGTCGACGACATAGCAAATATTTCAAGCCAGCTGAAAGCTCTCAAAAAGTCCACTCTCTCCAACAGCTCTGACATCTGCCAACTCTTCAACTTATACAAAGATATGGATGCTCAGTTCAGAGCTGGAAGCAACAGCGCTGCTCAGCTGAACATCGCCTCAGCTGACAACTCAGCCAAGATCGCTGATGTGGAAACTGCTCTCGCCAAGCTCAACGCAACAGTCGCTGATCTCTCTGCCTCCCTTATTGATAATGCCAAAAAAGGGGAAGATCAGAATGAAGCTGGAAAAACAATGGAGAGGAAAGCTGCAGCTCAGGGGGAACCTGTGCAGACAAATCAGTCGGAAATCGACGACTTTGCTAAAGAGCTGGATGAGGAAGAGCCAACTGCAGCAGTCAAAGAGACATGGAGAGAGAAAATGGTTGCTCTTGCCAAAGCCTGTGGACATAAGCCAGAAGAATACAAGGATTATCACTGGCTGTGTAACTTCCACAACGAGCAAAGAAGAGAAATAGAGGAGCTGGACAAAATCATCAAGAAGAAAGCTGAATCGCTCAAGCCTGCTGAGAAAAAGCAGAAGAAGAAAAGGCAGAGCTACAGGCAAGCTAGGAAGAAACAAGTCCAAGCAGCTTCAAGTATTCCAAGATCTGACAAGATGAATCCAGATGTAATCAATGAAAACTGGGAACAATGCAAAACAAAATTCATCAAAGAATTCTACTACCTGAATCAATACAAATGAATGGATCATGAAACTGCGTTCAAAGAATACTTGCTCGAACTTCATGAAGAAGATCCAATGATGGCAAGATCATTAGCCCTAGCTGCCAAAAGAAACGACATCCAACTCAAAGCTCCAAAAGTCAAGCAATTAAAGCATCCCACTTTAGCTGGAACGAATCTACCTGACAAGGCCCAAATTATCAAAGAAGTTCATTACTGGGCTGGCGAAAGAGGAATCTCCAAGTCTAAAAATCAAGATGAATGGAGGAACTTGGAAGAATTCATCTTCAACAGATATGGTCTCAATACTGACCATCAGATTGACGAACAGAGAAAGTAGCATAGCTGAAGACCCAACCAACTGGGAATTATCTTTTGAACTCTTGTAATTAGAAAGTTGTAAAATTTCTTCTTATTAATGAAAAGTTCGTTTTATCAAAATCAACCTGAAGACAATCTCTCTTTGTCCAGGCTCTGAATATGTTTACCTGCTGTGAATGTTTAATCTTTTGAAACCCCTTTTCCTGTTAACGAAGCAATTTGTTTTTCCAACTTGGAGTTTTGGCATCATCAAAAAGGGGGAAATTATTGGGAAAATAATAAACATGTTTTGAAGTAATACCAAAACCCAGCTGACCCCAACCGAGTAGATGATTGCACAAGCCTAAGTATTTTTCCAGCTCACCTGTTTGAGCTTATAGAGTTTCTAAGTTTACAGGTGGAATCGCTGAAGACAGCAGAAGACCCAGCTGAGTACACAGCAGGGCAAGTCAAGTCGAGTGGTCAGCAACGTTATCCAGATTCAAGATGATCAAGTTCATCCAGACACAGCTGTGTGAAAGACCCAGCTTGTGTGGCAACTCAGCTCAGCGTCAAAGATCCAGCAGAGTTCAAGACAGCTCAGAGTCACCAACACAGCAGAGTCGAAGTCAACTTGAGATAAAATCAGAACTGACCTGGACCATCAGGAACTCGACACCTCAGCACCTAGAAGTCAGACCTAGGATTGCTTTACGAGGAAATCAAGGAAGAAGACAAGACCAACTTGTCAGAAGTTAGGTAGAGATTCAGAACGGCTCTTTCCAACGGCTAGTTCTAATCTCTCCCTATAAATATGAGTCTTCTTCATCATCAGAAGGTGTGAAGTGACGAGAGAGAAAATACAAAACGAGAGATCAACATACTACATTGAAAGAAGTCTAACCAAAGATCAAGAGATCTCTCAGAAAAGCTTCAAGATCCAGCAGCCTTCATACTTATGAGTTCTTATTCATTCTCAGGCTGCTGAAGCTCTCTCCCACTAATATCTAGGCATATAATCCTTCCCATCTTAAGCCTAGTTTGAACGAGTTCATCATACTCATTGTTCTTCATTGTCAGAACTCGTTCATAGTTGGAAACCCCAAACCCAAACCCATAAAAGGTTAGGTAAAGGTACGCTTGCTCGAAGCGCGTAATTCTAGTGTTGGTTCTGTAGTACCCGTAAACTACAGGTTAGACTTCAGCTGTGCCCGTAAACAGACTGGTTACGTTTCGATACAGTACGCGTAAACTTGTATCCAGGTTGAGGAACTAAGCTGCAACGCTTGCTGACTGCACGTAAAGTCAGTGGTATCCTTAGTGGATTACCAGAGGTTTCTGGTCGTGGACGTAGAAGTCATTCTCCGAACCACGTTAAATAGCCTTGCTCTTTATTGCTTTATTTATACATCCAGCTGACCCCTCATAAGCATATTTTCAAGTTGCATAAACTAACTAACTGAAAAGAGAAACAAAGTTTTGCAATATATTTGAAGTAACAGACAGACTTTCCAAAAACCCACCACATTCCGCACACAGCCAGTTGTGTTGATCAAGCTGCCTTCCAGCTGAATCGAACACATCCAGCTCACTCAAAAGAGTTTTTAACTTGAAAAAGTTTTCAAACCTTGGTATATTCACCCCCCCTCTACACCAAGGTATCCGTCTCGGGACCATCATAACGGTTAATAACCGTCACTACAAAAATCGGGCAATTTACCGACGAAAAATTCCGTCTGTAAAGTCATCAAATCCGTCGGTAAAGGACTTACCGACGGACATGTTCCCTTGTGATTCGGTTCGTAGGTAAAGGATTTACCGACGGAATTAAATCCGTCAGTAAATTTACCGACGGAAATGTGACGGATAATCCGTCAGCAAATTCTCGTTTGACGAACTGGTTCCCCGAACGGATTTGTGACGGATTTGTGACGGACAATCCGTCGGTAAATACCAACGGAATTAAATCCGTCGATAATGTTTGACGAATTGGTTTTCGTCAAATTTCGATTTTACTGACGGAATAGTGACGGAATTTCCGTCAGTAATTACTGACGGATTGCAAATCCGTTGGTAATTACTGAGGGATTTAAAATCCGTTGGTAAATTTTGACGTCCCTAATTTCGTCACGTTGGAAATATTGTGACGGTTTTGTGACGGAATTTCCGTCAGTATTTAGCTACGGATTACAATCCGTCGGTAAAAAATTTTTTGTTTTAATTTTATCCGTCGGTAATCCGTCGTTAATTTTATGATATTTTTGAAATATTTAATTATTTAATATTTTAGTCCGGTTTATACTAATTAATTTATTAATATTTTAGCCCCAATTTTTAACATACGAAACAAGTAATTTATAATATAAAAACATAATATAAAAGTCGCTCGGTAATATAGTAATAAGAATCTGATATTTTTGGCAACAAAGTACGTACAAATATGAAAGAAACATTAAAGTAAAAGAGTGTTTGTTCTACACTAACTAAAAATCACGGACTAGGAGGGCGGTTGCAACGAGCCATGAAGTCCTGCATCATCTTCTGTGTAGCCTCAAACTGGGCTTGTTGAGCCAGAAATTGTGCTTGAAGAAGCTCTCTGCCTTCTCTCTCCCGGCGCAGCTCCTCCTCAACCGCCAACCTCCTCTGGCGCTCCTCCTCCTCGAATACAGCTCTCCTCTGGCGCTCCTCCTCCAGCTGTTGCTCTAAAGACCCAATGCGGGTCTGAACAAACTCCTGTGTCATGAGCTGATGAGAACTACCCCCACTACCACTCGAGCCGTCGCTGAAAAGGCTCGACCCGTGTGTTCCAAAGGAGTACACCCTCTACTTATGAGCTAGTTCGTACTCCTGCACCACAGTCTTGTAGATCTCGTTCAGATCTGCCCCCTCTCCTTGTTCAGCAACAAGCTGTTTAATCTGTCTCTGCAAGTTACATTTGAAAAATTATAAGTATTATGAATATATAACTTAGTTAATAAGATGTAATAATTAGAAAATATTTAAGAATACTTACATCAATCTTTTCATCCTTTTTAGTCAATGGAGTTCCATCAGCTTTCATGTGCTGATGTAGGAAAACGTCATGCAATAACTGGGTTGGTGGGACCCCTCGAGTCTGGGACTATTCATGTAAGATAAACAAAATAGATGTTTAGTTAGCAAATATATATAAGTAATAAATTAATAATTAAATAATAATTTACTAACCATCTGGTCAAGAAGTCGACGAACAGGCCTGGAACCTCCCTTGTGTTTGCTAATACCGGTTCCTGGCCCATCTGGCTCCGACAATCGGTTTCTACTAGGTTTTTGACTCTTCTCAACGACCTCAGGACGATCCCAATACTCACACAAACCATCCCACATCTCTTCATTGATATATGTCGGCTTATCTGGACGCTCTCCCTTCAAATAATTAATCCAGCCGCTGTATCTTTGACGTGCCTTGGACTCCCATCGCTTGTACACCTGAGTTTTCCACTCAGGTTCCCACGTGTAATATTTCTGTTTAACATCATTTACAAAATTCAATAGTTAGATAAAAAAAGTTAATTAATCAATAAATATGAAATATTAATTGTTATTTACCTTAAATTCATCAAAGTACTTATCTTTCACCTCTTTTGGTGTCAACTTCCAATTGAAACCTGTAGGATTCTCAACCCTCTTAAAAATTGCAGTGCACGTCTGGGCAATATTGCCATCATCCAATAATTCCCTGTGGAGAGAAGCAATTAACATTTAGCAAATTATAATAAATCAACAAAGTAATTATAAATAATTAATACTAACCCATTAGGCCCAAGCCAAAAAGCAGCCCTCACTGGAATGCCTCGTGACGGTGCACTAGACCCAGTCTCGCCCACTGGCGTCTCTGGTGTCTCAGGTACCGACTGTGAGGAGGACGAACTACGGCGGCGACTCGAAGACATATCTGCATTATTAAGTAACATACAATACAAGAAATCCAGCGGCAATTAATATATATATATATATATATATATATATTCATCATCTAAGAAAAATAAGTTAACAAATATTTCAACTCATCATCATCATCACTACTACTAAAAAAATATTTCAAAAAAACAAAAAATTACAAATTAGTGTATGCTCCTACTCATCATCATCATCACTACTTTCATCATCAGACGAAAATATTTCTTCGTCATTAGATTCACCCTCGTTCTCATCGATTTCTACCATCCCACCTCTTGGATGATGAACTGTTGTAGTGTCATCATCCCAATGTGAATGTCTTTAATTTAGATGTAATTAATTTCTATCCCAAAGGGAGTAGATCCTTAAGAAATTAATTACATCTTTCACCAATAAAGTTCTAAGTTCATCCCCAACATATAATGATAAATAATTACATCAATATATTGAAATAAACTTTAACATCACATTGTTGGTTCTTAAGATGTAATTAATTTCTATCCCAAAGGGAGTAGATCCTTAAGAAATTAATTACATCTTTCCACAATAATATATATCCAAAGACATACAAAACTTCACAATAACTTATAAACTCATAAAAATTTCATGCTCTTATGCTTCGATCACAAAAATATAAAACATATATAACCAACTCATTCATGTATTGAATGATATGCATACTACAAATTATAACATGGACAAAAAACATACTACAAATATATACATACTTCAACATGGACAAATATATATACATACTACAACATACAACATATAACATAGGCACTTAACAAAGCAAAAAAATATTTAATTTGTTCCAAATAAACTCATAATCCTAAATCCTAATTAATTTGCAGCACCTAATTAAATTGAGAAACTGACTTGGAAGAGAGGAGTGCGGCAGTGGTGCGATGGCAGGGGAGGGGTGAGATTGGCCGACGGCGGAATCCGGTGACAGCAATAGGGGGTGGCAGCAACTGAGGTCGGTGGCAGCAACTGGCCGGTGGCGACGGAAAGGAGGAGCGACGGCGGAGCGGCGGCGGAGCGACGGCGAGCGGTGGCGACGCTGTTCAATCAGTAAACGGTCAGAGAGAGAGAGAGACAGAGAGCGAGAGAGAGAGAGAGAACGCACGAGAGGATTTACCCGAAGACGGCAACGTGACGGCGGAGTGGAGGCAAAATGGCGGCGGAACGGCAACGACAACGGCACTATAAGGAGAAAGAGTCAGAGAGAGAGAGAGAGAGCGCGCGCGAGAGAGAGATAGTGAGAGGACTTACCAGGTAGCACGACGACGGCGGCTGCGGGACGACGGCGGCGGCGGGACAACGACAGCACGACGACGGTGGCGGGAGTAGGAGAGGGAGGGAATTAGGGCAAAGAGAGAAGTGAGGGGGAAGAGACACGTATGCTGTACTAATTCAATTTTACCGACGGATTGTATCCGTCGGTAATATTTGATCCGGCTAAATTTACCGACGGATACAACATCCGTTGGTATTTACCGACGGAACCATCCGTCGGTAAATTTTTTTCCCGTTATGTGTAAATTTACTGACGGAAAATTCCGTCACTAAATATAAATTTAAAAAATTAAATTTATAAGTGATAAAATTATGCCTGAAACGACCCTGTAGTCGAGTCACCATCTAACTTGATCTCTACGACACCCTCAATTCTCACGGACTTTGTGAACTAATCAACGCTCGAGAGTCGAGCGTACACAAGTCAAGATTTGTCAACATCGATATTGTATCTCGCGATCTTCTCGTTTCTCTCGATTCTCACATACATTGTTTACTAATCACAGCCATTATTTGAGAAACGAGTCAAAATCATAATTCTAGAAACAAGGCTCGCAACCTATATATTGATCGGGTGAAGATTAATTACTCACATTTGTCTAACTCGATCGATCTTTATTTCCCTCGACTTTAACGGACGTTATTAACTAATCACCACCATTAATAGAGAAGCAATTAGCGCACATCGAGTACAAGAAAGTCAACTACTTGGTAATCTTATCGATTCCATCGATCAACACGGAACATTGTTAGAGTCGTTAACTATAGAATTTCGATTTACGGTTTAGGGTTTACCAACGGATATGAAAACCGTCACTATTAACCTATTTACCAACGGATTACCGACGGATAATCCGTTGGTAAAGTTTTATTTTAAATAAATTTTAAATTTTACCGACGGATTTGCGTCCGTCACAAATATTCCCTCACAAATCCGTTGGTAAATCCGTCACTATCTCAAGAAGAAAAATTAAATCGAAAATATTTAAAAGAATTTTACCGACGGATTCAGAATCCGTTGGTAAAAGTAATTATTTTTTATTTTGAGTTTTTTTTAACAGATTTACTGACGGAAACGAATCCGTCACTAAGTTTCCGTCACTAATCCGTTGGTAAATCCGTCACTATATAACGCAGAAAATTTAAATCGAAAGTATTTAAATGAATATTACCGACGGATGCAAAATCCGTTGGTAAATAAAATTATTTTTTATTTTGAATTTTTTTTAACAAATTTACTGACGGAAAATAATCCGTTACTAAATTTCCGTCACTAATCCGTTGGTAAATCCGTCACTAAATCCATAAATAAAAAAAATAAATCGAAAAAAATTAAAATATTTACTGACGGATAGGAATCCGTCGGTAAATTTATTTTTTTATTTTTTAAATAAATAATAAACTTTACCAACGGATATTTCCGTTGGTAAGTTTAACAAGGGAATATCCGTCGGTAAATCCGTCAGTATTTACGGCGCGAATTACCCCGCCAAATGTCCGTCAGAAATCCGTCGGTAAATATTTTTTAGCCGACCCGCTTTTTTCCGTCATAAATCCGTCGGTATTTATTGAGGGATTTTGAATCCGTCAGTAATTCCGTTGGTAAATCTTGGTTTTTTTGTAGTGCGTTATCTATAACAGTAATAAATAACGTTTGATAATAATATATAACACTTTTGTAGACGTTATCTTTGGATATTAAACATAACGGTCTTAGACCGTTATAAAATGCACTCAACCGTATCATATTGTCTATATAGATAACACACTTTTTCATTTTACATAACGGTATCCAACCGTTATGGTTGTGTCTTAAACATAACGGTTCGTGACCGTTATGAAATGCACCTAAACGTATTATATTGTCTCTATAGATAACACATTTCTTCAGCTGACATAATGTTCACTGACCGTTATCATTGGTTATTAAATATAACGGTTTTTAGCCGTTAAGAATTACTGATTTTGTACCGTTATGTTTACCATTACATTTCTGTATTAATTTTTTTTTTCAATTTTCTTGTTTTTGATTTTCAAACAATAATAAATAAAATGACAAAATGTTGCGCATATTACCATCCAAATAAAGTCTGCATATATTATATCATCCAACATTCTACATAACATTATAGTCAAAATACCACATGATTCTATGTCTGAATAGGAGAGTAATTAAAATGTAAACATATTACAGGTACATCAAACTAGATCTTTTTTAGCCAATCACGAGCAAAGCTCCAACCGTCGATGATTAACGCTTGATGAGATGGCCAGACCTTCTGTAGCAGCAGGTGGAGAATAATAAATGCGATTAGTTATGCCATAAATCAACCAAGATTTTAATATGAAACTGACGTAGAAGAGACGAGCAAGACAAGAACATGCAAGAACATCCAAATAAGGTTTCTTAATTTTTCCATAAACAGCAAAAAGAGACATGTTGGTATCAAATTAATACATATCAGATGAGAGAGAAGGTGATACCACGCTTAGGAAAGAAATAGCTCGAGCATCATGGAATTTTCCAAAAATATAGCGAGACAACCTAAATCAGATAGGCATACGACAATTAACAATACATATTCATCAATTGGAGTACATCTCAACAGTCCATAACTACGCAATACTCCTATCTCAACACTAGTACACTAATGTGAACAACACAAAAACCTCAAAAGCACAGAAATCTCAACAAAGTAGTTAACAAATATTAAATCTATAAACTTAGATAAATAGGGTAGCATCAATACCTGAGATTTAGTCCATGAGATGTGAAATCACACACTTAGCCCATTCTTCACGAACTTCATCGATTTCAGCTTGTTGATATGATGGAGGACTGCTATTAAACTATGAATGAAAATAAATGATGTTGAGTGGTCAGCTGAGAAATATATAAAAAAAGTGCAGCATTACATTGAAATTGAGTATTTATTTTATTACCAAAGATGCCATGGAAATGGAGTCATCATTTTCAAACCCTTTCACTATCTCTTTCATGTACCGCAATATATAATAGCCACATTGCTTAGAATCGGGTTGTTTAGGACCCTATCATATTTAAAAAAAATAAAATGATTAGTGTGTATAGAATAAGTATTAATTAGCTAAATAAAAATACAAACCTTTATGACTTCCCAAATTGATCCTTTTTTGACACTCTTTGAATTATTTGCATTGAAAATACTCATCGCGCTTCAAAACAAAGAAATTAACATTAACACTAACATCATGTACCAATGCATATATGCTTACTTCAAAATTCTAAAACATACATGTCGATCACAGATTTCCATGTGCCATCACGAATCTGATTACCAAGAGGGTCCATCAAATAGACTTTATTTTTGTGAGGTTGGATGATGGTCAAAATCCAATGTTCACTAAGGCAGAATATTATATTAGTATGCAGCAAAATAAGATAGAATTTTTCAAATTTCAGATTTCAGATTTTCTACCGACTTCGAGGTTATAAGGCAGAATATTCATAATATTCACTTACCCCAAATTGCAAGGCACGAGTACAAGTTGGTTTGCGGTTGCATCAAGTAATCTTTTTGATAATATGCGTGTCCTATCATCACCTGACAACCTTAGTGCATGCGATACACTAAATGGATTTACAAATAGAAACCTGTCATTCATTTCATTTTCCTTCATCATTTTATACAGGTGCCTACAAATAAAGTTTAATATATATTAGCAAATAACACTAAATTTCATAAGAAACAATACTAACGGACATAACAATAGCCTTACCATATATAGACAGCGATGTAATTTCCTGTAATCGGTTCCAAGTTACAAAAAGGAATGACATCTTCCCGAAGAATCCAAATAGAAACATCAACCCCAAAGACATCAACATCAATTTCAATACCTAATCCTTTTGCATCATCAGACGACTTATTTATTACGTAGAGTAATGCAACCAGCGATGAAGGCAACGAGGCCACATTCATTACCACAGCTTCCTTTTTTTCCACAGCTTCGTGACGATGTCCTTCCTTCACCGTGCCATATCCACTTCTTGTATGTCAAGTCCATACCATAGCAGATCAGATGTGCCCTTACGACATTAATTTTTTTCTTGCTAGTGTTAGCACAGTTAGTACAAGGGCATAGCATCGAGTTAGCATCACTCCCATTTTGCAATGCAAAATTCAAGAAAGACTCAACCACTTCCTCATACTCTTTTGATAATCTATTCAGTGACATCCATAATTTGTCCATATTATGAATGAACAAATTAACCACCAGTGTATACCTAAACCGTTAAGAGAAAATCAAATAATTTACAATTGATATTGGTATCCTGGAAGTATTTTATAAGAATAAAAACCAGCCTTGATAACTATATATAATGGGTCATGTCATTTGCACTATACCTAATATCTTTTCCATAATTAAATGAATAAATAACACATTACCATATTATTAACTAATTCAGTTTGGTACAGCCTAAAATCAGTTTGATAACATGCTACAATCTAGCATGTTAATGTCCACTAACAGCATTGGGTAAGAAAACAAGAATTACACCCAGCAGAACACAAGAGCAAACCGTAAATAATGCTAAGTTCAGCTCCAAAATATAAATGTCCACAGGACAGTCACATTTAAATGCCGTAACGAATGCACAAACAGTTCCAAAATTAAGCAAACTCATTCCCAAAAAAGATTACAATTGAAGCAACTCCAAATACTCAATCCATAAATATGTTATCATCCTACAAATTATGACTAATATTTCATTAATTATTCAAACAACAGATAATATATAGGATATTACATACAACCAATCAAAATTACATAATCAAACAAATACTCAGCAGCTCCGTTTTGATCATGCAGAAAAATATTCCGTTATCTGAACAGGTTCAATCAAACAAATTGAGAGTGAAAAGTCTACCTGTAAGTAATAGCAGGTAAGACACTCTTGTTTTTGATAGAAACTTGACAGTTTCTACAATTTTCTCCAAGCACTCCTTGCTCTGTTAATAGAATCAGTATTTCAAGAGCTTCATCCACTTCAATATTTAAGTTTGCTGAAAAATTTGTTGCCAAAACAATTAAGAACTCAATTTTTAGTTTAATACTAGTTATTTTTTTGTACAGCAGAGACACATCTCAACAATAGCACATAGACATATCGTCTAATCCTCAACCCTGAAAGATGTTTCTTCTTCTTCTTCTTCTTCTTCTTCTTCTTCTTCTTCTTCTTCTTCTTCGTTTTTTCTTTCATAACCTACGTATCTGAATTATGTCTAGTCTATTGTTCTCTGTTTCTTAAATCCTTATTTAGATGGAACATGCAAATTTCGGGACGAAATTTATTTTTAGGGGGAGAGAATGTAGTATCCTGTCTTTCTCGAGTAATTAAAATAATTAATCTAATGAGAAAGATAAGAATTTTAGCAAAATAAAAATTTTCTTTCCGAAAATTTTACCCGGCAGATATATTCTACCGGAAAAATAAGTTTTAATTAATTTTTATCGTCTCGGTTAATCCGAAACGAAGAAGTTTTTATATTTATCAGTAGATGATAAATGTTTAGTCATAAAATGACTAAAAGAAGAATTTAATTTAATTACGTGAAATTTTACGTAATTAATTATTTAAAAATTTAGTTTCGGTCGATTTGAAAATGTTTCGAATCTCCGATTCTTTCTGTGAGATTTTTATCTAAGGTTCGTGAAACCTTAATCTAATTTCTTGTTTTGAGAAATTATAGGGTTATTAGAAGATTAATTTGTTATTAATTAATTAAGTTATTAACTAATTAAATAACTAACCTAAAACTTAGGAATTAAGTTTCAATTTAATATTGGACCTAGTATAACCCTAACCTATGTATGAAATGCATGTATTTATCCCTCACTCCTCTCACTCTCACGCACACACACAAACATAGCAGCTCACTCTCTCTTCTCTCTTCTCTCTCTCGATCACACACACTACACACACTCACCATTGTTGATCATCATCCAAGCTTCCAAGATTAAAGTTCATCTTCCCAAGTAGCTAAGTAAGAGTTAATTTCATTCTTTCAAGCTTTTGTCTTCTCTACCATGGTAGAAAATTTCTATATATATATATGTATATATATGTTTCGAAAATTTGGAGAGAAAATGAAGAAATGGTTGGATGATGTTGATATATTAGTATGATGTTTATATGATGATTTGTGTGATTAAAGCAAAAGGATCAAATCCCTAACCCTAGTTTTTATTATTTTCGAAATTATGAAGAAAATGGTCAAGTTTTTATTCATACATGGTATGATGTATTGATCTTCATGAATTATGCTTAGAATATGATTATAAGATCAAATATGTAATTAGATTTAAGCATGAGAAACCCTAGTTCATAAATAGTAATTTTCGAAATTCTTAGAAAAATGGTGAAATGTTGATCCAAGAATTCCATGCTTGTTTTGATGTTATAAATGAGTTTAATAAATTAATCTAAGCATGTTTCATGTTTGAAATAATCATGAATTTTCAATTCTTCAATTTCTTATAAAAATAACCGAAAATATGAAGATGGAAATTGGGGTTTGTGATGATGGTGTTATATGATATAGTTAATGGATAATGTGATGATATATGATGTTAATAAAGCATGTTTAATGAAGAGATAAGGAAAAGTAAACATAATAAAACCTAGAAACCCTAGAAAATCGAATTAGGGTTCCTAAATTAGGGTTGGAAGTTTAATGCTTATTTGAATGAAATTAAAGGAAGGATTAAACTCATAATGTTTAATGAAATATATTAGAAATTAAAAAGAAGAGAAAAGAATTCTAGAAATCCTAAAAATAATATAACCGAAAAAAAAATTATAAATAAAATAAATAGTTATTTGATTTTTAACTAAGAAATTAATTGCATTTATGAACTTCTTAATAAAAATTAAGTGTTATATGATTTTCTGGAATTTTAATTCAAAGTAATAAAGATTTTCTATTTTTGGTTGATTTTCCCGATTCGGGAGTTTATATGTTTAATCGAGTCAATGTGTGTATTTAAAGTATAATTATGTTTAATATGATGAAATAAGTGCGTGGAATTAAATTAAGAATTTTCTGAATCCGTTAGACGGGTTAAAATCGACTTAGTCGATTTCTGTGAATAGTAAATGATGTATGTAGATATTAAGTGATAAGTGTGAATTGTTTGAATGTTTGATGATTAACGATGAGTTAAGATAGAGTAAGAGCGTTTAAGAAGTTAAGTTATCGAGTATCGAGTTTCGTCGTAAAAATTCGAATCGAATTACGTTAAGATTATCGAAGTCGTTATTCGATAGAAGTTACTCGTTCTAAAGTAGCTATTCCATTTCAATTTAAAGGAGTAAGTGGAAGCGGGAGCAGGACTGTGAAGTAGAAGTTTAACGAGCGTTAAAGTTAAAAGTTAAAGCTTAAGTTTACCAGGTGGGCTTTCTTAACTATACAACGTGAAAAGCATGATTTTATATGATTTTTCAAAGCTTTGATACTTGCCAAATTGTTTTAAAATGTTTAAGTATGTTACCATCTACTAAAGAAAGACGAATTCGGTTCCGCGCAAGGTGGAATCTGTGTACACATATGTGATCATGCGCATTTCTTTGATGGGCCGGTTATACGTAACTGTGAGCCTTTCCTTGATATGCCGATTACAAGTATTGAGAAAGAGGCCTCTTTCTGATCACTATTATTTATTGTAGATATGGTTCATACTGTTTAATATGTCTGCAGACAAATGTTTTAAAGAAAGAAAATGTTTTTAACATTGCACAAGTTGTGTTTCAGAAAATCCTTGTGCTATGTTTTCTGGCAAGTTTTCTAAATATAGTTGTATTCAGCAAGTTTCAATATTTTCGGCATGTGTTCACTGAGTACGAAGTACTCAGCCCTGCATGTTATTTCTAAAACGTGCAGGTTAGTAGGGATGAAGATGACGAGTACTTGATGGATTGTTGTTGTTGTTAATGTTGTTTCTGTAAAGAAAGTCGTTTTTGAGAAGTTGACCTAGAATATATGTCTTCATACATATATTCTCATGTTTTCCGCTGCAAGAAAATGAAGTTGATGTTGTTATAACGTTTGAATTCTAAAGTCGAACTCTTTGGTCAAGTTCTTTTGAAACTCAACCAGTGAATCATATGTATATAAGTTGTAGTTGTGTTGAGAAGCTTTGTCGAACTTGAAACAGTTTTCTTTATCGTGTTTTCTTGATCATCGAGTCAGCTTGTCATTTCCTCGATCATTGTCGATTATTTGGTTGATCAGATCTCTTGATTTCGAGCTGATTTGGATTATATTGTTGATTTGCCTGTTGTTATTGAAATCGTTTGATCGTCTCATTTATCTCGAGTCATGCATGTCGTGATTATTCAGAATTCTTGAACTTTATTGAGTATGAATGTCCTTTGTTTTAGTAATTAATAGTCGGGTCGCTATTAAATTCCCTTTGTTAATCATAAATTATGTAAGTCGTGAGACCTACCGGCCTTGATATTTGATATCGGGGTCGGGCTGCGACAACTTCTTAGCTCGAGCTCGTGTGATCGGCCCAACAGGAAATTGAATTGGACTACGGGCTGCATCATAACTAAATAAATTTTATTAATTAATGAGATGTATATGAAATATTCAGAAACGTTTTTATTGATAAAGAAACCATCCAAAACTTGAAGAAATGTTGACAAGCCTTTTATTTTATTTTTCAACTTCCGTTCAAAACTAATATAGGATGTGCAAATTAAAATTCCTTAATTAAATGAATATAAATATTGAAATCAAAATTTGCCATCATTACCCCTAAACTAAGTACGTAACCGTAATTCTCATATTATTATCCTTATTTTTGCCAGTCAACTTCAACCATTGATCTACAAATTTGGATGGATAGGATTGATTCCTAGTTCCTACATGGAAACTAGTTTTTATTTGAACCAATCCATATATATATATAGGGAGTGGTTATAGTGAAAAAAACCTTTAAACTAAAAAATAAGAATGAATCTAGACCACACATTTATAGGCTAGGGGAGCTTCTTCTTCTTCTTCTTCTTCTTCTTCTCTCTCTCTCTAGAGCTCTCTTTCTCTCTTTTTACAATAACCACCACTCACAATCACCATCGTCGGACATCACCGTCATCATCAGCTTCGACGGATTCCGTCATCACCGCCACTATTTTACTCTCTTCCTCAATTACTATCGCGCGCGGGACATAACCACAATGCATCCACTGTTGCATCTCATTACACAGTGTCATGCATCTCGTAACACAGTGTGATGCATCTGATTACACTGTGTGGTGCATCTCAGTACTTGTCTGATGCATCTAACCTCATATTCGATTTATCTTTACCCATCCCCTCCATCAACGACATTCAATAATATGATTTAGAGCATCTATATTCTAATGCATCAATTATTGATGGTAAGTTATGAATTTGATGGAAAAAAGATTCGTTTAATGCTTTATATCGTGTGATTTAAGGACTTAGTTGATTAAATTAAGATTTTAAATACAAACTATAGTTTAAACACCATCACCGTAGTCGCCTCATCAATGTCAAACACTGTCGTTGCCTCCACCACCGTCGAACACCGTCATCACCGCCTTCTACTCTTCTCCTCCACCATTGATGCACTTACACTATGTGGTGCATCTCTTATACTGTGTGGTGCATTTCATTACACTATTTGGTGCATTTTGTTACAAAAAGACGGGTTTGACTTGTTGACTAGATGAGTGGCTGAGATTCATTCTTATTTGTTAGGTTAAGATCTATTCTTATAAGAATAAATCTGCACCATTCATCCTACATCATGTATGGCTGAGATCTAATACGATTTTATTAAATAACTACAACATATTTTAACTAAAATAGTAATTTAGTAATTTCTCCCCTATGATGGTCCCAAGACGGATACCTTGGTGTAGAGGGGGGGTGAATACACCAAGGTTTAAAAACTTTTCCAATTAAAATTCTTTTGAGTGAGCTGGCTGTGTTCGATCCAGCTGGAAGGCAGCTTGATCGACACAGCTGGCTGTGTGCGGAATGTGGTGGGATTTTGGAAAGTCCGTCTGTTGCTTCAAATATATTGCAAAGCTTAGTTTCTCTTTTCAGTTAATCAGATTATGCAGCTTGAAATAATGCTTATGAAGGGTTAGCTGGATGCATAAATAAACATGAAAGAACAAAGCAACTTAACGTGGTTCGGAGAAACTACTCCTACGTCCACGACCAGAAACCTCACAGTAATCCGCTAAGGATACCCGCGACTTTTTCGCGCGGTCGGCAAGCGTTGCGAGCTTAGTTCCTCAAAATTTGGATACAAGTTTACGCGTGCGTATCGAAACGTAACCGGAGCGTTTGCGGGCACGGTGAAGCCTAACTCCGTAGTTTACGGGTACTACTGAGAACCAACACTCGAATTACGCGCTTCGAGCGGCGTACCTTTACCTAACCTTTTAGGTTTGGGTTTGGGGGTTTTCAACTATGAACGAGTTCTTACAATGAAGAACTTTGAGTATGATGAACTCGTTCAAACTAGGCTTAAGATGGGAAGGATTATATGCCTAGATACTAGTGGGAGAGACGACGGTCGAGAATAAATAATAACTCATAAGTATGAAGGGAATTTCCTTTGGATCTTTGAAGCTTTTCGAGAGATCTCTTGATCTTTGGTTAGACTTCCTTCAATGAAGTATGTTGATCTCTCTTGAATATATTCTCTCGTCACTCCTCTCTTTCGATGATGAAGAAGACTTCTATATATAGGGAGAGATTAAGAACTGGCCGTTGGAAAGAGCCGTTCGAATCTTTACCTAACTTCGACATGATTGACTTGTCTTCTTCCTTGATTTCCTCATGCAAAGCAATCCTAGGTTTGACTTCTAGGTGCCGAGGTGTCGAGTTCGATGGTGAGGATCGGTCCGACTTTATCTCAAGTTCACTTCGACTCGTCGTGCTGGTGACTACGAGTCGTCTTGAACTTCTTGGATCATTGACGCCGTAGTGAGTCTTGAACTCTTGGGTCTTGACGTAAAGTGAGTTGTCACACGAGCTGGGTCTTTCCTACAGCTGTGTTCTTGAAGAACTTTATCGTCTTGAATCTGGATAACGTTACTTATCACTCGACTTGGTTTACCCTGCTGTGTACTCAGCTGGGTCTTCTGCTGTCTTCAGCGATCACCTGTGAAACTAGAAACTCTATAAGCTCAAAACAGGTGAGCTGGAAAACCACTTGGGCTTGTGCAAACATCTACTCGGTTGGGGTCAGCTGGGTTTTGGTATTACTTCAAAACTCTATTAATTTTCCCAACACCCTATTAATTCAATTAACCCACGTCTTCCCGTCTAGTCAACAAGTCAAAACCCACGTCAACAAGTCAACATATTTTTGTTACAAAAAGACGGGTTTGACTTGTTGACTAGATGAGTGGCTGAGATTCATTCTTATTTGTTAGGTTAAGATCTATTCTTATAAGAATAAATCTGCACCATTCATCCTACATCATGTATGGCTGAGATCTAATACGATTTTATTAAATAACTACAACATATTTTAACTAAAATAGTAATTTAGTAATTTCTCCCCTATAATTCAATTAACCCACGTCTCGTCAATTTTCTGTTTCTTCGTTCTTCTTCTTCATCATGTTTCTGCTACTGTGTGATTCTTTATCACAGATTCTTCTTCGCGATTTATCATCGTGATTCGCGATTGCTTCTTCGCGATTATTTCTTCATTTTATTGCGATTATTCTTCTCCTGTAAATCTTAATTTTTTGTGAATTATCATTCAATTTTTTTCTAATCAATTTTTCAGATTGTGACTTTGATTTTTCTTCTTCTCTTTTTTTGTCTCGCTTGATGATTTTGGCACTGTTCTTGATGCTGGTTTGTTCGGGTGTAGAATCGTTGCTGAATTCTATAGGTAATTTTCATATGTTCTCTTATTTTTGTAGAATTTATGTTATCTGTGAATTGTATAATTATATTTAATTTCTTATCAGAACTTAATAATTCACTGATTAGTGATGACGAAACTATTTATGTATTTGACAGAACAAGTTAAGTTAGAATTTAAATCCTTCTGGAAGAGATTTTGAGAGCCCTTCGTCTATAGCTGCATCATTTTGTTCAAAAAATATGTGCGTGTATCTAGTGAATTTGTGCATATAATGTGTTTGTGATAATGTTTGTGTGTTGCGGCAGTTGAGAAACATTTGTTGTTTTGATTTGCTTTTACACATAATTATATGTGTAATTTTCATGTTACTTTATACTCCCTTCGTCCCACTGAACTTGTCTTCCTTTCCTTTTTGGGTTGTCCCACTGAACTTGTCTTGTTTTCATATAAGGAAATAATTAACTCTTCAAAAGTGGTGGGACCTATCCACTTTCTAACTTTTTACCCTTCTCCTTAATACCCGTACCGAACAATAACAAGACATGTTCAGTGGGACGGAGAGAGTATTTGATAGGGTTGCATCAATATGATGGTGTTGAGGTCTGGAGAGATTTTGTTTACTCCAAAACAAAGTTAACACAGGCATCGATTTTGAGAAACATTGTTGCCAAATCGACAACACCATCGAAAACATTTAAATTCCTGAATCAATCATCGAAGGGTGCGTATACGACAAATCAAAATATTGGTGTTCGAAAAAAGTGTTTGACATTTGGCAGACTCCATTATAGTTTCTAAAAGTGGAGATGTGCGAAGACTTGATGCTCGATTGGCAAAAAAACGTAGGTGTGAATGTTAAGTTCGGGAGTGGAAAAAGAAAGAAAGTCGAGGAGACTTCTTTACCTTGTATTAATACAAGGAATTTGAGGAGACATGTTTCTTATATTAAATTAAGTGTTGAGAGCTTAAATGGAAATCATGATGAAAATATAGTTTCGGAAGTTTCGCATGATTTCGGTGATTGAAATATCATGGAATTGTTAAAAGATAGTGAGAAGATTAATGATAGTGAGTGTTGCTAGCTAGGTTGCTAGATCATTCTAACATGGGGACCAAGAATACTGGCATTGCAAGAGGAGATTGAGCATGGAGTTTGATGAAAGCTTTGGGGTATGAATCATCTAAGAAAGATAAGGTGTAGAAGGGTTTCTTGAGCTTGAGGTCAGGGAAAAGAGTTATGCAGAGACGAATGAATTATGATGTTTGTTTTTTTTGTTGATCAATTCCAAGAAATTGATAATTAATAGTAAAGATGATAGTGCAGTTTGTAGTGATGATGTGCCTGTGAAGAGTATATCAGAGATTAAAATTGTAGAGGATGTAAAGGGTCAACGGAATAAGAGGAGATTCTTAGAAGAGAGAAAAACATAGGCAAAGGTAAAGGAGATTATGTGGCAGCTCGTCAGTTGATAATGGAAAGAAGAAGGTGTTTGAAAATGAAACGATAGTAGGTTGAAGTCAAGAGAAGAAAAAAGGCCTTATTAAGGTTAAAAAACCAATGTATCAGTCGTGAGGAAATGATAAATCATGATTCGCGAAATTTTACAACTGATTTTTGTTTTGGATATTCTATATCGTCGTTATTTTCAGAAAATATTTTTCTTAGTTCACATTCATTGTTGTTGAAATTTTATCTTAGTTTTTACAATTATGTATTGTTACTAGTTTTTAAGCATATTATATTTGATACGTTTTTGTTCATCTGTTTCGATAAATAACCATCTGGTTATTACTGATTTAAAGCATTGCACAATCGATATATAGTGATGCATTACATTACAAGATCCAACATATTGACTAGTCAGCTATATCACAATTACTAGTCAGATGCATCATAATAACTAGTCAGATGCACCGCAATCCATAATTAGATGCATCACAGAGTATTGGAAGATACATCACTGATCATTACGAGATGCATCACAAAATGCTCATAATTTTTTTTCCAATAATTATGTGTTTTGCAGAATGAATTGCACAATATACAATAATATCCATAACCTATAAGACATTTAAATAATTGAAGTAGTCATTGCTCATAAAATATAGATGAGTAATGCAATGTAATTAGAAATTAAAATTATACAATTGTTCAATTCCTTCACACGATAACTAGTTCAAAACATACATTCAAGCATTATTTTCCAATGTATTTTTCAATTTCTACCATACATAACTTATTCAAAATCTACATATAATTCTGTTCTAATCAATAATTCTCTAATGACCTAAACCAATCAAGAATTTCTTTGCACTAAAACTACAATCTTGGCAACATTCTTTATAGTAGAACTCTGCTTCTCTTTTCACTTTATCATTCAACATGTTGTTTTTCCAATCAAGAAGTAATGCACAGTACTTGACTCTCATAATCTTTATCAATCTTGGAGATTTCTTCATGAGACCAATCTTCCAGCTAATGACTGGATCATTCATCCATGTGTCTCATTGTAAATATTCAACTGTCTGTGTCTATCGTTGTTTCTTTTACTTCTCTCTGATACAACAAAACAAACAAAAACATGTATTAGTTTAGATGCATCACATGACTTATTAGATGCATCACAATGCAATTTGCATATGAATACAAAAAAATGTATATGGTCAGATGCATTACTATGACTACCTAGATGCACCACAATAACTACTCAGATGCACCATAATGATTAGTTAGGTGCACCGCATACAAACACATGAACATATGTTGTATTATGTCAGATGCATCACAATTAACTACCTAGATGCATCACAATTACTACCTAGATGTACCACAATGTCTAGTCAGATGCACCACACTGCATTTTCAGAAATGATCGATTAGAACCAAGAAATATATAACCACTGCTCATATTTGACAAAATCAAGATCCTTAATTGTGAATTTATCATCCAACAATTATTTAAGAGATGAAATATCAGATTCATCGGACCCTAAGATCAAAAGACCATCCACATAAACAACAAAAGCCAAGAAAAAACCATCAGAAATATGTCTTTTAAACAAACAATTGTTATTTACAAATCACTAACTAATCACTACTCGAGATTTACTTGAAGAAACATGGTCACCATAACTATATCACATTTACACCAAAATGTATTGGATGGACAGAAGCTGAAATTTGAATGATTACATAATATTAGATACAAACAAATGTCAAGCTTCATGGACATAAACTAATTACATACACAATCCACGCAGAAAAAGAAAGGCATGGAGGCACGTCTGGGACTGATGACGAATTTCCCCTTGTACAGCAAACCTAAAACAAATGCAAACATACCTAAGAATAGAAACATAGCTTCGCATTCGAGAACATAAGCTCGATAAAGTTTACCAATTCATGAATTTAAAATAGCATCGAGCAATGACGTCAACCACAATAATAGTAAGCAACCAGCGAATCAAATTTCGAGTAAAAAAATATATCATATTTGAAGATGAGAATACTATACCCATTACAATCAGCGCGATTGATGCACATGCTTATCTTTAATTACAACACAATAATCACCTGAAAGAGAGATAAAAATACAAAATTACAACAACTGAAACACTAACCTTCACTCAATTGTGACGTCGACATTGTTCTTCAGTAGGATTTGTACTTCTTGTATTTGTTCTTCAGTCGCACAAAGAAAATCAAGCCCTAACTCGATTTGATTATCGAAAATCACACCCTAGCTCGACTTGATTCTTGATTTTCCTTCGATTTCATTTTTTTGTGTTTTCTATCGGATGGATATCGCTAATTTGAAAGAAGAGATTCAGTTTTTGGAGGTTGGATCGGAGGAGAAATGCCAAACTTTGGTAATTTGAAGAAAGAAATTGGAAATTTTAGATTTTGGTGTTTCTGGAGAAATGTATATATATATGAAATGGTTCATATAGAAACTAGTCCTCATGTGGGAATTAAGAACTCATCCCACTCATCCATTTTAATAGATCTACGGTTGTCAATTATAGATGATTAATATGTTAATTTCGGCTATTTAAATTAAGAATAACTATGTGAAATAGCCACTTAAGTTAATAAAAACAAAATACTAGCTACAAACTTAATGTTATATAAATACTAGCCACTATTTGTTTGAAAATACTTTTTTATATATTTCTACCATTTTAACTAGAAGTTGCAATGTTGCCGCCACGCAAACGGGGGTCTCGCTGGGGTCAAGGGGGGCGACGCCCCCTTGCCTGGGGTCCGGGGGGGCGGAGACGCCCCTAGCCCGACGGTACGTTATGTTGCTATATTGGGCCCGAGTGAGATCTACTCGCTCCAGTCGCACCTTCGTTCGCCCGGTACGCTTCGGGTGTCGAACATGGAGTGGTGCGAGTGAGGCGAGCGGCCCTCATTCTGTACGCGAACGGGCGAATGGCAGCCCATTCGACCCGTTCGCGCCTCCATCTTGCGAACTAGTGTGGCGCGAACGGCACGCACAGGCACCGATCGACCCGTTCGCGCCACTCGCACCGCTCATGTTACCCACACACCCGAGCAAGGCGCGAGTCGCACGAACGGCCCTCGTTCGCCCCGCTCGCGCCGCTCACCTTACCCACACATCAGGCGCGAGTCGTGCGAACGGCCCTCGTTCGCCCCGCTCGCGCCGCTGACCTTACCCACACATCAGGCGCGAGTCGCGCGAACGGCCCTCGTTCGCCCGCTCACACCCAGATCTATTCGCACAATACATGGGGCGAGTAGATCCACTCGCACCCTACATGGGGCGACTAGATCTATTCGCTCCTTCCACCACCGCAACGGAGTTTTGCATCACAAATTAACACCATTAACACATAGATTTGTAGTAGGAAACTTACATCGGCGCCATAATCGTCGTCGGATTTCGATTCAACGGAATCACTTCTGTTTGAGCTATTCGACATCGTCGGCGGAGATTGTGGCGCGGCATAGAGGGAGGCGCGACGGGTAGCACGAGCGGGGGAGATGGTGGCGCGGCAGAGAGGGTGCGCGACGGTAGCACGAGCGGCGAAGATTAGGCGCGAAGAAGCCTAGACGCGAAGGTGTTGGTAAAAGAAGATGCGAATGCGGCGGCGGAGGTGCGAAGAAGGGATGAGATTGTGCAAAGACGGCGGTTCTGTTTCTATCTAGGTGTATTTTTGTAAGAGTGGCCAGTAATTATATAATATTAACTTAGTGGCTAGTATTTTGTTTTTATTAACTTAAGTGGCTATTATAATATTTCACTCTTAAATTAATGTAGGGTCACTATAGTAAATATGGATTATTTCCTAATCTTCTATATTCCTACAATCATGGGATTTATCCTCTCTTTCATTGATTAATTTTGGACGGTTTCTTCCATCCATTACATTACAATTTATTTGTTATTCAAAATTGTTTGTCTCCATTTTAATTTATTTTTTACTTTCAATTCATTTAACTTCTGATATTATGAACACAAATTTAAGGTGTGTCATTATGTTATTTTTATTGATTTTGGACATATCGTTAACTTACTTGTTTTAAATATAAATACTTGTTTCAAATATTTATATTTATTTCTATTATTTTATCATCTCATCCAAGCTCGTAGCTTTATTATTATTATTATTATTATTATTATTATTATTATTATTATTATTATTATTATTATTATTATTATTATTATTATTATTATTATTATTATATTATTATTATTATTATATCGTTATATCATTATGTTCTAATGTTACAGTGTTAATTAATAGTGTTTAAAAGAATAAATTTTGTTGAAACTTTTGTTTTGGGAAGTATTAACATCACATCTTATTGATATACCCTTATTCTTTATATTGAGCATCAAATTTATGTGATTTAAGCATTTCCATGTTTCATGCTAAGCATAGATAATAATAAATTATAGTGCGATTTAAGCATCTATTATTATGTACGTATTTTTTATATTAAGCAATTAGAATTATGTATGTATTCTTTATATTAAGCATCAAATTTATGTGATTTAAGCATTTGCATGTTTCATGTTAAGTATATAATAATAATAATAATAATAATAATAATAATAATAATAATAATATTAATAATAATAATAATAATAATAATAATAATAATAATAATAATAATAATAATAATAATAATAATAATAATAATAATAATAATAAGTGATTATATGATTTAAGCATCTATTATTGTACATATATTCATTATATTAAGCATCAAATTTATGTGATTTAAGCATTCACATATTTCATGTTAAGCACGGATAATAATAATAATAATAATAATAATAATAGATTGTACGATTTAAGCATCTATTATTATGCTCGTATTCTTTATATTAAGCATCAAATTAATGTGATTAAAGCATTTGCATGTTTCGTGTCAAGTAGTAATATTAGATATGATTTAAGCATTTGCATATTTCATTTGGAACGAAATGCCTTTAGAATTATTATCTCTTAAACTTGAAGATTTTTAAAAGTTGTATGATTTAGTTGCATAATTTTTTTTGGATGTTTAAAATAAAGAAATTAAGCAAAGAAAAATGTAGAAATTTGAAGTGAAATTATTTTAAGTTGGTTGAATCATGGAAAAGCGTATAGAATTTTGAAAAAGATTGGTGAAGTTTTGGGGAGGCTGTGGACGTTAATTCCAGAAGAAGAGCATTTGGTGGAATCAACTAAAACCAATTTTTTCGATAATGCCCCTATAAGCATAAAAAATTAGAAATATTATCCATATTAAAGATGTGTAAATAATATCTCAACCACTAATTTGTGATGGATTAAGGGCTAGGATGAGTTCCTAGTTCTCACATGGGGACTCATTTTTACTATAACGCATCCCTATATTTATAGAGAGAGAGAGAGTAGAGAGTGAGAGAGAGAGAGAGAGTATTGGTGGAGGACGGCAGGGCCGGCAAGTAGAGGATGACAACGTCGGCGAGTGGTCAACGGATTGCGTTGCCGACGAGTGATTGACCGAGAGAAATTCTGATGTGAGATCAGAAAGAGAGAGAGAGAGAGATTCAGGTGTGAGAGAAAAAGTTAGTGAGAGAGGTGCTGGTGCGATTCATTCTGGAAGAGAGAACTAATTACCCCTCTGCCCATATTTATTGTAATCTAGTTCAATTTCTAAGATTTAATCTTGACCATACATTTCTTACAAATGAATGGTATTTTAAAGATTTTTTTCACTAGAACCACTCATATATATATATATATATGCTGTAAATCTGGTGAGAACCATTCCTTATATGAGAAATATGAACTAATCATAACCACTCATTTATAAAGAATGTGTGGTTAGAATTGAATCTAGAATTTGACATGGATTAAAAATAAGAAATGGAGGGCTAAATTGGGGAAATCTTCCTCTATCTTCTTTCACTCTCTCCCTCCCTCTTCTCTTTCTCTTTTCACCACCACCACCTCCCCTTTCTCCACCACCACGGTCGTCGGCGTCACCACCCTGCCGCCGCTGACTTCTTCTTCTTCTTCTTTCTTCTTCTTCTTCTTCTCATCAATTGGAGCAAGTTGAACGCTTGATTATTTGTGTTGTTCTTTGTTTTAGTTTGATTTTTCTACATATTTTTTCTAGTCTGGTAGATGCTTCATTTGCAGGACTTGTTTTGTTCCTCTCTCTCTCTCTCCAAATGAAATGAAAAAAAAAATGTCACTAAAATGAAACATGATGACATGGCTGTTGTAAAAATTTGCCAAAACATTCCTATTCACCATCGTTTATCTTGCATTTGCACACTACTATGTAATTCGCGATATTTTAATGTATTTTTTTTTTTATAATTTATGAAATTTATAACTATTGCGAAATTTATTAAATTTTTGGAACAGATTAGTGGTATGCATTATGTTATTAATATTAATGCATTACTTTAATATTGTTTGTGCATTATAAGTCGATTTATTAATGTATCAAAAACTCACGATGTAATGCATAAATCTAAACAATGTAATGCACAAATACTGCATAAGTAATGCATTAATTGTGGTAATGTGTATTTTCCGATTTGTGTGCATTCACATTTTCATATTTGATGCATCACGTAAATCGTGTTAATGCATCATAAAATTGTGTCCAAAACATCAAGTAACAAATACGAATACGATATATATATGTGTTAACTATGATATCATATACGATTACAAATATGATATACGTAATATATTAATTGTAATACACACTTTATAAATCTTGTTTGTTTTTTATAAACATGGGTGTAAAAAAAAATTATTTGTTCTAGATTTAATGCATTAGAAATGTGATATTGATGCATCACTTTATATTAATTAATGCATCAATTTACACTATTTTGTGCATCTCAATTTTGTACAGGATAAAATAGCGAAAATTACCATAGTAACCTTACTTAAGTAAAAAAAAAAGCGGGATTGACCAACTAAAGCGGGTTTGACCAATTAGTTATTAGATTAAATCATATTCATAGATCTTAGAGTATGGATGGTTTGAATTGGTTCATAGTTTTCATATAAATGAGAGTTCCTATTTGAGTGGTTCTAGTGAAAGAGCTCTTAACTTAAGAAATAGGAATAAATCTCAACCCTTGATCCACAATAGATGGATGGCTAGATCTGAAGCGGGTCGGATCCGGGTCAAATTGTGTCGGACCCGGGCCAACCCGTTGACTTTTTTCTATAGTTTCAAAAAAAAAATTCGAAATTTTTTTTTCGTTTTTTTTAATAAAGTGTGGTGCATCTCAATACGCTGTGTGGTGCATCTCATTTCATGCTATGGTGCATCTCATTACACAGTGTGTTGCATCTACACATTGTGATGCATCTCATTATACATGGTGGTGCATCTCATTACACATAGTATTGTATCTCAAAATGCATTGTGGTGCATCTCATAATACATGGAGATTTATCTCATACACTATGTGTGTGTGTATAACTATATCAAAACGAGGGAAAATCTTGGGGTGATTTGGTATGATGAAATCAAATTATTTTTCAAATCATTGTATTCATACCATATCAGTAAGCAAGTGTTTGAGTTTTTTTTGTCTCCACCTTCGGCTCCGATTTTAATTTATAGATAATGATTGTGGCAACATTATATATTTTTTAGCTCGCTCCGAGGCCTTCGGCTCCCCTCGCTCGACTCTTGAAAAAAAATAAAAAAAAATAGTGAAAAGGAATATTAAAAAATTAAAAAATGGTGCATCCCAATACACTTAGTGGTGTATCTCATTGCACAGTATGGTGCATATCATCTGACTCTTAAAAAAAATTCGAAAATTTAGAAACAAAAAAAATTAAAATTGAAAAGTCAACGGGTTGACCCAGATCCGACCCGTTGACCCGGATCCGACCCAATTTGACCTGGGTCAAATCTGATCCTCCATCCCTAAATCCATTATTTGTTAAGTTAAATCCATTCTTATATATTCATTATCCTATATTTATATATAACTCATCAACTTAATTTTGATTTGATTACGTCGTTATTTCCATTCAAGGCAAGAGAGTGATCTTTTCTACAGTTGTAATCCATAGCCATCGATAGATGGATTCCGGCCACCGTCATTCCGGCAAAGTCACCGGGAAATGGAAAAGGAGTCCGACCACCCACTCTAGATACAGAACGCCGCTCCTCCTTGCCGCCTTCCTCGTGATCGCGCTCTTTATCTCGTCCAAAACACTCGTTTCCCATTCTCTCCTTCCACTTGCCCGAGATTCCCGGCCTCTCCTCCGCCGGAATTGTGCCACTTCCTATGGAGTTCCAGGAGAGAAGTTCCTCTGGTACGCGCCCCACAGCGGATTCAGCAACCAGCTCTCCGAGTTGAAAAACGCTATTTTAATGGCTGCCATTCTGAATCGAACGCTGATTGTGCCTCCTGTTCTGGACCACCACGCCGTTGCTCTCGGTAGTTGCCCCAAATTTAGGGTTCTGGATCCAAATGAGTTGAGATTCAAAGTCTGGAACCACAGTATTCAGCTGATCCGTGACCGTAGGCAAGTTCAGTTTCTTAAGACGATTTTCTGAAATTTTCGTTAATTATGTTTACATTGTTCTATATTTATCTATTGAAATCTGAAACTGGAAAGGAAATGTGTCCAATCGGGTGCAAAATTACCGTGTTGATCTGCTTCTGGTTATAGGGAGGCTCAATTTTCTGATGATGTGTGATTTTAAGTTAAATTTGTTGTAGTTTCTTGTACTAGTCATGAATGGAGTTGCAGTCTTCAGATTCTGGTGATGTATAAGAAAATGTTCCATAAGCTATCAGTAGATATCAGTTTAGTTTCTTGCATATTACCGTATGCGTGCTGAGCCTAGTTCTATATTTATTCTCTTTTGAGAATTGAAAATATGAGTTAAGGTTTTTAATTTGGCTTTGTGCTTATCTTGAAGTAGATATCAGTTTAGTTTCTTGCATATTACCGTATGCGTGCTGAGCCTAATTCTATATTTATTCTCTTTTGAGAATTGAAAATATGAGTTTAAGGTTTTTAATTTGGCTTTGTGCTTATCTTGAAGTAGATATCAGTTTAGTTTCTTGCATATTACCGTATGCGTGCTGAGCCTAGTTCTATATTTATTCTCTTTTGAGAATTGAGAATATGAGTAGAGGGTTTTTAATTTGTCTTTGTGCTGATCTTGAATATGGTATGCGTTCTTGCACTGGTATGTTATCTTTTTCGACTCCACGAATTACATGTATTTTGGTTGTCTTTTCTCCGTATGCTTTTAGTGATGTGTCACTGAAGAAGGTTTATTCATCAGTCTCACATGTTGAAGGCATCTCTTCATGTTTTGCTGAATGGTCTTTTATTTGGATGACGTGCTTGACCTTGGGTTTCTTCTTTTTTAAATTATACTTGACATCTATTTTGGCTAGCAAGAGCTTTTCTGGTGGCTAGAGAATTTGACATGTCTTCCTGATTGGTGCTATGCTCTGATCTTTACATGGATGTTAAGATGTTTCGCTTTTCTTAATGCTTGCAGGTATATATCTATGGCCGATATAATTGATCTTTCATCTTTAGTGTCTGCTTTGGCTGTCAAAGTTGTGGACTTCAGAGTTTTTGTATCGAAGTGGTGTGATGTGAATCTCAATTTGGCTTGCAGTGCAGGCTCAAGTATGCATCCATCATTAATTGAGAAGCTAGGACAATGTGGATCATTACTATCTGGATATGATGGCAATGTGGATGCTTGTATATTTGCTTCGCAAGAAGATTGCAGAACAACAGTATGGACATATCAGACAGATGATGATGGAGTTTTGGATTCATTTCAAGCTGACGATGAACTCAAGAAGAAGAAAAAAATCTCATTTTTCAGGATAAGGAAAGATGTCTATAAGGCCTTTGGTCCTGGTTCTACAGCTGGGTCGGCCACTGTTCTGGCCTTTGGGAGCCTTTTTACAGCACCATATAGGGGATCTGAATCACATATTGACATCCATGAAGCTCCAAGGGATCAAAGGATACAGTTACTAATTCAGAAGATTGAGTTTCTCCCGTTTGTGTCTGAAATCGTAAATGCTGGGAAGAATTTTGCTCGCCAGACAATTAAGGCTCCGTTTCTTTGTGCACAACTTAGGCTATTGGATGGTCAATTCAAGAACCACTGGAAAGGAACTTTCCAAGGATTGAAGCAAAAGCTAGAGTTGTTAAAACAGAAGGGTTCGCTTCCAATTCATGTATTTTTAATGACTGATCTGCCCCAGCTTAATTGGACTGGAAATTATCTTGGGGACCTGGAGAAAGATTCTGATGCATTTAAGCTGCTTGTTTTGAGAGAGGAAGATGATTTAGTAGCTCAAACTGCTAAGAAACTTGTAACTGCAGGGTACAGTATGAAGCTTCAGTCTACTTCTAGTAACTTCGATGGGAGGGAGCCACAATGTAGTGCTCTGTCTTTACCTGACATACTCCTATATTTGGAAGAAACTATATGTAGCTGTGCTTCTCTAGGTTTCGTCGGGACTACTGGATCAACCATTGCTGAAAGCATAGATTTGATGAGAAAAAATAGCTTATGTTCATGATGAATCATCAAATCACTTTCAGCAGAAGGACCAGATGGATGTGGAACAAAACTAGCTGTCGATGAGACCTTGTCAAAGGGAATTCAGTATTGCAAGTGTACGTGTTATGTGCTTACTTAGCAAGTATATATTGAAAGAAGAGAGTAACTGATTATCTTCTCATAATTTTTTGGCTCTTCGTCATCTTTGAGGAAAATTGAGAATCCAGTTGAAGACAGAATTTCAGAGAAGTATCCGTGCCATAAAGAGCTAGTAAGGAATTTCTTTTAATACAGATATCATGGTCATCTGACATGATTTAGAGGTATGTTTATTATTCTAATGGTTTGCTTGATACCTCCATGAGCCCCACCAACACGTTAACTGTTGTAGATTGTGAGAGAGTTTTATGTGCAGAATGCTATTTTTGAATTAGTTTCTTCTGATTTCCAAATTTTATTTGATTATGATCATTATTATCTTTTTGGTACTTCTGTTCCACATTAGGGGTTTTGATTTATTAAAATGAATCATTATCCAGAATCTTTTGTGACAAAACCTTATACTAGAAATAAATTCACTCCATGTTGGTTATTACTGATCATCTGTTAGAGTTAAGAGGATCACAACAGGATAAGCGCAACTGCAGGAATAATATTATAACCACGAATCAAAACCCAAACTAAAATAGGAATCCAACAGAAGACGAATCTTCTGCTCCAAGCGCACAGTGCCGACTCTAATCCAGAATAAAATCCTAGACAAGCCCCCCTTAAGTAGCTTGCTGAGCAAGCTTTGAACAGTAGCTTCCCACATATGCTATCTTACAAAAAGAGACCTGCTTCTAGGCACAATCCAACAGAAATAATTAATAAAACATAACTTAAGGCTGGCCCAACCCTCATTTCTTCTTTCTGGAATAAAAGCCGTCTCTAACAACATCAGATTTCATTCAGTCATTTAGTCAACTCAATGCCAATGGAAAATAAAAGATAGAATTGTATAATTGCTGTTTCAATTTTTTATGCATCGTATTCTTATTTTTGGTGAGTAAGAGAAAATGGTTTAAAAGCAATTATCAAGTATTAAGATATTATCTAATGATTAATTCTCTAAGATGTGAAAAGTATAATGCTCGGTATGATTTAGTAAATTGGATCTACACACCGAAACCAAGGTGACTGCTAATTAATACTAATAGTAATCAGGTTTTTTCTGGTTTGATTTTATATATAGTTTCAATTCAGTCGTTTTACCTTATTGTGAACACTACTTGGGGAGCAAGATACCTTGTTGTATACTAATACAAGAAGACCTGACTCCTAAGAACTTCTCATTGAGAGAGTCAATATAGCGAGATCTATGTACTTCACATTTGGGGTGCGTTTGCTTTTTTTCCTCTAAATGGAGGGATAAAATAAAATCTCACTCTTTAAATCATTTCTTCTTTCTTAAATCCATCCTTTCCACCATTTCTTATTCCTTCATTTCACTCACAAGGAGGGATAATATTATCACTCCAATTTAGAAGGGATAATATTATCCGTGAGTGAAAAGGAGGAATAAGAAATGGTGAAAAGGAGGGATTTAAGAAAGACGAAATGATTTAAAGGGTGAGATTTTATTTTAAAAGCAAATGCACTACCAACTTTGGATTGAAGAGTGTAATTTCTTTCACACTTTTAAAAGCTGTACTTGCATTGCACTATTCTAACTGGAGTAATGAGTAGTAGTCTGCTAGTCTGTAAAAATATAAAAAAAAATACAAACACGGTTTTGTTAATATAGTGTATATTTGCCCAGGGAGACAGCATTCTTGTACTTAATTGAGGTTTAAGCTGTTGTGACTAGATAACCTCAGTTGAAAAGATACATAGGAGGTAACCACAGAAGATGTTGTATGAAGAATCTCTCTTGTTCTTTAGATATGCTGTGAAATAATCCTATTAGAGCCTGCATGCTTGTTTCACCTTTGGAATTTCCTATAATGGTGAATGCCTTGAACTTTCTCCCCTTATGCTTTTTTCTCATTCCAAATCGCCAACTCGTTCCCTCAGGGGGCGTTTACTTTGCGTGATAGGATAGATTGATAAAACATAGGATTGACTATATGAAGGATAAGATGATCAAACAAACTCAAAAATAATCAATCCCATCAAAGTAAACGGTGGATTGACCTATATTATTTTTATCTATCTATCATATCACTAAAAGTAAACGCCCCCTCAGTTGTGTACAATTTCAAGAAAATAGGTAGAAAACAAATTTTATGAAAATGGCATCAGACTCTTCGACGTCATCTCTGGGTGACAATCATGGTTACTTCCTCCGGCAGATCACTCTGCAGAACAAGTCCGATGGCGTGGTGGCGATCAATTTCAAACAACCTGAATTCCCCCTCACCGGCGGCAGGGATTGTGTAAGATCCTTATATTTCTCAAAGAACTATCTTTGAATATTTCTTGTTTCGTACTTTTTTCCGATAACCTGTTACTGTTTATATGGCATAGTGATTACTAGTTGTTGCAAAGGAGCGTGGACTTGGCATGCTCATGGGGACAATTTGCATTCGAGAAAGAGAGAGAAGTATCTTTTCAGTTGGGATTTTTTTTCTTTTCTTTTTGATGTTTTTATTTTCCGGCCAATTGAATGTGATGCATTCGGTGTCGGTATAGGAGCTATTTTGTTGCTGGGCGAAAAACCAATTACTTACTTTAGTGAAAAGTTAAAGGATATATATATATATAGGGAGGTTGGTTCACATACAAAATACTTTTTCCGTAAATAATAATAATAATGTATTTTATGTACTAAAATAATGCATTTTATGTGTTTTGTTTTGGATGGCATTCAAGAATTTAAATTAGTTACCAAAGAATTATACTTCAACGAACTTGAATGTTAATAACATAGACACATGCATGAATATTAAATATTAAGAACTTGAATCTAGATATCCAATGTGTTAGAACTAGATATGTACATCCAATGTTGCATATTGATATTGTCAACAAAAAAAAAATATTGCATATTGATAAACATACTATTATATATATAAAGCCAAAAGTTTTTAAATTTATACCCAACAATACAATGACTTATAATCTAAAAGGTGTTAAAAAAATAACTATGACAAACTAAATACACGAGGCATTATGTGTGTATAAACGAGATCACCCGTCATGCACCCAAAATGAATTTCTAGTGTTGGCTTAATTAATATTTTCATTTGAAAGTTAGTCAAATAACACTTTACGCAAACACACTCAAAATGTCATTTGAGTATCATACTAAGTTATCATAGTTATCTTTGTAATTTTAGGAGATTATTAATTTATGATGTTGATGGGACCATAGACTTTAAACAAGGGTCTTCTGAAAAATTATTATATTATTAATTTATCGAAATTATTAATTTACACTTGAGACCCAACTTGGGACCGGAGAAAATTATTATCTTAGAGAGGTTATTAATTTATCGAGTATTAATTTAAAGATGTTCTACCGTATTAGATATTTTTTAGGGGGTTCACACACCATAGACCATTATTTACTTTGAAAAATTGTTCTTGCCATTAAAAATTAAATTTTCTATAAACTGCAACACGAATTTTGTGTCCATTATAAATTAAAATAACCAATACTACCTCCGTCCCATGATAAGTGGCTACTTTCTTTTGGGCACGGGTATTTAGGAGATGAGTGTTTAAAGGGTAAAAAGATAAAAAGTGGTGGAGCCCACATCTTTTGTATGAGAGAAGGTGTTTCCATATTAGGAAAGTGGCCACTTATGATGGGACAACCCAATAAGGAAATGTGGCCACTTATGGCGGGACGGAGGGAGTACTATTTTACTATATTATTGACTTGATTATTTAGTACGTAATTCTATAAGATTTAGTAAAATAATAATGCACACCAAGTTGCAATTTGAAGGTATGAATTTGGATAATTTTGTTACATTTCAAGTTTCTAAGTTAGATTCAATTAGACTTGTAGATTAAGAAAAGTTATATCTAGATTGGTGTGGGGTTATCAGAGTGAATTTTTGTTTTATCTTCTTTGAAGCAGTCTTTATATTTAGTAATTAGAATTGCTTATTTTAGTCTACGTGCATGACTATGTCTGCTATTCGAGTTCAAAATTTTTTTGGGCCACTATCTTAGGACGGTTTGCAAAATTATGCCACATTTTTACGGGCTTATCAAATTGGGCCAATCTATTTTAAATTCAGCGTCCCTAGGCCAAATTTCGGCCCGATCGGGCTATTTAGCACGTGAACAGTGTGACTTGCCAGGTGGAGCCCGATCGTTGATGTGGCTTTTATTTTATTTTTTTTAACCCGCAAATGCAAAACGGGAGAGCTTAGGCCTCTATCTCATTTTTCATTTCCCCCAAAATATTCATGAACCCTAATTTGAAAAACACTTTCCCAGTCACATCTATGAAATCTTTCCCAATTACATCTATGAAATGTTGAATCTTGCTGGGAAATCTGAAAATCCACATTTGTTGAGAACCTATATATCCACGATTCCACCATACATTCTCTGTTGGAAGCTGCGGCGGCGGTCTCCTACGCCTTCTCTCCGTGAAACCCTGTTGCCTTAGATTAAGTCGCTCATCTTTATTTCCGCCCGGATTGCTTCTTCACCTCGCCCCATTGCTGACGTTAGCGGACGCCGTCGTTGCGATCGGATAGGATGAGGTTTGAGAGTCCAGCGAGGGTTTTGACTTTTTGTGCTCTGCTAATTTGTTATGGCTGAGACCAAATTGATCGTGGTTTGATGGGATTTCAAATTAATTATGGGGTTTTGTGGTGATTATGGAGGAGGCGGAGAATGGCAAATTGGGGTTTCATTGGAAGATAGAGGTGAGGAGATTTTTGTTGGGAATATTGAACATATTTCAATTCTGTCATTGGAAATTGTTGTTCATGGATGGCATTGAGCTCGATGCAGCCGCTGCAGTTGGGTGGTGCTGCTGTAGGAAGCTGTGGTGGAGTTGGAGGGTGGAATAGGAAGAGGAGAAGTTGAAGGAGTGCGGCGGCTGGACATTCTGGGCGAAGGAACTGTGGAGGAGGAGAGGAAGGGGTTGTGGTGGATCTCGAGCCGAAAATACAAGCCCACTTCCGCCGCCGATATCTGTTCCTATTGGTTGGAAGCACGACATGAAGGGGTTTGGAGGTACCTCGTGACTCATCATATCGGATCAAATCTTAGTGGAGGCGGTGTGGAGCTTCTGGGCCAGGAGAGCTTCTGAGCTTCATTGAAAATTGGTAGTTCATGGATGAATTTTGCAGACACGGGAGAGGGAAGAGAGAGAAGAGACATGGATTCTTCATTTTTTTTTAAATGTTTAATTCATATTTTTAATTATTTGTCCGTCACATCATTTTCGGGCTCCATACATCATTGCACGCACGATTCACGTGCAAAATAGCCCGATCGGGCCGAGATTTGGCCTAGGAATGCTGAATTTTAAAATAGAATGGCCTAATTTGGTAAGCCCGTAGAAATGTGGCCCAATTTTGCAAACCGCTCTAAGATAGTGGCCCAAAAAAAATTTGAACTCGGGATAATTCTGAAGTGTGTGTATCTTGAAAATTATTGAAGAATTGTGAAAATCGATTTGATGGTTAAAGTTATGTCTGAAGCTAAGGTTTATTAATTAGGAGAATAAATTTCCAAAATCAATGTCAAAACATTATCAAATATCTTTCTTTGTGCAGGTCAAGGAATGACCATAATTCACCATATCAACGATCCAAAATCTAGAACTTTGAGCTCGTATTCTTTAAGATCATCTCCTAGAGTTTCTCTATAATAGAAAAAAAAAATCTCTATTATAGAAAAAAAAAATACACACCATCGCCAACAATTACTCTACTTCCTACTCTATTTCAAAAAAATCATATTGTTTCTTTAATTTTACACACTATATTAATCTTATGTTAATGATAAGGTATAAATTAATAAAAAATAAATTCACAAAATTAAATAAAATTAAAATAATATTTTTAGTTATTTAAAATTAAAAGTTTCAATATTTCTAAAATAATATTTTTTAGTTATTTAAAATTAAAAGTTTTAATATTGTTAATATACTATATAGTATAATTTAATATCTAAAGTATAATTAAATGTCATATGTTTAATGAAGTACTACTATAACTAAATGTAATAAAAGAAAAGGAAAAACAAAAAGAAAATTATAGAGAAATGAATAGTGTTTCTCTACTAATAGAGAGATACTATTCATTTCTCTATCATAGAATAAAGGAATAGAGTATTGTTGGAGAGAAAAAAGTCTCTAAGATAAAGATGAGAGCTATTATAGAGCTCTCTTGGAGATGCTAGAGTCTGCTAATTTGCAGGATACTTTTGTACCAAAGTTGAGTTTAATGTGGAACCAAGAATCATTTAAGGTTGTTGCCGAACGCCTCAATTTTTGTGCTGACATTGAGATGGTTGAAAGTTATGCGTGCTTGTCCGGCATCAAAGCAGCTCGTGGAGAAGGTTTCAACTCTCTTATTGTCGAACTTGACTGTGAGCATTTGATCTCTCTATTCCAGAAAAATATTGTCCCAAGAACTCCAGCGGGTACGATTATTGTTGAAATTCTTAGACTAGCGCTAGATTTTGAGAACATTTCATTTCAATGGGTTGGCAGGAAGCACAATTATGTTGCTTATCAACTCGCAAATTTCGCTAGAAATCCAGAATTTCTAGTCAAAGATGTATCTTTTGTAATCTCTCTTGCACATGATGTGAGCCAAGAAAATCAATGAAATATCTTTCAGGTTTTCTCAAAAAAAAAAAAGAATCATTTAAGGTTTCATGATTGTTGTTTGACAGAGTGCTCATTCTATTTAGGGGATGTTATTCTGTGCCTAACAACATATGGAAGACAACATTAGGATCTACTTAGTTACATACCTCAAATACTGAAGGTTCTTGGCATGTGTTCGAGGTACATCCAAAGTGCATGTGTCATCTCTGGGGAAGGCTATACGAGGAGCTGAATCTGCTCTTAAACAACAATATTTATTACAGTCACGTTAATGAATTTTGCAGGCTAGTTAGTAAGGTTATAAGTCTTAAGAACTTCATTGCTTAGGAACTCACACAAGCAAACGGAAATAGATAGAGCAAAATATTTCTATATATGTTACTGAGAAACTGCACATGGTTTCTTACAGTATGCTAGAAATATACCCTTTTTGTTTCTGGCGCAGGTTAGTTTTTCGGAGTCCTCTAAAGTCCTCTAAATTATATATATATATATTAATTTGTAAGTTGCCTACTGATTTTTATCTAATTTTTATTGTGGTTTTTGCAGATTTGTTTTGGATTAACTTTTAAATAGTGACATTATGATTACTAGCAATACTACTTGAAGATGCACTAGATGCTTTGACGAAATGGTTGCTCGACAATGTCATTCGGTACGTACATATGTAGTTTTGCTTCATTAATAATAATTATTTATCAGAATCAAATTTTTTTAGTGTCATGAATTTTATACCAGGTACATGAATCATCAAATTACCATATTCTTGCAGTTCAAGATCTTAGCACAACTTTTTCAGAAGAACAACTTGGAGAAAGCAACCTCTTGCAGACAACCTACTCTATTTTTTTTTTTGAAATATTTGATAGGAGTTGGAGCTATTTTGTTAGCAAATAAGATATAACATAGTTTGACTTTAATTTATCTGATTTTTCATTGTAACGAAGTTTGAATTCATATTTGAAATGATTATAGTATTGATGTTATTGTTAAACGTGTGTTCTAGTTATTTTATTTTTGTTTTATAATAATATGACAATCTTTTATAAATTTATTATAATTTAATGTTCATTAATTACCATTATGAATTTGTAGAATACATACGTAATAGGCCTATTTCCCGTGCTAAAAGTCCTTTAGCGGCGCAAATAAATGTCGTCAAGATGATATTTATCTGGGTAAACAATGTCGCAATAGGCTGTTTTGAAGACATAACAAGATGTTTGGATATGTGCTTACCTTTCGCAACACTTACATAAGCGACATTTTATGCCAACGTTGGGATATGTTAGATGTTGCAATAAGTTTTTTATTACGACATTCTAAAATGTCTTATAAGGCAATTTTTGTACCTATAAAAAATTAAGCTTTGTCTACTTTATAGTTGTATGTATATATTAGCAATTACACCAACCCTCTCTACCTATTATCCTATTGAGAAATGTATAATTCTATAAATGATAGACCTAATTAATGTATTAATATTTAAAGTTCCATTTGTTTTGCCTAAACAAATATTCAATTCGTGAAATCAACAACATATTTTTCTCAAACATTAGGATATTAAATATTAATACTTCAACTTTCTAAACATAATTCGAGAAAATGTATTATGTATCTAATAAAAAGAGTTATGTATACTCGAAATGAATGTATACTCTAGCTAATTCTATAAGTAAAATATAAAATATTATCTAATAAATAATATTTAATGATATTAAACTGATAAGAACTTATTAATTACTTGATTTTAGCCAAAAGGTCGAGAAAGGTATGCTTAATTACATCTTCCAGTTTTTTATTTTTATTTTGTTTTTTCACACTTAGCTTTGAGATTTCAATGTCAGATATTTTTGACAAGGCACAAATCGAAAATTTTAGAAAAGTAATAATAGAAAATGAAGAAAATTCCACGTAGACATGTTGATTAAGGTAGTACTCTAAATCCGTAACAGTAGTTAAAATTTATTTTGATATAGACCCTTATATAATTATGATAAACTATTAAGTGAAAACATTCAGTGTTTCCATTGCCTTAAATTTCTTTAGCAAAATAAATTCGTTGAATTACATTTTCTAGAATAAATAAAAAAATTAAGCTAATATTATCTACTTCCTTTTTTAGTTGTATTTATCAAGAATTACACCAACCTTACTCATCCTATTGAGAAGGGAAATGAATGAACTTTGCAATAGAATGAGAATGAGAAATGAATTAATGAATGAATGATATTCTTATAACTGATATACACAAGGAATGAAATATTAATTCATTAACTAATTTCATTCTCACGGTTGATACTAAATAATGAAAGACAATAAATTTAATATATATTTTTGTCAAATATTCATTTTACTCCTTAAAATATTTGTTAGTGAAAATTATTGTATATGATTCAAATTACATACAAATTATGCAAACATAATTAAAAATTCAAAATATAAATTTATTGAAAATTAAATTATGGGATTTAAATATTTTAGCACCGAAATGAGTACAGAAGTTAGGTGGCACCACCAATTAATTCCAAAGAAATTAAGAAACAATCAAAAACCTATGTTCACTAATTGACAGTTTCAATAATTTAACTCATACATTTAACAATGAACCAAATAATATCATACATCACGTGGGACACCAAAAACAAATTAATTTGAGACAAACGTTTGTCAAAGGGAGCAACCCAAATATTAGAATTGAGAGGCACACTTTGGTACGACCCAACGCACCGTACACTCGGTCAACACATAGTGTTGACATTTCTATTTTTATTTATTTATTTTATTGATTAATATATATATTAATTGGGATTAATAACCTTGATTGATGATTAATAAATTGTAATTGAGGATTTATAAACTCTAAGGGATGTCCATACGGGGACATCCACACGGTAATAGATTTTGTATGTGATCAGTGAACAGAGAAGTCTCGGGTTTAATCTCTAAAGGGATTAATAAATTCTAATTGAAAAAGAAAATAAACTCTAAAGGGATTAATAAATTCTAATTGGGATTAATACATTCTAATTGGAGATTAATAAATCCTAAGAATATTAATAAATTCTAATTGAAATTAATAAATTCTAAGGGAATTAGTAAATCCTAATTGAGAAGAATTAAATAAAAAATTAAAAATAAGTAAAAACAAAATAATAAAATAAAATAAATTAAAAAGGCAGGCGCATGTGTGAAGGAGTATAATTTAGGTTATGCGTGAATCGTGATGATTAATTTGTTAGAATAGAAAATACACGAGGGGTAATGTTGTCAATATAAATTATAAAATCCATTCCTTAAAATTAAGATTACGTAATACCACGGGGGAGAAAATGAATGACTAAACCATATTCATGAGATTACTTATTCCTACAGGAATGATAATTCCTAACAGTAAAATTATATCAACCATGAAATAAAGAATGGGTGTATGAATCATCATTCTATTTCCACATGCCACCCACCCCCATGATAGACAATAGAAAATGAAGAAATTTTCACGTAGGCATATCAAACCAAGTAGGAGAGATAAGACAGAAAATAGTTTTTTTTTTTTATATTTGGTGGCATGTGTGATTTATGAGTTATGTTTAGGGTATTCCTTATGTGTCGTTGACTGTTATATCTATTTTAAGAGAGCGAGCCTATTGGAAGTGGACGAATAGAGTAATATATAAGTTCGATTAAATCTACAATTTATAACATAAAATTAAATAATTCAGTACAAAATAATAAAATTTGATAAGTTAAAAGAACAACATCTAATACTACCATCCATCCCACTGAACTTATCTTCCTTTTATTTTTGAGTTGTCCCATTTAACTTGTCATATTTCCCAAAAAAGAACCAATTAACTCTCCAAAAATGGTAGGACCTACCACTTCTGTAATACCCCGATTTTTCTAATATCGCGCTTAATTAATTTTATTTAATTAATTAAAACTTTTGCATTCTTAAGTTGTTACAACCAAATATTTTCAAACTCCGGAGACGAGTATCAGATCGAATTATAATATTTAATCCATAATTCGATAAGACTAAATATTATGTATATATTTTCAATGGGCATAATCTAGGCCGACGTTTTCTTTTGTTTTTTAGCCCAACGGAGTTAATTAAATTCAAAGCCCAACAGGCTTAATGATAATTAAAGCCCAATTTTTATTTCTTTTAATTAGAGTCCAATTTAACAAATTAAAATATCAGGATAAAAATTTATCTGAGATAAACTAATTATCTCAGATAAGATGAAATCATCTGTAATCTTTTAATTTCAATCATGTTAGATTTAATTCATCATTTTAGCAGCTTCATCACGTAACCCCCATCCTCATCCTTCTTATATTCAAACCACTTCTCATATTCAAACCACAGTATTACATAATCAAAATCATAACAAAAATACGAAGGAAAGGAAGCAGAAGCTTTGCTGGGATTGGATTTAGTCACAAGATTACAAAAGTAGATAAGGTAAATTCAAGCTATTTCACCATTATTATACCTATGCTCTAGAAATTCCCAACAAAATAAACAACGATCAGAGAACAAGAATTATCCCAACTATGAATTTAGTGTTGTTCAATAAAATAACCACAGTCTAGTTTACACCAAGTTTAAATTTAAAAACAATCACTGATTACAGTTTCAATTTGAGAACTTAGAAAAAAATAGGAAACTGCCATGTTCTTATTTATCTCGAATAATCGAGTCATCGGACTTATGTGGGCAACGGCGCCACAGCGGCGCGTGAAGGAGAAGGACGGCGGCAGCGGAGGTGAGGTCTCTGGGATGCTGCCTGCTTGGTCGAAAGGGAGACAGCGGGACTGGCGGCTGCGGTCCACTAGAGGCAGAATCTGGTGGGGTTGCCAGAATCCGGCATCTCACTGGATTTTTATAAAAAAAAAGAGATTAATTAAATAAAAGTTAATTAATTAAAACTAAGGGTGGCAGAGAGCTTACCATGGTGGAGGTGGTGGCGACGAGCCACGGCGCGACGGCGGTGGAGGTGCTGGCGGCGGCACGGTGGCAGGGGGGCTGCTGGCGGTCCATGGCGGCGGAAGTGGCTACGACTGCTTCCATTGTCCACGCTCTAGCTATGGGCTCACGGAGGCGGTGACGCACTCGCCGGAGTCGAGAGCAAAAGAGGGGTGAAATTTAGAAATTTGGGGGTTTTCAATTTAGGGATCTAGGATTTTCGATTTGAGGGTTTGTGGTTAAAAACGAAGAGGAAGGTGGGAGAAAGATGGAGATGGCGGTGGAGCTCGCCGGAACCGCATGGAGGCGGCAGCGGTGCTGCTGCCGTCGAGCCCAGAGATAGAGAGACAGATGTAGAGAGAGAGAGAAAAGGGGGCGGAGCCGTGGGGACGGTGACGTCGGACGCGGCGGCGGCACTCGCTGGAGAAGGAGATGGCCGTCGACTTCAATGATGGAAAAAGAAAAAAAAAATGAGATAGGAAGCAGAGAGAGAGAATGTGAGAGGTGAGGAGAGAGAGATTTATATATATATATATATATATATATATTTATTTATTTAATAATAATAGTTGGGTTTGAGTATTATCTTTTTTGGGTGGGCTGGTTTGATTTAAGAGTGGGCCGAAAATCTGGGCCAGTGTAATTAAACGTTTGGGCCGAGAATTGGGCTGCAATAATTAAATATATCTGGGTCGAATTAATTAAATTTAAATGGGCCGAGAATTGGGCCGGTCTTGAATTTATTAATTAAAATGCTGATTTTCAAATTCATGTACCACTCTGCACTAAATCGTATAACTTTTGTCTCGATTAATATATTCGAGATCCGTAAATTGGACGTTAAAATATACATGCATGGCTTTCCAATGATGCATTGCCCATACACTGTTCTGTATTTAAGTTTTAATCTGCTGCAGTTGTGCAGAAATTCCCAATTTCTAATTTCGTTCAAGTTTAATCAATTTATTTGATTTCTTGAAAACTTCTAAGTCAATATTGATGATTGACTTTTGTTATGAACGTTCTAAGCTTCGAGTAAAAGTCAAGTTGGAAACCAACTTGAAAGCTCTTAAAATTTCATTTTATTTATAATATATTAATAAAATATATGCTAAAGTCTTAAAAGATTAATCAAGTTTCGAGTCCGTTATAGTTTCAATTCCGTCTAGATCAATTTCTAAGATTTGTTTATTTACGATAAAAGGATCATGCATAGAAGAAAGGACGGAAGACGGAAGCTTGGTAATTCGTTCTGTAAACTGTTGAGGTGGACTTTTCTATATACTAAATAACTTGAGCTTTGCTCTGTTTTCAAAATGTTTTGAAAGTTGTGAATATTTTGTTTTAAAGTGATTATCATGCATAAAAGAATTGTTTTGTGGATCCTGTTTGGCCTATCTGTGTTGGTTCGCCAACTGTTATAATCGATCAGATTCTGAGTTAGCCAAAAGGGTGCTTTCCAGAATTAGTGTACACAGTAGCCGTGAGTATGGGCCCTGTTGAGGGGTGACCTACCTCGGTGAGAGTCGTCCGTGGAAGAAGGCATTCTTCCTCGGCGTCTGCAGATATGGTTTGGATCAGTTGTTGTGAAAAGGCTTGATCAAGCAAGTACGAAAATGATTTAGTAAACACGGGCTTTTTCTGAAAAACTCTTGTGTGTTACTGTGGAGATGCATGATTAATCTATAAAACCTATTATATGTTTTGGCAAATGTTCACTGAGTACGTTGTACTCAGCCCTGCATATGTTTTCTAAATGTGCATGTTGAGCGATGAGTGATGGCGGATGTTTTGAGTTATTGTTTACATCAGTATTGCTAGTAAAGCCCTGACTTCATGTCTTCATACGTGAAGTCAATCTACGTCTTTTTCCGCTGCAAGACTTTATGATGTTTCATATCATGTGATATTCGGTTTAGTACTGCGTACTAAAAACCCTAGAACTACTGAACTTTTATATCGAGAAATCCTTCGAGACTGTCTCACTTTGGATAACTCCATACACTTTAATATTATTTTTTTTGTTCAATTATGATATCATTGCCTTTTATTCGTTGATTCCCCCTTCTTCCACGCTTCTTAATTCCAACCTCTAATCGCACCCCGGCTTAGCCGTCCCTCGGGATTTGGGGCTGTGACAACTTCCTATCTTTTTACAGTAACAAGAAAAGGAAAAGTAAATGCTACTTTTCAGACTCGAAAAATATAAATTTCCTAGATTTAAACAAGGGTTAATTGTCGGAAAAATCCCGACCTTTGGTCAAATTCTGATTTTTCCTCTCACTTTCTAATTTTGTGAAGAAATTTCTCACCTTTTAATGTATCTGATTTTTCCCCGGCGAATATTTCTAATCAAAATGATGATGATCTGTTAATTTCATTTGCAGACGTGACCCTATATATTACGTCCAGCTCAACATTAATTTCGGAGAAAATTAATTACAGGGTAAAATCAAAATATTAAAAGGTGAGAAATTTCTTGACAAAATTAAAATGTTAGAGGAAAATCAAAATTTGACTAAAATTCCAATTTTTTTTCGACAATTAACCTTTTAAACAATTAGAGAAAAAGAAGAAGCATACGTGTAAAATTAGTCCTCTAAAAAAAAGTGTCCAAAATCCAAAATCAAAATTGGTCGGTGTTGACTGTTCATCCAAAGAGAAAATAAAAAATGTGCTTCAATTTTATCTTCACACACACACACAATCATTATTACGTGAGTAGTTGCAACTATATATATCATCATCTACTATAAATGAATGAGGACACACGCATTGGGAACTACGTGTGCGAAAATTTTATCTCAAAATTCTCTCTCTCTTCGTATTCCCAGAATTTTCGTTTCCGACACCGATTTCTCAGAAGATTTGAGGCGAATTGATTTGTTAATTTGTAAGCAATCGCAGTAATTTTGCTGTTGATCTGAACGGAAATGGCGGGAGTGGACTATCTAGCTGATGAGAGGAAGAAGGCGGAGTTCGATGTGGACTCCATGAAGATTGTGTGGGCTGGCTCTCGTCACGCCTTCGAAGTTTCGGATCGAATTTCCAAGCTCGTGGCAAATGATCCTGTATACTTCTTCTCTGTGTGTGTGTGTGTGTGTGTGTCTTTCAGTCTCTAATTTTGTTGGTAGGTGAATTTAGGGTTGTGAAAAGAACTGGATGGAGTTTCGGATGGTGATTGTTGATCTAATCCTAGTGGTTTTGTTTTGCTCTCATGGAATTCGATGCGCGAAAGCTTTTCTGTTACAAACTGTGTTTTGCAGTTGACTTAATAATAGTTTGGGTAAAAAAGGAAGTTGAGCGAATATTCTTACTTTTTGGAATAGGAGAACATGCTTTTAGTCTAATGTTTGAGCTTTTGATTCTATTCAAGCTGTATATTTCCATGGAAGGATATTCACAGAATAATGAGAAATTGATTTCAGAAGGAAAATATAGTATAACTACAAATATATATGAGAGTGAGAAATTCAAAGTAACAAGCTAGTTCCATGGTTAAATTTGGGTCATTATTTGTCGTTAACACTTTGTATGTAGTTTTTCAATGCCTGTATAGAACTCTTACACCTGTGTTTTCTAATTTAAGGCTGTATAAGTAATCTACTAGGACTTTGGCTTTCATCAATATAATTAAGTTTCCAACTGATGAGGGCTAGCTATATTAGAAAAGTGGAGAGGAAATACAGTATGTTTGCTTAAGATGGAAAAAGTAAAGTAGTTTACAATTGGAAGCTCATAGCTCAAGCCTGCAATAAAGGACAAGATAAAGTTCTAAAGATGTTAAAAGTCCCCCATTTGAAATTATATTTTAGTTGAGCAAAATGTGCACAGTTAAAGTTAGGCATTTACTGTCTTATTATCCCGTATCCTATATCCAAGCGATATTTGTACACTTCTGTGCAGTCAAGTGATTCCTCCTCCTTTCCAAACAAAGCCTGAAATCAAAGAAACTTATATGTGTTCCAAAAAGTGTAAGTGCACTATTCAACTGAAAATTATTTAACGAGGTAGATTGTACTCGTTATAATGAAAATGGATTTAAGGTCATTCTTACCTTAATGCAGTTCTCTGAAGAATAGATTGTACTCGTTATAATGAAAATGGATTTAAGGTCATTCTTACCTTAATGCAGTTCTCTTAATTGTGGTTCTTTTGGCTGTATGCTAATTTGATCAAGTTATATTATGGTTGAATTTAGGCATTTCGGAAGGATGACAGACCTATGCTGCCTAGAAAGGAACTGTTTAAAAATACTCTTAGGAAGGCAGCTTATGCATGGAAACGGATTATTGAACTTCGTCTGTCAGGTGGGCTTTTTCTCTTGATATGGTTTTAGCTGCTTTTATTTCATAATACGAGTAAATTATAATCTTGTTCTTTTGGTGTTTGTTGTTGCAGAAGAAGAGGCATCTAAGCTAAGGTTTTTTGTGGATGAACCAGCTTATACCGATCTTCATTGGGTAGCTTCCTATTCTTATTTTCATTTCTGTTAGATAATGAATCTTTGATTTTACTTTTTGATAAGCTTATGATTCCTTCGTAAACCACACCTCTAATTGCAAAATGATCAGTCCTTGTCATTTGCTCTGTTTTTATGTTTAGGGAATGTTTGTACCAGCTTTAAAAGGTCAGGCAACTGATGAACAGCAAAGAAAGTGGTTGCCATTGGCTTATAAGATGCAAATAATTGGTTGCTATGCCCAAACTGAACTTGGCCATGGCTCCAATGTGCAAGGTCTGGAAACCACTGCAACATTTGATCCTCAAACTGATGAGTTTGTGATTCATAGTCCTACACTGACTTCAAGTAAAGTAAGTTACATGAAAGGAAGCTGTATACTTTTGACCTATTTACTAAATGAAGAGACATGTTGCTTTGTTTCCGTCTCACAATATTACTACACAGTGGAAGATCTATGCACAATCACACTCATTTTCATTTATTGATTTATCCAATCCGGTTCTTATTATCTAATTGTTTCATGAACAGTGGTGGCCTGGAGGACTTGGCAAAGTTTCCACACATGCTATAGTATATGCTCGTCTCATTACAGATGGTAAATACCATGGTGTTCATGGTATGTACAGATTGTCCCTTTCTATTGGTTCATATTGATGTGCAAGTATCTTCAATGACAGGATGATTCACGCCTTTTAGGTTTTATCGTCCAACTACGAAGCATGGAGGACCATAAACCATTTCCAGGAATAACTGTTGGTGATATTGGAATGAAATTTGGAAATGGGGCATACAACACCATGGACAATGGTGTACTGAGATTTGATAATGTTCGTATTCCAAGAGATCAGATGTTAATGAGGTATGTTTTCATCCAAACTTGTTTTGCTGTTTCTCTTTGACAATATAGTTCACAAAAAATTAACTCAAGTCTACATTCTGTTGGGGACTATCTAGTTGATGCTGCTAATCATTTAAACTACAAAGCTAATACATTTCTAAACAATCTAAAGAATTCATCCCTATTTTTGAAATGAAAATAGACAGTTTAAGATAAGTCGAGCAAACTCCAGGGCAGTTCTACATTGGAGTAAGACTTCAGACAGAATAAGAAGATAAAGTTGGAACACCGATCTTATAGCAATCTAATGTAAGGCATAATATTCTCTCATTTTATTCAAATTGGCAATGCTGATTCAGATGGGAGTGTAAACATACACTTTATAAGTTGTAGAAGTTGCTGAATGCTGCCTTATATCATTATGCTAACTTAGATTATTTCCGGAAGCAAGACTCTTGTACTAAAGAACATTTTCTTTTGGGACATTAAAAGAGAATTGAATCAATAAAAATTCAATGGAGATCTGAGAAAGTCGAAAAATTATCAAAACAATCCTTAATTTTCGAATTAAAAAAGATCAATAACAGACACTAAGATCTCTGAGGATATCCCTTTGAATAAAAGCTTCATTCTTCTTATGGAAAGCCTAACAACTCAAGCTAGCATTTGACCCAATTTTTTTTGGAACATTTCTGAATAGTAATTTTTTTTAAGATGTTAGTCACAAAATCAAAAAGTATAATTTTCTGGCGATGTTATTAAATGCTCCTTTGAATCTCAGGGTATCACAAGTGACAAGAGAAGGAAAATTTAAGCAATCCGATGTGCCACGACAGTTAGTTTATGGGACTATGGTATATGTTCGGCAACAAATTGTGGCAGATGCTTCTTGTGCTTTATCAAAAGCTGTTTGTATTGCTACTAGGTATAGTGCTGTACGTAGACAGTTTGGATCACAGAATGGTGGACCGGAGACTCAGGTAAAATGTTAGTTGTTCTCCTTAGTGTAGTTCTAGTTCAATTATTGTGGATGGTGTACCTTTTCTTCTGTTCTAAAATAGAATTATCGTTTTAAACATTGTGTGTAAGAATCAATCAGATTTTGTTGTTGGGGGGGGGGGGGGAGAGGTTAACTTGTTGCCATCCTCAACTTTTAATGTGTTAAATAATTCTAAACTGCTCCTCTTTTAGTCTCCAGTTTTGTCTTAAATCTCTATTCTTACTTGACTGATACTTTGATAGAATTGTTCTGTTGATTCTCATAAATTGGTCTGATTTTCAGGTTTATATATCCCAATACCTGTCCACTTTAATTAGCTTGCTCATATCTTCGGATAATAATTTGACTTGTTATAGTTTGTCTAGAATATGAAGCTTTAGTCGTATTAAGATGCGGGAACTTAACACCAGAAAATACTTGAACTGAAAGATGAAACCAAATGACGAGAAAGTTCCAGAAATTCCTGTCCAGCAATTTGCCTCTAATTCTGAATTTTTTTTCCTAGCCCTAACTATCGACTTTCATCATATGTAAATATTAACTAATTCAATATAAGACTGGCCAATAAGAGCCCTTAAAAAAAGGAGAAACTTGATTATATAGAATAGTAACTAATAACATAACTCCACTGCTGACCCAATCAGCTGCGCTTACATGCTGAATCCTATCAGGTACCTACATGGCTGTTGCTGAAATTATTTTCACATCCATCTGTTTCTAATACACATGGATCTATATTTCGTAAAAGATGTAAATGGGACTTATTTCAGATTTTGATGAAATGGTGGAACTCTTTTCAGCGACATATAATTGTACAAGTTCCTTATGCTTAAAGTGGACATGTTATTACAAAGCCTCACACCTGCTTGATCTATAGGTCATTGATTACAAAACCCAGCAAAGTAGACTTTTTCCTCTGCTGGCTTCTGCTTATGCATTTAGATTTGTTGGTGAATGGCTAAAATGGCTGTACACGGATGTCACTCAAAGACTGCAAGCCAATGATTTTTCAACATTACCTGAGGTTCATGCATGCACTGCAGGGTTAAAGTCCTTGACTACTACTGCCACTGCTGTAAGTATGAATTGCAGTATGTTTTCCTTTATGTTAAGTCTCCCTTTATGTATTTGTGCTATGGACGTGCTTTTGCATACTCGAATATTTGTATACAAGTTTCTTGAACAGAGTATAATGTAATCCTTTGTGGATCATACCCAGTATCTATAAATATTCCAGTTGCAACTGTTTTGATAACACATTTTATTTTGTTAATTCTCTTAAATTCGTGTTTTCTCTCTCAGGATGGAATTGAAGAATGTCGGAAGTTATGCGGAGGCCATGGTTACCTCTGCAGCAGTGGGCTTCCAGAATTATTTGCGGTTTATGTTCCAGCTTGTACGTATGAAGGAGATAATGTTGTTCTGCTTCTACAGGTAGTCTCTTCAGATATGTGCGTATTCATGTATTACATTTATGATCATGAGTTCTAATTTGCTTTTCTGTGCACAAGCATTTCTTGTGATAAATGACGCGTAAATATTTGGTCCAAGCATTGTGATAATTTGCACTAAAGTACTTGCCCTAATGCTTTTGTGGTAGCAACAATCTGTAAAAAATGATTGTTGGATTCACTTTTCCACTATTCATTGTTCTGTTCCCATTATATCTGCAGCATCTGTTTCTCATACAAATCAGCCGTTGATAGGGTTGAAGAGCATTAGTTGGACTAGGCCCAAAAATACCCTCAAGTAAACAAAACTAGGAACTTAATTAAATAAAATAGCAACTAATGATGTAAATCCAACTAATACTCCTCCAGCGCCTATGTACGGCCTATTCATATCAGTTTCTCATTTATTGCCCAAGTTTGCACCAAATCTGTAAGATGGAACTTGTGAAGCTGTTTGATGATTAAACATTTGCATATTATGTAGGCTAGTTTGAATTCCAAAGTTACATTTTGATACTGAGTTACGTACTCTGTTGAGAATGAAGGATGTCTATATGATAAGTTTTGACTAATTAGACTGCATATTTGCTGTAGGTTGCTAGGTTTCTCATGAAGACTGTATCCCAGATTGGAAGTGGCAAACAACCAGTTGGGACTATTGCTTATATGGGAAGAGTCGAACATCTGTTAAAATCCCGCTGCAGTGTCCAAAATGGTATCTGGCTTTCTTTTCCCCGCCCCCACCCCAAGCCTCAACCCCTTCTTTCCTTCAATTTAATTTTTATTTTTATTTATTTTTTTTTTATTTTCCCCCAATGTAATGTTCAAACCATGAAATATGGCATATTCTCTAACATCTATCTGGTTTATTTGAACTTTAATCTAGTCCAACAAGATTTCTTTTGAGTGCATCCTAATAAAATTTTTTGTCTCTTGGGAAGATTTAGTTTATTGAATTTATCTGTCATGTCTGCAGCTGAGGATTGGTTAAACCCTAGTAAAGTAATGGAAGCTTTTGAGGCAAGAGCTGCTAGAATGTCTGTTTCCTGCGGTCAAAATCTAAGCAAGTTCTCTAATCCTGAAGAAGGTACTCTTTTTCAATGTTAAATCGAGTCATTTAAATGCAACTAGGCTAGTAACCTATTGCTGATGAGGGTCCATATAAAAATAATATAAGAACTATTGTTTTTGCCTAAAGTTGAAGGTTCCTAATAATTGCTTATTAACATCAAGGTCTATGAAAGGATTAGTTAATTTTAGAGGTGGGAAGTTGTGTTTCCATATCAACATAATTATGACACCAACACAATTAGGATAAAATCAAACACAATACCATATAGGCTTCGTGCTAATATGGATCCTGAAAAATGAAATTTCTTGCTGACATGGCACAACAATTAATAGGGGGAGGGGGGGGGGGGAATACAACTGCCGAGACTTACAAGTTAATACCCAATAACATCTTGGACAATAAGGCAAGTTCAGTTCTCCGATGAGTAACAAGTGTTTCAGTAGTCCACTAAGTAACAAGTGTTCTCTTTAGTAAGCATGTCTATCATCAAATCATATAAAAACCAAAAACTCACTAAAATGAAGTTAGAAAGTTTAGTTCATCCAAGAATGTAATAATGAATTGTGATTTGTGTTGTTAACCTTATATTGTAAACTTTTAATCATCTAATGATACTTTCTAAATGATGTTTTATTGTAAACCATAAATAATGCTTGTGTTGCATTATTGGTTTATAGCCCTAACATTAAGTCATTAACCATGCTATATTTTTATGATTATGTACTATATTAACTTGATAATTATATAGTTACCTTGATTATGTTTTCTTGTTGCACTTAATGACTCACATTTTTATTATTCTTATATAATGTAGTGTAATTTATATACAGAATCGTATTTGTTTCATTTAAACCTATAATCTTACACTTCTAAATTTATTGCTCCTTGTTAAATGGTATTATACCATAAAACTTATGCTGATATTATATTTCACAGACTATTGTACTATTGTGTCTTAACATGATAACATGTCATTCTCAGAATTGTGTCGTTAAACATGTCGCATCCCTACTTAACAGGTTAAGGTGTCGTCGATCTTTTACTGATTAACAGGTTGATGTTAACTTGAAACAGAAAACGTGCGTTGCTAATAGGCTGACTCAATAATGACATACACATGACAGTGATCTGTTTTTTTCATGCGGGGCTACTATGTTGTGTCGAGAATTGCCACCCCTAGTCAATGTTGTAAATTGTAATTTAGCCTTAGTAATTGTAAGTAGGTCATACATAACTCAACTGGTCTTATTGATAGCCTACTAATTACTACACAATTCAATAGATTTTCTATTCTCTTTTTGTGTAAAACTCTCCTTAAACTATTATTATGACAGTTAACAAGTTCGTTTCTTGTAAACATGTTTAAAAAGTTGCCTTTTCTTTTTATATCAGGGTTTGCTGAGCTATCAGCTGATTTAGTTGAGGCAGCAGTTGCTCACTGTCAATTAATTGTGGTCTCCAAGTAAGACTTTTCTTCTGTTATTTATACTCAGTTTGATGAAATCTGCGCTACGCTAAAGTTATTCTTGTGGGCATTTAGTCACAGTTTGAATTCTGAAGACGGGTTATGTTTTTACAGATATTAGTATTTTTTTGGTTATTGACGAATTACTGTCTACATCAGTTTAGTCTCTCTAGCAACTAAAAATGTCATGTCTTCGTGAAAAAAAATTGGTTTAAGCCTTTATATCAATGTATTTTTTCAGTATATGTTCTCTCTTTCAATCCGGTATTCAGTAATGTGCTTTGCGCATTTTTATACGATGACCTTATTAGTGCCCACAAACCATATGCTCTTGCGGCCGCCTTGTGCATTGAACACACCTAATCTAAAGTTGCTGGCAAAAAGAGTTGACATGCTTACTTCAGAATTCAGATGAATCATTCATCGAGTGTTGTAAAATGAAAAACTCATCCCACCAGACATGTAATACTACTGGCCGTTATATAAATTGAAATCAGAAAATTTTGGAGTCCTTTTTTTTAACTTCCTAATGGTGCCTTTTTTACTGTGAGCATTTCCTGTAGATTTTTAATGACCCTAATTTATTTTTATTTTTTTGAGGAGAAATGACCCTAATTTATTATTGGTGCTTGCATCGACTCTTTTGCTGACATCAATCTGTGGTCATTTTAACTATATTTTTTTTTTCTCAAGTGATTGGAATTCAGTTAGTTGAAATGTTCTAAATGTTCTTGCTAGTTCTGTTAGTAATATTTATCGAAGAACTCGTGCCTCTCCTCTCCTGTAGGTTCCTTGAGAAACTGCAACAAGATATTGCTGGTGAAGGGGTGAAGCAACAATTACAAGCCGTATGTGGCATATATTACCTCTCCCTACTCCACAAGCACCAGGGCGACTTCCTCGCCACCAGCTACATCACCCCCAAGCAGGCTGCACTCGCTAACGATCAGCTCAGGGCATTGTATGCCAAGGTTCGTTTTCTACAATCGTCCTTTTTCTTACGCATCGTCTTCCACCACAAACTGCTGCATCCCATCTGTTCGACTTACTGTTTTCTCTTCTAGGTTCGTCCAAATGCCATTGCTCTGGTTGATTCATTCAATTATACGGACCACTTCCTGGGTTCTATTCTAGGGCGCTACGATGGAAATGTTTATCCTAACCTTTACGAAGCTGCATGGAAGGATCCTTTGAATGACACAGTTGTAGCTGATGGCTACCATCAGTACGTGAGGCCATTGCTGAAGCAGCAACTCCATAATGCTAAATTGTAGAAATGTTGTAGAAGATGCATTTAGAATAAAAGCGTGGAGTTATGACTACCAATAATTAACTTTGTTTCATGATTTAAAATGGAAATAAATATATACAAGTAAAATTGAGTCTCTTTAAGATTTGCATTTGTATGGTGATTATATATATGAGAATTTCGTCTCTAGCTTTGGTGCATTTGTTGAGAGCAGAAATATATATCTTCTGGGTGAAGTGAAGCGATTATGATTGCTTGTTCTTGATGGTTAAGTATAATTTTTTGTAACTACTCCATGTGACATGTTACTACTATGTTTGTTAAATCAAAAGACGCGAATGTCAAGATGGATACACCAAATTAGCTTTGTTTGTGCTTTTCCTATTATACTATTCATTCACACTGTTCAATTATATAAGCTAATTGAAATTTTCACGAGGATTAAAAAAATTATTGAAAAAGTAAATTATTGATGAAATTGGGGTCCAAAGATCGATGAGTCAAACCCGGAGTTGAATCGAGAGGTCAGGTTACATAAGATTGAGAGCCAAGAAAGCGCAAGGCTATTTTCAGGCATTGTCGGAAGAAATTGGAAGATGAAGATATCGGGAGTAAACGGTCAAGTTGGTGAACTTGACCAAGGTGCTCTGTGATTGATGTTTCGAAAATTGGGCTCTTGTTTGTGTAATTCTTTTATGTTTTATTTTATTTGGGCTCAGACTTTGTGGTATGTAATTTAATTCATTAGTTAAGCCCAATAGTTAGTATTTCTTTTAATTTAATTTCCTAGCCCAATTATAAGACCAAGTTCGAATTGGTCAAGGGATTAGCCCTAGTATTTAAGTCTTTGGAGAACACTATTTTCAGTAGATAATTTTGAATCAGAAATCTAATTGGTCGATTTGTCTCACTTTTCGTGCTTCGGTTCACGTTTTTCCATTGGTTCTTGGTAGAGTTTGTTGTTGGCAACTACAAGCTTGAAATCAACTGTCTCGTTCGTGATATCCAGTCGTATCCGGGTTAGACAAGCCACGAAGATTGCTCCACAGACGCGTTTCGGATTCAAGTCGATCCGGGGTTCGTTTCGGGTAAGTTCTTCATCCTCTCTTCGTTCCCTTCGTTTCCAGCCATCACGACCTTGTTCCATCCTCCATATACTGTCCATATCATCCATATATTCACGCCAAGTCCAAGATCTTCTCCCGCAAATTCGTTGTTCCCAAATTTTAACCTAAAATCGATCCAAAAGTCCGTCCCGTGCCAAATCTTGAACCCCTCGTGCGAATTGCCTGAATTTTGGATATGTTGTTTCTGACTTCAGTTTATAATTCGTGTTAAAATTTGAGCTTAATCGGAGTTGTTTTGCTATAGTTTCTGATCGAGTCTTCTGTTAGGGATTTAGTCTTCGTTTTGGCATTGTTTTGTGTTTTGTTCTTGTTTCTGTTCAATTTTCGATTTAGATCAGTATATTAGGTGTTTTAATCTCTTTTAGTTCAGTTTGTTATTGGATTGAATCAACCTTGTCGTTGACGTTGTTCGAGTCTTTGCTTCCGCGTAATTATTGGCCGTATCATAAATTTTGGTATCAGAGCCACGTCAGCTCTTGCTGGTCGTGGTTCAATCCGAATTGGTGCGACATTCTAGGGGCAAAAGTAATCGACTAGTTTAAAAAAAAAAAGAAGAAAAGAAAACGTAAAAAAAAAAGAGTAGAAGTCGAAGCCCTAGAATTGTTGAGTTCTGAAATTTTGTTGGTTTGCATCTTGGTCATCTTGATTGCAGTTTGTCTATTTCCTTCTTTCAGTCGTGTGTCTTCTTTCTTGGGTAGAGTTATTGTCCTTCGTCGACTAACGATTGGGGACGTCGTATTGCATTTTATTTTTCGCCTGTTTTTGAAGTCTGGGTTGTCGAATCTTTGGTGGCTTAGATATTCGGTCATCTTGGTTTAATAGGATTAATTTGTGTTGTCCTAGTTCTATTAGGATTTGGAGTTATTGCTTTCTTGATTTGGCTCAAATTTGTTTCCTTATTTGAAGTGAAGTCAAATTCGTAACAACTTTCCATCTTAAATTCATCCACTTCCTTCTGATTTTCGGCATTCCTTATCTATTCCCTTGCATAACCGAGCATCCTACAGTCCTTGGTACCGGAAATCCCATCCCAATTCATTTCCTTTCCAATTTTCGGATTTTTTTCATCTTTACAATACAACTTTTGCTCCCAAAGCCCGATTTTTGCCCAAAATACCATTCCGGAAGCGGAACGACGCTCTGAGCAAGACTCACAGATTTGCTGTGACATATAGGCTTTTTTGGCCAAATTCCTTCATCTTCTAGGTGAAATCGCCCTCCGAACTTTTTCGGTTTTTCTGATTTTTGAATTTTTTTCTTGTTTTTTTGTTCAAGCCCTTTCTCCTACACCCCCACCTTGCCTTTACTTCCCATTACAGCCATCTTCTTGGTTCCATTGCTATCCCGTGGTTCTCTGGAAGTCAAGTCCGAGCTCTTGACTAAACCTAAAGAGTTGACGATAGATACTAACGGAACATTTTGTGCAGTTTTTTACAGTTTCCATTTTTTTTTTCTTCATACTTATACACTGAGTGACATACACGAGTGGTAAAAAAATCTGAGAGAACAAACGAGTGATTGTGAGGAACTGTGAGGTCCCTTTTTATTTCTTTACGTTTGTTCACCGTGTGTTTAATGGATTCAGGAAAGTCACCGCAGTTTTCAGGCACCCAGTCAGATTGGGATGCCAAGTACCACTTTGATGCTTTGAGTGGTCATGTACAGGGCCAGATCAGAGAAGTTCAGAACACAATGGCACAATTGTTGGCCAAATTTGAGGAATTCAAGATACGATCCACGGTTCGTACACCACCACGTGCTAATAATCCACGCCAACTCCCCGCTAATCGAGAAGATGAGTTCGAACCGCATGAAGAAGTATCCGAGTCGAACACTTTGAGGATGAACGAGTTGAGGATAATACGGCTCGGTTCTTCCCGCCTCATAGGGACGAGAAAACGGCTTTGCGGCTCGAGGTAGAGGCCGGGGTCGTGGTGATCAATTCCGGCCACGTTTCCGGGGAGCTCGTAGGAATGTCTACCCGAGCAGCCTAGATATGGTAATGCAGATGGTCTTCTCAACAACATCAAGACCACCATTCCGTAATTTGACGGCAGACATGATCCGGATGCCTATTTAGATCGGGAGCGTAAAGTTGACAAGATTTTCGAGTGTTATGACTTCCCGAGCCTAAGAAAGTGCAGCTAGCTTCTCGAGTTCACCGGATATGCAGCAACTTGGTGGGAGTTTCGGCAGAATAGGCGCGTAAGAGATAGATATCCTCTCGATTGACACTTGGCAAGAAATGAAAGATGTGATGAGGGCGCATTCATTCCAAGACACTATGAGAGAGAATTGGAGAAGAAGCTCACTCAGATTCGTCAAGGGACCAGATCAATTGAGGAATATCACAAGGAATTAGAAACAGCATTGAACCGGGTTGGGAAAGAAGAGACATTGATTGCTACACTCAACCGGTACATTGAAGGAATGAACCCTGATATTGCTTGCGAAGTCGAATTGAGGGACTTCAATTCTGTTGACGCAATGGTTCATTATGCATCTATTGTAGAACGGCAGCTCAGAGATGGACGTCGTCGATCCTTCCAGTCGACGCCTGCTAGGACCCCTTGGGTTCGAGGTGACTCTTCCACGCCTAGGACAGCCCCTACTCGTCCTCCTAGCCAGCCCACACAGGCCGTTCGCCGTTCTGAGCAGTCTGCACCACAGCCCTCTCGCAGACCTGACTACGCTTCGCCTGCACCAAACAGAAATGCCCAGAATCGTCCTATGCAGTCTAGTCAGCCTCAGAATGGTACTCCAGGAAGAACACGTGACGTACAGTGTCACAAGTGCAAAGGATGGGGACACTTTCAAGCCCAGTGTCCAAATCGCCGAGTTCTCATCATTACCGAGCAGAATGAGTTAGAATCAGCTAGTGAAGATGAACTCGATGATCCAGTTGAAGCAGTAGACGCCGAACAGCCCCTTGAAGAGTCCACCGGCGTCGAAGTTGAAGATGCAAAACCGAAGCAGACTTACCCTAGTCTTGTTTCTATTCGAGCTTTGAGCCTTTTCCGAGAAGAACAGAACGATCAGCGTGAAAACATCTTCTACACTCGTTGTTCGGTTCTAGACAAGACATGCTCGATGATCATAGACAGTGGAAGCGTTGTGAACGCTATCAGCCAGTATGCAGTAGGAAAACTGAACCTGATTCTACAGAAGCATCCCAAGCCTTACCGTCTACAGTGGTTGTCTGACCGAGGTGAAATCCGAGTTGGATATCAGGTACATGTTACATTTTCAGTTGATAGATATACTGACACTGTTTTATGTGACGTTATCCCTATGGATGCGGCACATATTTTGCTTGGTCGTCCTTGGCAGTTTGACAGGAAGACGATACATGATGGATTCGCCAACACTTATTCTGTGACTAAAGATGGGCGGACCACCAGATTATGGCCATTGGCGCCTAAGGATGTTGCAGAAGACCAGAAGAGGATGCAAGAGAAGTTCAAGGAAGAACGGGAGAAGAAGAAATCAGATAACACGACCACGCCGTCTCCTAGCCCTACAATGAGTTCGGGTGATCCCAAGTCTTCCAAGGCAGCCTCTTCCACGCCTAAAGGGTCTGCTAAGTCCGTTCATGCCACTCCATCGAGTTCCAGTGCAGTCAATTCAGAACCAGTGCACAAGAACTTGTTTATTAGTGCAAAGGGAGTACAGAAAGCAATCCGAGCTGGTAAGCCTATCGTTCTAGTTACTTTTAAGGCTAATGATACTCCTGATATTGTTATTCCTTCTATTTTGCAGCCATTGATGGAGGAGTTTAAGGATGTATTTCCAGAAGAGATACCAAGTGGTCTACCGCCTATTCGGGGAATAGAGCACCAGATAGACTTCCAGCCTGGCGCCGTTCTTCCCAACAGACCAGCTTACAGGACCAGCCCTGAGGAGACCAAAGAAATAGACCGACAAGTTCGGGAGTTGCTGGAGAAGAAACAGATCAGAGAGAGCATGTCGCCATGTGCAGTCCCTGTGATCCTAGTGCCGAAGAAGACAAATGATTGGCGTATGTGTATGGACTGCAGAGCTATCAATAAGATCACGGTAAAGTATCGTTTTCCCATTCCCAGGTTAGATGATATGCTAGATGAGTTGTCTGGAGCGTCTGTTTTTTCTAAAATTGATTTACGTTCTGGGTATTTTCAAGTTAGAATGTCTGAAGGGGATGAGTGGAAAACTGCATTTAAGACTAAGCATGGTTTGTATGAATGGCTTGTGATGCCTTTTGGACTTACTAATGCTCCTAGTACTTTTATGCGTTTGATGAATCATGTGCTGCGTGATGTTATTGGGAAATATGTTGTAGTTTACTTTGACGATATCCTTATCTATAGTACGTGTGTTTCTGAGCATGTTAGACATCTTAGGCATGTTTTTGAGTTGTTGCGTGATGCTAAGTTGTATGCCAACTCCGTCTAAGTGTTCCTTTTGCATGGATGAGGTTATTTTTCTTGGTTTTGTTGTTAGTAGTCGTGGTGTAGAAGTTGATAGAGCTAAGGTACGAGCCATTGAGGAATGGCCAACACCTAAGTCTAGTTCTGAAGTTAGGTCTTTCCATGGTTTAGCTGGATTTTACCGTCGTTTTGTGCGTGATTTTTCATCCATTGCTGCACCGTTGACTGAGTTGAGTAGGAAAGACAAGAAGTTTGAGTGGGGTAAAGTCCAAGAGCATGCGTTTAATTTGTTGAAGTCAAAATTATGTAATGCTCCTGTTTTGGTTTTACCTGACTTTGCTAAGACATTCGAGATCGAGTGTGATGCCTCGGGTATAGGCATTGGTGCTGTTTTGATGCAGGATAGGAAGCCGATCGCCTATTTCAGTGAGAAGCTGAATGGAGCAGCCCTTAGGTACTCTACGTACGACAAGGAGCTGTATGCATTGAAGAGGTCTTTGGAGACTTGGCAGCATTATCTGAGACCGAAGGAGTTCGTGATTCACACTGATCACGAATCACTGAAGCACTTGAAAGGGCAGCAGAATTTGAATTCCAGACATGCCAGATGGGTTGAATTCATTGAATCTTTCCCATATGTGATTAAGTACAAGAAAGGTGAGGAGAACGTGGTTGCTGACGCACTTTCTCGCAGGTATACCTTATTTTCTGTGATGCATGCCCAGTGCTTAGGGTTAGAGAATTTGAAGAGTTTTTATGCATCTGATCCTTACTTTGGTGATATTTTCGAGAATTGTCAGTCTAGGTCTAGATCTGTTGATTCATTTTATGTGACTGATGGTTTTCTGTTTAAAGATGCGAAGTTGTGTGTTCCTACTTGTTCCATGCGAGATTTACTTGTGTTAGAGTCTCATGCTGGTGGTCTGATGGGTCATTTTGGTGTTGCTAAGACTTTGAGTTTATTGCATGAGCATTTTTATTGGCCTCGCATGAAGAGAGATGTAGAGAGAATCTGTGCTAGATGTATTACATGTAGAAAGGCTAAATCTAGTTCTAGTCCATTTGGTTTGTACACTCCACCGCCCGCACCATCTGCACCTTGGATTGACATTTCTATGGATTTTATTCTTGGTTTACCTAGGTCTAAGTCTGGCAAAGATTCTGTGTTTGTGGTTGTAGATAGGTTTTCCAAAATGTCTCATTTCATTGCATGCAGAAAAACTGATGATGCTGTTCATGTTGCTAATATGTTCTTTCGTGAAGTAGTTAGACTGCATGGCATGCCTAGGACTATTGTCTCTGACAGAGATACTAAGTTCTTGGGACATTTTTGGCGTGTTCTTTGGGGAAAGTTAGGTACTAAACTTTTATTTTCTACTGCATGTCATCCTCAGACCGATGGTCAGACTGAAGTAGTTAATAGGACTTTAGGTACTTTACTTCGTGCATTAGTGAAGAATAATTTGAAGTCATGGGAAGAGTGTTTACCTTTTGCTGAGTTTGCTTATAACCGTGTTGTACATTCTTCCACTAACATGTCTCCGTTTGAGGTTGTGTATGGTTTTAATCCCCTTACTCCTACAGACCTTATTCCTTTGCCTATTGATCATCTTTCAAGTTTGCAAGGTTCTCGTAGAGCTGAACAGGTTCAAGAGATGCACAAGAAGGTCAAGGACAGGATCGAGCTTCAAGGCCAGAAAAACGCAACCAAGGCTAATGCACATCGCAAGCAAGTGATATTCAAACCAGGCGATAGGGTTTGGATCCATTTCAGTCCAGGGCGCTTCCCTAACTTGAGGAAGTCTAAGTTGATGCCTCGAGGAGATGGACCGTTTACTGTCGTTGCCCGAGTCAATGACAATGCCTACCGCATTGATCTTCCAGGAGAGTATAAGTGTTCTAATACTTTTAATGTCTCTGATTTATCTCCTTTTCCTGTAGATGATTTCGATGTTAAGGAAGAGCCGAATTCGTGGACGAATTCTTTTCAGCAGGGGGGGAATGATGAGCTGGGGTCCAGCACTGATGAGTCAAACCCGGAGTTGCAACTGAGAGGTCCAGTTACAAGATTGAGAGCCAAGAAACTGCAAGGCTATTTTCAGTGCATTGTCCGGAAGAAATTGGAAGATGAAGATATCGGGAGTAAGCAGTCCAAGTTGGTGAACTTGACCAGTGCCCAGGATTGATGTTTCGAAAATTGGGCTCTTGTTTGTGTAATTCTTTTATGTTTTATTTTATTTGGGCTCAGACTTTGTGGTATGTAATTTAATTCATTAGTTAAGCCCAATAGTTAGTATTTCTTTTAATTTAATTTCCTAGCCCAATTATAAGACCAAGTTCGAATTGGTCAAGGGATTAGCCCTAGTATTTAAGTCTTTGGAGAACACTATTTTCAGTAGACAACTTTGAATCAGAAATCTAATTGATCGATTTGTCTCACTTTTCGTGCTTCGGTTCACGTTTTTCCATCGGTTCTTGGTAGAGTTTGTTGTTGGCAACTACAAGCTTGAAATCAACTGTCTCGTTCGTGATATCCAGTCGTATCCGGGTTAGACAAGCCACGAAGATTGCTCCACAGACGCGTTTCGGATTCAAGTCGATCCGGGGTTCGTTTCGGGTAAGTTCTTCATCCTCTCTTCGTTCCCTTCGTTTCCAGCCATCACGACCTTGTTCCATCCTCCATATACTGTCCATATCATCCATATATTCACGCCAAGTCCAGATCTTCTCCCGCAAATTCGCTGTTCCCAAATTTTAACCTAAAATCGATCCAAAAGTCCGTCCCGTGCCAAATCTTGAACCCCTCGTGCGAATTACCTGAATTTTGGATATGTTGTTTCTGACTTCAGTTTATAATTCGTGTTAAAATTTGAGCTTAATCGGAGTTGTTTTGCTATAGTTTCTGATCGAGTCTTCTGTTAGGGATTTAGTCTTCGTTTTGGCATTGTTTTGTGTTTTGTTCTTGTTTCTGTTCAATTTTCGATTTAGATCAGTATATTAGGTGTTTTAATCTCTTTTAGTTCAGTTTGTTATTGGATTGAATCAACCTTGTCGTTGACGTTGTTCGAGTCTTTGCTTCCGCGTAATTATTGGCCGTATCAATTATACAGTAAAAGTTGAATAAGAATATATTAGTAAATGAGTTAAAAAAAACATTATTTCCTCCGTTCATGATATAAAGTTTCATTGTGTGCTGGAGATAGAGATTAAAAAAGATGTTGGAGTTATTGTGAGTGGAATAAAAGTATAATTTGAAGGGTAATGTTAAAGTTACAATTTGTGGAAGAAAAATATAATTTGTAGGAATAAAGGTACAATAAAGTGTAATTTGTAGGAATAAAAATAGAATTTATAGGGTCCATCAATGACAAAAATAGATAAATAGGAGAGAATGGAGGGTGTGATAGTATAAAAAATTGAAGGAGGATTTTTTTTGTGGACAAATATAAATGAATAAGTAGGATTTTATATCGTGAACGGATGAAGTACTTTTTATGGAAATATGCCTATATATTTGGGACGTCCGGAAAAGGAAAATAAGTTTATATAACTGGGACGAGGGAGTATCAAAGATATGGATACATGGTGTCTTTAAAGAGGACCAATTTTTTTATTTTTTATTTACATTTTTTTTTATCAAATCAAAACGAATGAGGGATGGATAAAGCTATAAAAAAAATTGGCATTTAGAGTATGTCGCTTTTGGAAAATTGTCGTCAATTCCTTCCTTCATACGTATGGTTTGATTCTTCGTTAAAGAAGAAATAAAAGAAGAAAAAAATCTGTTGGTTCAATTACCCTTTTTTGTTTCTTTTTCTTTTTCTTTTCCCGTTTTGTTCTTTTTAACTATAGAAGTTCCTTTTGTCAAAAAAAAAAAAAAATACTATAGAAGTTCCTAAGATGCTTAACTGGTCAAAGTTAGGGATGTAAACGGGTCGGCGCGGGGCCGGGTATTGCTTCCCCATCCCCATACCCGCTTCAGAATTCCGTCCCCGTCCCCGTCCCCATCCCTGTTTAAATCGGGGCGGGGGCGGAGCGGGGATTACCCGTCGGAAAAAGGATCCTCATCGGGTACCCGTTAGATAATTTATTTTATTTTTAATAATTTATTATAACAAAAAAATAATTTATTAGTAATTTATTAATAATTTATTTTTAATACTTATTAAAAATTTGTTAATAATTTATTTTTAATACTTATGAAGTTGTTTTCCATACCATTTGGTAATAAAATATCTACTTACAAAAAATTAAAAAAATTAAACAAAAAAAAAAAATCGGGTCGGGTTCGGGGCGGGGATCTATATCCCCGTACCCGACCCCGAAACCCGTCCCCGTCCCCGTCCCTGACCCCGACCCCGAAAAACTTCACCCGAACCCGGCCCATTAGGGGCGGGTACCCGCGGGGACCCGAACCCGTGGGGAAAATTGCCATCCCTAGTCAAAGTTGCATTATCTGGCAACTCTTATCCTTTTCTCTCAAGATGTGATGCTTGATTCTTGCTTACTACATCTCCATGTTGCACGTTAGGGAACCTTCATTTTCATCTTGAATTTCATTCTTGTATATTTCTAGCTCATATTCACTCCATAAATCTTACATATAATAAACACTCACTTCGTCCCGTTAAAAATGACTCATTATTTTGAGTACAAGATTTAAGGTGTAAAAGATAGGAAAATAGTAGGATTCACATTTTTTGAATGGTTAAATTTTGTCATTTTGGGAAATGAGCCATTATTAGCGGGACGTCCCGAAAAGAAAATCAAGTCATTATTAATTAAAGGGATGGCGGGAGTATTAATATTAATTACAATTATCTCTAATTAATTGAGGATGACAACTCAGAAATTTCCTTGAATTTGGAGCCCACACTTTGTCCTTGTTATCCGATGTCATTTACTTCCTCCGTCCACTATAAGTACAACATTTTGGATTCGATACGAGTTTTAAGAAATGGTTGGTAGATTGATTTTGATTGGAGAAATGAACTATTATAATAAATTGTTGTGAGGTTTAAAATAAGGGTAATGGGTGGAATTCTCCAAAATAGAAATTGCTATACTTACGTGGATATATATGCAAAAGAAAATTGCGCTATATTTATCGTGTACGAGGGAGTTTAACAGTTGCTAAACGCCGGAATGAATTAAACATAGCCTCAATAGTATTCATTCCAATTTCCGAAATAGGCATGAGAATTGGGCTGACATCTATCTATATATATTAAAACAAAATAGTGGAACAACTTTTAATTAGAAATCAATTTCAAATCAATTGGATGACGATTTTGTGAATTATATGAATTTCAAGGTCAGAAATTTTACTACATTTTCTGTATATTAATTATAATAAAAAATATATAATTTCACGTCATTTTTTTTAATATCCACGATGCACTACGGTTTTCTCAGAAATCTCTGCACCCTTCTAATTGGTAATTATGCATCTCTACACAATTCAATACGATTTAAAATATATATATATATATATATACTCATTTATAATGTACGCTTTGAAATAATTACTCATTTATATGATTTAATCATTTTGATTGATATGCATTATATTCATTTTCATTTTTAAATAAAATATTTTGATTATTCGAACTTATAACATATCTTTTATCCGTATATCGTATGGAGGGCAATACTATTTTGCCTTAAAAGCAATAGGTGGAAGACCACGTGTTCCTGTTTCTGATAAATAAATCATAAACGACAGAACTTAAACTAGGACATTATCATTATTTTATATCCGTTTTCCATGATAAAAAAATTTAAACTCTACATAAACCAAGTCATGTGCCCATATCTTTGTTAATTTAAATACTGAAGGATTATTTGGGTTAAAATACATTAATTTTATTTAATTTTTGTTTTTTTATGACCTTTAAAAATTATTTCTAAATACACGATTTTAGGATTCTTTGCAATTTTTTCATGAGTTGTGATTCCGGCGATTTATTTTATGATATGACTGCCGTTTTTTGACTGGTACGGTGATGTGGCCATTGAATTTGACATATACATTCACTTAATCAAGAAACGACGATGTTTCATCTCATTATCATTCAACAATATGGATAAAAACGATGTCGTTTCTTGATTAAATGGATGTGCACATCAAACTCTATGGTCACATCATTATACACGGTGAAAAAGGGGCAATCATGTCATAAATTAAATTGCAGGAATTACAAACCATGAAAAAAATTGCAAAGAATCTTAAGGTCATGTATTTAGAAACAACTTTTTAAATTTCATGGAAAAATAAAAAATAGAATGAAGTTTGTGTATTTAAAAATAATTTTCAAAGGTCATGGAAAAATAAAAAACGGGGTAAAGTTCACATATTTTAACCCAATTAAATATTGAAAAACTAATACTCCCTTCGTCCACGATAGTTGTTCTCTGCTTTTCTTTTTAGTCCCTCTACAAAAATTGTTCTCTTTCCATTTCTGTACACTACCCCACCACAAAATATTCTTTTTCCTCTACTCACAACACTACACTACACAACATATTTTTTTTCTCTACTCACAACCCACTACACCTAACTTTTATTAATCTCCGTACTTACCATTACTATTATCGTGGACGGAGGGAGCATGGGGTTTTCATTTCATTGGAATTAGTATATAAATATAGTTCCATTGAAAATTGGAAAATACTTTTTTAATTCAAAATTATATTGTTTGGAAATCTAAACATATATCCTGTCATACTTTTCAAATACATATGTTTTGACATGACAGAAAAAAAATTGTTTCCCATGTACATAACACGCCACACAAATATTCCTAAACAAGACAACAGCCTCGCTAAATATGATTTGACATCTATGGTGAAAAAATTCTTCTCTAATTTTACAAACACAATACTAATTTTCACTATTATCTTATTCTCCCAAAACTATTTCTTTCATGTTAAAATTCTAATTAATTCTCATTTCTCAACTAAATAAAATACCCCCTTAAACATCAATCGCATCAGCTCACTCAAAATCACTTTTAACTCTAAATATAGGTTAAAATAATAAAATAAGAGATAAAAAGTTCATCCAACAGATCTCCCAAATTAAGTAGACTCCACAAAAATATTTACACCTCTCTAAATTTTTCTTCAAATTTATACCTCTCTAAATCTACTCATATCCTCACAAATTGAGTTAGGCCTACAATTTTTATAAAATAATTAATGAAAAATAAGAGAACCACTATATGCATTGATAAAATAGAGGCTAGAAATAATATAAGAGGACCTTTACTAAAAATTTAAAAATAAAATTTTAAAAATTCTGCTGACAATACCCTAATATCTCCATCCTACAAAAAGCACGAGGGATGCCTCAAGCGCAAACACACACACACACATTCTCTCTCTCTCTCTCTAAATATATATATATATATATATATATATATATATATATATAGAGTGGTTCTAGTGAAAAGAGCCCTTAAACTAAGAAATAGGAATAAATCCCAACCCTTGATCCACAATAGATGGATGGCTAGATTTGAAGCGGGTCGGATCCGGGTCAAATCGGGTCGGACCCTGGTCAACGGGTCGGACCCGGGTCAACCCGTTGACTTTTCCGTTTTTTTTAATAAAGTGTGGTGCATCTCAATACACTATGTGGTGCATCTCATTTCATGTTGTGATGCATCTCATTACACAGTGTGTTGCATCTACACATTGTGATGCATCTCATTATACATGGTGGTGCATCTCATTACACATAGTGTTGCATCTCAAAATGCATTGTGGTGCATCTCATAATACATGGAGATTTATCTCATACACTATGTGTGTGTGTATAACTATATCAAAACGAAGGAAAATCATGAGGTGATTTGGTATGATGAAATCAAACTACATTCAAATCATTGTATTCATACCATATCAATAAGCAAGTGTTAAGAATTTTTTTTTTGTCTCCGCCTTCGGCTCCAATTTTAATTTATAGATAAAGATTGTGGCAACATTATATGTTTTTTAGCTCGCTCCGAGGCCTTCGGCTCCCCTCGCTCGACTCTTGAAAAAAATAAAAAATAAAAAAAGTGAAAAAGAATATTAAAAAATTAAAAATGGTGCATACCAATACACTTAGTGGTGCATCTCATTGCACAGTTTGGTGCATCTCATTGCTCAGTGTGGTGCATATCATCTGACTCTTAAAAAAAATTCGAAAAAAAAAAATTCGAAAAAAAAACCGAAAGTCTACGGGTTGACCCGGTCCGACCGTTTGACCCGGATCCGACCCGGATGGACCTGGGTCAGATTTGACCCTCCATCCCTTATAGATGTATGGTGGAGATCTATTCCTATTTCTTAGGTTAAGATCCATTCTTATATAATCCTTTTCCTATATATATTTATATATGTATATATAATACCAAACATATCACTTGTGCACTACTAGAAATCCAACACTCCACCACTAATGGATCAAGAACTCACCATCTTCCACTATATGCATGAATCCACCACCGCCGCCCTCGTCACCGCCGCCACCTCCACCACTTCCTCCACCTCCTCCTCCTCCGACGAGATCAACACATATGCATCCCATCACAATTCAAAACCTGCATCAATCAACAAAACCACGACGATTTCCACCAGATTAATAAATCATGCCAAAACAAATAACCACCCCACATACCGCGGCGTTCGGCGGCGGAGCTGGGGCAAATGGGTTTCCGAAATCAGAGAGCCCAGAAAGAAATCAAGGATATGGCTGGGAACCTTCGCCACCGCAGAAATGGCGGCGCGAGCCCACGACGCGGCCGCCATTGCGATCAAAGGCCGCTCCGCCGTCCTCAACTTCCCAGATCAGGCTGAGCAACTGCCACGCGCCGCCTCCAAGTCCCCCAAAGACGTCCAGGCCGCCGCCGCCAAAGCGGCTGAGCATGGCGGCTCCGGAAATCAACTCTCACCCGTGTCTACTACTTCTTCTTCTTCTTCTTCTTTTTCAGCTGAGGATGATGCCTTTACTGGTTTACCGGATCTTTTCTTGGGCGTCGACGGGCAGTACCATCACGATGGGTGGTTCTGCTCCGCTGCAGCGGCGGCGCCACCGTGCCTCGAGGCGGCCGGTAGTGAGGCTGTTCATGGTGAATTATTGCATGAAGGCTTTTTCTCGTGGGACTTCTCTTGAATTTTTTTTGGTGTACTTTCTAATAATTAATATAAACCTAAAACAAAGTAAGTTACATAAATTTATTTGCTTTTGTGTTGTATATATTTTAATTAATTTTTTTTATTATTGGTCATTTTTTTATTATTTTATTGGTCATTTTAATTTTTTGTAAACATTTATAACTCAGTATATATGTTTTTTGAGGGAAAAAAAAACAATTTCATTATTGTTTTTGTAAAAACTAATTAAAAGGGGTTCAATAATCAATTCCGTTCCATGTAAATCTAGTTTGTATGCTACAAAAAAAAAAACAAAAACAAAAACAAAAACAAAAACAAAAACAAAAACAAAAAAGCGCCGAACAATGAAGTATTAATTCCACACGAGATTCTCTATTGCCTCTATTACTTATGTTGAATTAACGACATGTGACAATCACTAAATTTAAGATTGTTTATTAGGATTTATTCCACACAATTTTACGGTACGTATATAATTATCTTCAAATCACTATATATTATTAATCTTACAGATGCAATAAAAAATGTCGAACCAATAGGCAATAACAGATCTGATCCGAAGAGAATGTACCTAGAGCTGAAAAAATTGGTCCAACCTAACAGACAGGGGTGAACAAAAAACACCGAAAACCGAAAATAAAACCGAACCAAATCGAAAAATAGAATTCGGTTTGGTTTGTTCGGTTTTTATTTTAAAAATTTTGATATATTTGGTTCGATTTGGTTTGATACTGTGACAACCAAACCAAACCGAACACCGAATTTATATATATATATATATATATATATTAATTTTTAAAGAAAATACTACTCCATCCGTCCACAATAAATTTGCCACATTGTGGATGACACGGGTTTTAATAATTTGTTGGTTGATTGTATTGTGAGTGGAATAAGGGTCCCATTTTTATATAGTTTTAAATTGTGTTGTGAGTGGAAAAGTAAGTGAGGTGTGTAGGGTCTATTACCATAAATGGATGTGACAAATTTTTTGTGGACGGAGCACAAAGGAAATTGTGACAAATTTATCGTGGTCGGAGGGAGTATTATATAATTTATACTAAAATACATTATGCGTCCTCCATATGAACTCTGAATTCTAAAACCTATCTCGCTCTTTCCTCCCTTCCATTGATTTAGAATATTTAAAATATTATCATTTTATTGCATTAGAACATATTTTAGTTGATCTAGGATGAAATATTTAGAACATATTTTTGTTTGATTAATTCAATTTGTTTGGTTTGATTTTAATTTTTAAAAATTCGGTTAGTTCGGTTCGATTATTCAGATTGTTTGGTTAGGTTTGATTTTAATGTTTAAAAATTTGAATTATTCGTGAAATCAACACTACAAAAAAAAACGCGCTTTACCGACGGAATAATTCCGTCATCGTTACCAACAGAACACTGACGGAATAATTTCATCATCGTTACCAACAAAACACCGACGGAATTCTGTCGGCAAATTGCTATCAGCTACAACGGACAAGTTTCCGACGGAATAACAACGAAAATTTGGTGGCACTATCCACTCTAATATCATCAAAAGAATACTGACACAATTTTTACCGACGGAAATATAAAATTTAATAAAATAAAATTAATTTACAGACGGAAAATACCGTCGGTATTGTTTTACTGAATAAAAATAAAAATTTAATTGGATAATTGACTTTACCGACGGAATAATTTAGATTTAATAAAATAATTGGAATCGTTCCGTCGGTATTCCGTCGGTAATGTTCTATTTACCAACAGAATCGTTCCGTCGGTAATTACATATAACATTTTTTATGTTTATTATATGATTTATAGTGAAATTTAAACGAATTTGATTTAATTATCATGAACTTACTATAGCTAGTATTACCGACGGACTTCCGTCGGTAATCCGTTGCTAGTCTTCAGGAACGAAATCAACGTCGACTTGCCGACGGCGGCTGCTGTCGATATTTCGTCGGTATATTTTGCCGACGGAAGATTTCCGTCGGTAAATATTTAGCATCGATTCAGATCGCCACAGTATTGTTCAGTCGGTAACTGGTTTACCGACGGAATATGAGCTTTTACCGATGGAATTTTCATCGATAAATAGCATTTTTTTGTAGTGCAAACCAAATAACCGAATGCTCATCCCTACTAACAGACCGATCCGAAATACCCGAAAAAATGTTGAATTGAGCTCATGAAATAGATATTTAAAAAAATGAGTTTATCATGTCGTCAAATAGCCACAATGGATAGTGAAAAAATAAATGTTGTCAAAAACTTAAGTTGTTATAAATTTTAGCAGATTTTAAATTATACCCTTAATTTAAGGTTTTTGTTCAATTATTTCATTTCAGTATATTTCTCTCCCTTTTATCTTTCTGTTTTTTATTCTCTCAAACGTAATCTCTCTCTCTCTGCTACTACCAAAATGGATTCTGCCCTCCCCCACCGTCCGCCGCCGCCGCCGCCTACTCTGCCCTTCCCTCCGATCTGAAGATCCACCCCAGCTACTCCTCCTACGACGACTACCTCCTCTCCGATCTGTAGCGCCGCGACCTCATTTCTACCCGCCGATCTGAACTTAAGTTTTTGACAACTTTTATTTTTTACTATCCATAGTGATTATTTAACATTTTTACTCTAAAAAAAGGGGGTCTAAATAGCCTACCCCGGTAAACCTGATATATTTTCCTACTATATACTAGTATATTATATTTTATTATTTTTTAATGATTCGACTAAAGACGGAGCCTTCATATGGTGGAAATGTTCAGAATTAGTCTGGCATAACTGGTTGCTAATAAAAAAATATAGTTTTAACATAGAATTAAGAGGCAAAATTTGGGATAACCAATATAGATAGTGGAAATTAATAGTTGGCCACCAACTTTATTTGTAGAAATTCTGGCCAACTTTTAGAAATTTGGACCAATTTGCCCTTGGAACCACTATTAACCATCCATCTACCCATTTCATTTTTCATTTTTCAAATTTCAGATTCTGTCTCTCTCTAGAAATCCTATTTTTCTCCATTTCTTCCGTCGCCGCCGTCGTACTTTCATTTTGCCGTCGCCGCCGTCGTACTTTCATTCCGCCGCCGCGTCGTCGTACTTCAATTCCCTTCCGCCGCACCGTCTTCGTACTTCCAGTCCAGTCCGCCGCGCCGCCTTGAACTTTCACATTCTGCCGGCCATATTCCAGATCTGTCGCCGCACCAGATCCGGCCATATTCACAGCTTTCTCTCCGGAATCCATGGCGTCACATTCCAGATCTAATGTCATGGATGGTGTTCGTCTTTGGTCAACAGCATCCTGGTATGCCTTGGAACGCCTGGTACGAATGCAACGTATTCGTACCAGGTGTGCCAAGGCATACCGCGCTTAGACTTGGCACACCTGGTACGAATGGTGTGTATCCGTACTAGGTGTGCCAAGTCTAGGCGCGGTATGCCTTGGCACACCTGGTACGAATACGTTGCATTCCGGTGTGCCAAGGCATACCGCGCCTAGACTTGGCACACCTGGTACGAATAGTGTGTATTCGTACCAGGTGTTCCAAGTCTAGGCGCGGTATGCCTTGGCACACCTGGTACGAATACGTTGCATTCGTACCAGGTGTGCCAAGTCGCGACGCGCGGCTGACGTGAAAAATGCAGGAATAACACATATGCACGAAGAGGACGACAAGAACATGACAGACTAGATCTAGAAAACTCAATTAAAATTAATACACTAAATTCAAAGCTGATATTTAGATTAAAAACCATCAATCTACAATACAACCATCAAACAAGCAAATTTCCAAAATACAAGATACATTCTTACGATCAAAGCTACATTACAACCATAAAACCAACAACCTACAATACACTATCAAAGAACAAATTTTCAGATGGAGATGATATGATGACCGGAGAAGAAAGTCGCAAAATAGAGGAAAGTTGCATCGGCGCCGGAGAGATTGGCCTTGTTGAATTTCTTCAGATCTGTCGAGAAATTCTGTAGTTGAGAGAGAATCGTGGAACTCAAAGACAGAGAGAGAAAATACATAGATCTAGATCTAGATCTGGATGTTAGACGGCGCCACTTTGTAAGGAAGACGACGACAGAAGATGCAGACGGCGCCGGAAGTTGTAGACGGCTCGACGGAAGACGGAAGGGAGAAGAATGATGGAGATGAAAGAGAAAATTTTTGAATCTGAAAATGAATTCTGAAAGAGAACCGTGAATAGCATATTTGTCAAGATTATTAGGGGTAATTTGGTCCAAAATCCTCAAAGTTGGCCAGAATTTCTACAAAAAAAGTTGGTGGCCAACTATTAATTTTCACTAACTTTATTGACTGGTCAACATGATTAACACTAGAATTAATATATACTCCATATAGAAAAGTTGATAGCTCAAAATTCTATACAGCCAAATATAGAAACCCAAATACGCGGCATTTTAAAATGGGGTAGTTTCATGAAAATACATGAACTTTTAGCCAATTTTTATTTTTTTCACAAACTTTTAACTTTTTGTGATAATATATGTATTTTGGGTTAGTCTTCATTTTTTCCACGAACTTTTAATTTTCTGTGATAATACATGAAGTTTGGTCCGATTTCAATTTTCCCACGATCCTCATTTTCGCTCAAATTGAAGTTAATCTGTCGCTTATGTGGCAATCAAGAGTGTGCAGTCTTTTCGTCCGATGGATAAATTAAACGACCTCATCTTTTAGTCTCCATAAACCATCGCTTAATCCCAAAATTAACATTCCTATTTAATTGTTTTGTTAGAGTTTAGGGTGATATTGTTAGAACCGGCGTACACGTCCTTTTACAATATGAAACAAGAAATGTTGGATAATAAGATTACAAAATAAACTAAATAGAAATTACAATATAAAATAACAAACTCAAATGATAAGTCGAGTCGAATAAATCCTTCTTTGCCCAAATAGATGGAGACAACAGAGGCAACCACAAAGGCAACGATGGGGCTGCCTGTTTGCTCAAACGGATAGTAGACAAAGAAGCCATTAATGATTGACTCGTTGATCAGAACGGTGGACGACATCCTCAAGCAAAGGTTTAAGAATTTCGAAAATTATTTGTCAAATTTATAGTCTAAATTCTGATCTTCTTGTCCAAACTCGAACAAGCAACCTTTGTAAATTATTTCGCCTTCTTTCACGAACGTGTAGACAACAGATTTCTTCATCTTGCAATTGTTAGAACCGGGTACACGTTTCGTGAACTATTACAAGGAAAATATGAACAAACAAAAGCATAAATTTGGACTAAAAATTAGAGATAAGAATAACAAGAAATAGACGTATTGAAATACAGAAAATATAGATCAAACTCTTGAATAAGTCGAGTCGAAGGAATCCTTCTTGGTGCTTGACTCGTTGACCGGAATGGTTGACGACATCCTCAAGCAAATGGATTAGTTTTGAGCTTATTGATAAAAATTATTAGTTTAATCTCGATCTCCTTCAAACGGACGTGCAGCGTAGTTCTTTGTCTTGCGATTGTTAGAACTGGGTACACGTTTCGTGAACAATTACAAGGAAAATATGAACAAACAAAAACATAAATTTGGACTAGAAATTGAAGATAAGAATTACAAGTAATAGAAGTATTGAAATACAGAAAATATAGATCAAACACTTGAATAAGTTGAGTCGAAGGAATCCTTCTCCCCGCAAGACGAAGAACGCCCCGGTAGTGCTCTTGGATTGGCGGTTCATCCCCAAAAGTGAAACGACTTCGTCTCGACGGATGTAGCACCACAATTCTGCGAGCTCCGGCGAACTAGACAAGAACGAGAACTAATCCGACAAATGAAATGCTATGAATTTTCGTGAGGAAAGGTGTGCAAATTTTCTGATACCAAAACCATGCAAATGAGATGGTATATATAGGCAATCTCAATGTGGAAAATTAAAGCCAATTAATGCATTAATTAGCCAAAATGGCCGTTACATAGGTTACAACATAAATAGCCATTAACCACATATTTAAATCTGGGCGTTACACCTTGACCACAATAAAGGCTTCCAAATTCGTCAGTTTCATTTTTTGAAACTTATGTGATTCTTATAGATTTAATTCATTGCAATTCCATCCAATATAACGGAAGAATTTAAAAATCTCCAAAATAATAGATAGAAATACTGCAAATAGAGCCATTGCGACACCCATCAATGGAGTCGTTCCCCGCCGGGAGATACTTTACCATATTCTGAATTAATTCAACGGTTTTAATAAACTCCCTACGGTAGTTCGTCTCGGACCCGATCTAGAACTGTTCTCAACAGTTTGTGTATTTTTCAAATAGAAATTTTAAATAAGTCGTATCTTGCTCAGACCAATAAATAGAGCTGAAGTTATAGTTAAAGCCACTAGTAGAAAACCGAAATAACTAGTTATAGTAAGCATGAAGGGGCTAAATGAAATCTGGTATTTTTATACATATGTTTCTAAAGCATTTACCTAAGTTTTCATTTTCCTAAAACAGGAAGATATACAAAAATACCAATTGAAAGAATAAGTTCAGATCAACTGAACCATCTGTATGGCCAAACGGATAGCTCCATCTGAAACACACATACCTGCTGGGCCAAACGAATTGGGCTCCATCTTGTTCTAATTGGGAAGTGTAGTTTCCCTACACCAACACCCATCTTCGGCATACAATATCTCACTCACCGAAAATCGATTTTGAGACGAGTATACCACGTTTATCTACTCACATCGTAGATTAACATCTAACAATGATTTTACTTGAATAATAAATATTTAATAAAATAATTATTATACAAAAATGGTTTATCAAAACCAAATTTCCAACAGATATTGGGACAAAAATTTCTCCATATTTCTTCTATCAAGACATTAACGAAGAAGAAGACATTAGCATATGAATTTGGTGGGAAATTCTATTAAGGGTGTACATGCAGTACACCCACCTCTCACATGAGAATATTTTAATAATATAAATTATATTATTAAAATATTCTCATGTGAGAGGTGGGTGTACTACATGTACATGTAGGATAAAATTTCTCGAATTTGGTTTGGGTAAAAGATTAATGGCAAAATTGAGAAACTAAGAAGAAATTTTGAAGGAGACATCACTCTTGTCTTGATAGGAGAAATATTGAAAAAATTTTCGCCCAATATCACCCTAAACTCTAGCAAGACAATTAAATAAGTATGTTAATTTTGGAATTAAACGACGAAGTATGAAGATTCAAAAACGAGATCGTTTAATTTAGCCGTCGGACGAAAAAACTGCACACTCTCAATTGACACGTAAGCAACATGTCAACTTAATTTGGGCAAAAATGAAGATCGCGGGATAATTGAAATCGGACCAAAGTTCATATATTGTTACAAAAAATTAAAAGTTCATTGGAAAAATGAAAGTTGACCCAAAGTTCGTGTATTATCACATAAAATTGAAAGTTCGTAGTAAAAAATGAAAATTAGCCCAAAGTTCATATATTTATCACAGAAAATTGAATGTTCGTGGGAAGAATGAAAGTTTGCCCAATGTATATTTATGAAATTAACCCTTCAAAATTCTCTAAAGAACAAAAATCATTATTCTATTAAAATTTCCAAACTCTAAAGTTGAGTATTGAATTTGAGTTCAATCATCCAACGGTGGATAAAGCTAAAAAGAATGGACCTTGTTTTTGTCATTACCCCTTTACTCTGTATATGTGATGTGATGTGAGAATCTATTTGCCGAGACTCCAATCCATGTTATTCCTATTACGTTTTATCATATTTTACATGCTATGCTACAATGTTTTTTTTTTTTTTCATGGCTGCCTCTCGTGCTCCTATTAATTAATTATACAGTAACATAAAATATCTTCTATACCTTTTATTACAGGGAGAAGTAGCAAATACACTCTCAACATATACATTCCTATCATATTTACCTTTTTATTTTTTAATTTGGAACTGTCAGCACCCGAACGTGCCATAAATAATGCAACCCCATCGCCTCTAATGGATGACTAACACCGTTAACAATTTTTTTTAATTTTTAATTTTTTTTATTTTCTATAATTAATTGACTAACAACACCGTTAATTTTCTATTTTCTTATTGTATTCTTATTTTTAAATTTTCTATATTCTTATTTTGTCCCTCGTGGATTACTGTTTATAAGTTTTTATTTTTTTATTTTCTACTTTTCTTATTGGTGTTTTCTGAAAAGATATATATAGTTTGAGTGAAGTTGAGTGGAACCCACTACCAAAATGAAAAATTGTAAATAATAATCCGTTAGATTAGAGGGATCCAATAAGAAAATAGAAAATTAAAAAAAATAAGAATACAATAAGAAAATAGAAAATAGAAAATTTAAAAAAATATAAAAAATTAACGGTGCTGGTCAAATTATAGAAAATAATAAAATAGAAAATAAAAATAAATGAAAAATCGTTAACGGTGTTAGTCATCTGTTAGAGGCCGTGAGGGGGTTTTCGCACTATTTATAGCACGTTGGGGTGTTAGCTGCTCCAAATAAAAAAAATGGGAAGGTAAATATGCTAGGGGGTATTTGCTACTTCTCCCTTTATTATACAGTTAAAGAAACAATAACATATATACAAGTTAATACATACTCGTACAAATGTACATTACTTTTAAAAAATGTTTTGTATAGGGTAAATTCCGCTTTATAACCTGAATTATGCATAATTCTGCACAGTATTAGCATAGAGAGACTACAACAAAAATTGTGTAGTAGTGGCTTTAGTTTCTTAAAACTTCAAAATTAATTTTAATTCGAAGTTAAAATTGAATTTACCTAGTATTATATAATCTTTAATTGGTAAAACACATATTTCTATATAACTATAAAATTAAAATTTTCTTTGTAGTTAGAATCACATTATACGTTCTAATACAATATAATCATAAATTATCTAGTGAGAATTATTAATTGTGAGCACCTTCTGTGAGCATCGGTGACGTTTAGTCTATGTAAGCACGCATCTTTCGTTTTTATTTTTAATGACATTTTTTTATTCTAATATTTCAGAAATTACTATGAGAATCATTATATTTACTTGTTGCTTAAAAATCAAAATCCCATGTATTCTTTCTCTTGTCATGCATATGCATATACATGTTGCTAAGTCCTTATCAAATTTCATATTGATTTTTCCTCTGTCCATTTTATTTTGAGAACATGTAGGATTATACAATAAGGGAAAGGAAAAGGGCTAAGCTAAAAAGCATGATATAAAAGGATTAAAGAGTATCCTAAAATACATTAAAATTATAAAAAAAATGTATCCCAAACTTCGCATCGAGTTTTGTGGTTCTTTTTGAATTGGAACCATGTGCTCAAACCATGAATAATGCTTTATATTTTTCTCAAATGATTAGTATACTCTTTTTGCCTTTTCGAATCAAATTTTACTTTTAACTTTATGTTTTGGGTTTGGAGTAAGCAATACTATTGCAGATAACGACAACATAAGCTAGCAAGGTAACTATTGATGTTAAATACATACTATATAGAGGAAATATGGTGATATAACATGATCACTTTAAAAAACATAAATATTGTCACAAGTTTGAAAAAATATAAAATATGACACTTTTTGAACTATTTTACCCTTACTTTCCACCCTCAGCCGCAACTTTTGACTTTTCTCTCTCTCTCTCTCTCTATTTCTCTCTCTTTCTCTCTCTTCTTTATTTCGTACCAAGTAACATGCCCCGGTACGAAATGTTAGTTATTTCGTACCAAGTTACAACTTCATAACCATCCCCGGTACGAAATATTAGTTATTTCGTACCAAGTAACATGTCCCGGTACAAAATGTTAGTTATTTCGTACCTAGTTACAACTTCATAACATGCCACTTGGTACGAAATAACTAACATTTCGTACCAGCCCGGTACGAAATGTTAGTTATTTCGTATCAAGTTACAACTTCATAACCATCCCCCGGTACGAAATATTAGTTATTTCACGTAGCTGGTACGAACTAGCTAATATTTCGTACCGGGGCATGTTTTCACGTAACTGGTACGAAATAACTAACATTTCGTATCGGGACATGTTACTTGATACGAAATAACTAACATTTCGTGTTGGGGCATGTTATGAAGTTGTAACTTGGTACGAAATAAATAACATTTCATACGGGACGTGTTACTTGGTACGAAATAACTAATATTTCGTACCGGGGGATGGTTATGAAGTTGTAATTTGATACGAAATAACTAACATTTCACACCGGACATGTTATGAAGTTGTAAATTGGTACGAAATAACTAACATTTCGAGCCGGAGGGTATGTTATGGAGTTATTACTTGGTACGAAATAACTAACATTTCGTACCGGGGCATGTTACGTGGTACGAAATAACTAACATTTCATACCAGTCCGGTACGAAATGATAGTTATTTCGTATGAAGTTACAACTTTATAACATGCCGCAGGCTCGAAATGTTATTTATTTCGTACAAAGTTACAACTTCATAACATGCCCCGGTACAATGTTAGTTATTTCGTACTAAGTAACATGCCCATGTACGAAATGTTAGTTATTTCGTACCAAGTAACATGCCCCGGTACGAAATGTTAGTTATTTCGTACCACCTACGCGAAAAGAAATGAAGAAAAAAATGTGTCAGCTAAGTGAGGGAGGAGAGAGAAAGGAGAAGAAATGAGTGAGGAGAGAGAGAAAAAAGTGGCAGAAAAAATTTATTGCGCATGAGGTGGGTGGGAGGAGAGAGGAGAGAGAAAAAGTGCCATATTTTGTGTTTTTAAATTTTGTAAGGGTAAAATGGTCCAAAAAATGTCAAAAGTGCCATATTTTATGTTTTTTAAACTTTTGACAACATTTGTGTTTTTTAAAGCGATTGTGCCATTCCATGAGTTGCCTCTATATTTTATATGTCCTCGAAATTATTTAGATGGTTAGAAGACTCAAAACCGTCAGAAAAAGCTCATCAGGACTCAACCGAATGCAGCGGTTAGAATATCAATTCACATCCTACAACTTGAATGAAGAAACTAGCTTTGAGAACAACCTCAGAACTATGCAAAAGCTATGGGTTGATTTTATTTCCGAGGGAAGAGATTTTTTTGACGTGGATGCAATAGACAAAGTTATCCGAGTGATGGATGATCGACTAAATAGTTTTGCATACGAAGCTTTTAATGAGAGTTATGACCTTTCTGGAAAAATGTTAAAAAGTGGTCGTTTGACCGGTTCATAGAGGCTCTTATCAAAAAGGTGAATGTTGTTTTCCTTGGAAAGAAAGCAATCGAGGAAAGACAAGATTCCAACTCATATCATGGTTTAGAACCAAAGGAAGAGCCGTCGGTCGGCAATTAGAGTTTATTTATTTTTAACATTCATAGAAAGTTCATGAGTGGTTAAATAAGTTTGTCCCGAAGTTGAACTTTTGAACTTTATTGTTTAATGCAAAGTTTATTATTATTTTATTTATATTTTTCTTGGTGATATTTAGGCAATGGATAGGTTAATCAGGATAAGGACATGTGGGAGTGCTCTAACGAGAATTTTGGCAAGAAAAACGTCAAGTCACGAGTTGAAGTTGTTAGATAAATTCTTCAATCTGAAATGGGATTTTAACAATAGACTAGAAGTTCAACTGCTGATAATATTGGAGCTGTGGGAAAAGATGGAAGATGTCCAGTGTACACCAAATCCCTGTGAAGCTGCAGATAAAGTCCACGCCCTTTTACCCGAATTATTGCATTGGACATCATTAGAAGTCATGGATAACCTCACCACAGAATTGGATGGAAAAAGAACCCTAGATTTTGAGAGATTTATCTTGGACATTGTAGATGAATGGAAGTATGAGGTATATGGGAGGAACTACAAGACAGTTGGCCCTAATAAGAAGTTTAAAAGAGCTAGTAGTGTTTAGTTTTACCCAACTGTTTTTTTGTTCCTTATCTTTGGTTGTTATTCTAATCTATATTATGTTTTGATTAAATAAAAGAATTGTTTTCATATTTTTAAAAATTATATGTTACTTATGATTAGTGCGGATTGTGATTAGGATTATGGCCAGGACAAGGGAAAACAAGCGACCAATAGTGGATGGAGAATCTGATAGCGAAGCTAAGCAATACGATGGAAATGAGAACCATTGCTAGCCTCGTTCATGTCATCGCTCAAGCTTTGAGGGAAGTAATCCCACAACAACCAAACCACCATCTACAAGGAAATGGAAATGGAAGTGGAAATGGAGTGATAGCGGAATTCCGAGGCATGTCACCCCAATCTTGAAAGGAATCGAGGGTCCTTTGGGAGCTGAAGAATGGTTTCGTCAGATGGAACGAATCTTTAACTACATGCGCTATAGAGATGACTTGAAGGTGACTTGCGCAGTTTTCCAGCTTGTAGATGAAGCAGGCTAATGGTGGGAGTTGGAAGCCAATGCTCTTACACCGGAAGAACTAAGAGCTATCACCTGGAAGGAATTCAAGGAAAAGTTGTTGGCGAAATATTTCCCTAAACCATTTCGCAAGCAGAAGGAGAAGGAACTAATGAACCTGGAACAGGGGAATATGACTATCCTTGATTACGAGCAAAAATTCACCCAATTGGCTCGTTATGCCCCTCACTTGGTTGACACCGATGAGAAAAAGGCATGGCGCTTTGAGAATAGCTTACGTGATGAGATTGGAAATCACTTGGCAGTACTCAATATAACATCCTATTCCGATCTTTTAGGAAGGGCTCAAGCTGTTGCCATCCGGTTGAAGCTGGAAAATCACGTTGCTAAACCATCTGGATCTAGTGGAAAGAAATGCTGGGATGACCGAGTTCCCTAAACCATTTCGCAAGCAGAAGGAGAAGGAACTGATGAACCTGGAACAGGGGAATATGACTATCCTTGATTACGAGCAAAAAATCACCCAATTGGCTCGTTATGCCCCTCACTTGGTTGACACCGATGAGAAAAAGGCATGGCGCTTTGAGAATAGCTTACGTGATGAGATTGGAAGTCACTTGGCAGCACTCAATATAACATCCTATTCCGATCTTTTGGGAAGGGCTCAAGCTGTTGCCATCCGGTTGAAGCTGGAAAATCACGTTGCTAAACCATCTGGATCTAGTGGAAAGAAACGCTGGGATGACCGAGACAAGAGAAAGAACTTTCAACTAGAAAAGAGGCAAAGAAATGATGGAGGAAATAACCAAGGCACGGGACCCGACAAACCCTTTTGTCAACAATGTTCCCGCTACCACTTTGGGCAGTGTAGAGATGGAGAAAATGTCTGTTACCGATGCCACCAGGGAGGACACATGGTGAATAATTCTTCTAATAGGCAAAATCTGAATTTTCGCAACCACAATAGCAATGGAGGGTGAAACTACAACAATGGGCGCAACAACAACAACCACAACAATGCTGCTCGAAAGGGAAATGCTCGGGTTTACGCCATGAATCAGGAAAAGACAGATGGTGATGCTCAGACAATGTTGTAGGTACCAAAGTTGTGTTCGAAGATCAGACAACTTTGATTTGATATGCAGCGGAATAACAAAATAAAGATTGGACACAATGGATGAAATTTTCACGAGATTATAAATTCATAATCTCGTGAAGTGCCTCAGGGCAAAATATTCACTAATGGTACGTGAACAACAAAAACACCCTGAGTAAACAAGGACACGAAAACTAGTAACACTTTATCACTTCTTTCATAGAAAGTTGTGACTAAAGTTGTTACAACTATCCTCAGAGAAACTATACGAAAACTGAACTAAAACTCTACGAAAATATATCTTGTCAGCACACTTAATCTACATGGATTTGCTCTCTATTTATACTATATCTTCTAATCTTGAGCTCCACTCCAAGAGATCCACAAACCCACTTAAGCCCATGATCCTCCATGATCCATGCCTTATCTCCATAACAAACTCCAACAACCTTCTCTTTCTTCTCCACCACTTATGACTTGGTCTCAAAACTTTGACTTTCTCCACTCTCTTCCATTATTTTAGCTCCTGCAAAAACAAACTATATAGAAGAAAGACAAAACACAAATATATAATAATTAACTAATTAATTATTAAAACGTGATGAGTCATAAAACATCATCTCCTCCTTTTTGGCACCAACAATCTCCCCCTTTTTGTCTTTCTTCTCGAAACGTGTACAAAGTGTTATATACAGTGTAGATCACTCCCCTGAGACATAAAACACAACTTCACAAACAACAAGTATCATAACTCCCCCTGCCGAAATACACAACAAGCTATCAACAAAATAGATCCATCAGCAAACAAATCTCCCCCTACACATATGATCAATGTCTTCACAACAGTCTGCAGAACTTCAAGGCCAACAGTAGAACTATGAGGAACTTTAGACATAAACCAATAACCAAACGAATCAACTTCCTCTCAAAATCTATCTCCCCCTTTTTGGGAAGAAAAAAAAATGATTAATCATGTACCTGGAAGTAACGAGCTAATCAATCTCAAAATCTAAAACAAAGTCCTCATCATTGTCATCAGAACTGTGCTGAGCCTTGGAGGTGTGACATCAACAAAGGGTTAGGTTGTGAGTATGGTACTTGTGAGTAGAATTGAAGATCGAAGGGGATGTGGAAGATCGAAGAAAATGATAGGGTACATGGGACACTTACAAAAATGGAGGTTAAACTGAAAACACAACAAAATCTGGAAGACAAGAAGATTAGAGATAAAGTTGAAAATATAAAGAATCAATTAGAGTAGATATGCATCAGATATTCCTACCAACTGACATCCTTAAAAAAACAACCAAATTAACATATATTTATTTTGAATTTCGAATTTGGTACACACGTCAGATCTCACAACAGTTGTCATCACTTTTAAATGATTTAACCAATTCAGTTTAAAATTTCTAAGAAATCATATGCAAATAAGAAATATAGTGAAGAAGACAGATGGCGAATAGATGTATAACCAAGAGAATCTTGTAATAACCATTTATCTAAGATCTTTGATCTAGTTATATGGCTTTCTAAGAACGGTCTCGGTTTCACCTTAAAAAGAAGGCTTTTACATCCTCAAATCTGTCTATCTTCATATTGAATATAGACATTGCATATGATATATCAGAAATTATGACAACTGTTGTGATAGGTTCTGTTCAAACAGTGCACAAACCAAGAGATTTTCTCAAAACTGAGAATCTCTCAAAACTTAGAGCTTTTGCAAAGATGTCAGCCGGTAGATTATCTATGCTAATATACTCTAAATTTAATGTCTCTTTCTCAACTAAATCTCTAATGCAATGATATCTATAGTGAATGTATTTGGACTTAGAGTGATGAATGGTGTTCTTGGATAGGTTGATGACATTGGTATTATCACATACAGAAAACATGCAAACTAGATTTACCATTTCATGATGGTCAACCTGTTCTTTTCTCCTTGTTCTAACACCTTCATGTACTTCTCCTATTACTTGAGTGAATAAGATGATTTCTCATCCATTTAGGAGGATCTCTTCTTACAGCGGGCTGAACTTCTTTGAATATTTGACCACCTGAATTTGAGATTCCAGCTTCATTAGTTTCAGAACAATTTGAACTGGTTGTTGCAGTTGCTGGAACTTCAGAATTTACAGTTCTGGTAATTGTGGGCATAACGGTTGGCACAACTATTGTGCTTTCGTTGGCGGTCAAGTCATGACCTGTACTTCCCTGTATCTCGACAAAACTGTCAATGTCTTCTTCGAGTGATCTTGTAATATCAGTATAATCATCGAAAACAACATTTACAGATTCTTTGGATGCACCTAGTTCTCAAGTTATAAACTCTATATCCATGATTATTTAGAGCATAACCAACAAATATTCCTTTATCACTTTTTGAAAAATATCTTGCAGGATGATTCTTGTCATGCAGAATAGAACACACACATCCAAATACATGAAAATATTTAAGATCGGGTTTCTTACCATTCAATATTTCATATGAAGTCATAGAAGTACCCGGTCTTAAATAAACACGATTCAAAATATGACAAACTACTTTCCTATAAGTATAAATAATCTTCTTCAAGTATAATATTGTGTTTAAAGTAGAAAGATAGTAATTAAAGTTCATGTTTTTCATTATTTAGGCAAAGCGCGCATGACTTAATAATTTAATTGCAGCCTTGAGTCATTTCAAGTGAAGAAAAGTTAAGGTGGGATTAATATTGCATTTATTATTTATCCTTATTATATGTTCTACACAATTTATATGTGTAAAATACAGGCAGAGCCTACGGGCCATATTGAGACTAAACTATTATAGCATCCGAGCTATATTGAGACATAAAAGATATAGCCTTTTGGCTATGAGACACTAAAGTTATAGCCTTCGGGCTACGAGACAGTGAGACTTAAGCCTTCGGGCAATATGAAAGAAGAGACAGTTTTATCACGCTTATATTTTTGTTGTGGTTCATATAATATGGATAAATGCACCCCACTGAGTCTATAGTACTCACCCCCAAAACTATTTATTCTTTTTAGGTTAAAGCTCGGGTGATGACGGTGGGATGCATGGTGATGGTCAATGGTCGAGAATTTAGAGAAATAAATACTAATGTTTATTATTTTTTTTTGAAATAATGTTTGACACTTAATATTATTTTATATTTTGTTGTTTCTCTAAGACAATTTTTTTCCTTTTAAGTTATTAATAAAATGCTCCTTTTTAATTAAATAAATTGGGGCGTTACATAAAATTACAAAATAAATCGACTTACTTACGTGCCCATAGTAAAATGTATAAGATTTCACCTTTTAAAACTCTCAATTCAAAGAAATAATATGTTATTCCGAGGACTTACAAAACCATGGGAAACAAATCCATATTTATAGAAGAATTTTATAATTTGTACATAACCAAGAATTACATTAAAAATCTATCTTCTGAGAAACTTGGACGAAAAACATAATAGAAAAAAAAATAGTGATAAGACTATATCAAGAAAACTCATTCGTGCTAGAATTCTAAATAAATTAATCTTCCTTTTATTTTTTCGTGATATACAAGTAAAAGAATAATAATTATTAAAGCTCTTAAAAAATTATAACTGAAATCAATTTTGGCTAAGAAGAATTTTGCATGAACTATATTTTAGGCTAGCATTAAAAATACTTTAGTCTTTACTACAAATTTAAATCAAAGACATTTGGGTTTATGGCCTACAATCGAATAGAGTTGAGCTATGTGTATAATAATATACATGCTTATAGTAATAGAAATAAAATCTAATTATGCATACTAAAATCGGGGTGTTACAGTTTTCCTTTTAATCACAAAAATAATGTGCATTATTTTCTTTTACGCGAAGTAGCTTCAATATCATATAGGAGAGGTCAATTTTATCAAAAAACAAAATGTGAGCTTTAAGACATTTTAAAATTAGAATTTGTAATAATTGGCTACAACGTCAAGCACCTACAATCCACCAATAACTCCATAAGATTATCAAATATTCTGAAAGGTTTTTGTTACCGATGATTGTTATTAAGTCGTAATTTAAGTTTCAGTTAGAGAAGGAATTATTTTATCTTTCCTAATTGTATATATAACATAGGTTCTGCTCTCTCTTACCCACTGTGGGCACCATTAACTTGCCGCCGTTTATGTGGCAATGCCACGTATGCTGGGAAATTAACCATATAACTAAATCTATTTTAAATTACCAATTAAATAAATCAACAACTTATAAAAACAATCTCTCCTGATAATTATGAATCGCCCATCAAGAATAGTTGTTATGCCACTCTCTCTCTTTGCCAACAATTCCTTGTCGCCAATCCATCAACAGCAAAAAAAAAAAAAGGGCTGCAAACCAAATTCAAAATCTACTCAACACATCGGCACACAATATTAATTAATTCTTGCATCAATTAATCATTATTTATTTCATCTTAATTTCTTTTAATGCTTTGTGATTTATTTTAATTAGATTAAGCTGCTTTGATGGCATGTTGTGTGTTGTTAGCTTTTAGTTGACTTAGGTTGTGTTGCTTTGTCTGTTATCAACACGTCTGGAGTCAGATTAAATCAATTTATTTATTTAATTATTGATGGAGATGAAGCTAGCAGTAAAGGCCCAACTTATTTAGATTTATATTCATATATTTTAAATTTAGTTGATTTATTTCCTTTTGAAGTCGATTTATGAATGGTTATGTCTTTTTTCCGTAGTAAACTTCTAGTATAAATTGGGCTTTGTTTTTAATTATGGAATAGTTGTTGATTTTTGAAGAAATAAGAAAACGAGGGTTTATTCCTCTTCTCTGTCGTTGTTTCTCTTTCCGGGTATTCGAAGAATCAACGGAATTGTGACATATTTGGTGTTCTTCCGACATTCAATCGTGAATCAACGGATTAACGTTGTTATTGTAACGTTGCGCTACATCAGTTGGTATCAGAGACCAGCCGACGTTCCACCATCAATCGTTCACGATACCTTTTCGCCGATAGCCCGCAGGAATGGATGATTTTTATGTTCCTTATGAACAAGATTCAACCCACCAGGCTCCACGTTGGGATGGTGGATTTCGCACCGACCTGCCGGAGTTCCATGGTAATATGGATTCGGGAGATTTTCTTGATTGGCTTCCAGTCGTTGACGAGATAATAGCGTTTGCGCATATGAACATCATCAGACCGTGAGTCTCCGTCGATTTCATGGGAAATTTCTTGATGATACTCCTACCAACCACCCTTACGTAGTCAACATAGGTGAGGATTATTTTTCTTCAATAATTTTTCGCACTGACAAATCATCGCTTATTCAGGAGGAAATTTTGTCCGGTGACACGGACCCCGACATTGATCTTACATCGTACGTACCTAGCACCACGCCATACAGAGGATGATATTCCACGCTATTGTCTTTTCGAGTCTCCTAGCACTAAATCTGGCAAGGTTTTCATACCCACACGAGCCAGTTTTATTTATGAGAAGCTCAATACTAAGTACAAAGAAAATGCTGATATTTGTCGGCCTGAGGTGCACTTTCAACAATTTGGTGTTATTGTGGGTGACAATTCTCATAGAGATGAAGCTGATGGCGATTCGAGGGCGAATCATTTTCAAGATGGGCAGAATGATGGAGATGAAGCGTAGCAGCAAAGGTCCAACTTATATAGATTTATATTCATATATTTTAAATTTAGTTGATTTATTTCCTTTTGAAATCGATTTATGAATGGTTATGTCTTTTTCCCCAAGTAAACTTTTAGTATAAATAGGGCTTTGTTTTTCATTATGGAATAGTTGTTGATTTTTGAAGAAATAAGAAAACGAGGGTTTATTCCTTTTCTCTGTCGTTGTTGCTCTTTCCGGGCATTCGAAGAATCAACGGAATTGTGACATATTTGGTTCTCTTCCGGCATTCAATCGTGAATCAATGGATTAACGTTGTTATTGTATCGATGCACTACATCAATTATATATTATTTTCTTTTCTATTTTATTTTTCTTTCTGCACGTTTTTAATGCAGGAACAAGTGAATTTCAATTAAGAAATCGCAGTAGTGAACTTGCGGTTGAAGACCATGGAAGTTATACACATGACATGATAGGAGTTGTGGGGATAACTGCCATATAACTACCACAGGAGTGTTGCTTCTCAATTGGCTGGAATTAGAGTTTTAGAGAGTGGGTTGCGGTAGTTATAGACGAGCTAATGGTGAGATGACGGAAATAAACTGCTCACTATATGGGAGCCTATAAATACAACAAGATACTCACTTCTCGCATGCGCATTTTGCCTTCGAAAAATCCTCTGCAAATTTCAGTGTTCATCTGTTCGCCATTCTGGCCACCGAGTCTTAGACATCACCTTCCAACATGACTGCAGATTATGAAATCTGCTGAGTCTAAGTATTTGGATTCGTAATGGAACTACACGAATGTGGACAGTCTTATCTTCAAGACGAAGTTAGGGCACGAAGAACTTCGCCAATCTTAATGTTCAACTACATCCTTCTGCTGCTGCTGCTGCGAAGTATCATCGATCCTACCACTTCTACTCTTGCAATAGGCTAAGAGTTGTATTGGAGAGCCAGATGATGTTCGGTTCGAGGAAGCAACAAATCAGTGGGTAGTCGTATCTTTCGGAGTTTAAATGTCTCATACAGTAGTGCAATCTGCAGAGGTTTAAACTCATATTTCAGATTAGTCTTAATTGAAGAATTAGTCTTATTTATGCGTTCATATAATCTTACGCAGTACTGCATTCTGAAAAGGTTGAACGTTTTATGTTATGTATTGTAATCTTTGATTTCAATATAGTGGTATAGTTGTAAGGCATCGACAAGTTTAACCACCTGCCAAAAAGTATTTTATTGTGCAATGATTTACATTCTGTTGTACGTTAGAACGTGCGTTTCCAACGTACGATCTAGCAACTCGTTTTATTGCACTATGTGTGATGATTTTGTAGTAATTTGGGCACCAAATTCTAACATGTGTAATGTTGAGTGTTGAAGAATACGCCAACATAATCACAATGCGAAACAATGTATTTGGGCTAAGTATTAATTCAATAAAATTAGTTTTTATTTTTTTATTTTGAAAATTATGGTTTGATGAGTTATAAAACCCTTTATAAAAGTGAAGATTACGTACTTGTTAATGATGGCAAAGCAAAAAATAGGGCGAAGGTTGTGTTCTTGATCGAAAAATTGGCAAAAGAGTTGTATTTTTTATTGACATTTAGTTTAGCAAATTAGATTTATAATTATTAGGAGATATTGTTTCTATAAATTTTTGAATTATTTCATAGGTAATTTAAAATAGACTTATTTATATGATTGACTCCCCAGCCCACGTGGCATTGCTGCATCAAAGGTGGACACATTAATGGTGCCTACGGTTGGTAGGGGAGCGGAATCGTATATAATATTGTTGTAAGTTGTTTCAAAATGTATACTCAAATTTCTATAATTGCATTGCATGCATTGCTTTATAATTTGAGTAAAAACTCGTAATAGTCATTCCTCAAACTAAAAAATAAATAGTGGCCTTCAAAACTTAAAACACAAATTTTGGCCCTCAAAATAGTAGAATGTCAATATTGCCCTTAATGAAATCTTTTTACTCCTAAAAATTCACACCCCTCTCTTATTTCTCTCTCATCCATTATTAACCTCACTCCTATCTATTCCTTCCCATTTTTTTGGTTGCAGCTATTGTTGAGAAGATTGGGAAGATTTTCGCCGACAACAACAATTTTCGATGACGGCGATGCGATTTTCGGCACGTCGGCGCGAATTCTGGCAAAAATTTTTGCCGATAAAGAAACCAAAATTTGTCAAGATTCCCGACATACAAGAAGAATAACTTTCATGTACGAATCTTTGTGTATGTACAACATAATACTTGAAGTAGCTTGTGTTTATGCATACATAAAAAATAACACACATGAAGACTGTAATGAGAAATAGAAGTATGTGCGATTATGTAAGATAACCTAATATACACATACATGTAAACACATACACAAGACATGTTTGCTTCATGTATATCCACATATGAAACAAAACACATACACGATCATGTACACTTCATGTATATACATAAATACAAGAAACATGTAGACTTCATATGTATACATACATAAAATAACACATTCATGTATGTATATGCAGAAATAACACATACAAAACATGTATGGATGCACGCATGAAATAAACACATACACGAAACATGTGTGTATAGATACATGAAACAAACATATACACGAAAAACGAAACAATACTTTCGTCCACTGCTCCGATGCCTCCTTCACCGGTGGCAAGCTGCTCGTGTAGTCTGACCTCGACATGCATGGTCGCAGAATGGCTCTTCCGCCAAATCAACAACTCGAGCTCCTCCTCCGCTCCAGCGTCCTCTACCAATCCACCGCCATTGTCCTCTCCCGCCCCGACACGAACTCGCCGAAGGAGAAGCTAAGCTCACTTTCTTCAGATCTATGTCGAAGATGGCTACTTGACAGACAAGGGCGGATTTATTCAATGGCTGCACTGGGCTCCAGTCCAGTGCAAGCCCAAAATATCTTTGTATACACATGCATGTATTTAAATTCATGCCAATTCGGAATAAGCCCAGTCCAAAATACTTAATACCTCAAAATTAGGAACCTCCTGCAGCACTATTCATCTCATCTTTTAAGATTCTTTGTCTCCTTTTTTAGATTTTAAATCACAGTTACTGCACATGTAATTTATTTTCTTACTCTTTTTTCTTTCATTTGCTTGATGGTTTGACCGTTTGAGAATCCCAAAAATAATAAAAAAATCCAACCTTTCTTCCTTTTTTTCTTTCTTCTGTGAGATGGGACCGTGAATGTTATAAACTATTTTGATTTCATTCGAAAACCCACAATCTTTATATCTTCAAAATCTGAGTTTTTTTATTATTTTTGTTTTTAATAATTGAAAAACATTTATTTTAATTTTTATTTCACAAATTTATGATCTGCCAAGCAGCAAATTGTCATAATGATTTATAGAATAAATTTTTGAAGGCCAATCTAATAATACAAATATATATCATGGGATTATGAAGAGAATTATAGATATATAAAGTAATAAGAAATTTTCAAAAATCTGGTCAAACACGGTGTTATTGTTCGTATATACATTATGTTATATGGAGACCACATTATGTTTCTGCTGCTACAACTATGTATACGAGTTATTGATATTAGTAACACAGAATGTTCGGATCGAGTTCGTTTGGCTCGCGGTGCGACTTGGAACCTTTTCAAAATATTTTGGCAATATGTAATGCAACGAAGTGCTTATTGTCCAGCCCACCCCATTGTCAAATCCTGGATCCGCCTCTGTTGACAGATATGCGACAGCTTTGTCAAAGACAGTAGGATGTTGGGGCCACGGGAAGAAGAGCGGCACCAACTGTAGAAGGTTGGAAAGGTCATCAGTGGAGAAGCTTTAAATCTTTCGGTATGGTGAGGCGGTGAATTCATGAGCAACGCGAGACGGTGACGAGTTCGAGCGATAGATGAGGGCTCAGAGCAGAGTGGTGGTGGCGGTGGGAGAAGATGGATAGTAGAGAGAAGAGAGGTGGGCGAGAGAGAGATGGGTTTAGATGAGAGAAGATTGAGAGGAGAGACAGGAAGACGGTGGAAAGGAATTGAGAAGAGAGAGAGATTGAGAGTTGGCAATGAAATGTGTGGTGTTGGTAGGAATTTTTTTTAGGGGTACGAGAAATTTCATTAAGAAATAGGACTAGCGTCCTTAGCAACAATACGCGAAAGCGTAACAGAAAATGGATTGTCCGCATCAAGAGAAAAGTTTGGGTTCCGAGCTTGGGAAGCAAGGAAGTGAGCGAGACCATTTTGATATCGTCTAATCCATTGAAAACAAATAAATCGAAAAGAGCGAGAAAGATGAAGAATATCAGCAATGATCATGCCAATCAGAGTACGAGGGATCAGCCTATTGTGAAGCGCCGAGACAAGCAATTGATTGTCCAATTCAACAATGAGATCATGAAATCCACAATTGTGCGCTTTGCGAATTCCATGCAAGCAAGCAAGGCCCTCAGCAATCTCCACATCTTGGTAGAGTGGGTGGAGAGAAGCTAGGAGAAGAATAAGCTTTCCGTAGTGGTCGCAAAACGCCCCTCCTAACCTCGCATCACCGTTGGGGCTAATGGAGGAGTCCGAGTTGAACTTGAGAAGCCCCGGAGGTGGTGGAGTCCAGCGAGAAGGCGCCTTGGCAGTGGGTGTGAGTGGTGGAGAAGCTTTGCGATTGGCGTTGTGGTAGTCAGACAGGAGCTGAAGAGCGAGCTTGAAACATTCGACATGTTGAAACAATTCTGCTCAAAGTGGAGCAGGTTGCGAGCTTTCCAGATGCTCCAAAGCAGAGTCGCAAATAATTCCATGAACTCAGAAGGTTGTCATTTGATCTGAGCCAGGATCCAATCTTGAAGAGTCATCGATGCAGCAGCAGCTGGGATATGAATCCGAATGGGACAAGCCTTCCAAAAGAAATTAGTCCAGCAGCAGTCGCGAAAAATGTGTTCGATGGTTTCTTCAGCAAGACCACACTTGGGGCAGATAGGATCAATGATGATTCTGCGGCCCCGAAGTTTAGTCTTTGATGGTAAAATGCCACGGAGGCATAGACAAACAAAAATGCAGATTTTGGGAGGGACTCGAAGATTCCAGCACCAACGTCAAAATTCAAGATTACTTGGGGAAGACGAAGAAGGGTCGATGACGCCGCATCTTTTAATTTCTTCGCTCTCCAGTAGCCGGATTTGACCGTAAAGAAGCCATCCTTCGTGAAAAGCTAGCGAGCACAATCCGTGTGAGGAGAAGAGCCAATGGGAATGGATGAGACCTTTTAAGAAATATCCACAGTGAAGCATCGAGAAAGAGAGAAATGATCCCAACTAAGCCCATCGGGGGTGAAGAGATCGCGAACCAGATGATAGTCCTGCAAAGAAGAAGAAGAGGGGGAGAGGGCGTTAAAAGAAAAGGATCAGGAAGCCAACGATCACTCCAAATGTTAACTGAACGACCATCGCGGATAGTCTAACTAGTGCCTTCGGAAAGAATATCCTTGCCCTTGAGCAAACTCTGCCATGTATAGCTAGGAGAGTAGCCAAGTTGAGCATCAAGGAAGTTACAGTGCGGGAAATAACGGGTTTTCAGGCAGCGAACAAGGAGAGAGTGAGGTTGGGTGATGATGCGCCAGCCCTGCTTGGCGAGAAAAACCCTGTTAAAGCACTCAATATCACGGAGCCCCAGACCACCCAAGGCCTTTGGGGCACAAGCCGTATTCCATCTACACCAATGAATTTTTGTCTCATCAGAACGTTTTCCCTACCAGAAATTAGCGATGACTTGATTAATCCGATGGGTGGAGGAGGAGGGAAGCATGAAACAACTCATCACGTAGGAAGGGATTGATTGGGCGGCAGATTTAATGAGAGTGAGTTTGCCGGCCTGGGAAAGGGAACTAGTTTACCAATTTTTAAGTTTCTTGCACACTCGTTCTTCAACAAAAGAGAAAACTTTAGAACGACCAACGGAAGTTGGGAGTCCCAAATAAATACCGTGCTTCTGAACAATCGGGACCCCGCATTGAGCACCAAGACCAATAACATCCGCTTTAGAGATACAATTACTAAAAGCAATTTCAGATTTATTGAAGTTAATCCTTTGGCCAGATGCTTGAGATAAATGGTTCAAAATACTAGAGGCAGTGCTAATCTCATCCGAATATGCCTTTCCAAAAATGATGCTATCATCCGCAAAAAATAAATGAGAGATTGGATGGCCCGAACGACAAACACGAGCCTCATGAAGGAGACCATTTGTTTCGGCAAGAGAAAGCATTGATAAGAGAGCTTCAGCACAAAACAAAAAAAAGGTACGGGAAAAGGGGATCCCCCTGGCGGATCCCGCGAGATAGAGCAAAAGGATTAGATGGCCTTCCATTAAGCAAAATAGAGTAAGAAACTGTAGAGATGCACTTTCTGATAAGATCAGTGAATTTCCGACAGAATCCAAGTTGAGTCATTACTTGGATCAGGAAATCCCATTCAACCCGGTCAAAGGCCTTGGCCATGTCAAGCTTAAGAGCAAAGCTAGCAAGACGCTTGGAGCGGTTGGTTTTCATAGTGTGGAAGAGCTCAAACGCGACGAATGCATTGTCCGTGATAAGCCTGCCCTTAATGAAAGCCGATTGAACAGGGCCAATAATATCAGGGAGGAAAGATTTGAGACGATTAGTAATACACTTGGAGACCAACTTCATGACAACAATACAAAGGCTAATAGGTCTGAAATCACGAGGAGTTTCAGGAGCTTTCTTCTTCGGAATGAGCATAATGTGAGTGCGGTTAATTGCAGCCGGGGATGCCTGCTCGTTAAGAATACTGAGAATAGTTGCAAGGGTGTCATTTTTCACAACATGCCAAAACTTTGAGAAAAAGAGGGTCGGGACCGTCGGGGCCAGGTGCTTTGAGGAGATGCATTTGGTTGAGAGAAAAAGTGACTTCTTTGGCAATGTAAGGTGTGGAGAGTTGCCGATTCATATCTGGTGACACTTTAGAAGAGATAGCAGATAGAACATCATCCACATGAGAACTTGGCTCACTCTGAAGGATATTGTGGAAGTAGTTAAGAAATTCATTCTCAATAGCGGCTGCATTCTCAACCCACTGCTCGGAATCATTTTTAATCCGAATAATAGAGTTTCTAGATTTTCTGCCAGAAGCCGTGCGGTGGAAGAATGCTGTATTTTTATCACCTTCAGTGAGCCAAATTGCCCTCCAGCGTTGGCGCCACATCGTTTCTTTTTTCCTCATAAGCTCACTGAGATCAGATTCAAGGATTCTCTCATAAGAGAGGTTAGAGAGGGAAGGGAGAACTTGTTGGAGCCGCTCTTATTCAATGTGAAGATGATCAATTTGTCTAGAGACGCTACCAAATTGATTTCTTTCCTAAACTTTGAGATTAGAGCGGGGAACTCCAATTTTCTGGTGAAGATGAGCAGGGGAAGGGCAGATAGGATGGGCATTCCAAAGCTCAGTAACTAACTCTGGAAATGAGTCATCGTGCAGCCACATAGCTTCAAACCGAAAGGGTCTTTTACCTCGGCCATGACGAGCAGGGCAATTCGAAGCATTCCACCGAATGAGAACGGGGCAGTGATCTGATTGAACTCGAACCAAATGTTCGACAACATGGTTCGGAAAAGCTTGAGTCCACCTTTGGTTCGCCGTACAACGGTCAAGTCTTTCTTGAATGTTATCATCACCGTGTTTTCCATTAGTCCTAGTAAAACACGCACCAGAGAAACCCAAATCACCGAGGCCGCATTCTTCAATAGCATTTCTGAAGGCTAGCATCTTCGTCAAAGGTCGTTGATTTCCACCCAATTTTTCATTAGAGAATAAAATTTCATTCCAGTCGCCCATGCAAAGCAAGGCCATCGGGCGACTGTGATCCAACTCGTGCAAAAGCTCCCAAGTGTGGTGTTTATCGGAGTCCTCAGGCCATCCATATATGCAGGATAAACGCCAATCAGGGGAAGAATCTTTGCCTCGAATAATAGTATCAACATGGTGGAGAGAGTCGGATAAAATATCTAGCTGAAAGGACTCCCTCCAAAGCAAATAGAGGCCGCCTCTTCTACCCCGGTGAGACGGGTCGTAATCCACGGTATGATAAAAATCAAAACCCAAAGTAAGCAGTAAGGGTTCAAAGTCAGAACGAGAGAACTTCGTCGCCATAAGGAAGACGATATCGGGTTTCTTCAAAATAATAATCCGTTTAAGCTCCTAAACTGTCAATTGGTTCCCAAGCCCTCGACAGTTCCAACTGATACAAATCATTGGGATCGGCGGGGCTGCTCCGAGGTAGCCTCCGTCGTTTATTCAATTGAGTTATTTGATTGTCATGGTTTTGATTCTTTTGATTTGGGCAAAGTCATTGGGGAGAGAGAGAGAGGGTCAGAAGGGAGAGATCGTTTGGAGTTATGAGTGTGGCAGGAGAGGTGGAGTGCAAAGGTTGTTTAGTTTTGGATCTAGCCTGTTTTTTCCATGCTCATGTATTTGGAGATTTCTTAGGGGATTTGGGGAGAGATGGTGCAGGAATGTGGTCAGAGGATGGATGGAGAGGTGTTGTGGAAACATTCATAGTCGATGGAGGAGAAAGATGATTTTGTGGGCAATGAGCGATGGAAGGAGGAGGAAGACAGAGCTTTGAGAGGGGGCGAGTGGAAATGGGGGCAGAAAAAGAGGACAGATGTGGATCTTGAAAAGCAGGGGACTTGCCTTTGTCATTGGAGGAAGAAGAAAAAAGAGATCTGGTTGTAGGGACATGTAGTGATGAAGAAATGGAGGGGGAAGTATGGTAACAGAGAGCTCGATTGGGTCGTAAAGAGGGAATATTGTCATTTGAATATTCAGTGAATAAGGAAGGGTTGTAGTGGATTTAGGAAAATTACCTTGAGGTGGGGTCGAGTAATTGCCACGAGACGGCCATGGTTGTCCCTTTTTAAGGGATGAAGCTTTGATTTCGGGTCCAAAAGGGAGATTCAACATTTCTGAATCTTTTGATGGGTCCAAAGAATCACAGTATTTGAGAGAATGTCCCAGCATTCCAAAGAAAAAGTAGAAAGTGGGGAGTCCCTCATATTTAACAGAGAGCCATAACTGCTTGCCACCAATATGGACAGAGAAGCCTTTAATGAGCGATTTTGTTATGTTAACAGCAACTTTAATGCGAATATATTTTCGAAAGAGTTCATGGGAAGGGTCAGCACTAATAAAAGTCCCGAGTTTCCCTCCAAGAGCCCTGGCAACACCCAACTTCATACAGCTAACCGGTGCATCGTAAATCTAAGCCCAGAGGTGGGCTTCAGTGATCGAGATTCGTGAGGGTTGCTCTTGGCTTTCCAGCGGGCGGATGAGAAAAATGCTACCATCAAAATGCCATGGCTAATTTTTCAGAACCCATTTCATCTCTGTATCATCATCAAAATTGAAAAGGAACAACTTGTTAGTCCATTCTCGAGCTTCCATTCCTTTCCTAGCTTTCTAAGCTTTTTTCATTACATCCATGAGAGCAAAGGGGTTAGTCGGACAACAGTTTCCCTACCAGACAGGAGGATTTTGTATCTCTCTTATTTTGAGCAGATGGGTTATGGATCTGATCAAGATCCAGCAGATCGTCATCACCAGCAATTGGGTCAATATTCATGGTGAAAAGCAGGCGGTGGACGGAGGAGGGAGGTGGGGCGGGAAAAGGAAGCGGCGGCCTTACAAAAGAAGGAAGAAACCCTAAAGGAAAGGAACAGCACTCTCGAAGAGAAAGAAAAATTCTTTTTAATATCTTTTGTTGTAACCAGTTGATTTTAATCAGTGTCGACTGGTAGGAATTTTAGAGTTTGGGTAAAATGGTAATGGATGGTCATTATTTGTGTTTTATATTTTGAATGTCATTATTTATGTTTTAGTTTGAAAATGTGACATTTTAGACCGTTCATTCTTAAATTTTTATAATTAAAGAACAACTAAATTAATAAAAAAAATATCACCACAATAGCTGCTTCACTCACTAATAATTTGGGGAGACCATCGTATTTTGCTTCATTGCAATCCTTTGCATTGTCAATTTATAAACCAAATAAGCATTTAAATTATTTCAATTTATTTCATATATTGTTAAACTTACACACACACACACAAAAAAAAGAAAAAAAAAACTTCAGAGTAGTCGGCGTCTGTATCCTTCCTTGCTTCATCATTCAAAATTGATTATTTCTTGTTTCTTGATGGCATGAAAGCTTATAAACTCAAAGAATAACGTTTCTCTAATATCGAATATTGGAATTGCTGGTTTTTGTTGTTCGTGAATTCGGAAATATGGGGGGACGAAGGGGTTAGTTTTTTTGGGGTTTAGGGTGTTATTTTTAATTTTTACCGTCAGCATAAATGGTGGGTGAGAAAATTCAGCAAATAATAATAATAGGGGCGGAGGGTGGAAAGAGATTAAATTTTTGGTCTAAGTTACCCTTATCTCAGCCGTTATTTTCATTTTGTATAAAAAAAAATGGATCCATGTTTAATACTCCATTTTTTAAAAATAATGGATCCATTTTTTATATTCTAATATAGTTAGGTTAAAGTAAATATTAATGAAGAAATGACGACTTATCATGAATTGTGGGTAGTGACGTAGCCAGAAATTTTCCATTGGGGGCTATAACATAAATTTGAAGGATTATAAGTAAAATTCCAAGATAATTTCTTTTGAGCAAAATTCTAAATAAATAAAAATTTAATAAAATATTTAGTACATATAATACTATTTTAATTATATCCCAACATTAAAAAATAGAAATTTAAAATGATTATCTCAACATTTTCCCTTTATTTTTCATATTTTTAAAGCTCTATATAATAGTTTCATTAACAGTATGCAAGAACTACAAATAATTTTATAATTTATAATAGTTTCATTAGCAATTATGCAAGAACTACAAATAATTTTATAATTAACTGCCACAATATCCTATTGTAATTAAAAAATAGATGCAATTATCCATAACTAAATTTGACTTATGCGTCTAAGGATCAATTTTTAAATAACTAAATAAAGAAATATGAGAAGTATTTGGAATTGAGAATTTTTAGATTATGAGAAGTCTGATAAAAGAAAAAAGAGGGAAAAAGAAGTAAAAGAGATCTCTAAAAATTCAACACATCAATATATATATATATATACACACACTAAAAAATATTAAAAAAAAAGTTGTGGGGCCCAAAGACCAAATGCCTCAATGTGCCACGTCATTGAATTGTGGGTAAGATTAAAAGTAAACCATCCTATGTGCATGAACTATCTAAAATCCTCACTATTTTGCTAAGCCTAGTCATGCTACTATAATAAACAAAAACTCAATTAGTCATAATATTTAAAAATAGTTGCAAATTACACACTACTTTAAGAAATACAATAAAGTTATAAATTATGCATACTAGCTACTGAGTAAATTGACGGTAACACTATCTTCTCCTTGTTCCATATAGCGATCACTTGAGAGATCGTTATCTCACCATTTTGTATCTCACTTGTCTACAACTATCAATTTTATATGTTTTTTCATTTTTTTTTTCAATTTCAATTGCCTATAGTTTAATTTAATTTTAAGATTATTAATCATGTTGGGAAAATTAATAGAGTTTTGATTGGATACCAAAACCCAGCTGACCCCAACCGAGTAGATGATCGCACAAGCCTAAGCGTTTTAGCTCACATGTTTGAGCGTATAGAGTTTCTTAGTTTACAGGTAGAATCGCTGAAGACAGCAGAAGACACAGCAGAAGACATAGCAGAAGACAGCTAAGCAGACAGCTTAAGAACTCAGCAGAGCAGACTCAGCAGAGTCAAAGACCCTGAAGTATCAAGACCCAGCTCAGTGACGGAAACCCAGCTCAGTGTCAAAGACCCAGCTCAGTGTAAAAGACCCAGCTTAGTGTCGATGACACAGCTCAGGTCAGTGACACAGCTCAGGTTGAAGACACAGCTCAGGTTGATGATACAGCACAGGTCTAAGACACAGCTCAGAATCGAGACACAGCTCAGAATCAAGAAACAGCAGAGTCCAAGCCGTTGAAGATACAGCAGAAACGCTTAGAAGCTCGAAGACGAAGACCTTCTCAAAGACAAGATCCCGATGTCAGAAGATCTTATCTGACGCAGTCGGATCAGAGAAGAACTAGCCTCTGCAGATGCAGACCTACTTCGTAGGTTAAAGGCCAGAAGTCAACAAGAGTAGGCTTGACAGTGCCCGCAAACTGTTGGAACACAGCTCGGGTTAGAGTTGTGAAGTTGCTTGGTACTTGGAAACCAAGTGGTAGTGATTTACCAGTGAACCTGGTCGTGGACGTAGGAGGTGTTACTCCGAACCACGTTAAAAATGCTTTGTTATTTATCGCTTTATTTTATGCATGTTACTAACCCTCATGAGCATACATTTCAAGCTGCATAAACTGATTAACTGAAAAGTGAAATAGAGTTTTGCAATATATTTGAAGCAACAGACGGACTTTCCAAATCCACCACATTCCGCACACACACACAGCCAGCTGTGTCGATCAAGCTGCCATCCAGCTGGATCGAACAAAGCCAGCTCTCTGAAAAGAGTTTTAACTTGGAAAACTTTTTAAACCTTGGTGTATTCACCCCCCCTCTACACCAAGGTATCCGTCTTGGGACCAACAATTGGTATCAAAGTTGTGGTTCAAAAGATCACTGTATCTGTCAAGTCAGCATTTCATTGCTGATAGTGGTCACCTGAACATATCCTTCAAAGCTTCAAAATATTTTTATCATTATATTGCATACTGTCGTGAAATCTTCCTTGTGCAGGAATCTCTCTAGAGGAGCTATTGAGAAATCATGAATCCAGACATTTGTCCGAGATGCGAATGTTATAGGAATTATCTCCATGACTTGGGGGTACGAAGAACAAGATATCAAAATATCTTGGAGCACTGGAGAGAGGAATTTCACTCAGCAGCAAACCGGTTGGATTGTGAAGCCATCGTCTCAAGCCACCAGGAGTTGAGAAGAACAGAAAGGCTGATTGACGATTTGGAACGTCTCATACTCAGAATATATGACACCAATATGACACCATGAGAGACAACCACCAAAGTCATCACAATATCTGACGAAAGCTTAGAAGAAGCTCAATCAGCTCAGTCGGGAAGGACCAACAAGGAGTACTGAAATATGAGCATAGAAGATGAAGAAACCCAGCCACTGGGGACTAGTATGGAATAAAGACAGCTGGATACATAACGGAAGATGCGACCGATCATACGGTGAGCACATTGGTCTCAAGGAAAGAATAAAGAAGCAGCAGATGAATCAACTGGATTTGGAACAGCTGACTACCTGCTATACAATCTGAGACCTCTTCAAAGAAATGAGCCGATGGTGAGAAGATCCGTTTATTAGAAGGAAGTAGGATGCAGCTGAAGAAGAAGCCACCTACTATCAATTGAGGGGGAACAAACCCAGATGGATCCCAAAAGCTCAGATCAGAAGGATTATCCAGCTAAAAGGAAATAAAGCTCAGCTGGACAACAATCGAAGAGCTAAAGAGAACTCAGTTGAAGAAGCTTCAAGCTAATCACCAAGATACTCAGCTGAGGAGAACCTTCAATCCAGCAGAAGAGAATACAGCAGTGGTATCAGCTGACGGGTTTGTAGATTTTGCTTATTATATTTCTTGTTGTAATATACAATGTAAGGATAAAGTTATTTGAATTTAATTCAAACATCCAAACATTCCTTAAATGGATTATTCTGCAAGCTATACATCCCATCGCATTTAATGAAAAGCATGCAGAATACTGTAGCTCAAGAGAACTGAGTCAGAAGTCAGAACGTTTCGACTTCCTCACGCGCGCGTGACATACACTCAATATTCACACGTCATAGGATTGCGCAAATCTCTCTCAGCCGCAGATCTTCAATACAATTGCCAAGATCTCAACCATTAATCAAAATGGGCAATTGATATATTTATCAAAAATTTGCAAATCTTCGCCATATTTACTATCGCTCATACTTATCTGAAATTCATATCTCAGATTCTTGATTATCTTTTTGCTAATACGCTCCCCGAGTATCTTCGTCTTTCCAACCTCTTGCTACAGAAGAAAATCATGGGACCAAAGAAGACTACACCAGGAGCAAGCCAGACTGAGAACTTGATGTCAAAACTTCATTTTGAGAGTTGTCTAACTCTCAAGAACTACCAGAACGCGGAGTTCCAGGAAGTTCTGGATCTCATCGAAAATGCCGGACTTTTGCAGTGGGCAACTGCAAGACCGAAGAACATCTTCCGCCGGGAAGTGGCAGAGTTTTTCTTAGAGATGTTTAACCGAGATGATCGACTTCGTTCCAACGTCTCTCTTCAAATCAGGAAGAAGACTGGACATACAACTCCGTGGGACGTTGACATCAACATCAACCGAATGTTGAACAAGCTGTTCGGCCTGAAGACTCTTGGGGACCGCTTTCCAGATAATTACACCAGAGAAGAAATCCAGATCGGACTGGATAAGATGATGTTCAAGCCAGAACCGTACAGGGCGAGCATGTCCAAGCTCCTGCTCAAGCCCAAGTACAGATTACTTCTGGATGTCACCCAGAAGTGCATCCTCGGTATCGCTGGATCTAAAGGAGAGATCAGCATACCCAAACTGAAACCAATTATAGCCATCCTCATAAATGACCCTGTGGATTGGTTCTCATACTTCATGAGAAAATTGGAAAAAGAATCTAAAAAGACTCTTTTTGAAGATGACAGCTTCACCCGGTATAGCTGTAAAGAGACAATCTATCTATGCACCAAAGTAGCGTGCATAATAGAAAGTTACTCTACCGGAAGGCAAATCAAGTGGCATAACGCAGAAGAATTTTCTGTGTCCAGGATACTTTTTGAGAAGCCAAGTCAGCTCACTGACTTGTTGAAGAAGGCAGCCCCTGAAGGGAAGAAGAGGGCGCAAGAGGCAAAGCAGCAGACTGTCTCTCCCTCTCAAGCAAGAAAAAGGAAGCAACCAGAGGAGACACAGCCAGCTGGATCTCCACCTGCCAAGAAGAAGCTGAAGTTCAAGGCAGCCAACAAACCAGCTAAGGAGGTAGCAGAGAAAACAGTTGTTGAGCCAGCTGGATCGGAATCCACTCCCACAGCCTCCCCTGTCCAAAAGAAGAAAACTGAGTGGAGACCAGTTACTGAGGAGACAGCTCAGGGATCCTCCTCCAGCTCAGACAATGGAAGGGAGTTCGTGAGAACATCACGAGAAGCTGAAGAATCACAGATAGTGGTCACTGACCCAGACCCAGAGGATGCTATTCCCCTTCGCCAAATTCTTCAAGCATTCTCACAACCCACTCCAGCTGACTACGAATCAGCTGGAATTTCTCTTCAACAATCTCTTCTTCCATCCCATCCTCAGGTACACATCTCAGATTCCCCTTTCAATTCTTCATTACCTGAAACCTCCTTGCTTCCACACACCCAAGATTCAGCACCCAGCTCTCCTCCCAAAGAACCATCTCCTTTAAGAGAGCTGACAGATATTCAGTTAGCTGAAGCGTCTTCACAGCCAGCTGACTCCCAAGCTGAACTATCTTCTCTTCCCACCTCTCCTAAAGAGCCCCATCCAGCTGATGCTCCTTCACAGCTGGATGATGAAAACCAAGCTGAACCTTCAAGCCCCACTACTTCTGAGGAAGTTGAAATCCTCAGTCCCAGAGCCGTTGCACGTGCTGCCACCATCATGAGGTTCGATGACCTCAGGCTTCAAGAAGTAAAGAGCGCACTACAACAATACCCGTCTCTTGTTTCGCTCCCCGCCGCGTTAGTCGCCGTAAGCGACTTCAAATTTTACCTAGCTACCAAGATGACTACTTGGTACGTAAATGAGGAACTTGTGGAGCTCTACTCCTTCAACAAGCTCAAAGCCGAAGAAGCTGCTCTACAGGAGATCTTCGGATTTGGAAGTCTTCAGAATGTCTTCTTGCATCAAGACGAGCTAATCCAAACTCTCATCCAGAAGACTAAGCAAGATGAAGTATCACCATCAGATGAGGTAATCGCGAGAGCCAACTCCTACCTCCACACTCTCAGCTGGATTGTTCCAGTTGAGACTGCTAAGGAAGCTGTACATGCCGACACAGCTGAGGCAATGGTGACTGAAAACGAACCAACTCTTGCAACAGTTGAGCCCACAGAAGCTGCCCCACCTAGTCCAGTTGCCAATGACACTCGCTCACTGGTCGAGATCGAGGCAGTCAAACCCAGCCAAGTCGAATCCGGGACCCAAACAGATTTTGATGCCGTACTTTCTGATGCAATGAAGGAGGAGATAGCCAAACAAGTTGAGGAAATCCTATTCCAGGATAGACTCAAATCAGATGTTGACACCCTTCTGCGCATCACAGCTGTAGAATGGCAAGTCCATTGTCATGGACAGTCCATTGATGAAGTTTACTCTTTTGCCCAGAACTTACAAAGAAGCTCCAGTGAAGATCTCAAGCAATCTCTCGTATCTCAACGCATTGATCAGTCACATCATCTAGAGAAGAGAGTTCCTGAGATCATTTCAAGCCTTCAAGCTCCACTGGAAAGCAGCTTCAGCGACTTATCCAGCCAGCTGCAAGCTCTACAACAACAAACCCTCTCCAACAGGACTGACATTCAAAAGTTGTTCAACCTCTACAAAGAGCTGGACACTCAGTTCAAAGCTGGAAGTACCAACACAGCACAACTCAACCTTGTCACAGCAGACAACACAGCCAAGATTGCTGATGTTGACAAATCCCTGGCCCAGCTAAATGAGATCATTGTCAACCTATCCTCCACCCTTGTTGATAATGCCAAAAAGGGGGAAGGAAATGACAAGAGAAAAATATCAAGGGCAGGCAAAGGAAAAGCTGTAGCTGAAGATGAAATCCAAGTGCTGCAGTCTGAGATTGATGAAGTTGTTGCTGAGCTGGAAGCAGAAGAACCAGCTGGACGAAGAGGAAAATGGAGCAAAATGATCATCCCTCTTGCCAAAGCTAGCGGAGCCAAGCCAGAAGAAATAAATGATACTCAATGGCTCTGCAACTTTGTAAATAAACAAAAGCAAGAGATGAGGAACTTTCAAGAGCAGCAGAAGAAGAAGAAGAAGGAAAGCTTGCTCGATGCTGAAGAAAAGAAGCAGAAGAAGAAAAGAGCAAACATCAGAGCATCGAAGAAAAAGACTCAGATGCCAATGAACTGGAGAAGAATAGATGAATGGATCCCAGAAGAATTAAACGACGACTGGGAACATACAAAATTCGAGTTCATTGAAGATTACTACTATCTGGGAGCCTACCCAAATACGCCTCCAGATGTTGCTTTCAATATGTATCTAAATGAGCTCTTCCATCAAGATAGGGTGACTGCGAAAGCATTCTTCAATGCTGTAGAGACCGCAAAGATCCAATTTTCTGCTCCCCAGCTGTATCATCTCCAGCCTCCACTAATACCTGGAACCGATTTCCCTGACAAATCACAAGTAATCGCAGAAGTAAACAAATGGACAATCAGGAGACAAATTTCCAAGGTAAGTAATGAAGAAGAATATAGGAAGCTGGAACGGATGATCTTCAACCGGTACAGGTTAAGAACGGATGAACAACTTGAAGAAGAAAAGGCGAAGAATCGGCGGAAGAGCTGAAGACCCAGCCATCTGGATATTTTGTCTTTTGAATTTCTTTTGTAAAATTGTAAAACTGTAATATTTTCCTTTATTAATGAAAAATTCATTTTTGCTCTCAAGCTCACCCTGATGACAATAACTCTTTGTCCAGGCACTGAACTCTAAATTTGATATTGCCTGAAGTGTATGTTTAAACTTTTAAAAACCCGTTTTCTTGTTAAGGGGAAAGTAAATTATTTTTCTCAGTTAGGTTTTGGCATCATCAAAAAGGGGGAAATTGTTGGGAAAATTAATAGAGTTTTGATTGGATACCAAAACCCAGCTGACCCCAACCGAGTAGATGATCGCACAAGCCTAAGCGTTTTAGCTCACCTGTTTGAGCGTATAGAGTTTCTTAGTTTACAGGTAGAATCGCTGAAGACAGCAGAAGACACAGCAGAAGACAGCTAAGCAGACAGCTTAAGAACTCAGCAGAGCAGACTCAGCAGAGTCAAAGACCCTGAAGTATCAAGACCCAGCTCAGTGATGGAAACCCAGCTCAGTGTCAAAGACCCAGCTCAGTGTAAAAGACCCAGCTTAGTGTCGATGACACAGCTCAGGTCAGTGACACAGCTCAGGTTGAAGACACAGCTCAGGTTGATGATACAGCACAGGTCTAAGACACAGCTCAGAATCGAGACACAGCTCAGAATCAAGAAACAACAGAGTCCAAGCCGCTGAAGATACAGCAGAAATGCTTAGCAGCTCGAAGACGAAGACCTTCTCAAAGATAAGATCCCGATGTCAGAAGATCTTATCTGACGCAGTCGGATCAAAGAAGAACTAGCCTCTGCAGATGCAGACCTACTTCGTAGGTTAAAGGCCAGAAGTCAACAAGAGTAGGTAAGATTCAAACGGCTCTCTTCCAACGGCTAGTTTGAATATCCACCTATATATATCTCTCCTCCTCCATTGAAAAGGAGGCTGGCGAGACGACTGAAGAAATAGAAGAAAACAGAAAAATGATCAACGATCTTTAAAGCCAAATCTTTCAAGAACACCCAGCCAGTCAGCTGTGTTCTTAGTTGTTCACATATTCAGTCTTAGGCAGAATAGATCAGAATATAAATATCTTAAGCCTAATTTGAACGAGTTCATCATACTCCTTGTTCTTCATTGTAAAAACTCGTTCATAGTTGGAAAAACCCATACCCAAACCCAAACCCGGAAAGGTTAGGTAAAGGTACGCTTGCTCGATGCGTGTAATTCGAGTGGTTAGGTTCTTCAGTACCCGTAAACTGAAGGTGTAGGCTTGACAGTGCCCGCAAACTGTTGGAACACAGCTCGAGTTAGAGTTGTGAAGTTGCTTGGTACTTGGAAACCAAGTGGTAGTGATTTACCAGTGAACCTGGTCGTGGACGTAGGAGGTGTTACTCCGAACCACGTTAAAAATGCTTTGTTATTTATCGCTTTGTTTTATGCATGTTACTAACCCTCATGAGCATACATTTCAAGCTGCATAAACTGATTAACTGAAAAGTGAAACAGAGTTTTGCAATATATTTGAAGCAACAGACGGACTTTCCAAATCCACCACATTCCGCACACACACACAGCCAGCTGTGTCGATCAAGCTGCCATCCAGCTGGATCGAACACAGCCAGCTCTCTGAAAAAAGTTTTAACTTGGAAAAGTTTTTAAACCTTGTTGTATTCACCCCCCCTCTACACCAAGGTATCCGTCTTGGGACCAACAAATCAATATTCATTATGATGGTCCCGAAACGAGTTATCGAGGTAGAGGGGGGATGAATACACCGAGAAATAAAATTTTTGCAAGTAAAATTTGTAGGGATCTATCAATGGTAAAAATAGGTAAATATAGGAGACAATGGAGGGTGCGATAGTATAAAAAATAAAGTATGATTTTTTTTGTAGACAAATAAAAATGAGTAAGTAGGACTTTGTATCGTAGACAGAGAGAGTAGTATAGAACCTTTTGACTTCTTTGGAAGATGGTCAACTTAACTAATAACTCAGCTGGCTGTGCGGAAGGTGGTGACTTGAAAACTTACTAGTTTGTACCTTAGAAAAACTCAGCTTAAAAATTTATCTTTCATTTTTCACTTAATCAAGTTGAATGCAATTTTATAAAATCCAGCTGGCTGGGTCACACAGCCAAAATATAAACTTTGAAACAATGTGGTGCTGGATGATTGGTTAGTTCTTGAGACAAATAAATATAAATCAAAGCAGTAAAGAACACCAAAAATTAACGTGGTTCAGAGAGAACTCCTACGTCCACGAACCAGATAAACTGGCGAATTCCTTAACATTGGATTCACTGGCTTTACGAGCAGCTAGTCAGCTTGCAGCTCCTTTGAGCTGGTTGTAGTTTACGCGTACTACAACAAACGTGACCTCTCAGATTACGTGTTCTGAGAAAACGTTCATACTATTTACGCGTTCTGAGAAAACGTACACACTGTTTATGCGCACAGTGAAACCGTACTACTTCAACCTTAACTTTTCGTAACCTGTAAAAAGAGTTTTGAGTAGGTGGGGTTTTTCAACTTGTGAACAAACTTTTACAATGAATAACAAAGTTCTGGATTGTTTGTTCACTTCTAGGCTTAGGATATGGAAAGATGTATATGCCTAGATTCTGGAGAAGAAAACTCAACAGTCTCATGAACACTTGACAATTTCTGGAGATTTTCGTGTTGTTGAGAGACTTTTGCAGACTGTCGTTTAGAGAGTGGCTATTTATTTGCAGAGAGTTTTCTTGTTGATTCTGAGGATGACGACTTGTATTTATAGGTGGAGATTCAAAACTAGCCGTTGGAAGAGCCGTTTGAATCTCACCTACTTTCTGACTTCACGTCTTGTAGTCTGACTTTCTTCACCCGCTTTTTCTGTGTGTCAGATCCTAGGTTTACTTTCTAGGAGTGCCGACGTGTCGAAGCCTCATTGGTCGAGATTGATTTTGTCCTCTAACACTGGGATCTTGTCTTGGAGCTGGCTTCGACGTTGAGCTGAGTTTTCGAGCTTGGGCTGTGTCTTGATCAGCTGGAACCTTTGTTGGAACAACTCCGCTTGATCTATCAGCTGGATCCGCTCTTGCTAGGTCTCCTCAGCTGGATCCGCTCTGCTGAATCAGTTCAGCTTGGATCAGCTCTGCTTGATTTGTTCTGCTTGGATCAGCTCTCTTGATACACTCAGTTGGATCCTCTCTGCTGGATCCACTCTGCTGGATCATCTCAGTTGGATTCACTCAGCTGGGTCTTCGCTCAGCTGCTTTACTGTAAACTTAGAAAAATCTAGAAGCTCAAACAGGCGAGCTAGAAACAACTTGGTTTATGCATTTATCTACTCGGTTGTGGTCAGTTGGAGTTTGGTATCAAATCAAAACACTTAGAATTTCCCAACACATTATATCTAATTAAAATTTAGAATTATTTTTTAGCATTTAATTTTTAATTTTTAGTTATTATTAATTATTATGATTGATTATTCCACATAATGTATAATTTTTTATACTTCATTGTTAATGAAAATATTAATTCAAATTCAATATATCAAAATAATATTAATATTTATAATTGATATTATTAAAATAATAAATTTAATTTACGGAACGATATGCGAATCACATGGCGGCATTATACTATATCGTTGGTAGGTTTTAAAATTTATTTTAACAACTTCTTAATTCTAAAAGTCGAATTATAGAAACAGTGCACAACGGGGGCATATAATATGAAAAACCTCGATTCATGAATACACCGAAAGTAGACACCAAATTTTATCTAATATGAAATGTTTGTATATTTCTAACATGCATTGCACAAGTCTCTTAAAATGTACTTCCTCCATCCATGATATAAAGTTTCATTGTATGTTGGACTCGGAGATTAAGAAAGTTGTTGGAGTTGTTGTGAGTGGAATAAAAGTACAATCAATTTGAAGGGTAATGTTAATGGTACAGTTTGTGGAATAAAAGTACAATTTGTAAGAATAAAGGTACAATAAAGTCAAATTTGTAGGAATAAAGGTAAAATTTGTAGGGATCTATCAATGGTAAAAATAGGTAAATATAGGAGACAATGGAGGGTGCGATAGTATAAAAAATGAAGTATGATTTTTTTTGTAGAGAAATAAAAATGAGTAAGTAGGACTTTGTATCGTAGACAGAGAGTAGTATAGAACCTTTTTTTTTCTTTTTCTTGATCAGGTAGGCAAATAATTTTATCGCAAAATCTAAATCAACATAGAACTAATTTCATTCAAAATAAATTGTACTAAAAGAGTTAATGTATATAAAGAATTGGAGTATGTAGTAAAAAAATTTTACATGTATGCATCAAAATAGGCAATTTTTATCATGTACAGTACATTAATTGTATGAAGTTCGAATAAATTAATATATACGTAATATTTAGAGGTACAGTATTTATATAGAGTAGAATATTATTTCTTTTTTTTTAAAGGTCGAGTCAAGAGAAGTTCCATAAATCATAAGAAATTGAAATAACTTCAAAAGAGGCATGGATCGAATTTCCAAATGATTTTACACTTTAGAAAAAATCTTATAATAGTTTTAGCGATAAAAGAAACACTAAAAAAGAATATGAGCCAAATATATGATCGATACTACTATCTTAACTTCTTAGGCCCCGTTGGGTTTGTACGATTGGGCTAGACTATCGGGCATATATGACTCGATATTTCGTTTGAATGGTAAGATTTATTCATGCTAGGCCCTTTATTCAATACTACAGAAAGCTGGTCCGTAACTATTTCCATGACTTAAAGTCACACCCTTACCCTAGCGACAAAATTAGTCTGGAGCATAAGACAATTTTATTAATTTGAATTTTTATTTGATTATTGCATATTCATTATTTAATTGTTTTATTGAATTATTGTTATTGGAGGAATAGATGGTTTTGATTAGAAGGAGCCACGAGATTATTGATCATTGCCCAATTTCCTTCTCCCCTAATGTGCTCCATTTTTCTATAGTAACAGGGGGCGTATAAGTAAATGAACAAAAATGTTATATATACGTATAAAAGTTGTCCATCCAATCAAACAGGTTTTTTTTTAGACATGATTCAGTCTTTATTTATTCCTTATTATATCTTACTATTATCTTATCTGGTAAACCAAACGCGATCTTAGTTTTAAATGAAACCATATTTAGAATAATTTTGTACTCCATCCATCCACGAAAAAAATGCACATATTTTCATTTCGATCCGTCTACGAAAAGATGCACATTCCTTTTTTAGCAAATATGACTCACACAATTCACTTAATTTTAATCCATTATTTACTCATTTTGCCACTATTGGACTCCTCACAAATAACAAGTGGAACACTTATTCTACTCACAATATACTCAACTCATTATTTAAAAGCAATTTAAAAATATATAGTAAGTGAGATTTGAATTATTTGAAATATTTCACTAGCAACAGACTCAACTTATTTATTAAAATCCGTGCCAAAACCAAGCATGCGTCTTTTTTTTATGGAATGAGAGAGTATATCAATTTGAATTATTTGAAATATTTTTTCATATGTAGCTTTTTCGATTTATTTAATAAAGGTAAAATTAGATGTTTGAAACTTGAAAGTGATGAAAATCCTCTTATTCACTATTGATGTTCCGCTCCACTCCCCGTGGTCGACCGGTAGGTTCGATGCTAGGACCTCATCCACTGAATGTATCTTTAATATGCCGCCACGTGTCTGAGGATTAATTTGATGATTGACATGTGGCAAGTAAATTGATATTCACACCTCAAAATTTTCCAATCTCAAACCTCTCTCTCTCGATTTCTCCGACTCATGCGCCATTCTTCCCCCAAAAAATGCAGAAATTCAACAAACTTAAGTTTCAATTACAAAATCAACTTACAAGTCGAAAAGATTTTTTCACATAAGCACAGTTTAAGAACAGATACAAGGAGGCGATTCCAATGTAAATATAGAAGAGCTTCAAGCCAAATTCTCTCCCCCTCCCCTCCCTCTCTGCCGGCTTCTCCTTCGCTTTCTCGCTTTCACTCTCGATGTCTTCTCCTCTGCTGTCGCCTGCGGCGATTGACTTCTCCTTCACCGTGGAGAAAAATGATAAGGACATATGCAATCTCTTATCTTAGGGTGAGGTAGATCGATTCCATTTAGTGCTCGTTTGGTTTGAGAAGAGGAATGGAATATTTCAAAAAATCCTAAATATATACTTAATTTTTATTGTACATTGTATAAATAGTGTGGTTTGATGTCTTATTTTATGTGTGAACTATTTATTTAGCTCTTTAAACGTTCAATTTTAATTGTAATCAGAGAAAAGAATTTGAAGCTCGTAATTCAGGTTTGTGAACGAGCCGAGTCATCACGGACTCGATTACATTTAAAATTCAGCTCATCAATATGTTAATCGAGTTCGAGCTTACTTAAATCTATTTTTTTTGGTTTTATGTACTAAACTCGATTAGTAGAGGAGAGGAATAGTAATAATAAGTGTTACTTTTATTGGGTGTTTGGTTCAACAATGGAAATAAATCACCTTGTGAAATGATCCGGAGGGGAAAGGATTTTGTTACCGCTTTAGTTTGAAAGGTAACATTTTGGGGGATTAGATTACCCTCAAGTAATCTACCCAAACCAAGGAGTAATGGATTCAATTAATTGAATCTCTTTCCATGCCCGAAAAATACCGAACCAAACATGGGCTTAAATGCAATTAGAAGACAAAATTTGTGTTGAGACTGTAGCTTCTAATTCACTTTTCCAGTTTTAGTTAGTAAACCAATTTTCTTGTAGTATAATTCGTGTTTGATTTGATATTCAAGCTTTTCCCAGTCTAATTGAAAGTGTTAATATGATTACTTTCTTTCCCTTTTTTTCTTTTTCTTTTTTTTGTGAAATTGTGTAACTGAAATTGATGCAGAGAAACTGAAATAGTATTTGTTTTGAGCTTTTGGATTTGAAATATGAACATCATAATCTTTTGCCACGTGTCCAAGCATAGAATAGATGCTTGACATGTGTCTAGCAGATTGATAATCCCACTCCCAAAAACTCCAACTCCCTCCCATTACGAAAATATGTCTGTTCTTTTTCCTCGTCACTTCCGGCGCCGTTTCAAATTAACCAACGATCACAACCTACTTATTATATCTCACAACAAATTAAAAGTACACTACACTTTTGGGGGACGGAGGGAGTATTATATTTTTGACATTCAAATTTTCAACAATTTTCTCTATGGCATTGTAACCTATATTCAGAAATGTTTATTTTTAATTTTATTTTTAATTTTACTTTCACTATTTAATTTAATTTTTGTAATTATGATACTTTTCAATTCTTATTTGTTTATAATACTTTTCAACTATATATTATGGATAATTTAAATTAGAAAATAAAAGAAAGTAATTCATTTTATGGGAATAATATAATGATTAGTATAAAATTAGGGGTGAGCATCTCCAACCATTGCTATGTTATAGCTCTCAGCACTATAATAAATCAGTTTTTCTCTCCATGCTCTATTATTTTATTACATTTAGTTATATTTCTTTTACATTATAATATTTAGTTTTACTTTTACACATTAAATTATAAAGAATATTAAAACCACATTATAAAATTTTAACATATAAAATTACTAAAATTCAAAAAATATTACCATAATAAAATAATTAAAGATACGGAAATTAAAATTACAAAATATTACTAAAACCGAAAAAAGTTCCATAATCAAATAACTAAAAATACGGAATTGAAAATATAATATTTTCGTAATAATTAGTAAGACCATCTCTGCGACTTTCAGCACCTCCAAGATCGGGAAACAAATTTCTAAACATATTCAGAGTCGTGGAGTCGGTTTCTTGACATTTTTGCTCACTTAAGAACTTTTTCTTGCTCCGATCGGAAGTATTCACGTCGTTGTGGATCACTAATTGTATCTAAATTAACCATTAAAATATTTTGTGATTTTCGAGACTTGTAATTTTATTTTTCTTTATATATAATCTTATTATGTGCATTCATATTATCAATTTATATATTTTTTTTCATTAATTGAGATAACTTATGTGTGTGTTAAAATTAAATATAGAAATATTCTAAAATATAGCAGATGGTTGGAGATGGTGTGCAATTTGCTCAATATATAATAGAGCAAAATTGTGCTTCATTATAGAGAAATGGTTGGAGATGTTTAATCTAATCAAATTGTGTCAAGTACCATTAAGCTCAAGTTTAACTCATTTATTAAGAAGTTCATTTAAGTTTAATAAAATAAGCAAGTTTTATAGAAATATATTTTTATTTACATATCCAATATTACTTCTGTAATGATACATATAAAATTAGAGATGTAATCGAATCGAATCAAGTTGAGCACCATCAAATTCAATCTTAACTTCTTTAAATATTCAATAATTCTTCTATGATAATTAGTGTAGAATTACGGACATAATCGAATCGAATTAGACCGAAGACCATCAACTTCTAAGTTAATCGCATAAGATATGTTCTAAAAAAAAAGTTAATTGCATAAGATTGGCATTAGAAGAATATTGGGTAAAAATATCCCCACATTCATTGGATGACCATGCAGCGTCGAACTTACCGTGGTGGACCTACTAAAAAGCAAGGACAAAAGATTCTTTGTATGTCAGTAACATTGTCTATATATCGACACACACACACACCTCCTCACACTCATTCATCACAACGCAAAAATGGCAACTTCTCTCATTTCTCTCTCCACCCTCCTTATCCTGTGCACCCTCGCCAAAGCTGCGCACGCGGAGCTCATGTTAACCGTGGTCAACAACTGCCCCTACACCGTCTGGCCGGCCATCCAGCCCAACGCCGGCCACCCCGCCCTCGAGCGCGGCGGCTTCGCCCTCAACACCCTCACCCACCGCTCCTTCGCCGCCCCCTCCGCCCACTGGTCCGGCCGCATCTGGGCCCGCACGGGCTGCACCCACACCAACGGCCACTTCTCCTGCGCCACCGGCGACTGCGGCGGCCGCATCGAGTGCAACGGCCTCGGCGGCGCCGCACCTGCCACCCTGGCCCAGTTCTCCCTCCACCACGGCCATGCCGACTTCTCCTCGTACGGCGTCAGCCTCGTGGACGGGTTCAACGTCCCGATGACGGTGACGCCGCACGAGGGGAAGGGGCACTGCCCCGTGGTGGGGTGCCGCGCCGACCTGCTGAGCACGTGCCCGCACGCGCTGCAGGTGAAGGCACCCCAGCACGGGGCGGTGGTGGGGTGCAGGAGCGGCTGCGCCGCCTTCGGGACGGACGAGCTGTGCTGCCGGAACCACTACAACAGCCCGCAGACGTGCCGCGCGTCGAGCTACTCGGAGTTCTTCAAGCACGCGTGTCCGGCGACCTTCACCTACGCGCACGACAGCCCCTCCACTATGCACGAGTGCTCCGCGCCGCGTGAGCTCAAAGTCATCTTCTGTCACTAAGAAGAAGAAAGAAGAAGACGACATTTCTGAAATTTCTCTCTCCTTAGTTTCTAGTGTAGTAGTGTCGTATGTTGTGTTTTGTGTTTGTGTGTGTTTGTGTGAGAAAGAGAGAGAAATGTATGGAAATTTTTTTTTAGAAATAAATTAATTCTAGGAAATCATGTTTGGTGTCAAAATAAATTACTACAGTTCCGAAAACAAATACGTATATCAAGATAGTGGTCAAAATGATTCATTGTACCTTGGAAAACTAAAAAAGTAATCTTTTTATTTTAAGTTAAAGGTTAAACATAAAAAATTTACATAATTTTTGCAAGCATACAATACTTATTCAGGAACATTTTTTTTTTTAAATACGATACTTATTCAGGAATAATTGTTTTTTATAAATACACTTATTCGAAAACGGAAAGGAGGGAGTATTTATTTTGAGTTATGTTTATCCATTTAGATGGGAATGTTTTTAGGCATCCATCTCTACTACTGAATTAAATAATCTTTCATTAGCTAATCCTCAGTGAGTACTGTGAATCACCAGAGTCAGATCTCAAATTTTGTGTTTTTATTCTGGTGATGGGAAATTGTTTAAATAATTGTTTTGTTTTCAGGTTTTCAAAAAAATGAAAAAAAAAGACTGTGTTTATACTAAACTAATGACATGAAAATCATTTATGAGGATTTTGCTTCCCATTTGCAATAAAAAAATCAAATATTTTAGAATATTATTGGTAATCTTAATAATGTGTAAAATTGATTTAAATTGATGCAAGAAAAATTCAAGCACAACTCACGCATCCCAAAATTATTGATTTAATATTAAAATACGTAAAATTAAAAAAAGGTTAATTAATCAATTAATAATATAAATTTTTTAAAATAAATTAATGCAGAAATAATTTTCTACATATTTTTTCTGAAGGGGCTGAGACTGAGAGTAGGTAATTAATTTCAAGTAAAGTATACAATTAGGCTTACGAGGACGTAATTAAGATTTGGATTTGTAAATTTGAACATGCCTTGCTCATTATTTTCTGATCTTTTGATTTGTGTGCAGTCAGACTTCGATTTTCGTGGCACTTTGTCCCTTTGTCTAAAAGCTCTGATAAAATCTTTGATGAAACCTTTTTTTTTAGTTTTACACCTGCAATGTTTTGCCCTTTGCCCTTTGCCCTTTTTCTTGTCTAATCTTTAGTATCTTTAACTTTTAACAGGACTAGTTCTCAAAATATACTCTCTCCAATTTCAATAGGTTAGTTTGACCCGGATATAAATGTTAAGAAAATGAATTAAATATAACAAAGATGGAGAGATAAGATAATTTTTTAAGGGTATTGTTATCAAATTAATTAGAAGAGACAAGGGATATAATAACTTGTCTTAGTTTATGATTTTACCAATTCAAAAAATTGGCATGTAAGTGATATCCTAAATTTCTATACAATGTAAGCTATACCTAATTTTAGGATGAATAGACTACTTTTTAGCTGAGATAGTGACATGTTGACTGAAAAAGTGAGTGCCGATTTTTAGCTGACACATTTGACAAATTTAAGTGACACATTTGAAAGACATTTCAAGCTTTTTTATTAATTTAAATCAAGTTTGTCTATTTATTTCGTATATTTAGCATTCTTGACTGCTCATCAAATAATGAAAATAATATTAAAAATCAAGGTCAGAAAAATACTCTAGAAACGTTTAATAATTTTTTGTTAAATTTCCGGCCATGAAAACAGAATTTCGGCCTGCTGGAATTCTTACCGGTCTGACCGTAAATGTTTTTATTTTCATTTTTAAATAATTATTTTTTTTACAAATCAATATCTGACATGTGCATGGAAAGAAATTTACTTTCACATGAATTGTACAATTTTAACTTATTGAAGCTTTTTTATTAAATTAAATCAAGTTTGAATATTATATTTTGTAAATTTGGAATTCCTGATTACTTGTTAAATAATAATAATGATATTAAAAATTGAGGTAAGTAAAACACTTTCTAAACAATTTTTTTTAATTTTCCGACCATGAAAATATAATTCCGATCGGCCGAAATTGTTACTGTTAGGGCCGAAAATGTTATTATTTTTACTTTCGAACAACTTTTTTTATTTTTTACAAATTACAGATTAGACCTATGCATGAAAAAAGTAACTTTCACGTGAATTGTGTACAATTTTAAATTTTTGAAATTGTACAAGACTAACTCACTTGAACGAATTTCAGCTACTCAGTTCCTTATATAATGTCTTCATTCAATTGAATAAAAATCATGACAACACAAAAACATTTTAAACACATTTCAATAAAAACACTCCACATTTATTTGAGTATATACATATCTCGTATTTCCGGCCATAAATAATATTTTCCAGTCAACCGAAAATATTATTTTATGACCGGAATTCGTTTTTCAGTTACTTTTGTAATTATGTTTCATTCAATTTATATTATGATTATGTTATTTCTTTTGTATGGATGGATTGTGCTTGAAAATTAATCACAGTCTCGTATTGAGTATATACATTTCGAGATTTCCTAAGTTGCAGGAAAACTTGAATTTAAGAGGTATATTTCGTAACTAAACCTTTTGCTTTTAAAAAAATAAAAAACAATATTTCCGGCCATTAATAATATTTTTCAGTTAGCCGAAAACTTTTCCGGTCAACTGGAAATGTTATTTTATGATCGGAATTCTTTTTTCAGTTACTTCTGTAATTATGTTTCATTCAATTTATATTATGATTATATTATTTCTTTTGTATAGATGGATTGTGCTTGGAAATTAATTACAGTCTCGTATTGAGTATATACATTTCGAGATTTTCTAAGTTGCAGAAAAAGCTTGAATTTAAGAGGTATATTTCGTAACTAAAACTTTTATTTTTTAAAAAAATAAAAACAATATTTCCAGCCATAAATAATGTTTTCCAGTCAGCCGAAAACTTTTTTGGTCAACCGGAAATATTTTTTTATGACCAGAATTCTTTTTTCAGTTACTTTTGTAATTATGTTTCATTCAATTTATATTATGATTATATTTTTTCTTTTGTATGGATGGATTGTGCTTGGAAATTAATCACAGTCTCGTATTGAGTATATACATTTCGAGATTTCCTAAGTTGCAGGAAAACTTGAATTTAAGAGATATATTTCGTAACTAAACATTTTGTTTTTAAAAAAATTGAAAACAATTTTCGGCCATTAATAATATTTTTCAGTTAGCCGAAAACTTTTTCGATCAACTGAAAATGTTATTTTATGATCAAAATTCTTTTTTCAATTACTTCTGTAATTATGTTTCATTCAATTTATATTATGATTATGTTATTTCTTTTGTATAGATGGATTGTGCTTGGAAATTAATCACAGTCTCGTATTGAGAATATACATTTCGAGATTTCCTAAGTTGCAGAAAAGCTTGAATTTAGAGGTATATTTCGTAACTAAAACTTTTATTTTTTGTAAAAACTGAAAACAATATTTCAGGCCATAAATAATGTCTTTCAATCAGCCGAAAACTTTTCCGGTCAATCGAAAATATTATTTTATGATCGGAATTCTTTTTTCAGTTACTTTTGTAATTATGTTTCATTCAATTTTATTATGATTATGTTATTTCTTTTGTATATATGAATTGTGCTTGGAAATTAATCACAGTCTCGTATGGGGGAGCATGGCATCATTGTATCTATGTTGGTGGTGCTGAAAATGTAGTCCATATTCCCGTCCAACTGGTGTCTTTTTACAATCTCATCTACAATATCAACCACTTGTTGCAATCAAATGAATTGAGCACAAATTATCAATTATATTATCTATCGAAGTCACGAACGGGAGGGATGATTAAATCCTTATTATCGGATGATCAAACTCTCGCTCATATGTGCATTACAGAGGCCTTTCCTAGGGTCTATGTAATTCACAATCATACAGAAGATGGTTTTGGAATTTCAAATGAAGAAGCTATATGCCTTCTTTTGATCATTCTTTTGATCTGAACCAGCCCCTACCAGTTTCATTTAATGATGAAATGGAACGTTTTCGGGGGATGAGTACATCTAATTGGTGTGATGATTCTTACGTTGCCAGTGAGAATTTTGCCTCAGGATCCTTGTACATGGAACTTGTTATCTCATAAACGCCTCAAACTCATTCTCGTGATCGTGAAGCCTCGTATGAGGAAGCACCCGTTGAATCTGATGCAGATGATGAACCTGATTATGATGTAGACACAGATAACGACGCCTCAGATGATGCCACCGATAATTCTGTTATAAATTTTACGTTTGCAGATTTTGAAGCTTGGATACGTAGGGAAGGCGGGATCACCGCACTTTTGTCATTGCTCAACCCAAGTAATGATCGAAATGTCAGCCTGCATGACGCCCCAATAGAACTAATTATAATTGGTTAGTTCATATGATTCCATTGGATGTTACTGAGTCTCTCGTGTCGCGTGATCTAGATCCGACGATTGAGGAAGAGCTGTGCAAGGGGTCATATTACTACAGCAAAGATGACCTGGAGATTGCTATCGGCCTATGGCATATAGTTCGAGGAGTTGATTACATTGTTCCACGTTCAGATACCACACGTGTCTATTACAAATGCAAGCATTCAAAGACCTGTCAATTCAACTTGCGGGCCAGTCACCTACATGTAATAAAGTTCCCTTGATCTTCTGTAAATACGAGAGCTTGTAGTACGTTTTGAGGGTAGAAGGTATATTGATTGTATCTGGCCTCTTGAACTTAAAAACCTATAAAAAGACAAGAAATAAATGAATAATAAATCATCGAAAATTTAAAAAAATGAATAAAAATTACGGCATAAGCACAATTAACATCTCAAAAATATTATAAATTAACAAAGGGTTCGTAAAAAATATTTGGGCCAGAGAATAAAGATTCCGACCATAATATGGTATTTATTTAAACTCTTCCGTTGGGGCCGGAAAAATAAATCCGGCCGAAAACGTATGCTTGGCCGGAATAAATGAATCATAAATAAGGTTTTCTGGAAATACTTGGGAGACTACAATTCATAACTTTTGTAAATCCATGTACATACTTTTTAACTATTACATTACATTTTAATTAAATAGATTGATATCTTGTATTCTATAGCAAAATATCCAAACATCACTTAATCCAGTATCCCATAACCAAACCTTTGCATATACAATGCTAGATAAACAATTTCAATTAAATACGAGCTACTTCTAAAGATCTACAAAATTCATAAAACACATGACTAAACAAGATAATATATCAAAGAAACATAAAATAGTCATTACTAATAAATAAAATAAAAACTATAAGATTATATCTTACAAAGTCAAAAATAAAAGTAACACCTAAATTTATATCAATCGCATAATTAACAATTTATCAAAACAATTAACCTAAAAACTATCGCATAATTAATCCATTATTTTAAACAATAACTAATTAAAACCTAAAAAATATTATAGGTGCATAATAAAGATTCAAACATATTATTTGTGCCATTAAGTAATTTTCCGGCCAATAAAAAATTAAAAATAAATTTCTCCGGTGTAGCCGGAAAAGTTTAAAGAAGGTCGGAAAAATGCAAATATGTCCGGAAAAGTTATTTCTTGGTATGAGTGAGACAATTAAATATTATGAGCGACATACTTAATTTTCTTAGCCCAAATACGAAATAAATACTATTCATCTAATAAAACCAATAAATTGTACATTTATTATAATCAACGAATAAGAATTGACCAAAAAAAATTATTAAAACTAAAAAAAATATATTCAAAAATATTATGTGTGCCATTAGATAATTTTCCGGCCAAGAAATAATAAAAATTAAGCTTCTTCGGTGTGGCCGAAAAAGTGTAATGATGGCCGGAAAAGTTTTAAGATGGCCAGAAAAATAATTTCTTGTCATGACCAACACACTTAATTTTGTTAACCCAAATACGCATAAACACTAATATACACGGATATGTACAAATATACAATTAACTTAAAAAAATATATTATAAAGAATATATAAGTGGAACCTCATCCATTGTCGTGAAATTTCCGGTCTATGTTTGCCTCCAATATTTTTCCGGTCAGTTTTTCTTTCCGGCCTTCAATATTAACCTAGGAATTCAATTGAATTTATATAAATACTCTATATATAAATTTAGGCTAAATAGTTTAATTAAATTAAACATAAATTTACCTTTGAATTCCAGTGGTTTTTATTTTTCCGGCTACATGGATTTCAACTTTCCGAGTTTCTCTCCCCTCTCTCTTTTACGGAAGTGTAATGTTCGTGTGGGTGGGGTGAATTGGGTTAATGTTATATAGAATATTCAAATACATATAAATAAATTTAAAGTAAATAAATGGAGAGAATATTAATGATAGGTTGTTGAATTTATTGTTGCGAAACTGCCAACATCTCTTCCAAAAAATTAATTAAAAGTTGTCAATTCATTTGTCATTCCTGTGTTAGGTTGGTGAATTCCAAGACATGGTTATGGCTTACATGATTTAAAAAGTCATGTTGTAGCTTACATCCTTCATTTCTGCAGTGGCTATAAGATTTTTCCTCTCTAATGGCTTTTTATGATATTTTGTGTAATTAAAAGTAAAGTTGAGGATGTTTAGAATGTGTAGTTCTGAGTAAGAAACTTTTCAATTATAGTACATGCCAATTGAAATAGAACAACCAAACAAGACAAACTGTTTTAACAGCTAAGACTATATACATACATTCATATATACTCCCTGTTGGGAAAATTAATAGAATTTTGAAGTGATACCAAAACCCAGCTGACCCCAACCGAGTAGATGTTTGCACAAGCCCAAGTGTTTTTCCAACTCACCTGTTTGAGCTTATAGAGTTTCTTAGTTTACAGGTGTCAGCAGAAGACACAGCTGAGCGGACACAGCTGAGGAATTCAGCAGAGAAGACCAAGCAGAGTCAAAGACCCAGCAGTATCAAGACCCAGCTCAGTGACGGAAACCCAGCTCAGTGTCGAAGACCCAGCTCAGTGTAAAAGACCCAGCTTAGTGTCGATGACACAGCTCAGGTCTGAGACACAGCTCAGGTTAATGACACAGCTCAGGTTGAAGACACAGCTCAGGTTGATGATACAGCACAGGTCTAAGACACAGCTCAGAGTCGAGACGCAGCAGAGTCCAAGACGCTGAAGACACAGCAGAGACACTTGGCAGCTCGAAGACAAAGACCTTCTCCAAGATAAGATCCCGATGTCAGAAGATCTTGTCTGACGCAGTCAAATCAGAGAATGAATAGCCTCTGCAGATGCAGACCTACTTCGTAGGTAAAGGCCAGAAGTCAACAAGAGTAGGTAAGATTCAAACGGCTCTCTTCCAACGGCTAGTTTGAATCTCCACCTATATATATACCTCCTCACCATTGAATAGAAGAAGCTGGTGAGGCTAGCAAGACGACTGAAGAAATAAAAGAAAACAGAAAAATGAACAACGATCTACAAAGCCAAATCTTTCTAGAACACTCAGCTAGTCAGCTGTGTTCTTAGTTGTTCACATATTCAGTCATAGGCAGAATACATCAGAATAAATATCTTAAGCCTAGTTTGAACGAGTTCATCATACTCCTTGTTCTTCATTGTAAGAACTCGTTCATAGTTGGAAAACCATACCCAAACCCAAACCCAGAAAGGTTAGGTAAAGGTATGCTTGCTCGAAGCGTGTAATTCGAGTGGTTAGGTTCTTCAGTACCCGGAAACTGAAGGTGTAGGCTTGACAGTGCCCGCAAACTGTTGGAACACAGCTCGGGTTAGAGTTGTGAAGTTGCTTGGTACTTGGAAACCAAGTGGTAGTGAATTACCAGTGAATCTGGTCGTGGACGTAGGAGGGGTTACTCCGAACCACGTTAAAAATGCTCTGTTATTTTATTGCTTTGTTTTATGCATGTTACTAACCTTCATGAGCATACATTTCAATCTGCATAAACTGACTAACTGAAAAGTGAAACAGAGCTTTGCAATATATTTGAAGCAACAGACGGACTTTCCAAATCCACCACATTCCGCACACACACACAGCCAGCTGTGTCGATCAAGCTGCCATCCAGCTGGATCGAACACAGCCAGCTCTCTGAAAAGAGTTTTAACTTGGAAAACTTTTTAAACCTTGGTGTATTCACCCCCCCTCTACACCGAGGTATCCGTCTTGGGACCAAAAGATCACTTTTTCTGTGTCAAGTCAGCCTCTTTGCTGATAGTGGTCACCTGAACAGATCCTTCAAAGTTTCAATTTTTTTTTAAATCATTATATTGCATACTGTCATGGAATCTTCCCTGTGCAGGAATCTTCCGACATTCTCTGTCGATGATTATCAGATCTGGAAGTTCCGACTCAAAAGCTTTCTGAGTGCGCATCACGACATGATGTGGGATGTTATCACTGACGGACCCATCATCATCATGAAATCAGAAAGACAAGCAGAAACCTTACCTGGAGCTAAACCAGTACTCCGGCAAGTTGTGAAGCCCAAAAGGGAGTACTCTCCAGAAGAAAGAAGACAAGCTGGTTTGGACAGCTACGCTCGCAACATCATCTCCTCAACGGTGACGGACACTTATCTCAGCAAGATCATCAACTGCGAGACAGCTAAGGGGATGTGGGACACTCTAGCCAAGCTGTGTGAAGGCTTAGAGGAAATTCAAGAGAACAAATTCTCAGTTGCATGCCAGAAGTTCGACAACTTCAAGCAACTCCCCTATGAGTCCATTGATCAAATGGAGCTCAGATTCTCCAACCTCGTCATCGAGATCGAGACAATCCGAACTGGGAAATATACGGTTCGAGACAAGAACTTGAAAGTTCTTTCAGCTCTCTCCTCAGAATGGTGTACACACAAAGTGGTTCACCAAAGCAGAACTGATCTTGGCAGCATGGAGACGAAAAAAATTGTTCGAGTCGAGCGAAACGGATGATGATCAAATCTCCTTCTCCGACTCAGATGAGGATGACTGGGGACCAACTGTGAAATAAAGACAGCTGGATACAAAACTGAAGATTCAGCCAGCCATACAGCTGAGTCCATTGGTCTCAAGAGAAGAATTCAGAAGCAGCAGATGAATCAGCTGGATTTGTGACAGCTGACCTTATCAAATGAATGAGCCAATAATGAGAAAATCCGCTCAAGGAAGTAGGATGCAGCTGAAGAATATGCCACCTATCAATTCAAGATGATTCTCTAACCCAGCTGATGACATGAAAAGCATCCAAGAGATTTCTCAACATCTGAAGGAATCCATTGTTGGGAAAATTCACACCGAAGCACAATCTGCTGAAATCCAAGTCAAGATGATGTGTGAATTATTTGGACTGCTCAAACCGGATAAAGAAAAGCTCATCCAGCTGATGGAGAACAAACTCAGCTCCCTTGGGATATCAAGATGGAAGAATCCAGACCCAGTCGTTTCGAGAACTCAGTTCAGGAAGGGAAACCAGCTGAGGGGGAATCAAGCTCAGCTGGATAGTTAAACTGAAGGAGTAACTCAACACAAAGAAACACAGTCGAGGTATCAGCTGACTACAAAGTTCAGCTGACAGGTTTGCAGTCTTTCATTTATTTCCCTGAGGAATATGCTATTTAAGGATAAAATTATTTGAATTTAAATTCAAAATTCACAAATATTCCTTAGAAGGATTCGTCAATAAGCCATCTATCAAATCGAATCCCATCGCATTTAATGAAAAGCATGCAGGGTACTGTAGCTCGGGAAAGTCGAGGCAGAAGTCAGAACGTTTTGACTACCTCACGCGCGCGTGACCTACAATCTACATACGCACGTCACTTAACGTGTTGCGCAAACCTCTCCCAGCCGCAGATCTTGAATTCAAATCTAAAGGTCTCAATCGTTCATCAAGATAGACGGTTGATATATATATATCAAAGATATGCAAATCGTCGCCATATTCACTTATTATCTCTGAAATTTTTCTGCAAATCAAGTTCTTGCTTATCTCTCTGCAAAACTCTTTTCTCTTGTATTCTTCTAACTATTCAATACAGAAATATACAATGGCACCAAAGAAGATAACCCCAGGAGCGAACCAATCGGAGAACCTCATGTCAAAGTTACACTTTGAGAGTTGCTTAACTCTCAAGAACTACAAGAACTCGGAGTTTCAGAAGGTGCTTGATCTCATCGAGAAGGCAGGCCTACTTCAATGGGCGACGGCGGGTCCGAAGAACATCTTCCGCCGGGAAGTAGCAGAGTTCTTCATGGAGATGACGAACAGAGATGAACGTCTCCGCTCCAACATCACCCTCCAACTCAAAGAAAAGATAGGGCATACAACTCCCTGGGACGTCGACATCAACATCAACCGGATATTGAACAAGCTGTTCGGATTGAAAACTCTTGGGGACCGCTCCCCAGACAACTACTCCAGGGAAGAGATCCAGGCCGAACTGGACCAGATGCTGTTCAAGCCGGAACCCTACAGGGCGAGTATGTCCAAGCTACTGCTCAAGCCCAAATTCAGACTGCTTCTGGATGTCACCCAGAAGTGCATTCTAGGTATAGCTGGATCTCAAGGAGAGATCAGCATACCCAAGTTGAAGCCCATGATAGCCATCCTCAGGAATGATCCTGTGGATTGGTTCTCCTACTTTATGGGAAAGTTGGAGAAGGAGTCGAAGAAGATTCACTTCGAAGATGACAGCTTCACCAAGTTCAGCTGTAGGGAGACCATCTATTTATGTACCAAGGCGGCGTGCATAATAGAACACTACACAACTGGACGGCAAATCAAGTGGAAAGACACAGAAGAGTTCCCTGTGTCCAAAGTTCTTTTTGAAAAGCAAAGTCAGCTCTCTGACTTGATGAAGAAAGCAGCCCCTGAAGGGAAGAAGAAGATGCAGGAGGCAAAACAGCAGACTGCATCTCCCTCTCAAACAGGAAACAGCCGGAGGAAACTCAGCCAGCTGGATCTCCACCTGCCAAAAAGAAGCTCAAATTTAAGGCAGCCAGCAAGCCAGCTGAGGAGACAGCAGAGAAGCCAGCTGACAAGCCAGCTGGAACTGAATGGAGATCAGTCGCTGAGGAGACAGCTCAGGATTCCTCCTCCAGCACAGATCAAGGAATGGAGTTCGTGATTGCTTCACGAGAAGCTGAGGAACCATAGATAGTGGTCCCCCACCCTGACCCGGAGGATGCTATTCCACTTCGCCAAATCCTTCAAGCATCCTCACAACCAGCTCCAGTTGATCTCACATCTTCTGGATCTCCTCCTCAACAACACTCTCTTCTCCTTCCGCCTCAACAACACTCTCTTCTCCTTCCTCCTCATCCTCAGGTACCTCTCCAAGAATCCTCGCCTACTTCTTCAGTACCTGAAACCACCCATCTTTCAAAGACCCACCACCTAAAGAACCCCATCCAGCTGACGCTCCTTTGCAGCTGGATGATGAATACCAAGCTGAACCATCAAGCCCTATTTCTTCTTCTGAGGAAATCAAAATCCTCAGTCCCAGAGCCGTTGCACGTGCTGCCACAGTCATGAGGGTCGAGGACCTCAGACTCTAAGGAATTAAGAGCGCACTGCAACATTATCCTTCTCTTGCCTTGCTCCCTGCTGCTTTAGTCGCTGTAAGCGACTTCAAATTTTATTTGGCTACCAAGATGGCCACTTGGTACGCAAATGAAGAAATGGTGGAGTTCTTCACTTTCGATAAGCTTAAAGCCGAAGAAGCAGCTCTGCAGGAGACATTTGGTTTTGGAAGTCTTCAGGATGCTTTTGAGCATCAAGACGAGCTGATCCAGATCCTCATTCAGAAGGTTAAACAAGATGAAGTACCACCTTCTGAGGAAGTCATCTCTCGAGCCAACTCCTACCTACACAATCTCAGCTGGATCGTTCCAGTTGAAACTGCCAAGGAAGCTGTCCCTGCCGACACAGCTGAGGCAATGATGATTGAAGAAGAGCCAACTGATGCAACAGTTGAGCCAACCGATGACACTCGCTCACTGGTCGAGATCGAGGCAGTAAAACCCAGCCAAGCCGAATCTGGGACCCAGACGGATCCTACTGTGCTTTCTGATGCAATGAAAGACGAGATCGCCAAACAAGTCGAGGAAATCCTTTATCAGGATAGACTCAAATCAAATGTTGACACCCTTCTGCGCATCACAGCTATTGAATGGCAAGTCCAATGTAATGGACAGTCCATTGACGACGTGCACAGATTCGCCCAGAATCTGCAGGAAAGCACCAGCAAAGATCTCAAACAGTCTCTCGTTTCTCAACGTATTGATAATTCAAATCATCTAGAGAAGAGAGTCCCTGAGATCATCTCAAACCTCCAAGCTCCGCTGGAAAGCCGCGTCATCGATTTATCCAGCCAGCTGGACGCTCTCCAACAGCAGACTCTCTCCCACAGAACTGACATCCACCAGCTGTTGAATCTTTACAAGGATATGGACAATCAGTTCAAAGCTGGAAGCAGCAGCACAGCACAGCTCAATCTCGTCACAGCAGACAACTCAGCAAAGATTGCTGATATTGACAAAGCCTTGGCCCAGCTGAATGAGACAGTAGTCAACCTCTCCTCCACTCTTTTTGATAATGCCAAAAAGGGGGAAGGTAATGAAAAGAGAAAAACTTCAAAGACGGGCAAAGGAAAAGCTATAGCTGAAGTCCAAGTGATGCAGTCAGAGATTGACGAAGTTGTTGCTGAGCTGGATGCAGAGGAACCAGCTGGACGGAAAGGGAAATGGAGCAGAATGATCATCCCTCTTGCCAAAGCTAGCGGAGCCACGCCAGAACAGTTCAATGATACTCATTGGCTCTGCAACTTTGTAACTCAGCAAAAGCAAGAGATGAAAAGCCTCCAAGAACAGCAGAAAAAGAAAGAAAGTCTGCTAAATGCCGAAGAAAAGAAACAGCAGAAGAAAAGAGCAAGCATAAGAGCTGCAAAGAAAAAGTCTCAGATGCCGATGAACTGGAGAAGAGTTGATGAATGGATCCCAGAAGAGCTAAACGACGACTGGGAACATACAAAGTTTGAGTTCATCGAAGATTTCTATTATCTGGGAGCTTACCCAAATATGCCCCCAGATGTTGCTTTCATGATGCATCTAAATGAGCTTTTTCATCAAGACAGGATGACGGCAAAAGCATTCTTCAACGCTGCAAATACCGCGAAGATCCAGCTCACTGCTCCCCAGCTGTATCATATCCAGCCTCCGTTGATACCTGGAACTCATCTTCCTGACAAATCAAAGATTATCGCTGAAGTAAACAGATGGGCGATCAGGAGGAAAATTTCCAAGGCAAACAACGAAGAAGAATACAGGAAGCTGGAGCAGATGATATTTAACCGGTATAGATTGAGAACAGATGAGCAGCTGGAAGAAGATCGACTGAAGAATCAACAGAAGCAGTAGAGATGAAGACCCGCCCATCGGGATTTAATTTTGTTTGTTTTCAGTTTGTTGATCCTGTAATTCTTGTAATCATCTTTATGGATTAATAAAACTGAAATATTTTTGCTCTCAAGCTCACCCTGATGACAATAACTCTTTGTCCAGGCACTGAACCTGAATTTAATCTTCTGCTGAAATCTTTTAAACCCACTTTCTCATTTAGTGGGAAGCAGGTTGTTTTTCTCAGTTAGGTTTTGGCATCATCAAAAAGGGGGAAATTGTTGGGAAAATTAATAGAATTTTGAAGTGATACCAAAACCAAGCTGACCCCAACCGAGTAGATGTTTGCACAAGCCCAAGTGTTTTTCCAGCTCACCTGTTTGAGCTTATAGAGTTTCTTAGTTTACAGGTGTCAGCAGAAGACACAGCTGAGCGGACACAGCTGAGGAATTCAGCAGAGCAGACCAAGCAGAGTCAAAGACCCAGCAGTATCAAGACCCAGCTCAGTGACGGAAACCCAGCTCAGTGTCGAAGACCCAGCTCAGTGTAAAAGACCCAGCTTAGTATCGATGACACAGCTCAGGTCTGAGACACAGCTCAGGTTAATGACACAGCTCAGGTTGAAGACACAGCTCAGGTTGATGATACAACACAGGTCTAAGACACAGCTCAGAGTCGAGACGCAGCAGAGTCCAAGACGCTGAAGACACAGCAAAGACACTTGGCAGCTCGAAGACAAAGACCTTCTCCAAGACAAGATCCCGATGTCAGAAGATCTTGTCTGACGCAGTCAAATCAGAGAAGGAATAGCCTCTGCAGATGCAGACCTACTTCGTAGGTAAATGCCAGAAGTCAACAAGAGTAGGTAAGATTCAAACGGCTCTCTTTCAACGGCTAGTTTGAATCTCCACCTATATATATACCTCCTCACCATTGAATAGAAGAAGCTGCTGAGGCTGGCAAGACGACTGAAGAAATAAAAGAAAATAGAAAAATGAACAACGATCTACAAAATCAAATCTTTCTAGAACACTCAGACAGTCAGCTGTGTTCTTAGTTGTTCACATATTCAGTCATAGGCAGAATAGATCAGAATAAATATCTTAAGCCTAGTTTGAACGAGTTCATCATACTCCTTGTTCTTCATTGTAAGAACTCGTTCATAGTTGGAAAACCATACCCAAACCCAAACCCAGAAAGGTTAGGTAAAGGTACGCTTGCTCGAAGCGTGTAATTCGAGTGGTTAGGTTCTTCAGTACCCGGAAACTGAAGGTGTAGGCTTGACAGTGCCCGCAAACTGTTGGAACACAGCTCGGGTTAGAATTGTGAAGTTGCTTGGTACTTGGAAACCAAGTGGTAGTGAATTACCAGTGAATCTGGTCGTGGACGTAGGAGGGGTTACTCCGAACCACGTTAAAAATGCTCTGTTATTTTATTGCTTTGTTTTATGCATGTTACTAACCTTCATGAGCATACATTTCAATCTGCATAAACTGACTAACTGAAAAGTGAAACAGAGCTTTGCAATATATTTGAAGCAATAAACGGACTTTCCAAATCCACCACATTCCGCACACACATACAGCCAGCTGTATCGATCAAGCTGCCATCCAGCTGGATCGAACACATCCAGCTCTCTGAAAAGAGTTTTAACTTGGAAAAGTTTTTAAACCTTGGTGTATTCACCCCCCCTCTACACCAAGGTATCCGTCTTGGGACCAACACTCCCTCCGTCCCGCATTAGTGTGGTGCAAGGAGTGCAGCACAGATTTTAATAAAAGGTAAGTACTCCATCAGTTCTTTTTTAAGTGTCCCATTTAGCTCAATTTTTTGTTTTCAAATAAGTGTCCTATTTCAAAATTTGAGAGTAAAATAGTGGCTTTCTTCCTATTTTATCATTATTTAATGCTTCTCGTAATTTGTTAATTAGTTGTAGGTATACATTAATGATGGTAATTAATAAGGTTACATAGGTAAATTTCTTTATTTCCTTGGTATGTGTAATTTGACGGTGGGGGCACTTATAAAAGAACAGATGGAGTAAATCTTTGGTAGGAGTATTTTTAGTGGAGAAAGAGACCCACAATTGTTGGTGTTAGTGAGGTTTTTTAGTAGGCCTATTGTAAATATTAAAAGCTTTTAAGGGTATAAGGGTAAAAATCATGTACTAAAATAGATGAACCACACTTATGGGGGAAGACCTTAATGGCAAACTAACCACACTTTTAAGGGAGGGAGAGAGTATAACTTTTCAAATTTGTGAATTGTATTATGAGAGTCATATCCTATGGTAAAATCCAAACTCAAACTTATTTTGCATTAACTATCAAATTAAACAGTAATCTCACTCCAACCAATAAATTCAAACACAAACTCAAAAGAATTTTTTGAAGGGACATAAACTCAAAAGAATATTCTATATATATTCTATTCCATACCACTTTTTATACTTTTGCAGTAACTCCTATATATTTTTCAATATTACACATTAGTAATTTCGGATATGTCATGTATTTTTTTAGTAATTGCCTATTGTAGTTGTTATTTTTTTATGATATCATGTATTTCTCTAGTAATTTCATATTGTAGTTGTTGTTTTTTAAGATATACTAGTTTTTTACACTCACGCGATGCACGGGGATCATCGAATATGCAGTGACAATAACAAAATTTAAGAAATTTAAAATAAACACAATAAATATAAAAATTAAAATTTAAGAGCTTAATTAAACAATATTTAACTTTTTTCAATAATGTCACACTTTCTAATTATTGGCAAAGTGCTACGCATCATTTTAATATATTTTTTTTCTTAATGTCACAAGACCCATTTTCTGACGTTGGAATGTCTATGTGGCTCATCGAAATGCCAAGTGACATCAAAATAATGTCGTTTTGATTTATATATATATATATATATATATATATATATATATATATGGAGCGGATCTGGTAAGAACACATTTTATATGAGAACGTAAGAACAACACATTTTGATTATATCGGAGATGCATAAAATGCAGAAACTAAATGCATAAATATTTTAATGCATAAACTACTATAACTTAATGCATTAGCATTTAAATGCATAAATTAGAGTAATTAAATGCACGGTTAAATCTGGACCGTAGATCAACAAGGATCAAGTGTCCAGATTTGTTCTTATTTCTCATCTAAGAAAGTGTTCTTATTTGATCCGCGCTCTATATATATATATATAGGGGATAGATCATATAAAAACTTTATTTTAGGTAGAAACTAGAAACTTTTTTATGTCATTGATCTTAGTAGATCAATGGCTACAATTAATTAGAATTTTTTATACATTTTTTAGATGTCACGATTTAATAAGGACTCTCATGTCATTACTCATGTATTGTAACCGAAATTTTCCCTTAAATTTAGGAATATGCATATGTGTAAGTGTTAAACAATTAATTTCTCATTAATCATTTTGCAATTTTCATTTTTTTCATTCTTTCATGTACGATGTGTATGTAACTATATATGTTTCTTTATCATATCCATCATTTACGTATATTTTTTAATCTCTTTGTTATAACCTTTTGGTTTTGTTGTTCACATCATCACATGTATATATCACAATTTTTGGTTAATTAAATATGTTTTTAATTATTATTTCATATTTTGTTAATCATGTTTATATATATATATATATATATATATATAAATATATATTCTTAAAAAATTTTAAAACAAATACTAATATACATGATTTTTTTATTATATGAAATGCATTATTATAAGAAACAAAGTGCATTATCGTAGTAAATGAAATGCATTATTATGGAAAACAAAATGCATTATCGTAGTATATATGAAATGCATTATTGTTTTAAGTTTATATTAACGATATGTTTTGTGATTTTACGACATGCATTATTATTGTAAACAAAGTGCATTATCGTAGTAAATGAAATGCATTTAGTTATATAAGTTTATAGTATTGATTTGTTTCGTAATCATACAAAATACATTATTCTTGTGCATGAAGGTCTTATGTTATATGTGTAATCGTATTTGTTTAAATGCATAATCAATTATACTATAATTCATTATAAAATAGTTGTTAAATAGTTCTACATATATCTGTTAATTTGAATAATGCATAATAGTGTAAGAATTTGTTTTTTTATTCAAAATGTTAATTAATCTTGCAGATTTTCTAAAGAGTCGTTTTCCCACAACAGAAAACAAATACCTAAATTAATGCCATAATTTTAGTATTGCACGAATGGGTATATTTTCTAAGGCCTAAACTATCCTTCTCCTATATTAAAATAATTAAAATACATAATCATCAATTCTTGTGTTAATTATGTGGCATGATCTAGTCCATATATTTTATTTTAATCTAGGGTGTTAATAGGTCTAGTTTCTATACTAGAGATGGTTTCTACAAGAACTCATCCCTATATATATATATATATATATATATATATAAATAAGCAAAACCAAATCTTCTGTCCAATTTCCTGCCCAAATTTTACTGTACTAAGCCAAATTTTTTACTTTTTGCATTCCATAGTCTTTCTCTAGCTATTTTTCAGCCTTATTTTATTGGCCCCACATAAAATTGGCCACTCAACTCCCTTTTTTATAGCATGTTTAGTTTCCCAATGCATCACTCATTTTCGCTGTTTCTTTTTATACAGTAGAACCTTTATAAATTAATATAGTAGAAATCGGAAAAAATAATTATCTTATAGAGATTATTAATTTATTGTGTTGAAATTTAAAGGACAGTTATACGGTAGGGATCAGAAAAAATTATTACCTTAGAAAGGTTATTAATATATTGAATATTAATTTGAAGAGGTTAAAATTTTAAAAAGATTTTGTAATCATGATTCTTTTTTTTTTTTTCATTTTATTTCATTTTGCTATCTTATCTTCTATTTCATCACACGAAAATTATGTGAATTTCTAATTAAAGTTCGGAAAAAAAAGTCATAGAATGTATTTCTTTTAAGTAAAGTACGTACAAACACTAAATGATAATTAGACAATTTCTAGATCATTACTTGTGGTGCGATAAGGAAAAAACAATAAAAACCAACAATTATTCACCCCAGCTAAGAGTGAAATTAAAGTCGATCAATAGAAACTAATAAAAAGCTACAATATTTTAAATAGGGTTAATTGCAAATCAAATCACAATGCAATTATAACATCACTTTTAAAGTGTTGCAAATCAAATTACAATCTTTCTAATTTTTACAATTAGGATCAGGCCTAATTTGTTTGGCGACCGAAAATATGAAGTGGGTTATTTTTAATCCACGTCACATGAGTGCCACATCATTTAAGTACGAATTATTTGCAAATCAAATTGCAACCTATTTTCTCATTGCAAATTAAATCATAACCATAGATGACATCATTAATATAGAATTTTGAAAGGAAAAAAAGAGCTAAAATATAAATTTAAGTTGAGTTATTATTTATTTATATCCCCTTTGATGATAGTGGATTTTTAATATATCTTTTTCTTATGAAGGATATGCTATAGGTCCTCTGGCCCACCAAAAGGATTGTTTTTTCAACTTTTGTGCAATATTTAATTGAAATTTATGCACATGTCAATTTCATCCACAATTTCTGAAGAGTGACAAATCAAGTACAAAGTGATTATGTACTTGATTTGTCAAGTAGCCATTGAATCGAGTTATCTTTCATGCTTCAATTATTTTTGTTTTATTCATCTCAGACGCTATATATCACATATACACATATGAAATTTACACAATACAAATAGAATAATGCAGTTTCGTAAGAATAAGATTGTGAATTTCACAAAAAAAGTCACGTAATTGATAAAAATAACGTCGAAGAAGACATTTTTATTTGAAGTTTTTACAGGTTAGTTCAAATTAATTTTTATTAATTGGCACCGGCACGAGAAATTACGGTACCGATCGGTTCAAAACGAGATGACCGGTACCAACAAATCCACGATCTTGACCATCTTTTGCATGATCTTGACCATTTTTTTTGTTTACGCGCATTATTATATTTAACATTCAGTATTCATCATATAGTTTTAACAATATTATCGTTTTTTTAGAAAAAGAATCACGCTACACATACCAATTCAAAATTATTCACGTTCTTAAGAGAAATATTACATAAGAAGGCATTTTCATACGAATTTTGCACAGGTGAATTTAAATTAAATTTAAATCGACTACTGGCCTGAGAAAATCTGGTCACGATCGGTATAAAAAGATACGATCGGTACCAACAAATCACCGATCGTGACCATGTTTACACTAATCGTGACCGTTTTTTCTTTCTCTATTCACATTATTGTGATGAACCGCAGTACATATTAGGGGTGAGTATTCGGTTATTTGGTTTGATTTTGGCCTAAACCAAACCAAACCAAATAATTCAAAGTTTTAAAAATTAAAACCAAAGTAAACCAAACAATCTGAATAACCGAATTGAACTAACTAACAAATTTTTAAAAATTAAAACCAAACCAAACCAAACCAAACCAAACAATCCGAATAACCGAACTGAACTAACTAACAAAAATTTTAAAAATTAAAACCAAACCAAACCAAATTAACCAAACAAAAATATATTCTAAATATTTCATCCAATATAAAAAAAAATATGTTCTAATGCAATAAAATGATAATATTTTAAATATTCTAAATCAATGGGAGGAAGGGAAAAGCGAGATGTTTCAGAATTCAGAGTTCAGACGTGAGGACGCAAAACGTATTTTAGTGTAAATTATATAATAGTATTTTCATTAAAAATTAATATATATATATATAAATCGGTTTTCGATTTGGTTTGGTTGTCACAGTATCAAACCAAATCGAACCAAACATATCAATTTTTTTAAAATAAAAACCGAATAAACCAAACAAACCGAACAAAACTGAATTTTATTTTTCGGTTTGGTTCGGTTTGGTTTTCTGTAATCGGTTTTTTTCTCATCCCTAGTATATATATATATATATTATTACGGTCGTATTGTTATATTGTACAGATGGAGTGTAAGAGATTTATCGTTAAATATGGCGGCATATTGGAGGAGTCAGTGTATAATGGCGGAGAAGAATGAAGTTTCTACCGGTTTGGTTCGGTTTGGTTTTCTGTAATCGGTTTTTTTTCTCATCCCTAGTATATATATATATATATATTATTACAGTCGTATTGTTATATTGTACAGATGGAGTGTAAGAGATTTATCGTTAAATATGGCGACATATTGGAGGAGTCAGTGTATAATGGCGGAGAAGAATGAAGTTTCTACATTCCGGTTAATACGATAAGTTTCTCTATTATTAAGAAAAATATCAATTTTATAATGATGTTGGAAAGAGTTAAGTTTGAATTATGAATTATAGTATTTATCGACTTCTCGAAGTGATCGAATTGTTAAATATTCTGTGTGTAATGATGAACAACTTTATCGTTTGTATGTTGCTGAGTTTGAGCCTGCATTGTATGTGGTGCATAGTGATGATGTGTACAAACCTTTGTTGAATTTGAATTTGAATTTGTCGTCACCATATGGCAATGACAATCAATACTCTCAGTACAATCAGTATGACGAGTCGCTGTCATATTTTGGTTCATTCAATTGGCTTGGTGAGACTCAATTTGGTAGTGGTAGTGGCGCAAACATTCCTACGTAGCAAGAACCGACATCGTAATCACACGAGCAGTGTGAATTTATCGTCGAGTCCGACAAAGATGACGAAGATTGGATTGAAGAATCCAAGTCCGATGAGGAGGACAAACAATTAGAGTCCGTGAATTTAAGTCTTGTTACGTGGGTGCACACTCAGGGCGGCGTGAACAAGCTCTTATCAATGCTGATGCAAATTAGCCGTACACCCCTTGTTGAAGACACAGAATGTGCCACTAGAGCGGAGGACCAAACACCTCTATTTCTCTAGCCATACCATGTGTAGCGCTTTTCCGCATCCCTTGCTGTAGAACCCCAGAAAATCGGACCTGAAAATTTCGTTCTAAGAAGAATAGAACCGAATAAAAATTAGTGCGAATAATAGGACAGTCACTTATTCCCGGAAGTTAAAAATATAAGAACGTCTTTCTTTAGAGAAGATGAAGACTTTATGCATAAGATTTAAAATGATCTCGAGTTTAAGACAGGGATTTTAACTCGTGTGATCATTACGTTTTGCACGAGCATAAGCATAGCACGTTATATATTTAATTATGAAATTCACATGTGCTTGTTTATTTAATTCGAGCATGACATATTTTTGCTAATTAAATTCTTAGCTCAATTTATCGGCAATTAATTTGCGTAACGACCAAGAGGGTTAATACCCGAATAAATGATACGTATTAGACGATACGTATAGGTATGTATGTATGTATGTATGTGTGTGCCGTGTATGCATGTATGTATGTGTAGGTTAGTGATTGCCTACTAACTAGCTAGGATTTAGTTAAGATATTGTTAGTAATTAATCCAACACTAGTATCCTAGGTTTTATTCTATCTAGATGATTTAAACTAGGGGAATTATGAGAGAAATAGAGAGTGACCAATGGGGAAGAGAGTGAGAGAGAGTGAGATATGGCTTGATTTCATCCAAATCTCCATGATTACCTAAAATCCTCCACCTCTCCTCTTGGCCAATGCATGACTTTGCTTATCTTACCTACACAAAGTACTATGCAAGTAACCATCATTGCACACCCCCAAATCTCTCCCAAATCGGCAGCCATCTCTCACTCACACCACAACTTCATTTCATCTTCCACAACCTCCATTAGAGCTCTCAAACACCACTACCACAACTCCCCCTTCCACCGCCACCTTCACCACCATTTTCCACCACCACCACGACCAACCAAGCTCCAAGAAGGCGGAGAAAGACTAAGGGCAGCAGCTGGGAAGTGAGAGAGAGGAGATCGAGAGAGGAGAGAGAGAACCGAGAGAGTTAGAGAGAGAAGAAGGGCTAGGTATCAAGTTTAACTCCATTCTTATGCTTTAACTCTTAGATTTCTTCTAGGATCCACATGATAGGAAGTTATTCAAGTTATGAGCATGCTATGAATGAAATTACATGATTTCTATGGCTAAGTATGAAGATCTATGGTTAAGCATGAAGATCTATGGCTATATATGAGTTCTTGAAGAACTATGAGTTTGCTTGAATGATTTAAGTGTTTTGATATGAAAGCATGATGAGATATTGTTTAATATGAATGATAAGCATGATATATGAGTAGATCTATGGATTTTAAGGCTGTTTTGTGAATCATGATATGTGGAAATGATAGATCCATGAGAGTTGCTAATTTCCAGATTGTTATTGTGAAAAACCATCACACCCCATCCGGTAAAAACCATACCAAATAAACTCCGATTACTATGAAATTTTAGTATGTTATAGATCTAGATGTCCCCTATAACATATCCAAAATCCAGAATTTTTCACCGGATCGAAATCCTTTTATGGTCAGATTTGTCCTCTGCCCTGTTTTTGGAACCCTAATCTGGGCAGTTTCCAAAACTTCGCATATAACTCCTTAGTTATTTGGATTCAATAAAAATGGTCTTCTGGAAAAGTGAAGTACACATCCTAAGATTTTCATAGCCATAAATAACTCGAAAATCGGATGTGTGGTTTGTCCGTAGTGAATTTATTTATCTGACCTTTGTGCAAATATTTTCTGGAAAACTGGACAGTTTATGTTCTGTCCTTTGTGCTCATTTTTGATGCACTTATGATTGATGAAAATGTGTTCTAACACTTGAATATGCAAATTAGGTCAGTATTAAGGGTTGTGTTAAAAGGGCAACTCGATCAAAGATCGTTTGCTATTTTTCGTTGAATTAAAGAAGTTATGGGCCGAATATTAAGTTATAAAGAATGGCTTAATTAATTTTATTAAACTAAAATAAGTGTCATAATTTTAATGCCTAAACTAACCATAGTAAGTATATTAATTTTAATCATAGTAGTAATATATATGTTATCATGATAATAGTTAATTAATTAAATGAGTCATTTAATTAATTAAAATGGGCCATGAGTCGTAAGGAATAATTATGGGCCTAATTGGATTATTGGGCTATGTTATGCATGTTGGGCTTAGGAAAGAAATCACTAATGTATGGTTTGGGCTTAGTCACTTATAAGTGGGCCCTAGTCAAATAATGAAAGGTGGGCTTAGCCCATTAGTTAAATTAATATGATATGAAAAGCCCAACATAAGTAGTCATGTATGATATGTGTTTTGGACCCATAATTTGTAAAATTATATGGTTAATTGTTAAAGTCTTATAAGCCCGATTAATTAAAATAATTAATCAAGTATGATTTAATTTAATTTAATATCTTTAATAATTAATTAAATTTATATTCTTTATTTATAAATTGAATTTATTAAATAAATAATAATTTAATTAATAATAATAATTATTAATTGATTAATTAATTAGAAATTAATTAATTTAATTCTTATTTAATTAATTAAATATTCTTAATTAATTAATTAATTATTCCTTAATGGTTAATTAAATATTCTTTAATAATTAATTAATCCTTAATTAATTAAATACATGTCCTTAATTGGATAATTAAATATTAGTTAATAATTAATTAATTCTTAATTAATAATTATATGTCCTTAACTAATTAATTAATCCTTTATTAATATATTATCATGGTTGAAATTAATTAAATAATTGACCTAAATTATTTAATTATTTATGCAAGAACTTTATGCTTGTTTGTCTTATGTGTTTAATTATAAATGTGATTTATAATTGTAAGATTCCCAAAGTGATGAATTATAGTAAGCATGATATGAAGCACGCGATTGTATATGAATGCATGTACAAGTATGACATGATATGTGTGATAAGTATGACATGATATGCATGACAAGCATGAATCATGACCTATGTGGCATGACACGACATGACACGAAAGCATGATAGCACTCAGATGCATGACATGATCATATGATCTCATTCCCTGTTAATAATTAACTAAGAGGAGATGCCTCAACAAGATTGTATGACGTAAGAAACGAGAACAAAATTGACCTAAGATGACTATGAACTTATGAACCTAAGTGTGTAAAGATAACTCTTGTAGGACCAAATAACTGTTAAAAGTACCTCGAGGACGATATCAATATACCGAATTCGAGGTGGGTTTCTATTTTCAACTGTGGGATTACAAATTCCCACGGAGGTAACTTTAGGGTTATTAAACCCAACGCTTTCAAAATGTGATATGCATGCTTAAAATGTTTTATGCTCAATTTCTTGAGGTTTACCGAGTTATGTTACAAAATTGGCTTTGCCAATTAATTACGATCGGCCTTGGGCTCTGTACAAGCCAAGGTAGTGTACACAACGAAGTTATGACGGTTCGGATGGAGGGAGTGGCTCCCCTCTATTTGAACTGGGATGGTAACCCAAGAATGTGAGAAGTTTTGGTGCTAGCACATATGTTTATTTAAAATGTTTTGCTTATGTGAAAGGTGTTTTTACTAAAGTGGCCCTCCCATAAAAAAATGAAGCATGTTATATCTTTGTCAAATGACTTCAAAGAGGGGCACGGAATCCACTGAGTGCTTTTGTACTCAGCCCCCTGCATTGTTTTTCCTAATGCAGGTTGAACGACGTGGTGATGGAGAAGGGGTGTCAATGTCATTAAATGACTCTCGGATGACGGTCACACTTAGCGTCATCCTGTTTTCCCTGTGTATGCATTGTTGGTCCTATGACTCTTGTCGTCATTTTCCGTTAAGGCTTAAGACTTTGAACTCAAGTTACCTCTCTATATTTAAACCATCTATCTCTTCGATGGTAGTCTTTTTAAGACGCTTCCGCAGTGCGGGGCCGGTGTCCTCATACATCGACCCCAAGTTATGTTATGCTAGGGCAATGTTGACTTTACGAATTACCCACCTCAACTCTTTTATCTAAACAGTTACCATTTGGTTATTCTTATGATTATGATCTGTCCTCATCCATGTTATAATCATTATGGTTTCACCCCACTACCCCCGCTGTGGCAGCTCGGATGGATCCGCATAGGCCTGGGTCGCGGGTCGCCACACTTGCCCTCCGGCCATCTCATAAAATGGCCAAAACAACCGGCCATATATCGTTGAAGTAAGACTTGACCCCCAACTTCTTTCAGCCGCGCCCTAATCTCTTTTAAAACAGATTTTTTGTAGTATACGTTCACTTTCGGAGTAAGTTTCATAGCTATTTTTCTCTTCCAGGTCCAACCAGTCTGCAACCTTTTTTCGGTGGACATGGCGGAGGCTCATGCACTTACACTTAGGAAAGGTTCTGACCTGGCTTTTTCTCTACAGCTATCTTCTCTTTGTATGTATGAAAACAGATTTATCCGTGCCGATAGTTCCTTTCTTTCCACTCCTGGCTAATAGTCGGCAAGCGTTGGTAAGCGTAGAGGGGGGGGGGAATACCCAGCTGTTCCCTTTCATACTCTTACTTCAACGGGCTAGAATTCAAATAAAACACGATCATAACCAAAAAATAAACGGTAAAACACTGAAAAAGAAAATTTGGTCACGGTAGGTGTAAAAATTGTCCCGATCACGATTACATTAAACACGAACGGTACCCTTTATTGATTAATCGTGCCCATATTTTCTTTTTTCATATTCAATATAATAATTAAATAATCTAATAACCTATATTAAATTTCTGAATTATCAAGATCTATATAATCAAGCAAATATATTGATAAAATGGTTGAAAAATCAAAACATTTGAAGCACAAAACTGTTGTATAGTCTAATTAATAAAAAATGAGTTCCTCAATCCCAAACAAATCCAAGTATTTTAATTAGTAAAAGATTAGTTCATCATACCCAAACAATTCCTAATTAAAATATTTTAATTAGAGCACGCATTAATAATAAATAAAATATAATAGTCCCACAAACCAAATCTAATATATAAACGTAATTAAACACGTAATTGAGCAATAGAAATCGACATATTGAAAATTTAAAAATTAGAACATATAGCACGTAATTATCATAATTTAAGCATAATATTCAACACAAAATCATAAGATAATCATGCTCGAAATACAAAAATTAACAGTAAAAAAAATACGGTTCCGGTTGGTCGAACAAAAAAATACATAATAAAAAAAATTGGTCACGGTAGATAAAAAATGGTACCGATCAAGTTTTAGAAAATGAAGATCGGTACCATTTATTCAGCAATCGTGACCAAATTTTCTTGTTTGATATTCAATAACATAGATTAAATTTGTAAAGTATTTCTACATCATCAAAAACGACAAATAACACGTAAAATTATAAATACTAATCATTCTGTTCAATCAAAATTATAATATAATTATACTAAATCTCTCCAAAATATTTTAATACACAAATATTAGTATAATATGCAAAAACTCTAATATTTATGAGTGAAAACTAACACACACTTGGGAAGAGAATTCGGTACTTTTGTCAAGATTCCATTGATTTTGGTGAAGAAAATTTGAAAAAGTAAAACGTTTGTGGGCCAGAGGACCTATAGCATATGCTCAATAAAAAAAGGATATATTAAGAATCCACTATCTTCATAGGGGATATAACAAATTTTTTCCCATTTAAGTTTGTATTTCTTAAGGCAATTAGTAATTTGGCCAAATCAATATAATAATAATTATTTTTATTATTATCAAATTAATAATTTACAATTAATATTATTGCTGTTTTTAGTAAATGAGAAAAATAAGAATTTGTGAAGCCAAAAAATGATCAGCTTAAGTCGTCGATCATATATACCTTGAGTTTGAGTAATGCAGCATAACCATTAATTTGCATCGTACTAAATTTTATTTATGTGCAAGGCTATTGATAATCTCCACATACATATAATGCAATGGTTGTGATTTAATTTATAATTGGTGAATAGGTTGTGATTTAATTTGCAATAAGAGAATAGGTTGTGATTTGATTTGCAATTAATTCTTACTTAAATGATGTGGCACTCATATGATGTAAATTAAAAGTAGTCCACGTCATATTTCCGGTCGCCGGAAAAATTAGGCGTGATCCTAATTGCAAAAACTGGAAAGGTTGTGATTTGATTTGCAATACTTTAAAAGTAATGTTGTAATTGTAAATGAGTGAAAAGGTTGTGATTGGATTTACAATTAACCCTTTTAAGTACTACAAAATTGACACAAAATAATAATTATGTGAAATTTGAAATATATAACAAACATATATATGGAAAATTTTCAATTTTACACCAAGATTTTGGTCAATTTTCAAATTTAGAACATACTTTCGATTTTGACATTTTGACGTCCAAAGAATGTATTTCTTTTTCAAATCTAGAATGATTGATTTTTCCGATACCGGAATGTTGATGTGGTAACAGAAATTCCTCTTGAACTTTACAAAAATATTTAAATAATGATGTGGATATTTTTTTCACGTCTCACTAAGCACATCATTAGGGAGAATTTTATTCTAATTATTTAGTGTTGTGTTTATTAACATCAAACACTTGAGTAAAAATAAAATTAAAACATCTTTTTTATTGGAATTGATGAAATGTTAGAGAGAAAATTTTAGAGAGAAATAAATGTTAGCGAAAGAAAATTCTAGAGATAGAAAAGTTTGAAGAGATAAAATTTTAGAGATAGAAAATTAGTATACATATAGACATAAAATATATGGATTGTGAAATATTGACTCCTGTGGGCGCACGGGATTAATAATTTGGGATTAGTGAATTTTAAATATGAATTAATAAATTTAACTTGGAATTACTAAAATTAAATTATGAGTTAATAAATTATAATTATCTTATCAAATTGGTTGGATGCATGGTGATTTCGGACTCAACCAAATTTTTACGAAAAATCAAATAATTGATTTATTTTTTATATTAGGTACTTTCCGTGCATCGCACGGGATAAAAGCAAAGCAAAACAAAAAATAGAGACGATAAATCAATAACTATGCATCATATTCTTCTTCGACCGTCTTCGTATGTGAAGTTGAGTGGTAAAGCTAGTTGAGCCTCGACTTTTACATCTTCATATGTGAAGCTAATCTACGTCTTTTTCCGCTGCAAACATTCTAATATGTTACTCCATCCGTCCCACCGAATATGGCCTGTTTCCTTTTTGGGAAAGAATTAGAGCTTACTTTAAACTAAACAAGCACTTTAGCCGTACATTGTTGACCAAAAAAACACTTTATTAACTAAAAAGTTACTTTATTAACACTTTATTACACCTAATTCCCTTTTTCTTAATCTCCGTACCGAAAACAAATAGGCCATATTCGGCGGGACAGAGAAAGTATAATTCTATTATGTTTATGTATTCTATACTTCAAACCTGAAACGTGATATGTTACTTACTTCAAGATTGTCTCACGTTAAAATAATCAAGGTACACTTCTACGTACTTCTACGTATTTCTTTGATGGTTCAAGAGTTATTCTTCATTTGTTTATTAATCCCCCTTCTTCCCCGCTTCGTAATTCCCTCCCCTAGTCGCACCCCGACTTACCGTCCTTCGAAATTTGGGGTTGTGACAGGTACATATGATTTTAATATTTTTTTTCATTAAAGTCACAAGACCCATTTTCTGACGTTGGAGTGTCTATGTGGCTCATCGAAATGCCAAGTGACATCGGAATGATGTCGTTTTGATTTATAAAAATTAAAATTAAAAATAAAGCAAAACAAAAACAAAAGAACAGAGGCGAGATAAATCGATGACTATACATCATATTCTTCTTCGACCGTCTTCTCTATGATCATCATATATATATATTCCTCACAGTTGTCGCATTCCTCCGATCGACAATCTTTTACACCAAAAGCAGTTCTCTCTGTCGCGTAAATAAACCATATCATTTATAATTTATAAGTCGTTGGAATAAATACTAAACCAAATAAATAGTATGTATTCACTATTGTATTATTTTAAGATGAGAAGTTATATTTAAGAAATGCATACATGTTAACTACGATTAATTTGATTTTGAGCCTTTAAAAATTGACTCATTTAAATGAATTATGTACGCGATCGTTGTTAGACTGATTCTTCAGTTGTTTTACCTCTTATTTCAATATAACTTCAATAATAAACCATGTCATTAATAAGTTCTTTTAAATATATACTACCACAAACATATTGTATCACTATTGGATCTTTTAAGATGAGAATTATATTTAAGAAATACATTAGTACAACAAATTTAATTTTGATGAGCATTTTAAAATCTTCCATCATTAGAAAAAAAAAAAAACTTCAATTAACCAATACAAATTAAATTTTAATGCATAAGAATTTATGAATAAATTATGACTCTTAAGGGGCCGTTCGGATGCCTGTATAAGGCTTGACTATTGGCAAGATAAGATTTTATCACATGTTTGGTTGATAAGATTCAAAGCCCAATACTTAATACTACCTTCGTCCCGCCGAATATGGCCTATTTGTTTTCGACACGGAGATTAAGAAAAAAAGAATGAGTTGTAATAAAGTGTTAATAAAGTAATTTTTTAGTTAATAAAGTATTTTTTTAGTCAACAATATACGGCTACAGTGCTTTTTTAGTTTAAATTAAGCTCAAATTCTTTCCCAAAAAGGAAACATGCCATATTCGGTGGGACCGTCCAAAATGGAAAACATGCCATATTCGGTGGGACGGAGGGAGTACCATTTTGTGTTGGCCCGGTACAAATTCCTCAAATCTTATGACTATGAATCCGACCCTTCCCGGCGACAAAAATTATCTTGGGCAGATGACCATTTTGTCCTTCCTTTCTCTCCTCTGTATCTCCTCTCTCTCTCTCCACATTTTCTCTCCTCTGTACTTCCACTCATCCGATTGCCCTCTCTCTCTCCTCTCGCCACTGAATATTAAAGCTCGAACTTTCTTTTTCTCTTTTATCTTGTCGCTTCAGTAATTAGGCCACTTAGGTACTGTTTTATTTTCAATCACCAAGTATGTTGGGCTAATCAAAGAAAATTTTGACATTTTCTTCTATTTTTCGTGTTCTTAAGTAAAAGCAGGCGTAATTATCAAAATGTTGTCTTACCTATTTTTGTTCTCTACAATCAGGCTGGATCCAAGTCAATCTTCACCGGAAAAACTCTGTTCAGCTTTTCGTGTGATAAATATTTTGAAGGGACTCTGGATCAGGTAATTATTACAATTTCTCTTTTGTAAGGTTTTAATATTAAGAGACAGAAGAGAAGGGCGTGGTGGTGGTGGTAGTGGTGGCGACGACGTTGGACGACAGAGTGCCGACAATTATTTAAGGGGGATGGGGAGCTTTTCTGTGGGGAGAGTGAGGGAGAATGAGAGAGAAATAGAAGGTGTGGAAGATGGCATGGGCAAGATGGAGAAGTTGGGTGAATTGAAGAAGATGGGGAAGGGTATATCAGTAAATGAACAATTTTATTTTGAAATGTATAAAAATTATCTATCCAACCAAACACCTTTTTATTAGATATGATTCTATCTTTATTTATCCCATACTATATCTGACTATTATCTCGTCTAAGAAACCAAACGGCAACTAAGTATATAAACCTCAAATCTTGATAATTTTTAATTACTGCTCCCTCCGTTCTTCTTGACATGGTTTTAATTACTGCTCCCTCCGTCCTTCAGTAGTTGTTAAGTTAGTGGAGAAAGGGACTCACTTTTGTGAGAGGGATAAAAAAGTAAGAAAGTGTGGTAAGGTCATGTCCCAAAATGGAATAGTCATACTATTGAGAAACAGACGAAAATGAAAAATTAGTCTTACTATTGAGAGATGGGGGAGTATATTACAAGGGCTTGTTTGCTATGGGTATTATACACCCTAATATGTTGTTTGGTACAAAGTATAGGGCCCTATATAAAATTCGGGTCCGTTGAATTATACCTATTGTTGTTATTATCTAATACCACCTATAAGGTGGTATAAATAATACTGCAACTAAATATAAGAATAAATTACTATAATTTCACCCTTTTACCATAATTAATATGTTTTGCAGAGAATTTAATACATCATACTAAACACAATATTAATTCTTTATATGTATTAAGATATCCCAGCTAATCATATCAAGCCTTATCCCATACTTCGTAACAAACGAGCCCCAATTGTCATAAGACATACTATATGATCTCCTTGTGTCAAATAGAGAGAGAATTTGTACGGAAATTATACATTTGAGTGTTGTTGTCACCACATGAACCACGTCCTTTCTGGAGATGCTAGCTAACAACTTGTCTAATTAAGAGTTGTTGCAGGCTGGCAGCATCAAATTGTTTTAATCATTAAATGAACTTCTTGGTATATCCTCTCAAAAAAATTACTAATATTAAGTATGAAATTATCGTCTTTCGAAAAGAAAAAAAAAAACGAAATTATCATTGCCGATTTACTTATCCTCCATCTCGTAAGATCTTTTTCTTTTATTTATTGTGGATTAATGTGTATCCCTAAAAAACACACCATACCCCCCCTTTTGGATCATATAGAAATTATTCCAAGTGTAGGAACCAATCTGAACCGTTGATCTTTGTATGATCTATGGTTGTTATTATTCGAAGTATAAATATATATAGATTTAAACATGATTTTATATAAGCATTATTATTTATGCAAAAAAGTATGAATCTTATTAATTATAACTATATATTGATTTAAGCATGACTATATATAGATTGAAGCATGTTCTCAAGTTATCACGGGAGGAATTATTTTTATACTAACCCATCATCCACAATAGGGATAGTTTCTAGTGAAAAGCCCAACCCTTCATCCACAATAGATGGATGGCCAGATCTGAACAGGGTCGGATCCGGGTCAAACGGATTTGACCCGGGTCAACCCATTGACTTTTCATTTTTTTTATTTTTTTTTTCGTTTTTTAATTAAGTGTGGTGCATCTCATTTCATGTTGTGGTGCATCTCATTACACAGTTTGGTGCATCTACACATTGTGATGCATCTCATTATACATGGTGGTGCATCTCATTACACATAACCTGCATCTCAAAATGCATTGTGGTGCATCTCATAATATATGGAGGTTTATCTCATACACTATGTGGTACGTCTCACTGACTTTTACGAATTTCAATTTTTTGTCTCCGCCTTCAGCTTTTATTTTAACTTATAGATAATGATTGTGGCAACATTAATGTTTTTTAGCTCGCTCCGAGGCATTCGGCTCCCCTCCCCCGACTCTTGAAAAAAATAAAAAAACTTTAAAAAAATAAAAAAATAAATATAGTGAAAAAGAATATTAAAAAAAAATTAAAAATGGTGCATCCCAATACACTTAGTGATACATCTCATTACACGTGATGGTGCATATCATCTCACCTTTAAAAAAAATCGAAAATAAAAAAAATTGAAAAGTCAATGGATTGATCGGATCTGACCCGTTGACCCGGATCCGACCCGAATCCGACTCGGGTCAGATCTGACCCTCCATCCCTTGTAGATCTATAGTGGAGATCTATTTTTATTTCTTAGGTTAAGATGCATTCTTATATGATCCATCTCATACATAGGGAGTGGTTCTAGTGAAAAGAGTCCTTAACTTAAGAAATAAGAATAAATCTCAACTCTTGATCCACAATAGATGGATGGCTAAATCTGAAGCGGGTCGGATCCGGGTCAGACCCGGGTCAATGGATCGGACCCGAGTCAACCCGTTGGACTTTTTTTTTTAGTTTCAAAAATTTTTTTTTCGAATTTTTTTTTCATTTTTTAGTAAAGTGTGGTGCATCTCAATACACTATGTGGTGCATCTCATTTCATGTTATGGTGCATCTCATTACACAGTGTGTTGTATCTACACATTGTGATGCATCTCATTACACATAGTGTTGCATCTCATTACACATAGTGTTGCATCTCAAAATGCATTGTGGTGCATCTCATAATACATGGAGATTTATCTCATACACTTGTGTGTGTGTATAACTATATCAAAACGATGGAAAATCTTGGGGTGATTTGGTATGATGAAATCAAACTACTTTTCAAATCATTGTATTCATACCATATCAGTAAGTAAGTGTTTGGGATTTTTTTTTTGTCTCTGCCTTCGGCTCCGATTTTAATTTATAGATAATAATTGTGGCAACATTATGTGTTTTTTAGCTCGCTCCGAGGCCTTCGGCTCCCCTCGCTCGACTCTTGAAAAAAAATAAAAAAAATAGTGAAAAAGAATATTAAAAAAATTAAAAAATGGTGCATCCCAATACACTTAGTGGTGCATCTCATTGCACAGTTTGGTGCATCTCATTGCACAGTGTGGTGCATATCATCTGACTCTTAAAAAAAATTCGAAAATAAAAAATAAAAAAATTTAAAAAGTCAAAGGGTTGACTGGGTCCGACCCGTTGACCCTGATCAGATCCGGTTTAACCTGGATCCGACCCGGTTTGACCTGGGTCAAATCTGACCCTCCATCCCTTGTAGATCTATGGTGGAGATCTATTCCTATTTCTTAAGTTAAGATCCATTCTTATATGATCATTTACCTATATATATATATATATCGTGATATGTCCTTAAAATTAAGGATATTTAATCAGAGTGCTTAATTTAAGCAGATAATAAAGACCCTTGTTGTTCAAAGAGTCTTAAGCTTCGTTTAGCGTATTTAAGAGTAGGATAAAAATATATCCTTTTTGAAACCTTTGGAATTTCAGAGTCTTCAATACATTCAATTAAATAAGAAATAAAATTTCTTGTAGAAGATATTTTATCTCTAACAGTTAATTTATAATTTTTATAATGACCATAATCATAATCATGCGGTGCATTCCAAAATTCATATGAATTGCAAGGAAGATTCATAAAACAAGAACTTACATTAATTCTTGGGAGCTTTACACTGAAATTATTACAATGCGAAGAGAGGAAAGTAGTGAGGAAAAGAGAATATTACAAGAGAGAGGAAAGCAAAGAAAGCAAAAAAAGCTTGTTCTCCAAACATCTGAGGACGGACTATTATATAACCAAAAGTAAAAGAAACGACAAAGCAAAAAACAAACACACTATTCATTAAATAGTAACAAACTATTCATGAATAGGAAAACCTACAAGCTATATTGGAAAACCTACTAAACCTACAAATGATGATATCATTGCGTGCGTATTTCGCAGTAATTATTTTTGTAATTCTCCTTCAAGAAGAAAACTCATGCAGTCTAGTTCTTCGTAGGGATCTTGGGCTTCTTCAAAATTTTCAATCTCTTTCATTTCAGTATCTGAGATATTTTTCTCTACTGAAGAAGAGGAAGAACTTGCTTTAGTAATTTCTGGATTGTCTTTTCCAAAAACTTCTTTCCACATATTATTAATGGAGTCTTTATCCATTTTCTGGAAAAGTTCTTTAAGTAAGGAGTCTGAGGAAGGAGTCTGTGCATTGAGACTTCTGTAATTCTGTTGAGATGGTTTGATAGCCAAAACTCCTCGTCTATCATAAGTTTTTCCTTCACTAAAGAAATCTTCTTTGGGCCACCATTTGATAAGAATTCTCCTAACTAAAATTGTTGGAGTGAATTGAATTTCATTCTTTTCTCTTTTTTGTTCTTGCAAACCATAGTCCCATCTTAAAATCCATGGAACAGAGTAATAGTTTGCAAATTGCAAAACTGCATTAAGACTTTCAAGGTTGTCATTAACCTGTTGAAATTTTTTCCAAATCATTTTTATTTTCTTAGGAAATATACAAGGTGATACCCCCCATGAAAAGAAAAATGTTGAAAACCAAATGGGGATGTATTGTGTAACATCATCAAGATCAAATTTAATCCACCACGAATACTTTTTAGCATTATTTTCATAAATAAATAGATTATCCCAAACTTTAATATAATAAAAAAAAACTATAAAAATTTGGGACTGCTATATAATTTTCAAGTTGTCTGCTTTGGTAAAGAGGCAATCCCCAATCTGAGGAAGAAAGAATTTTCTTAATAATACATTTAGAATAAGCGTATTCTTTACCGCGATCCATATGTTGAATTTCAACATATCCAGTTTCAGTAAGAATTGCTTCAAAATATTCTCGACTTTTCTTTCCAAAGATTGGTAGCATATCTTTATTAAGATAACTTTGTGCCAATTGATTTGAAGAAAGACCTTTTAGATCTTTTTCAATTGGAAAATAATTAATATATCCCAAAATAATATATGGGTATCTAATTTCTTCTTTTGAATCCTTTTGAAGGAAGATGGCGTTTTGATAGTATTGAATTTCATATGCCATTTCATCTTCTTCAAATTCTTTGTTAGGATTAAATTTCGGAAAATCTTTTAGATTAAGAAAATCATCATCTGATTTTTGTTGATCATTTGATTTCTATTGAGAAGGCTTTTTAGCCATATTTGATGAAGTTGACTTTTTAGTCAAATTAACCATTGGTCTTTTGCCCATGGACCGTTGTCTTACCATGGTGTTCCAAGCTTCTGCCCTGCAAGAATTCTCTGGTTAGAAAATCTGGTAATGAATTAGATTTTTCAGCAATATGTTCAATATCAAAATCAAAACATGCAAGAATGGATTGTCATCTAGCAAAAATTTGTTTTGATGCAATATTTTTAACATCTTTTAAAAGAATATCTTTAGCTGATTTACAATCAACTCTAATTAAAATTTTTTTATTTAAAATATCACTTTCAAATTTAGTGACACATTTGACAATGGCAAGTAATTCTTTTTTAATAGTAGAATAATTCTTTTGAAAGTCATTCCAATTTCCAGAAGTAAATCTGACTAGTTCTTTTTTAGAACTGTTGGAATTCTTTTGTTTAAGGATTCCACCATATCCAATTTCAGATACATCAGTTTCAATTATTTTAAATGCTTCAGGATTAGCAATAGACAAACATGGGAGTTCTTTAACTCTTTCTTTTATTCTTAAAACAGCTTCTGTATGCTTATTAGTCCAAGGTAAAGGTTTTTTCTTTAACCTTTGGAATAATAACTTACAATCTTGTGCAAGATCTTGGTAAAAATCATCTATATAATTTAGGCAACCAAGGAAGAGTTGTAATTGTTTAAGATCAATTATTTTATCAGGAAATTTATCCGCAAATAAAATTACCCGTTCAATTGGAATAATAATTTTATTCTCAATATAATGACCAAGGAACTTAATTTTAGTCTGAAAAAGTTTAACCTTTTTTTATATTTATAGCAAAACCAGCTCTTTTAGTAGTTTGTATAAATATATTGAGAAGCTTAAAATGTTGTTCTATATTTTCTGAAAATATTATAACGTCATCAATATAAACTAAAATAAAATCCATATGAGGATTATAAATTTGATTCATAATATTTTGGAATTCCATTAGAGCATTTTTTAAACCAAATGGCATAACATTCCATTCAAAATGCCCAAAAGGAACTGTAAAAGCAGTTTTATATTTATCTTCTTCTTTTAGAAGAATTTGATAAAAACCAGATTTAAGATCGAATGAAGAAAATATATTTCCTTTAAACATTCAATTAATTAAATCTCTTTTATTTGGTAATGGATGTTTTATCCATTTGAGAGCTTTATTAAGCGGTTTATAATTAATAACTAGTCTTGGAGATTATCTTTCAATTTCAGCAGCGTTTTCAACATAAATTGCTGGACAACTCCATAGACTTTTACTAGGTCTTATTAAACCCTTTTTAAGAAGACTATAAATTTCTTCTTTACAATATTTTAATAATCTTTCATTCATAGCAATAGGTCTAGCTTTAGTGGAAATATTATTTTCATCAAAGCCATCTATATAGGGAAGACTAACTTCATGTCGTTTTCTATTCCAAAAAGCATTTGGAACTTCTGGACAAATTTCATCATTAATTTGTTGAAAAATATTTTATATTTTATTCTGAATTTTTTCAGAATTAATTTTTTCTTTAATATTTTTAAAATTTATCTCTTCCTTAAGAGAATAAATAAATTTATTTTTATTATTAATAACTTTTTGAATTAAATTAATAGATTTAGTAATAGGAACCGATGAAAAAGGAAAATGTAAATTTTTTCCTCTAACCTTTGCAAAAAGTCATTTCTCATTAATTTTATTAATGGGGAAAAGCATTTGGAAAAAAGATGTTCCTAAAATAACTGGAGTAGAAATATTTTTTATTAAAATAAAAGATGTGTTAAGACAAACTCCTGAGTTACAAATAGCAACATCTAATAGTTTGTAATTTACGATGAGTGGTTGCTTATTAGCCGCAGTAACAAATTGAGTAGTTTTTTAATAATATTTTGAAGGAATAATTCCTTCACTAATACAATTAACATCTGCTCCTGTATCAAGGAGTGCATTAATAGTAATAGTAAATTCTTTGTTAATAATCAAAGTAACTTCAGAATACCATTTCTGAGATCGGATTTGATCAATTTTATTGACCCAAATGAAATCCTTAAAAATAATTTGATTAATTTTAGAATCTTCTTCTCTATTGGAGATGACATCATCTTCTTCATCTGATAATGATGAATCATTCTTCCAATTGTTGGTTTTAAGAAGATCAAACCTTTCATTAAGGTTTTTTACTTCAGATTTTATCTGATTAATTTCTGCTTTTAATTCAGAAATTGTGGGTTCTCTTTCACTAAAATTAGCCTTATCTAATATTTTTTGATAAGAGTATAATTCTCTTTCTTGACTAACTTGTTTAGTTAGTTTAGTTTGTATATTGAACATGCATATTTATACTCACTTCACATATGTGTCTGCAACCTCGATGCAATTGAATAGAATATACAGATGTGTTGCATTGTTCTCTTTACTATCCAAGTATCTTTTTGTCTTTGTTCCAAGAGGACGTCCTACACCTTTAAAAATGGACAGTAAATTAGGATCGTCATTATCAGCTCCCCCATCATCATTACGAAAAATGGACAGCAAATTAAAATCGTCATTATCAGCTCCCCCATCATCATTACGAGGCACGACCCTCAATTTGTGGTCACATTATCCTCAAAATAATAGGAAGAAAACGTGGATGCTTCTTCCATTATGTAAGCATTGCTGATGGAGCCTTATACTCTTGCTTTATTTTTTACATTATTTTTCCATGTTTTCAAGTACATTTCAAATGGATACATCCACCGATATTGAACTAGACCAGCAATGCAAGCTTCTTCATCCAAATGGATTGGTAAGTGCTCCATTGAATCAAAGAAACTGGGCGGGAAGATACGCTCGAGCTTACACTAAATTTCTGTTATTTTTTTGTGAAAAATTTGCATGTCCTCTTCTTTAATTGCATGCGCTGTCAAGTCCTTGAAGAAGAGACTTAGCTCTGTGATCGACTTCCAAACAGGTTGAGGAAGAAGTTCACGAAATGCAATAGGTAACAAGAGTTGCATGAACACGTGACAGTCATGACTTTTCATATTAGTCATCTTTAGCTGGATCATATCTGGACATCTAGTAATATTAGATGCATATCCATCAGGAAATCTGAGATTTGTTACCCATTGCAGTAAGACCTTCTTCTCATTTTTATGAAGCATGTAACAAGCTTTTGGATACATTCCAGTGGTCACATTACGCATCAATTGTGGTATCGAGCAAATTGTATTTAGTTCATCTCGAGATTTTGTTGTATCCTTCGTTTTTTCTTGGATTGAGAACAGTGTTGAACACATTGTCAAATACATTTTTTTCAATATGTATGACATCCAGATTATGTCGAATCAAAAGTTTTTTCCAATAGGGCATATCCCAAAATATGCTTTTCTTCTTCCACCCAACATTGGGATTCTTAGATATTTTCGTATTTATATCATCATAGTCTTCTGTTACCTTACGAAAACCCAATCCTTCTATTTCTCTCAATTGCTCTTCCTCTGATTTTGGTTCTGGTGGATAGGTCTTACGCAATTTATTCTTTGTGAATGCAGTTTTATTTTTGCGAAATGTATGATTAAGAGGTAAAAACTTCCGATGGTTATCAAACCATGACTGTTTGCCACTCTTCTTTAGACTGAATGCTTCTGTATCTTTCATGCAATGTGGTGTGCTCCACCTAGACAACATAACATATGCTGGAAAATCATAAATTGTCCACATCAATATTGCTCGCATCTGGAAGTTTTGCTTTAGGAACACATCATACATTTGCTCACCCACCTCCCACAAATTTTTCAACTCTCCTATAAGCAGCTGCAAAAACACATCCAATTTCATCTTGGGATTACGTGGACCAAGCACTAGGACGGTGAGGAACATAAATTGTGCCTTCATGCACAACCAAGGAGACAAGTTATAAGATGTGACAATAACTGGTCAAGATGAATATTTCTATCCTGCTTGGTCAAAGGGAGCAAATCCATATGTTGAAAGACCCAATCTAACATTTCGAGTCTCTAAAGCAAAATCAGGATATTCACTGTTGTTGCTTTAGATACATAGAGCCTCTGAAGTCGAGGATGTAGTGGAAAGTAGTGCATCTGCATGGCTGCTACACGCTTCTTCTTGCGGCTTCCAGATGCCTGATGGCTCTCCTATAGCATGATGTACCACAAAACTTACAGTGTTCCAAGTCCTTGTCATCTCTCCAATAAATAATGCAGTTATTGGGACAAGCATCAAGTTTTTCTACTAGCAGACCCATGCCACGTAGCAATTTCTTCGTGCTGTAAAAGTTATCAGGAACCAAACTGTTATTAGGAAGAAGTTGTTTCATCAACTCCTAGTTACAGCACCTCTCCGAAATGTGGTTCTCCGCCTTCATGCTCATAAGACGAACCATGAGGGACAACTGTGAATGCTCACAATCGCTACTGGAAGAAACCGGCCTATCTGTAGCCTTCAACATGTCATATATTTGTTGAGCTTTAGCATTCGACTGCTCTTCAGTACCCGGCGTCTCCCCAGTATTATAATTGAGACCAGCATGATCTATAACCATCTCATGGTACCTACTGGTGTACTGCTGGTGATTAATGTATATGTTTTCATTCGATCTATCTATTACTCTCTCTCCGTAAAACCTCTAATTTTTATAGTGCCAGATGAATCCATTCTTCACAAGGTGATAACTTACTTCATCTGTATCTTTGTACCACAAATTCTTACATTTCCTACACGGATATTTGATCTTATCTCCATCCCTACACTTTGTCTGTGTAGTTGCTTTTCCAATGAAGATATCAAGTCCACTCAAAAAATTCGGATTAATAGCATAACCATCAATCTTTTGTCGATACATCCACTCACAATCATCACCCATTCTTATAAATTATAACAATAAAATTAAGTAAGGTGATGAAGACAAGAATATTATAAAAATGCAGTAATTTGAAAATTCAAACAAAAATTGGGCAGCATAACCCCTCTATCTTAACTACCAAGTGCTCGACTCTACCAGCTATGTTAACCATAATGGTTCTAAACGTCTACATCTATCCCCAATGTGAATATCCTTAGTTAAGATGTAATTAATTTATATCCCAAAAGGAGTAGATCCTTAAGAAATTAATTACATCTTTCACCAATAAAGTTCTAATAAGTTCATCCCCAACATATAAATGATAAATAATTACATCTCCAACATATATATTCAAATAAACTTTAACATCACATTGTTGGGAGATGATCCTTAAGATGTAATTAATTTCTAAATCTTTAAGAAATTAATTACATCTATCCCACTAACTATACATACACCAAGCTATTAAAAATGCAATAAGCAACAACAAATAAAATTATCACAATTTATGTTCACAATCATACTCACAATTTATCACAATTTATTTTCACAATCACAATCATAGGAATTTTTAGCAACTATTTGATACGAATCAGGAATATTTTGCAAGAAAATTATAACTTTTCATATAACTATCTCATTCATGTAAAATATAACCAACTAATTAGTCTGATTTGCCACTAAAAATATCAGCCCATAATAGCACACGAATATACTAAATTTTCAGCCCCCATTTACCACTCCACATATCAATGATGAACAACATATCAACTAGTCATTGTTACATATCATGCTTTCAACTAACATGCTTAGACAAAACTACCAACAATCATGCCCAAAATTCATAAAGAGATAGAGACTAACTTGTTGGATAAATTTCGACAACAACTACTCAAATACAACGAACAACAGCTCCGACAGCGATGGACAAACCTTGGGATGGAGGGAGATGGAGCAGCGGTGAATGAGGGTGGGTTCCGGCAGCGGTTTCCGACGAAGCCTCAGCTACAAAGAAATATATAGAGTGAGAGGGAGGGAATCTGTCTTGGGCTAAAGAGAGATAGAGAGAGAGGCAGTGAGAGAGACTTACAGTGAGTCCGAAAGAGAGACAAAGGCAGAGCTTTGTCGGCTGACGATCCGGTGAGAGCAAAGGCTATGGCGGCGACTAATCTGGCCAGAAGGAATAGCTCCGACAGTGAGTGAGAGGCAGAGGGAGAAAGAGAGACAGTGGGAGAGAGAAGCTTCGACACAGAGAGAGAGAGAGAGAGGAAAGAGAGACAGAGGAAGAGAGAGAGATAGAGAGGACATACCCGTCACAAGGAACCGGAACGGCGGAGCAGCAACATGGTGACTGCACCAACGGCACGTCAGAAGGGAGAACCGGTGACGGACAGAAGATCTGAGAAATAGAGAGAGACTGAGATACAACGGGAGAAAGAGAGAGAGAGAGAGAGAGAGAGAGAGAGACTACCTGCATCGGGACAACCTAGCGGCCGGGCAGTACGGCGGCGCGAATGACTGCATTGGAGAGAGAAAGAGAGTAACAGAGAGAGATAACGAATGAGAGAAAGGGGGAGAGAGAAAAGACAAGACAGAGAAAGGATACTAACTGGCGGAGGGCACGGGGCGGCGAGGAGGAGTGGCAAGACAGTGGGGCGGAGAGAAATTAGGGTAGAGCTAATTAGAGAAGAAGTGAGGGAGAAAGGCCCGACTATGCATCTCATTCACATTTACTGAGGGATCACATCCGTCGGTAATATCTGACCCGCCTTAAATTACCGACGGATTTTCAAACTTACTGACGGATTACAATCCGTTGCTAAATGTCCCTCGCTAATCCGTTGGTAAATCCGTCACTAAATATATAACTGAAAAAAGTTATATCGAAAAAAATTATAAAATATTACCAACGGATGCGAAATCCGTTGGTAAAAATAGTTAATTTTTATTTAATTTTTTTTACAAACTTACTGACGGATCATAATCCGTCACTAAATGTCCATCACTAATTTGTTGGTAAATCCGTCACTAAATCTATAACTGAAAAAAATTAAATAAAAAAAATTAAAAAATATTACCAACGGATGTGAAATCCGTTGGTAAAAGTAATTATTTTTTATTTAAATTTTTTTACAATCTTACTGACGGATCAAAATCCGTCACTAAGCTTCCCTCACTAATCCATTGGTAAATCCGTTACTAAATCCATAATTTAAAAAAATTAAATCGAAAATAAATTAAAAACAATTACTGACGGATAGAAATCCGTTGGTAGATTTTAATTTTTTATTTTTTTAAATAAATAATGAACTTTACCAATGGATATTTCCGTTGGTAATTTTAACAAGGAAAAATCCGCTGGTAAATTCGTCAGTATTTGCGGCGCGAATTACCCCGCCAAATGTCCGTCAGAGATCCGTCGGTAAATATTTTTTAGCCGACCTGTTTTTTTTCTGTCACTAATTCGTCGGTATTTACTGAGGGATTTTGAGTCCATCTGTAATTCGGTTGGTAAATCTTTATTTTTTTGTAGTGAATATAATGAAACAAAAAACATGTTATATGTTAAAAGTATGACAAAAAATTTTCGGTATATTGAACATTTCGGTAAAGTTATGAAATTTTTCATACCGTTACTTTAGGTGTGAGGTATAAAGTATGCCGAAAAATGTTCGGTATACCGTACCGTGTACCGACCCTCCCCTAGCTGTAACACTTTGTCTTGTTTCTGATTATACGTTAGGTTTTTTAGGGTTTTGGAGTTGTAGCTGTCATGTGTCCTTCTAGAATAGTGTTAGCCTATTCTTGCAGAAACATAGTGCTATGAAACATTGAGAAGACAATAAAGATGAAATAATCTATTTCTACACTACAAGAAATTCGCACATACACTACAGTACATAGACTACGGGTTTTTATCAAAACCGTAGTCTATGAGCGTGTGTTTATTTTCAACGACTACGGTTGTGTAACAAACCATAGTCTATACCATATCAACGACTACGGTTTATCATAACTGTAGTCTGTGTGCATTTTTTACAGTAGTGTCTTGTAAGTGTAGTAGCCTTTAGACTACCCTTTATAATTAACCGTAGTCTATGAATAGTATAAAAAAAATATAATTTTTTATTCATAAAATATATATATTTGTTTTCTTCTAAGTATTCCTAACCGACCACTAGTTTTCTATCTTTCTCTGTCGCGCCATCTGCGCACCAGAACCACCCCCAATCGCCCTCAACGCTACCACCGCGCCACAGCCCGCCGTCTGACTACCTGCTGCAGTACGCCCACCACCACTGCTCGCTCTAAACCACCAGTGGCGCAGACATCCGCCTCTGCACCTCCACCACTCACCTTCAGGAGGTGGTGCTCTACAGATCGGGGCTCGTCGACGCCGCTGCCTCCTTATTCGTGATTGCGTCCACGGCGGCGTTCCTCCTCATTGGTTGAATACGTTGTTGAGAATCCACGACTGTGTGGTTTGTTGGTCCCTTGTTTCTTGCTTCCCAAATCTCTCTCTCTCTCTCTCAACTATTGCGCTCGCCAATTTCTAGTGCACAAATTTCATTGCTCCTAAAGGTGAGTTATAATCTGAAATCTGTAATAGCTTCAAGCACTACAAAAAAACTAAGATTTACCAACGGAATTACTGACGGATTCAAAATCCCTCTATAAATACCGACGGATTAGTGACGGAAAAAAAGCGGGTCGGCTAAAAAATATTTACCGACGGATTTCTGACGGATATTTAGCGGGGTAATTCGCGCCGCAAATACTGACGGATTTACAGACGGATTTTCCCTTGTTAAAATTACGAACGGAAATATCCGTTGGTAAAGTTCATTAATAAATTTACCGACGAATTTTCATCCGTCAGTAAATGTTTTAATTTATTTTTTATTTAATTTTTTAAGTTATGGATTTAGTAACGGATTTACCAACGAATTAGTGAGGGAAAATTAGTGACAGATTATGATCCGTCAGTAAGATTGTGAAAAAAATTAAATAAAAAAATTACTTTTACCAACGGATTTCGCATCCGTTGGTAATATTTTTAATTTTTTTTTCGATTTAATTTTTTTTATTTATGGATTTAGTAACGGATTTACCAACGGATTAGTGAGTGAAAATTAGTGACGGATTATGATCCGCCACTAAATTTGCAAAAAAAAAAAAATTATTTTTACCATCGGATTTATCATCAGTTGGTAATATTTTTTTAATGTATTTCGATTTAATTTTTTATTTATAGATTTAGTGACGGATTTACCAACGGATTAATGAGGGATAATTAGTGACGGAATGTAATCCGTCAGTAAATTTAATAAAATTATTTTTATAAAAATAAAAAATAATTACTGTTACCTAGGGTTTACCAACGGATTCGAAATCCGTCACTAAATCCGTCGGTAAATAGGTAAATTGTGACGGATTTCGAATCCGTTGGTAAACCCTAAATCAAAATTCGAAATTCTATAACAAACGACTTTAACAATGTTCCATGTTGATCAAGAAAATCGAAAAGATTACCAAGTAACTTACTAATTTATACTCGATGTACGCTCGTTTCTCGAATACTGGCGGTGACTAGTTAACAAACGTCCGAGAATCAGGGAAAACGAAAGGATTGAATTATATATCCGCTTCATTAAATTTTTGAAATAATGTAGGTGATTAGTTAATTAATGAATGAAGAGATTATCAAGTAGCTGATTAATTTGTACTCGATGTACGCTCGTTTCTCGAAGAATGGCGGTGAGTCATTGACTAGTGAACAAAGGTCCGAGAATAAAGGAAAACGAAAAGATTGAGTTATATATATGCTTCATTAAAATTTTGAAATAATGGCGATGATTAGTTAATGACGTCCGTGAGAATTTCGTCAACGAAGAGATCGAGTTAGATGTTGACTAATCTCGACTAGGGACTCGTTCTCGAAGAATTTTATTACATATTTTTTTTTAATTTACTGACGGAAATTTCCGTCAGTATTTTGTATTTACGAATTATAAATTAAAATTTTAATTTACTGACGGATAAATCCCTCGGTAAAATACTGACGGATTACAATACGTCGTTAAATTTTTACGGGTCAGATTTTACTGACGGATGGTATCCATCGGTAAAATTGAATGCTTAATTCACGTTCACAGTCGGGCTCCTTTCTCCCTCACTTCCTCTTCATAACTCGCGATCTCTCTTCTGCTCTGTCTTCCTCTCTTCATTTCTCTCTCTCTAACAAAACCATCAGCAGCAGCACTACCTCCCTTCATCTTCTTCTCCGGCGAGACTTCGCCGGTCGCCGCCTCACCTTCACAACGCCGTCGCTGCCCTCTCTCTCCATCCCACTCTCTCATCTTTCTCCCCTCTTGCCTCATCTCTCTCTATCCGATGGCAGCTGCAGTAGCATGACTCCGGCTTCTTCTCCGGCGAGCCTCACCGTTCGCCGCCTGCATCCCGTCGTCGTCGTCGTCGTCTCGATTTTGTCCTTTGCTCAAGCCCCCAGCAAAAAGCCCCAAATCAAAAACCTAGATCCCCAAATTGAAAACCCTAAAATTAGAATATGAAATTCTCCTTTCTCTTGCTCTAAATTTCGGCGAGGAAAACACCAACACCTTGTGTCTTCGACTGGAACGCCGTTGCCTTCCCTTTGGCCAAACGGGAAGCCAGAAACCACCACCGCCATGTAAGCTCTCTGCCTCCCTCTTGTTCTCCGTCCCGGTCTACTGGCTGGTGGGGTTGAACCGGAGTTTCATGGCATTCCTGCATTTTTTTATCTTGATTTGGTTGATTTGATCTTGATTCTCTCGTATTTTAGTTTTGGTTGATTCTCTACACCGGGGTTAATTTTTTGTTGGTTTTATCCTTATGTTGTTCTACTGTCTTGTCTTGGCCCCTGCTGTCTGTATGCGATAAAATTTAGCTTCTTTGTAATGTATATTGAGTGTTAAAGATTGGTGGTGCAGTGTTTTATTCGTGATTACGGTTGAGAATCACCAGATGAGGACTTAAATTGAGGCTTGGTAGTATGGAGTGCTTAATTCTCATAAAACAAATCTACATTGAGAGTTAAGTAATGGCTGGATTTTTGGAAGTAAGTGCATCAACTTCTTGACAACATTTTAGTTAGTTATTATGGTAGAGAATTAATTACTCTAAAGGAAAAAAGAGCCCTAATAATTACTCTTAAGGAAGAAAGAGCCCTAATTAATGTGTTAATTAAACCACCAAAATTGATTTACTATCATTTGGAGATTGCTGCTTTAGTGGTAGCAAGAGAGGGGCTCAAGTGTCACACTCAATAGAAGTCTATTTGCACTTTATAGCATTATCTTACTTCTTTCTAGACATGTAGCTTTGATGCAGTTTTAATGTAGTATGTGATGATAATATGATATCATGTTTGTTGTGCCAAATTATAGAAGTGGATGATGGAATATGAATTATTTGTGGCTGACGAGATAGCTAGAATCGAATTACATTTACAGCTCCATTATCCTTTTATGATAAGGAATTTAAAATTTGGCTAAGCTGCAAAATAATTACTTTTAGTTTTAGAACATGATGAGTGAGTGTTGATGTTTACAGTTGTTTACTTCACTGTGAAGGTTATATATCGAGATTTCAAGTCATCGAATGTGCTGCTGGATGAAAACTTCAAGGCAAAGCTTTCGGACTTTGGGCTTGCTCGGGAGGGTCCTAAAGCTGGTCATAGTCATGTTTCAACTGCGGTATGTTTGCTTTGATGATACAAAGAGTCTCACGTAGTTGGAGAATTTGAATAACTCGTTGTGCATGTAGGTTGTGGGAACATACGGATATGCTGTCCCGAACTACATAGAAACATGGCATCTTACCTCAAAGAGCGATGTTTGGAGTTTTGGCGTTGTCCTATACGAGCTCCTAGTCCTCCTAGTCCGTGACTTTTTGTTAGTGTAGATCAAACATTCTTTTACTTTAATGTTTCTTTCATATTTGTACGTACTTTGTTACCAAAAATATCAGATTCTTATTACTCCATCCGTCCCAATAGCAAGGTCTCACTTCTATTAAATAGTACTCTCATCAATTAAAGAAGTGAGACCTTGCTATTGGGACGGAGGGAGTATTATATTACTTAGCGACTTTTATATTATGTTTTATATTATAAATTGCTTTGTTTGGTATGTTCAAAATTGGGGCTAAAATATTAATAAATTAATGAGTAAAAATCGGGCTAAAATATTAAATAATTAAATATTCCAAAAATATCAGAAAATTAAATTAAAACAAAATAATTATTAAATTAAAACAACAATTATTACCGACGGATTTTAATTCGTCGCTAAAATACTGACGGAAATTCCGTCACAATATTTCCAACTTGACGAAATTGAGGACGTCAAATTTTACCAACGGATTTTTTATCCGTCAGTAATTACCAACGTATTTTAAATCCGTCAGTAATTACTGACGGAAAAATCCGTCAGTAATCCGTCAGTAAAATCGAAAATTGACGAAATGCAGTTCGTCAAACATTATCGACGGATTCGATTCCGTTGGTATTTACCAACGGATTTTCCGTCAAAAATCCGTCAGAAATCCGTTTGAGAATTAGTTCGTCAAACGAGAATTTGCTGACGGATATTCCGTCACAAATCCATCGGTAATTTGCTGACGGATAAGATTTCCGTCGGTAAATCCTTTAGCTACGAATGAAATCACGAGGGAGCATTTCCGTCGGTAAATGAATTACCGACGGATTTTAATGACTTTACCGACGGAATTATCCGTCGGTAAAGTGCGAGATTTTTGTAGTGAAGTTTATTGTTTCTGTTTCAGTTAAATGTTCGATCGCTGAATATTGCTTTTTCGTGAATTTTTGGACTGATAAACTTACCAACTATGTGGTACTATTATCAGGTTTTATACGTTCCATTATGCTCCCTTTGCATCTGATTTCTGAGGCCTTGAGCAGCTCAATATTCATTTTGAATTCAGAAAACCCCCCTCCTTTAAACCTTTCGACTAATTTATGGGTCTCCTCCCTGCTGCAAGGTTTTTTCTTAAATTATCATGTTAATCAATCATGTACTCTTTAGCTCAAGTAATTATAATGAATGATGTTGCTTGTGTACTGCAGGAGCACTTTATTTATTATACAGGAAATTAATGTCAGATCCATTGTCTCCTATTCTGGATCTTATTTTTAATTAAAACCAAAAATTTCTATCTATTTGCCGTCGTATTACTTTGTGGTTTGAATGTCCAAATTTTCATCTAGAGCTCGATTCTGATTTGAAGGGGAGAAATCAATTATGGAATTGGTATGATTCATATTCTTAAATTAAGTTTTCCATCATTACCTTGTTGATTCGCATTCAACAATAGTTAAATGTTCAAGATTCATTTAATTCTTTGGAATTCAGTCTAGTCGACTTATTTGCGCCTCTTGTTGGTTGGTTGCTTGATATTCATTGTTGGTCCCAAGACGGATACCTTGGTGTAGAGGGGGGTGAATACACCAAGGTTTAAAAACTTTTTCAAGTTAAAACTCTTTTGAGAGAGCCTGCTGTGTCCGATCCAGCTGGATGACAGCTTGATTGACACAGCTGGTTGTGTGAGTGTGTGTGCGGAAGTTGGTGGGTTTGGAAAGTCCGTCTGTTGCTTCAAATCATATTGCAAAGCTCCGTTTCACTTTTCAGTTAGTCAGTTTATGCAGCTTGAAATGTATGCGTGAGAGGTTAGCTAAATGCATAAAACAAAGCAGTAAAGAACAAAACAATTTTAACGTGGTTCGGAGTAACACCTCCTACGTCCACGACCAGGTTCACTGGTAATTCACTACCTCTTGGTTTCCAAGTACCAAGCAACTTCACAACTTCACAACTCTAACCTGAGTTGTGTTCCAACAGTTTGCGGGCACTGTCAAGCCTACACCTTCAGTTTGCAGGTACTGAAGAACCTTCCTTACAGTTTACGGGTACTGTAAAACCTGACCACTCGAATTACACGCTTCGAGCAAGCGTACCTTTACCTAACCTTTCTGGGTTTGGGTTTGGGTATGGGTTTTCCAACTATGAACGAGTTCTTACAATGAAGAACAAGGAGTATGATGAACTCGTTCAAACTAGGCTTAAGATATTTCTATTCTGATCTATTCTGCCTATGACTGAATATGTGAACAACTAATAACACAACTGACTTGCTGGGTGTTCTTGAAAGATTTAGCTTTGAAGATCGTTGTTCAATTTTCTGTTTGCTCTTTTATTTCTTCAGTCGTCTCGCCAGTCCCTCCTTTCTTCAATGGTGAGGAGATATATATAGGTGAAGATTCAAACTAGCCGTTGGAAGAGAGCCGTTTGAATCTTACCTACTCTCATTGACTTCTGGCCTTTAACCTACGAAGTAGGTCTGCATATGCAGAGGCTATTTCTTCTCTGATTTGACTGCGTCAGATGAGATCTTCTGACATCGGGATCTTGTCTTTGAGAAGATCTTCGTCTTCGAGCTGCTAAGCGTCTCTGCTGTGTCTTCAGCATCTTGGACTCTGCTGCGTCTTGACTCTGAGCTGTGTCTTAGACCTGGGCTGTATTATTAACCTGAGTTGTAGCTTCAACCTGAGCTGTGTCATTAACCTGAGCTGTCTTAGACCTGAGCTGTGTCATTGACGCTAAGCTAAGTCCTTTACACTGAGATGGTTTTTGACACTGAGCTGGGTTTCCGTCACTGAGTTGGGTCTTGATACTGCTGGGTCTTTGACTCTGCTTGGTCTGCTCTGCTGAGTCTGTTTTGCTGAATACCTAAGCTGGGTCACCTTAGCTGTATCTTCTGCTATGTCTTCTGCTGATTTCAGCGACTCTACCTGTAAATTTAGAAACTCTAAAAGCTCAAACAGGTGAGCTGAAAAACGCTTAGGCTTGTGCAATCATCTACTCGGTTGAGGTCAGCTGGATTTTGATATCAAATCAAAACTCTATTAATTTTCCCAACATTCATAAAGCTACAAGTTCTTGTATTTTAACCTCTTTTTTTCTCTCTTTTGGTGAAAGATATCATATTGTTCTCTTGTTGTTTTGACAGGCTATTTGTAAAACACGCTTTATTATGAGGCCTGTCTTTGTAGTGAGATTGCAGAAGTAGAAAATGCATTGACGCACTTAGTGCTTTTAGTTATTATTAAGGTGAGCTTTTGGACTTCCAATTTAGTAACTATGCTTGTTTCTCTGCTTCCATGATTTTGTTGTTGCTTTGATTTAAAAGATTTCGAATTATATGTGATTCTTAATTTGATATATGAGAAATTTCAGCAAAATAGATTGGACTTTTCCATGAAGAAAGCTTAAAATCTGGGGTAGAAGTAGAAATTGAGTGTGTAATAGGGAATATATACTAGTACTTGTTAATGGAATTTGTGGATTTATTTGGTTAAATAAAATAGCTTTAAAGCATATATTTATCTATAAATATATACGAGGTGAAACCTTCCAAGCACACAAAAATAATTTCATTAGATAGTGATGAATTAAGTCTTTAAGTGCTGATTTTAATGAATTTTTTAGTTGCTGGTATTTTTAGATTTTTGTTATATTTGATGATAAAGTATGAGTTGTTGCTGATATTTTGATATTTTGGTTATGTTCATAGGTATTGTATTAATTAGATTTGTACCTACCATATGTTTTCCATTTTTAAGATGCATTGGATTTAGAGGTGGCCAATAGTTCGGTTCGGTTCTGAACTGATACGGCCAATAATTACGCGGAAGCAAAGACTCGAACAACGTCAGCGATAAGGTTGATTCAATCCAACTTTAAACTGAACTAACAAAGATAAAACCACCTAATATACTGATCTGATTTCGAAAATTGAACAAGAAATAGAACAAAACACGAAACTAAGCCAAACAGCGACTAAAAACCCTAGTCTAAAACTCGATTAGAAACTATAGCAAAACAACTCCGATTAAGCTCAAAGTTTAACAAACATTATGAATTAAAGTCAGGAACAACATATCCAAAATTTAGCCAATTCGCACGAGGGGTTTGAGAGTTGGCACGGGGCTAATTTTTGGGACGATTAAGGTTAAAACTTGGGATCGAAGGGTTTGCTGATGGAAATCTGGACTGAGCGTGGGTTTATGAAGGGTTGGTGATTATCGAAGGTGGTGATGGTGATGTTGAGGGTGGCCGCGTGGTGGAGAGACGAAGAGAACAAAAATAGGATGAAGAACTTACCCGAACGAACCCCGGATCGACTTGAATCCGAAATGCGTCTGTGGAGCGATCATCGTGGCTTGTCTAACCCGGATACGACTGGATATCACGAACGAGACAATTGATTTTGATGGTCCCTGAGCTAGGTATTTGGTGTAGAGGGGGGGGTGAATACACCAAATAGATTTTTCGAAACTTTTTCAAGTTAAATCACAGAGTTGGTGAGCTCAGTTATCGATCCAGCTGGGGAGGGTCAGCTGGGTAAATAACTCAGCTGGCGGTGCGGAAAGTGGTGGTTTGAAAACTTAGCTCGGTTACTTAGAAAAACTCAGTTTGAAAAGATTAACTTTATGTTTTCAGCTTTGTCAAGTTGTGCAACTTTCAGAGAGACACAGCTGTCTTTGGAGAGCAGCTGTGTGTACAGTTTTGAACAAATATGCAATGATATGAAAGAGTTAGTACAAAACTGAATATAAAGAGAAAGTAAAGAGCACGCGAGTTTTTACGTGGTTCGGAGTAACACCTCCTACGTCCACGACCAGGTTCACTGGTAATCCACTACCACTTGGTTTCCAAGTACCAAGCAACATCACAACTCTAACCCGAGCAGTGTTCCAACAGTTTGCGGGCACTGTCAAGCCTAACCTTTCAGTTTACGGGTACTGAAAAAACCTTACACACTTGAATTTCCCGCTTCAAGCAAGCGTAACCTTGACCTAACCTTTCTGGGTAAGAGGGGTTTGATTTGGGGTTCCAACTGTGAACGAGTTCTTACAATTAAGAACTTTAGAGTATGATGAACTCGTTCGAAATCTAGGCTTAAGATATACAAAGAATTTGGCCTAGGGAACAGACGAAAAACTAAGAAGTTTCTGAACTAGAAACACTTTAAGATAAAGTGTTCTTTGATCTATGTAGATATGCTTGAGAGCTTTTGAAAGATTGATGATTTCAGATAATGAAAGCTTGTAGAGGGTTTTTCGTGTCTGATCCTGAGGTTGAAGACGGGTTTATATAGGTAGAGATTCAAGACTAGCCGTTGGAGGAGCCATTTGAATCTTACCTACTCTTCTTAAATACAAGATCTGCCGTTGGGCGAATCTGCACCTGTCTTCATTTGTGTCACATCCTAGGTCCTGAAGTCTAGGATGCTGATTTGGCAATCCCTCATTGGTCGAGATAGGTTGACTTCCTCTGATGCCGGGATCTTCTGCCTTTAGAGCTGGCTTTTGAATTCAGAGCTGGACTGTCTTGAAGTGAAGTCCTCAGAGATAGTTCCCTTTGTTCTGTACAGCTGGACCGGCTGTGTTTTGAACTCAGCTCGAATTCTCTTCAGCTTGATCAGGCTCTGCTGGAGGACTCGAGTGAAGGTTGACGCCTTTCTTGTCTTTTGCTAGGCCGACTCACCGTAAACACAGCTGGGTCGACTGCTGTCTTCTGCTAGCTGACTCCAGCTGTAGACACAGCTGGGTCGACTGCTGTCTTCCGCTTCCTTAACCTGTAAGCCTAGAAAATCTAAAGCTCAAACAGGCGAGCTGGACAACACTATTTAGGTTGACGCGATCATCTATTCGGTTGGAGAATCAGTTGGGTTTTGGTATCAAATCAAAACCTTATAATTTTTCCAACAATTTCCCCCTTTTTGATGATGCCAAAACCTAACTGAGACAACTTATGACGCAGAAAAACTTGTGTTTTATTAATGTAAGAAAATACATTATAACACAGGAAAAAGAAAGAAGGAAAAAAAAAAAAAATCTTCAAATCTTCAGTCTTCAATCCCAGTTGGCTGGGTCTTCTCTTCTGCATCCGTTGCTTCATTCTTTTGACTCGTCTCTTCAGCTGATTCTGATTCAGCTGGTTCCTCTAGCTCAACAGTTTGTCTCTTCTTTGACTTGTCTCTCTTCTCCCTTACTTCTCCCTTTTTGGCATGATCAAACAGGGTGGAAGAGATACACCATCGGCTGATGCGATGTTCTAGTTTGGCAAAACTGTGGTTTTCAGCTCTGAGCAGCGAGGTTGGGAGTCTAAGTGGCTCAGCTGTTGTATTAGCTGGCTCTTCTTCAGTAGCATTAGCCTCAGCTGTGATTGCAGACACAGCGTCCTTGGCCTGATTCAGCTGGGGCAGTCCAGCTGAGTGCTTGGAGGGATGAGTTTGCATGGGAGATAGCCTTCTGAGTCGGGCACAACTTCATTCCTTGCAAATTTTGCTTCTTCAGACTTCTTAGATTGAATGAGAAAGTCTGATTCAGCACTTGAGGGACTTATGTTCAGCTCATATCATCATCATCCAGCTGCAGGTGATCATTGGCTGGGTGATGTTTCTCATTTAAGATTGGTGCAGGGACTTGAGCATCTTTCATTGGAAGATCTTGAAGCTGGTGTCCCTGTGGAGCTGAAGGAAACTGAGGAGAAGACGGTTGAAGTATTCCATCTTTCTTGGGGTTTAAGCTTGGTTGATCAGTTGGAATACTCCGTTGCGGTGTTGGTGACGATGATGTTCACGCAGGCGCATGAACTTTTCCTCCACCGTAAGAAACGACCGCTTGTGGGCCTTCTGCTCCTCGGAGAGTAATTACGAATTCTCTCATAATGTCAGCTGGCTTCTCTGCTGACTGACTGAGCACCTTTGACTTGAGTCTTCTGATTGAAGACGGTGCTTCAGCATGTTTTGTCTCCTCAAGTTGTCTCCGATTCCCAGCTGGGACGGAGATAGATGCATGCTGCTTTGTCTCCTGCATCTTTTTCTGTGCCTCCTGTGGTGGAGCAAGAGCTTTGTCATGACTGCTCTTGAATACTCCGACTTTATCAACATTTGGTCCAGGTCTATTGATGTTGATTTTTGCATCTCAGGGAGTTGTATGTCCCGTTCTTTCTTTTATGTTGAGAGAATCAGTGGGGCTGAGGAGGTCTTTTTCCTTTGACATTCCCAAGAAGTTTTCTGCACCTTCCTAGTGAATGACGTTCTTGAGCTTTGCAGTCTCTCACTAAGCTAGCCTGGATCTGTCGAAGGGCTTCACCTTCTTCTGGACTTCTGTCTTCTTTGAGAGTTAAGCAACTCTTATCTTGAAGCTTTGACAGATTCTTCAAGTTTGATCGGCTTCGGGAGAGATCTTTTTGGATTCCATGTTCTTCTTCTGCATCTTTTGTTAGTAGAAATAAATAATACCAATTGATGGAAATAAGAAAGAATGCCGAAAAACTTTTTAGGGGAGATGCAATGCTTTACGTATATCTTCTAGCATATTTAAAGAGTTTTCTTGATGAATGGACGATCAAGATTTGTCTATTGATAAGAAGATCTACGATTAGGAGTGATTCTCGCGTCGAGTCAATTTCTTGATTAGAAGATGTGAGTTAATGCGCGAGAGAGAACGGTTGAGGCGTTTTGACTTTTGCCTCGAAACTCCCATGATTCAATTCTTTGCAGACTCTTAATTAAGATTGATTAGATATGACAAGATATGAGATGACAGAAAAACAGGTTGAGTAGGTGTAATTAATGTTGTTGCAAACCTCTCAGCTGATCATTGTAGTCAGCTGATACCTCGATTGAGTGGGTGTGCTGGGTCATCGTGGTTCCAGCTGGTTCCCCCTCAGCTGAATAATTCTTCACTTTCAGCATCTGGTTTAGCTGAATTCTTTCTCAGCTGATATCAGTGACGTTGATTCTGAATTGCAGTTGTCTGCTTGCATTCGGTAGTCTGCCTTCCTTTGTCACTGGTCTGCTTCCATTCAGCTGGGTCTGCTTCCATTCAGCTGGGTGAAGCATCGTCTAGGTTGAGTAGTCCAAGTAATCCGCACAGCATTTTGAATCTTGCTTCTATCAGTGGCTTTGTGAGAATATCAGCCTGCTGTATGTCTGTGTGAATTTTCTCAACAATCACATCCTTCTTTTCTACGTGATCTCTGATGAAATGATGTCGTACGTCTACATGCTTGCATCTTGTGTGAAGTACTGGATTCTCTGAAATGGCAATCGCACTTGAGCTATCACAGAAAATTGGAACCTGTCCAGTCTTCACTTCATAGTCATCCAGTTGATGTTTCAACCAGAGAATTTGTGAGCAGCAGCTTCCGGCGGCCATATATTCTGCTTCTGTCGTGGAAGTTGCGACGCACGTTTGTTTCTTTGAAAACCATGAAATCAACTTACTTCCTAAGAACTGATAAGTTCCTGAAGTTGATTTTCTGTCCAACCGATCTCCAGCGAAGTCTGAGTCTGAGTATCCAGTCAGCTGTAGGTTGTCTTCAGCTGGGTACCACAGCCCAACATTCTCAGTTCCTTTGAGATATTTGAGAATGTTCTTGGCTGCTTGCATGTGTGATTCCTTTGGATCAACTTGAAATCTGGCATACACTCCGACTGCGAAAGAGATGTCTGGATGACTTGCTGTTAGATATAGCAGGGATCCTATTATCCCTCTGTATTTGCTAGAATCAACTGACTTCCCTTTAGTTCCTGGTTCTATCTTCCAGTTGGTGTTCATTGGAATCTTTACAATTCTGCTGGTTTGAACTCCATACTTGGCGATCAAGTCTTTCACGTATTTGGATTGATTTATAAAAATCCCTTCTGATGATTGCTTGACTTGAAGTCCTAGGAAGAAACTCATTTCTCCCATCATGGACATTTGGAACTTCTCTGACATCATCTCTCCAAATCTTTGGCATAAGAAACTTGATCTTGATCCAAAGATGATGTCATCTACGTAGATTTGAACAACCAGGATATCTTCTCCTGACTTGATGGTAAAAAGAGTTCTGTCTACTGAGCCCTTCTTGAATCCTTTGGATACGAGAAAATTTGACAGAGTGTCATACCAAGCTCGAGGTGCTTGCTTCAATCCATAAAGAGCCTTCTTTAGCTTGTAGACTTTATTTCCTTCTACTTCAAATCCTGGAGGTTGTTCAACGTAGACATCTTCTTTGATTTCTCCATTTAAGAATGCACACTTCATATCCATTTGATAGACCTTGAATTTGTGATGTGCTGCATAGGCGAGAAAGAGTCCGATTGCTTCCAATCGTGCTACTGGAGCAAATGATTCTTCGAAGTCAATTCATTCCTGCTGAGTGTAGCCCTTGGCAACCAGTCGAGCTATGTTTCTGATGACGACTCCCAGGGTATCTAATTTGTTCTTGAATATCCATTTGAGTCCTATGACTTTGACTTCTTGAGATCTGTCGACCAATTCCCAGACACAATTTCTGAGGAATTCGTTCAGCTCTTCTTGCATGGCGTTTGTCCAAGGCACGCTCTTCAAAGCTTCGAGAATTGATTGAGGCTCTGGCACTTGAGCTACGTAACACGCCATTAGAGCTGTGTCTTCATCATAGTCCGTCAGTCCTAGCTCTACTGATAGTTGAGCTGTGTCAGCTGCTTCTTGATGATCCGAAGAAGCTTGAGCAGCTGAGCTTCTGGTTTTGACTTGGTCATTTGGTTCTCCAATGATTGCTGATGATGGATGATCTTCAATCCATCTTCTCCTCTTACGAATTTTTTCTTCCAATTGATTGATGCTTGACGTGGCTAAATTTCGTCTGACTTGTAGTTGCTCAGGAGTTAAATCTTGAGAGATTGGTTCTCTTTGATTTAGATTTTGAGGAGACTTCTGTAGAGGCTCAGCTGGAGATGGAGCTGGGGACTCAGCTGTGTTTGGATTTCCAGCTGATGATGTTCCCCCTTGATTTGGCGTTGAAGATTCTTCTCGATTTCCAGCTGGTGGAGCTTCTTGGTTGATTTGAAGTTCCTCCTCTGGCTCATCGTCCCAAATTAATGGTTCAGCCAGATTCCTGATTCTATTTTCTTGAGCTCTTGTCTGAATCAGTCTTGAAGATTCTCCTTCATTTCTCCGTTTGATAGACTCTCTATATTCGAAGGAGGATTCGTCAAAGGTAACATGTGGAGTTACTTCGACTATTTGAGTTCTTCTGTTGAAGACTCTGTATGCTTTACTGTTGGGAAAATTATAAGGTTTCGATTTGATACCAAAACCCAACTGATTCTCCAACCGAATAGATGATCGCATCAACCTAAATGGTGTTTTCCAGCTCGCCTGTTTGAGCCTTAGATGTTCTAGGTTTACAGGTTAAGGAAGCGGAAGACAGCAGTCGACCCAGCTGTGTTCACAGCTGGAAGTCAGCTAGCAAAAGACAGCAGGCGTCAACCTTCAGCTGAGTGATCCGGCGAGCTCGATCAAGTGAAGAGAATTCGAGCCGAGTTCAAAACACGGCTGGTCCGGTATGCGAGAACAAAGGAACTATCTCTGAAGACTCCACTTCGAGACAGTCCAGCTCTGAATTCAAAAGCCAGCTCTAAAGGCAGAAAATCCCGGAATCAGAGGAAGTCAACCTACCTCGACCAATGAGGGATTGCCAGATCAGCATCCTAGACTTCAGAACCTAGGATGTGACACAAATGAAGACAGGTGCAGATACGCCCAACGGCAGATCTTGTATTTAAGAAGAGTAGGTAAGATTCAAACGGCTCCTCCAACGGCTAGTCTTGAATCTCTACCTATATAAACCCGTCTTCAACCTCAGGATCAGACACGAAAAACTCTCTACAAGCTTTCATTATCTGAAATCATCATTCTTTCAAAAGCTCTCAAGCAGTTCTACATAGATCAAAGAACACTTTATCTTAAAGTGTTTCTAGTTAAGAAACTGCTTAGTTTTTCGTCTGTTCCCTAGGCCAAACTCATTGTATATCTTAAGCCTAGATTTCGAACGAGTTTATCATACTCTGAAGTTCTTAATTGTAAGAACTCGTTCATAGTTGGAACCCCATACCCAAACCCAAACCCAGAAAGGTTAGGTAAAGGTACGCTTGCTCGAAGCGCGTAATTCGAGTGGTTAGGTTCTTCAGTACCCGTAAACTGAAGGTGTATAGGCTTGACAGTGCCCGCAAACTGTTGGAACACAGCTCGGGTTAGAGTTGTGAAGTTGCTTGGTACTTGGAAACCAAGTGGTAGTGGATTACCAGTGAACCTGGTCGTGGACGTAGGAGGTGTTACTCCGAACCACGTAAAAACTCGCGTGCTTCTTACTCTCTCTCTTTACTTTTGCTTTATATTCAGCTGTGTACTAACTCCTTCATATCATTGCATATTTGTTCAAAACTGCACACACAGCTGCTCTCCAAAGACAGCTGTGTCTCTCTAAAAGTTGCACAACCTGACTAAGCTGAAAACGTTAAGTTAATCTTTTCAAACTGAGTTTTTCTAAGTAACCGAGCTAAGTTTTCAAACCACCACTTTCCGCACCGCCAGCTGAGTTATTTACCCAGCTGACCCTCCCCAGCTGGATCAATAACTGAGCTCACCAACTCTGTGTTTTAACTTGAAAAAGTTTCGAAAAATCTACTTGGTGTATTCACCCCCCCTCTACACCAAGTACCCAGCTCAGGGACCATCAATTGGTATCAGAGCAGTGGTTCAAAAGACCACCGTTTCTGTATCAAGAGATCTCTCTTGACACTCTGTGTCAGTGGTCAACTGAACAGATCCGTTTTTCAGAAAAAAAACTCATCTTATTACATACTGCACATGTCTATGGATTCTTATCTTAACAGGAATCTCCCCACCTTCTCGGTAGACGACTATGCAATCTGGAAATTCAGATTGAAAAGCTTCTTTTGTGCACATCACGACATGATGTAGGACGTCATCAAAGACGGACCCATCCTTATTTATAAACAAGGAAATGAACTCGTACCTGCTCATGATGGAGGACAACCAGAATACTGGCCAATTCTCAAGCCAAAGAAGGATTACTCGTCAGAAGAACGAAAGCAAGCTGGTCTGGACAGCTTCGCAAGAAACACCATCTCATCAACAGTCTCAAACGCCTACCTGAGTAAGATCATCAAGTGCGAGACAGCCAAAGAGATGTGGGAAATACTTGCCAAGCTATGTGAAGGATCTGAAGAAATCAAAGAAAACAAATTCACAATAGCTTGCCAAAAATTCGACAACTTCAAGCAGCTAGCCAACGAGTCCATCGAAGCGATGGAGCTAAGGTTCTCAAACATAGTCATTGAGATTGAGACAATCAGAACTGGGAAGTATACCCAGCGGGAAAAGAATCTAAAGGTTCTTTCAGCTCTTTCAGCTGAATGGAACACTTACAAGGTAGTTCACCAAAGTCGAAGTGACTTGGGTGATCTATCTACAGAAAGGTTGTTCTCACTCTTAAAAGCCAACGAATACAACTTGAAGATCACTCAAGAAGAATCTTCAAGCAGACAGAATGACGGAGAACTCACCCCAGCTCCAAAAGAAATAGCTTTCAGAGCCAACTCTGAAAAGTCAGCTCATGTCAAGTCAGCTGAGTCCTCCAAGATGAAGAAGGACAAAAAGGATATGAGCAAAGAGGAGCTACTCGAAGAAATTGCCATGATGGTGAAAAATTATAACAGACTCAACACCAGCAAGGGCAAATACAAGAAGTTATTTAGGACTTACAGAGATAAGTACGCAGCAGCTGATGAGAAGTCAGCAGACCAACGAACAGGTGAAGGTTGCTTCAACTGCAAGGAACCAGGACACTACCGACAAGATTGTCCAAAGCTGTCCAAGAAAGATAAAGACCAATTAAAAGCTAAGGCAGCTGACAGAAGGAGAGCTTATATCGCTGATGAAGAATCAGAGTGCAAGAAAATGGATGACATGCCATTTTCAGACTCGGAAGAAGAAGCCCTGATGGCCCATGATGAACCTGATTGGGATACATGCTTCATGGGACAAACAGACGGCATCGATGAAGATGAGGTAACGTCTCGAACTCTAAATCTATCTAACATCTCACCATCACACGAACACTCTACACAGGACTCAGAATCTGGACTACCTGATTGGAGTCTAGTAGAGAAAGTAATGAACGATTCCAAGGAGCTTCAAGAGATCCTTGACGTCATTATGTGTGAGAATGCCGAGCTGAAGGCGGAACTGGAAAAGACAAAAGTATCAGACACAGCTGATACGACTCAGCTCCAACAGGAAGTCATTTCACTAAAAGACAAAATAGTGAAACAAGATCAGCTGATGAAGGAATTCAACACTGAGAAGAAACAGCTGATAGAAGATGTGGAAAAGGTCACAGCTGAATCGGAAAGGAAGTCAGCTGAGATCATTGAGCTGAAAAGCACCGAAGAGGTACTATCTAAAAAGATAGTAGCTCTCATCAAAGCCACGTCAACAATGGACGAGATCATTAGTGCTCAGCGTCCAACAGCACTCAAAGCGGGACTGGGATACAACGAATCAAAGGATGCCTCAAACATTGCCTCCACAAGTGGAACAAGGTTATGTTTGTACGTGCAATCGAACCTTCAATCCCAGCAGCTCAGCATCAACAGTCGAGAACGCAGCAGACGTCAAGAAAAACAGCTGTGAAACATTCTCAAGCTCCATCGAGAACACAGCAGACGTCAAAAAGAACAGCTGTGAAACAGTCTCAAACTCCGTCGAGAACACAGCAGACATCAAGAAGGTCAGCTGTGCGACAACCTCAAGACCAACTCAGACAGCAACGTGCTCAACCTCAACGAAGACCACAGGCTGGATTTTACAGATATCAGCCACAGCACCAGCACGTTGATCGATATCAACCAAGATATCAAAGATACACAGCTGGATACCACTCATATGAGTATCAGCTGGATAATCATTTCCAGCCACAGTATCACATGAGACAGCAGAGACTAAGGAACGTCTCAGCTAGGCACACAGCTGGAAACCAAAAAGAAATCCAGACAACAAAACAAGAAGACACGAAGATCAAGACCCCGCCAGCAACAACAGAAGAACACAATGAATGTGTACATCGACTCAGCTGGGAGAATTATCAGATCAAATGACCCAATTCGAGTCATCAAGCAGATCTGGGTCGTCAAAGGATCTCTGTCTAACCCACAAGGACCCAATTAAAACTGGGTACCTGAATTTTAACTTTTTGTTTAGGTTGCAAGGAATCGACGCATCTCTGAGGAGTCGATGAGAACGCTTTGGTACTTGGACAGTGGATGTTCCAAGCACATGTCGCACCTAAAACATCTACTCCAGGAGTATATTGAGCGTACAGGTCCACAAGTAACATTTGGTGACAACTCCAAAGGCCTAACCAAAGGTTATGGTACATTTAAAACTAGAAATGTTATAATCCCAAATGTTTCTTATGTACAAGGATTGCAACATAACTTGCTTTCCATTAGCCAATTCTGCGACAACGGTTTTTCTGTCAAGTTTGATGCACAGGGATGCACAGTGAAGCACATGGAAACCAAGCAGATACTTCTAAGAGGGAAAAGAGAAGGAAATATGTACTTCGGCGGCGGAACGGCGGCCATCCGGAGACTTGTCTTGTATCAAAAAGCAGCAATGAAGTCAGCTGGCTGTGGCACAGACGGCTGAATCATCTCAACTTCAAGACAATCAACAAACTGGCTAGGAACCAGCTCGCTAATGGAATTCCAGATCAAGTATATGACAAAAGTCATATGTGCAGCGCGTGTCAACAAGGAAAGCAAACAAGAATTTCATTCTCTCTCAAGCCAGCTCAGTCATCTGATCGAGTTCTTCAACTTCTTCACATGGATCTCTTTGGTCCAGTTACTCCAGCAAGCTTCAATGGCAGAAAATATAATCTGGTCGTTGTGGATGATTTCTCAAGATTCACATGGGTATCATTCTTATACCAGAAGAGCGAAACCAGAACTAAGCTGCCTATCCTGCTGGAAAGACTATCAACACAGAAGGAGTGCAAGATAATGGCAATAAGATCAGATCGTGGAACGGAGTTTCTAAATGAAACTATTTATGATTACTGCGAGAAGAACGGAGTTCAACACCAAACATCTGCAGCTCGCACACCTCAGCAGAATGGTGTAGCAGAAAGAAGAAACAGAACTCTCAAGGAAGCAGCTACCTCAATGCCAGCTAGCTCTGCCATTCCAAAAAAGTTCTGGGCTGAAGCAATCAACACAGCTTGCTTCACTCAGAATCGCTCCCTACTCACATCAAGGCAAGGAAAGACACCGTATGATCTATGGAACAACAGAATACCATTCATTGGATATTTCAAGGTATTCGGATCCAAATGTCACATCCTCAATAATGGGAAGACACAGCTCAAGACGTTCGACGAAAAGACAGACCGAGGAGTATTCCTTGGTTACTCCGCTGTGAGTAAAGCATACAGAGTCTTCAATAGAAGAACTCAAATAGTCGAAGTAACTCCACATGTTACCTTTGACGAATCCTCCTTCGAATATAGAGATTCTATCAAACGAAGAAGCGAAGGAGAATCTTCAAGATTGATTCAGACAAGGGCTCAAGAGAATAGAATCAGGAATCTGGCCGAACCATTAATTTGGGACAATGAGCCAGAGGAGGAAATTCAAATCAACCAAGAAGCTCCACCAGCTGGAAATCGAGAAGAAGCTTCAACGCCAAATCAAGGGGGAACATCATCAGCTGGGAATCCAAACACAGCTGAGTCCCCAGCTCCATCTCCAGCTGAACCTCTACAGAAATCTCCTCAAAATCTAAATCAAAGAGAGCCAAACTCTCAAGATTTAACTCCTGAGCAACTTCAAGTCAGACGAAATTTAGCCACGTCAAGCATCAATCAATTGGAAGAAGAAATTCGTAAGAGGAGAAGATGGATTGAAGATCATCCATCATCAGCAATCATTGGAGAACCATCTGACCAAGTCAAAACCAGAAGCTCAGCTGCTCAAGCTTCATCTGATCATCAAGAAGCAGCTGACACAGCTCAACTCTCAGTAGAGCTAGAACTAACGGTCTATGATGAAGACACAGCTCTAATGGCGTGTTACGTAGCTCAAGTGCCAGAGCCTCAATCAATTCTCGAAGCTTTGAAGAGTGTGCCTTGGACAAATGCCATGCAAGAAGAGCTGAACGAATTCCTCAGAAATTGTGTCTGGGAATTAGTCGACAGACCTCAAGAAGTCAAAGTCATAGGACTCAAATGGATATTCAAGAATAAAATGGATACCCTGGGAGTCGTCATCAGAAACAAAGCTCGATTCGTTGCCAAGGGCTACACTCAGCAGAAAGGAATTGACTTTGAAGAATCTTTTGCTCCAGTAGCACGATTGGAAGCAATCAGACTATTTCTCGCCTTTGCAGCACATCACAAATTCAAGGTCTATCAAATGGATGTGAAGTGTGCATTCTTAAATGGAGAAATCAAAGAAGATGTCTACGTTGAACAACCTCCAGGATTCGAAGTAGAAGGAAATAAAGTCTACAAGCTAAAGAAGGCTCTTTATGGATTGAAGCAAGCACCTCGAGCTTGGTATGACACTCTGTCAAATTTTCTCATATCCAAAGGATTCAAGAAGGGCTCAGTAGACAGAATTCTCTTCACCATCAAGTCAGGAGAAGATATCCTGATTGTTCAAATCTACGTAGACGACATCATCTTTGGATCAAGATCAAGCTTCTTATGCCAAAGATTTGGAGAGATGATGTCAGAGAAGTTCCAAATGTCCATGATGGGAGAAATGAGTTTCTTCCTAGGACTTCAAGTCAAGCAATCTTCAGAAGGGATCTTCATAAATCAATCCAAATACGTGAAAGATTTGATCATCAAGTATGGAGTTCAATCCAGCAGAACTGTAAAGATTCCAATGAACACCAACTGGAAGATTGAACCAGGAACTAAAGGGAAGTCAGTTGATTCCAGCAAATACAGAGGGATAATAGGATCCCTGCAGTATCTAACAGCAAGTCGTCCAGACATCTCTTTCGCAGTCGGAGTGTGTGCCAGATTTCAAGTTGATCCAAAGGAAGCACACATGCAAGCAGCCAAGAACATTCTCAAATATCTCAAAGGAACTCAGAATGTTGGGCTGTGGTACCCAGCTGAAGACAATCTACAGCTGACTGGATACTCAGATTCAGACTTCGCTGGAGATCGATTGGACAGAAAATCAACTTCAGGAACTTGTCAGTTCTTAGGAAGTAAGTTGATTTCATGGTTTTCAAAGAAACAAACGTGCGTCGCAACTTCCACGACAGAAGCAGAATATATGGCCGCTGGAAGCTGCTGCTCGCAAATTCTCTGGCTGAAACATCAGCTGGATGACTATGAAGTAAAAACTGGACAGGTTCCAATTTTCTGTGATAGCTCAAGTGCGATTGCCATTTCAGAGAATCCAGTACTTCACACAAGATGCAAGCATGTAGACGTACGACATCATTTCATCAGAGATCACGTAGAAAAGAAGGATGTGATTGTTGAGAAAATTCACACAGACATACAGCGGGCTGATATTCTCACAAAACCGCTGATAGAAGCAAGATTCAAAATGCTGTGCGGATTACTTGGACTTCTCAACCCAGACGATGCTTCACCCAGCTGAACGGAAGCAGACCCAGCTGAACGGAAGCAGACCCAGCTGAACGGAAGCAGACCCAGCTGAATGGAAGCAGACCCAGCTGAATGCAAGCAGTCAACTGAAATTCAGAATCAATGTCACTGATATCAGCTGAGAAAGAATTCAGCTAAACCAGATGCTGAAAGGAAAGGATTATTCAGCTGAGGGGGAACCAGCTGGAACCACGATGACCCAGCACACCCACTCAACCGAGGTATCAGCTGACTACAATGATCAGCTGAGAGGTTTGCAACAACATTAATTACATCTACTCAATCTGTTTTCTGTCAACTCACATCTTGTCATTTCTAATCAATCTTAATTAAAAGTCTGCAAAGAATTGAATAATGGGAGTTTCGAGGCAAAAGTCAAAACGCCTCAACCGTTCTCTCTCGCGCATTAACTCACATCTTCTAATCAAGAAATTGACATGACGCGAGAATCACTCCCAGTCGTAGATCTTCTTATCAATAGACAAATCTTGATCGTCCATTCATCAAGAAAACTCTTTAAATATGCTAGAAGATATACGCATCAACCCTAGAAAGTTTTTTTTCGGCATTCTTTCTTATTTCCATCAATTGGTATTGTTTGTTTCTACTAACAAAAGATGCAGAAGAAGAACATGGAATCCAGAAAGATATCTCCCGAAGCCGATCAAACCTGAAGAATCTGTCAAAGCTTCAAGATAAGAGTTGCTTAACTCTCAGGAACCTCAAAGAAGACGGAAGTCCAGAAGAAGGTGAAGCCCATCGACAGAACCGAGCCGGCGCGAAGAGGATCGCAAAGCTCAAGAACGTCATCCACCAGGAAGGTGCAGAAAACTTTCTGGGAATGACAAAGGAAAAAGACCTCCTCAGCCCCACTGTTTCTCTCAACATAAAAGAGAGAACGGGACACACAACTCCCTGGGATGCAAAAATCAACGTCAACAGACCTGGACCAGATGTTGATAAAATCGGAGTATTCAAAGAGCAGTCACGTCGAAGCTCTTGCTCCACCACAGGAGGCACAGAAAAAGATACAGGAGACAAAGCAGCATGCATCTAACTCCGTCCCAGCTGGGAATCGGAGACAACTTGAGGAGACAAAACATACTGAAGCACTGTCTTCAAATCGAAGACTCAAGTCAAAGGTGCTCAGTCAGTCAGCAGAGAAGCCAGCTGACATTATGAGAGAATTCGTAATCACTCTCCGAGGAGCAGAAGACCCACAAGCGGTCGTTTCTTACGGTGGAAGAGAAGTTCACGTCCATGCATAAACATAATCATCACCAACACCGCAATGGAGTATTCCAGCTGAACAACCAAGCTTAAACCCCAAGACAGATGGGATACTTCAACCGCCTTCTCCTCAGTTTCCTTCAGCTCCACAGGGACACCATCTTCGAGATCTTTCAATAAAAGATGCTCAAGTCCCTGCACCAAGCTCAAATGAGAAACATCACCCAGCCAACGATCACCTGCAGCTGGATGATGATGATATGAGCTGAATACAAATCCTCAAGTGCCGAATCGGACTTTCTCATTCAATCTAAGAAGTGCGAAGAAGCAAAATTGCAAGGAATGAAGTTATGCCCGACTCGAGAAGATGCTATCTCCCGTGCTAACTCATCCCTCCAAGCACTCACCGGATCGCCCTACCGAATCGAGCCAAGGACGCCGTGTCCGCAATCACGAGTGAGGCTAATGCAACGAAGAAGAGCCGGCTAATACAACGGTGAGCCACTTAGACTCTAAACCTCGGCTTGCTCGATCTTTGAAAACCACGGTTTTGCCAAACTAAAACATCGCAACGGCCGATGGTGTATATCTCCCACTGTTTTGATCATGCCAAAAAGGGGAAGTAAGGGAGAAGAGAGACAAGTCAATGAAGAGGCAAACTGTTGAGCTAGAGGAACCAGCTGAATCAGAATCAGCTGAAGAAGAGACGAGTCAAAAGAAAGAAGCAACGGATGCAGAAGAGAAGACCCAGCCAACTGGGACTGAAGACTGAAGGATTGAAGACTGAAGATTCGAAGATTTTTTTTTCCTTCTTTCTTTTTCCTGTGTTATAATGTATCTTCTTACATTAATAAAACACAAGTTTTTCTGCGTCATTAGTTGTCTCAGTTAGGTTTTGGCATCATCAAAAAGGGGGAAATTGTTGGGAAAATTATAAGGTTTCGATTTGATACCAAAACCCAACTGATTCTCCAACCGAATAGATGATCGCGTCAACCTAAATAGTGTTTTCCAGCTCGCCTGTTTGAGCCTTAGATGTTCTAGGTTTACGGAGTTAAGGAAGCGGAAGACGACGGTCGACCCGAGTTTGTGTTCACGAGTGGAAGTCGGCTAGCAAAAGACGGCGGGCGTCAACTTTCGGTGAGTGATCCGGCGAGCTCGATCAAGGCGAAGAGAATTCGAGCTGAGTTCAAAACACGGCTGGTCCAGTATGCAGAACAAAGGAACTATCTGAAGACTCCACTTCGAGACGGTCCGGCTCCGAATTCAAAAGCCGGCTCTAAAGGCGAGAAAATCCCGGAATCAGAGGAAGTCAACCTACCTCGACCAATGAGGGATTGCCAGATCAGCATCCTAGACTTCAGAACCTAGGATGTGATACAAATGAAGACAGGTGCAGATACGCCCAACGGCAGATCTTGTATTTAAGAAGAGTAGGTAAGATTCAAACGGCTCCTCCAACGGCTAGTCTTGAATCTCTACCTATATAAACCCGTCTTCAACCTCAGGATCAGACACGAAAAACTCTTTACAAGCTTTCATTATCTGAAATCATCATTCTTTCAAAAGCTCTCAAGCAGTTCTACATAGATCAAAGAACACTTTATCTTAAAGTGTTTCTAGTTAAGAAACTGCTTAGTTTTTCGTCTGTTCCCTAGGCCAAACTCATTGTATATCATAAGCCTAGATTTCGAACGAGTTTATCATACTCTAAAGTTCTTAATTGTAAGAACTCGTTCATAGTTGGAACCCCATAACCAAACCCAAACCCAGAAAGGTTAGGTAAAGGTACGCTTGCTCGAAGCGCGTAATTCGAGTGGTTAGGTTCTTCAGTACCCGTGGCGAAGGTGTATAGGCTTGACGGTGCCCGCAAGCTTGTTGGAACACAGCTCGGGTTAGAGTTGTGAAGTTGCTTGGTACTTGGAAACCAAGTGGTAGTGGATTACCAGTGAACCTGGTCGTGGACGTAGGAGGTGTTACTCCGAACCACGTAAAAACTCGCGTGCTTCTTACTCTCTCTCTGATATTCTCACAAAACCGCTGATAGAAGCAAGATTCAAAATGCTGTGCGGATTACTTGGACTTCTCAACCCAGACGATGCTTCTTACTTTTGCTTTATATTCAGCTGTGTACTAACTCCTTCATATCATTGCATATTTGTTCAAAACTGCACACACAGCTGCTCTCCAAAGACAGCTGTGTCTCTCTAAAAGTTGCACAACCTGACTAAGCTGAAAACGTTAAGTTAATCTTTTCAAACTGAGTTTTTCTAAGTAACCGAGCTAAGTTTTCAAACCACCACTTTCCGCACCGCCAGCTGAGTTATTTACCCAGCTGACCCTCCCCAGCTGGATCAATAACTGAGCTCACCAACTCTGTGTTTTAACTTGAAAAAGTTTCGAAAAATCTACTTGGTGTATTCACCCCCCCTCTACACCAAGTACCCAGCTCAGGGACCATCATTTACTCACAGCGGAGTAACCAAGGAATACTCCTCGGTCTGTCTTCTCATCGAACGTCTTGAGCTGTGTCTTCCCATTGTTGAGGATGTGACATTTGGATCCGAATACTTTGAAATATCCAATGTATGGTATTCTGTTATTCCATAGCTCATACGGTGTCTTTCCTTGCCTTGATGTGAGTAGGGAGCGATTCTGAGTGAAGCAAGCTGTGTTGATTGCTTCAGCCCAGAACTTCTTTGGAATGACAGAGCTAGCTAGCATTGAGGTAGCTGCTTCCTTGAGAGTTCTGTTTCTTCTTTCTGCTACACCATTCTGCTGAGGTGTGCGTGCTGCAGATGTTTGGTGTTGAACTCCGTTCTTCTCGCAATAATCATAAATAGTTTCATTCAGAAACTCCGTTCCACGATCTGATCTTATTGACATTATCTTGCACTCCTTCTGTGTTGATAATCTTTCCAGCAGGATAGACAGCTTAGTCCTGGTTTCGCTCTTCTGGTACAAGAATGATACCCATGTGAATCTTGAGAAATCATCCACAACGACCAGAGTATACTTTCTGCCATTGAAGCTTGCTGGAGTAACTGGACCAAAAAGATCCATGTGAAGAAGTTGAAGTACTCGATCGCCTGATCGAATCCGGCTTGAGAGAGAATGAAATTCTTGTCTGCTTTCCTTGTTGACATGCGCTGCACATATGACTTTTGTCATATATTTGATCTGGAATTCCATTAGCAAGTTGGTTCCTAGCTAGTTTGTTGATTGTCTTGAAGTTGAGATGGTTCAGCCGTCTGTGCCACAGCCAGCTGACTTCATTGCTGCTTTTCGATACAAGACAAGTCTCCGGAGGGTCTTGTTCCGATCGGCAAAGTACATATTTCCTTCTCTTTTCCCTCTTAAGAGTATCTGCTTGGTTTCCCTGTGCTTCACTGTGCATCCCTGTGCATCAAACTTGACAGAAAAACCGTTGTCGCAGAATTGGCTAATGGAAAGCAAGTTATGTTGCAATCCTTGTACATAAGAAACATTTGGGATTATAACATTTCTATTTTTAAATGTACCATAACCTTTGGTTAGGCCTTTGGAGTTGTCACCAAATGTTACTTGTGGACCTGTACGCTCGATATACTCCTGGAGTAGATGCTTTATGTGCGTCATGTGCTTGGAACATCCACTGTCCAAGTACCATAGCGTTCTCATCGACTCCTCAGAGATGCGTCGATTCCTTGCAACCTAAACAAAAAAAATTAAGATTCAGGTACCCAGTTTTAATTGGGTCCTTGTGGGTTAGACAGAGATCATTTGATGACCCAGATCTGCTTGATGACTCGAATTGAGTCATTTAATCTGATGATTCTCCCAGCTGAGTCGATATACACATTCTTTGTGTTCTTCGGTTGTTGCTGGCGGGGTCTTGATCTCCGTATCTTCCCGTTTTGATGTCTTGATTTCTTTTGGTTTTCAGCTGTGTGCATAGGTGAGACGTTCCTTTGTCTCTGCTGTCTCATGTGATGTTGTGGCTGGAAATGATTATCCAGCTGGTACTCATATGAGTGGTATCCAGCTGGGTATCTCTGATATCCCGGTTGATATCGTTCAACGTCTTTATTCTTTATTCTTTATTCTTGGTATCTGTGAAATCCAGCCTGTTGTCTCCGTTGAGGTTGAACACGTTGCTGTCTGAGTTGGGCTTGAGGTTGTCGCACAGCTGACCTTCTTAATGCCTGCTGTGTCTTCGACGGAGCTTGAGGATGTTTCACAGCTGGTCTTCCTGACGCTTGCTGTGTCCTCAACTGTTGATGCTGAGCTGCTGGGATTGGAGGTTCGTTTGCACGTACAAACATTACCTTTGTTCCACTTGTGGAGGCAGTGTTTGAGGCATCCTTTGATTCGTTGTATCCCAGTCCCGCTTTGAGTGCCGCTGGATGCTGAGCACTAATGATCTCGTCCATTGTTGACGTGGCTTTGATGAGAGCTACTATCTTTTTAGATAGTACCTTTTCGGTGCTTTTCAGCTCAATGATCTCAGCTGACTTCTTTTCCGATTCAGCTGTGACCTTTTCCACATCTTCTATCAGCTGTTTCTTCTCATAGTAGAATTCCTTCATCAGCTGATCTTGTTTCACTATTTTGTCTTTTAGTGAAACGACTTCCTGTTGGAGCTGAGTTGTATCAGCTGCGTCCGATACTTTTGTCTTTTCCAGTTCCGCCTTCAGCTCGGTATTCTCACACATAATGACGTCAAGGATCTCTTGAAGTTCCTTGGAATCGTTCATTACTTTCTCTACTAGACTCCAATCAGGTAGTCCAGATTCTGAGACCTGTGTAGAGTGTTCGTGTGATGGTGAGATGTTAGATAGATTTTGAGTTCGAGACATTACCTCATCTTCATCGATGCCGTCTGTTTGTCCCATGAAGCATGTATCCCAATCAGGTTCATCATGGGCCATCAGGGCTTCTTCTTCCGAGTCTGAAAATGGCATGTCATCCATTTTGTTGCACTCTGATTCTTCATCGGCGATATAAGCTCTCCTTCTGTCAGCTGCTTTAGCTTTCAGTTGGTCTTTGTCTTTCTTGGACAGCTTTGGACAATCTAGCCGGTAGTGTCCTGGTTCCACTACTAGAAAAACGCTCATACATAACGGAGATTCTCCGTTATCTATGTGGCCAAAACTCTGTTATATATAGTGGTGTTATGTATGATGCGCTCATACATAACGTAAAAAAAACCGTTATCTATATATTTATACATAACGGTTTTTTCCCAATACTTAACACTGTTTTCTCCGTTATCTATAGGTATTATACATAACGTTTTGAACTGTTATAAATATTAATTTTTTCTGTTATGAAATATACTACATATGTATGATATTTCACTATAGATAACATTGATTTGTATTTTAGATAACGGTAGTTTTACGTTATCTTTTTTCTAATACATAACAATTCTTTACCGTTATAAATGTTTTGAAATTTCGTTCCCAATTTTCCTGCTATTTATTTCGATAAATGAATAAATAACTCAAAAACAACAAAATCGTATTAACATCCATAACATATATTATATATCATCCAAAATAATATTCATACATTATCATCCGAATATAGTCAAAATGTCACACATGTTCTATGTAACTATATGTCTTAAAAGAAAGAGAACATATTAATGATGCAGCTAGCTAGCTAATATTGCTTCGAAATCACAGTCCCCTTCAGCTCAACGACTCCTTTTATCCAACACAATCCTACCACGATTACATAGCAATAAAAATTAAATAATAACACAAATCATCAACACACAAATCATCAATACGTACACTAATCAAATAATAGCAGCACACGAAGCTCAATGCACAAGTATGTGTATAAAATTGAAGTTGATAACTTAACTACATTCTAAGCCTCAATACTAGTCTAAAACCAATCCAGCAGTCCAGAAAAAAATAGAGACTCCAAATAGGTGCAAATTATAACATTCAAAGCTGAAGCTTCATATTTTTTTGGACTGATCAGGCAGAAAAAGAAGGCAAGAAACAAGAAATGAAGTTTCAAGAACAAACTTGACTGACATTGTTATAACTTTTAATAGCGTTGAGTCCTGAAATTTCTAAAGAAAATGTATCGTACCACGCTCAAAAAAATTGATAGTGCAAAGCCAACCCAAGCTGGATCGCCTCTTTCAAGAGACTGCAGGAAGGATAAACTTTGTCATAAGAAAATGGAATCGAGATTTGCATATTTTGGAGTACCTGTAAAAGATGCTTCAGTATAACATGTCCTACAAGCTTGGAAAGATAATTACCAATATGCAAGAATCCAAAAGAGGATTCGTCTTTAGTGACATTCAAAAGTATGTATACTAAGATAAAAGTAGTATCAATAATTTCAACACAGACATGATACATCAAAAACCGCGTGATACTAAGTCACAATACCACATAATACCATTTGCCTTAATATAGAATGGCCGAGTTTAAGTATTTTGTAATCAAGTAAAGAATAAAAATACCAATCTAATATGCAAGTAAATGAACACAACTATCTACTGCCAACCATCAGCTCCCTTGTGCATAATTGAAACAATCATACCAAAAAGAGATAAGAAAAGATAGAAATTAATTTGAATATTTTTCCATATATAGATGACAAGGAAATGAAACTGGTCTTTACTTTGAAGATGCATCCATATCAAAACCTATATAAAAGGTAAAAAGCAAATGTGAGATTGAATGGGATAACATGTTAACAGACAATAATAGAATCCAACAATTTAACAACAATGACCATTCAGAAGCCTACTAGCTTTGAAATCTCAGATAAAATCAAAGACATGACTGGAGAATCAGAATTTATACCTGCCACCAAGGTTACAAGTCAAAGCGCACAAAAGCCATGGTTTGATCTCTGAACTTCTTTCTCCCAAGATTTCTAGAATCTATAAAACTCAATAATTTGTGAAGTTACAAAAATATTCATCTTATGCTTGCATAGATAGACAGCCGAAAAAAATTAGACACAAACTTTCTGCTCAATGTCTCTGACTGATCCCAAGTGTCTTAACTTCCAGACATCCTTCTCAGTGATGGGTCTTTTGTAACCTTGCTGCATAAGGGGAGTCATCCAATCGAACTATCGAAGTAAATTTCTGCACAATGAAGAGAATAATATTGGTGAGAAGGTAATTAGGTACTACTTTCTTGTGATGTTGATTTTCTCTCTTGGTTTGTAACTGAGCAAAGTTGACTGAAATAGCCTAGGCAGCAAAAAATCATGTTCAACGACACAAAAAATTTGACCAACGTTCTTGAGCAATTTATAACAATAAAGCATCAGAAACCCTCAGTTCTCCCAACAAAATAAAATAAGATATGAGAACAAAATTGATTGGGGATAAGGAGAGAAATGGTGTTCAATGGCGGCAGATACCAGAGAAGGAATCTTCAATATTAACTTTATCAATGTGCAATACTAAGATTATCTTATGTTCAAATTTTACTTTCTTGTTGCCTATGACACTTTTATCCATCAAGAACCTAGAAAAGGCTAGATAAAAAAAAAACTTCATTTCCTTCACGTCTTTTTGTAACTATACTCTACTATAAGCAATTATTAGATTTTATTGACATTTCATTTTAGTACTACTGCTTCTACAAGAAATCCTTGAAGAACAAACATAACTTTCAAATGTTCTATTATACAAGGTTTCGAGCCAATTCCTTCCAATGATTCAAGTTTCATAACATGTTTCCAAGCTCATGATCTTAAAAGTAAACATATCAACAGTTGCTCAAAACCACGAATTTGAAATCCTTAGTAACTCAAAGTTATCGAGAAACTAAAGCAACAGATCAATCATACGTTACCAATTTCAAAACCTCAATTCTCAAATGTTATGTTCTACTGCTGCAATTATGTATAATTTCGTCTAAATTCACTCAAATTCCACAATCCTGCTTTCTTCATCAACAAATAACAAATTGAAGAGACTTAGTTTCTCATTGATTCATCCAAAGAAAAGACCAAACAAATTGAAGAACCTAGCTGTGGTAGCAGTTTAACATTCATCACTCATAATCAGTAACCATACACCAATTTCACACAGATTATACAAACAGAGAAAGATAATGCAGACCGTCCAAACATAAGAGGATTGCATTTAACCAATCCAAACATCAATAGAAAGCAACAAAATACAAGAATTTGAACATCAAAAACAAATTACCAGTTACAAGAAGCAGTCCAGAAAAAAGTTGAGCCTAGTAGGCTAGGGCTTGCGGGTGTTGGCATTTCCTGATAACAGAGGGAGGAAGAGAGGACATGAGTTCTGTTAAAAATAATTTAATTAAAAATAATTTAAAATAAAATATAAAAGAAATAGGAAAAAAGAAGAGAAATACAGGCTTATCTCAGGGCGAAAAACAGCGGCGACGGTGCTGGAGGTGAGGCAGAAGGTGGCGACGGTGGCGGCCTTCCCTTTGGTTGTTGTCGTTGCCAACGGGAAGAGGAGTGAACGGAGGTGGCGGCTCCACGCTACCGTTCATTGCGGTAGCACCGAGTCAAGAGAGGGGTGAGGTCACCAGATATTGTGGGATTCGTCGAATTTCAGAGAAAAAAGAGAGGTTTTGATTGGGGATCTAGGGTTTTTGTTTGAGAGTTTTGATGTAATTACAAAGGAATATAGAGGTTGGATGAGAGGAAGAGTGAACGGAGACAATGGCGGCGAGGTCGCCGGCGTTGGTCTCGCCGGAGAAGGAGAAGACAGGGATACGAGAGCCGGTGAATTGGGTGGGAAGGAGAATTGGGTTTCGGCACTTCACGGTGAAGTTATGTTTTAGCAGTAGAAAATTGGGATAAAGAAAGTATATAATTGGAAATTAAAAAAATTGATGCCCATACATAACGGTCGGCTTAACGGTTCAAGTAATCGTTATATAAATACCCTCATATATAACATGTTGCTTAACGGTTCCGTAACACCGTTATATGTATAATTAATAGATAACACTCATACATAACGTATGACTTGACACCGTTATATATGGATATAGATAACACTGTATACATAACGGATATTTAAAAATGCGTTATCTTTGCAAAAAGTGCACTCATACATAACGCATTTTAAAAATATCCGTTATCTATGCAGTGTTATGTATGAGAGTTTTTCTAGTAGTGTTTCTTGCAGTTGAAGCAACCTTCTTCTGTTCGTTTGTCAGCTGACTTCTCATCAGCTGCTACGTACTTGTCTCTGTAAGTTCTTGCGAACTTCTTGTATTTGCCTTTGCTGGTGTTGAGTCTGTTGTAGTTTTTGACCAGCATGGCTATTTCTTCAAGTAGCTCTTCCTTGCTCATGTCCAACTTATCCTTCTTCGATGACTCAGCTGACTGCATGTATGCGGCTTTGTCAGAGTTAGCTCTGAACACAATCTCCTTTGTTGCAGGTGTCAGCTCTCCATCATTATGATTGCTTGAAGATTCTTTCATTGTAATCTTCAAGTTGTACTCGTTGGCTTTGAGCAGGGAGTATAATCTTTCAGTTGAAAGATCACCTAAGTCACTTCGACTTTGGTGTACCACCTTATAGGTGTTCCATTCAGCTGTGAGCGCTGAAAGAACTTTTAGATTCTTTTCTCGCTGGGTGTATTTCCCAGTTCTGATGGTTTCTATTTTCACCACAATGTTGGAGAATCTGAGTTCCATCCCTTCGATGGACTAGTTGACCAGCTGCTTGAAGTTATCAAACTTCTGGCATGCAATCTTGAATTTGTTCTCCTTTATCTCCTCCGACCCTTCGCATAGTTTTGCTAGGGTTTCCCACATCTCCTTTGCGGTTTCACAGTTGATGATTTTGCTGAGGTAGGCATTGGAGACCGTTGAAGATATGGTGTTCCTTGCAAAGCTGTCTAGTCCAGCCTGCTTCCTTTCTTCTGAGGTGTGCTCATTCTTGGGCTTGGAAATGAGCTGATATCTTGGTTGATCGCCATCTTGAGTTGGTACAAGTTCGTTCCCTGATTTGTAGATGATGATGGGTCCGTCTGTGATGACGTCCCACATCATATCATGATGCGCACAGAGAAAGCTCTTCAGTCTGAACTTCCATATTGCATAATCGTCTACCGAGAAGGTGGGAAGATTCCTGTTAAGATAAGAATCCATAGAAATATGCAGTATGTAATAATATGAGTTTTTCACATAGAGGATCTGTTCAGATGACCACAAACAGATAGTCAAGAGAGATCTCTTGATACAGAAACGGTGGTCTGTTGAACCACAGCTCTGATACCAATTGATGGTCCCTGAGCTAGGTATTTGGTGTAGAGGGGGGGTGAATACACCAAATAGATTTTTCGAAACTTTTTCAAGTTAAATCACAGAGTTGGTGAGCTCAGTTATCGATCCAGCTGGGGAGGGTCAGCTGGGTAAATAACTCAGCTGGCGGTGCGGAAAGTGGCGGTTTGAAAACTTAGCTCGGTTACTTAGAAAAACTCAGTTTGAAAAGATTAACTTTATGTTTTCAGCTTAGTCAAGTTGTGCAACTTTCAGAGAGACACAGATGTCTTTGGAGAGCAGCTGTGTGTGCAGTTTTGAACAAATATGCAATGATATGAAAGAGTTAGTACAAAACTGAATATAAAGAGAAAGTAAAGAGCACGCGAGTTTTTACGTGGTTCGGAGTAACACCTCCTACGTCCACGACCAGGTTCACTGGTAATCCACTACCACTTGGTTTCCAAGTACCAAGCAACTTCACAACTCTAACCCGAGCTGTGTTCCAACAGTTTGCGGGCACTGTCAAGCCTAACCTTTCAGTTTACGGGTACTGAAAAAACCTTACACACTTGAATTTCCCGCTTCAAGCAAGCGTAACCTTGACCTAACCTTTTTGGGTAAGAGGGGTTTGATTTGGGGTTCCAACTGTGAACGAGTTCTTACAATTAAGAACTTTAGAGTATGATGAACTCGTTCGAAATCTAGGCTTAAGATATACAAAGAATTTGGCCTAGGGAACAGACGAAAAACTAAGCAGTTTCTGAACTAGAAACACTTTAAGATAAAGTGTTCTTTGATCTATGTAGAACTGCTTGAGAGCTTTTGAAAGATTGATGATTTCAGATAATGAAAGCTTGTAGAGGGTTTTTCGTGTCTGGTCCTGAGGTTGAAGACGGGTTTATATAGGTAGAGATTCAAGACTAGCCGTTGGAGGAGCCATTTGAATCTTACCTACTCTTCTTAAATACAAGATCTGCCGTTGGGCGAATCTGCACCTGTCTTCATTTGTGTCACATCCTAGGTCCTGAAGTCTAGGATGCTGATTTGGCAATCCCTCATTGGTCGAGATAGGTTGACTTCCTCTGATGCCGGGATCTTCTGCCTTTAGAGCTGGCTTTTGAATTCAGAGCTGGACTGTCTTGAAGTGAAGTCTTCAGAGATAGTTCCCTTTGTTCTGTACAGCTGGACCGGCTGTGTTTTGAACTCAGCTCGAATTCTCTTCAGCTTGATCAGGCTCTGCTGGAGGACTCAGCTGAAGGTTGACGCCTGCTGTCTTTTGCTAGCTGACTCCAGCTGTAAACACGGTAGGTCGACTCGTCTTTACGCTGGTGACTCCAGCTGGGTCGACAGCTGTCTTCCGCTTCCTTAACCTGTAAGCCTAGAAAATCTAAAGCTCAAACAGGCGAGCTGGACAACACTATTTAGGTTGACGCGATCATCTATTCGGTTGGAGAATCAGTTGGGTTTTGGTATCAAATCAAAACCTTATTATTTTCCCAACAGATTTTAAGTTCTAAAGAGGCCAACTCAACCAAGAACACAAAAGAAAACGTGAACCTAAGCACGATGTAAGACAAAATGATCAATAAGATTTCTGATTCAAAATTGTCTGCTGAAAATAGTGTTCTCCAAAGACCTAAATACTAGGGCTAATCCCTTGACCAATTCGAACTAGGCCTAACAATTGGGCTACTAAATTAAATTAAAAGAAACACTAACTATTGGGCTTTACTACTGAATTCAATTTCATACCACAAAGTCTGAGCCCAAATAAAATAAAACATAAAACAATTACACAAACAAGAGCCCAATTTTCGAAACTTGACCCATCATAAACATCAATCCTGGGCACTGGTCAAGTTCACCAACTTGGACTGTTTACTCCTCATATATTTATCTTCCAGTTTCTTCCGGACAATGCACTGAAAATAGCCTTGCAGCTTCTTGGCTCTCAATCTTGTAACTGGACCTCTCAGCTGCAACTCCGGGTTGTATTCATCAGTGCTGGACCCCGGCTCATCATTCCCCCCTACTGAAAAGAATTCGTCCCTGAATTCGGCTCCTCCTCAGCATCGAAATCATCTACAAGAAAAGGAGATAAGTCAGAAACATTAAAAGTATTAGAACACTTACACTCACATGGAAGATGAATACGGTATGCATTGTCATTGACTAGGGCAACGACAGTAAACGGTCCATCTCCTCGAGGCATCAACTTAGACTTTCTCAAGTTAGGGAAGTGCCCTGGACTAAAATGGATCCAAACCCTATCGCCTAGTTTGAATAACACTTGCTTGCGATGTGCATTAGCCTTGGTTGCATTTTTCTGTCCCTGAAGTTCGATCCTGTCCTTGATCTTCTTATGCATCTCTTGAACCTGTTCAGCTCTACGAGAACCTTGCAAACTCGAAAGATGATCAATAGGCAAAGGAATCAGGTCTGTAGGAGTAAGGAGATTAAAACCATACACAACCTCAAATGGAGACATGTTAGTGGAAGAATGCACAACACGGTTATAAGCAAACTCAGCAAAAGGTAAACACTCTTCCCATGACTTCAAATTATTCTTCACTAATGCACGAAGTAAAGTACATAAAGTCCTATTAACTACTTCAGTTTGACCATCGGTCTGAAGATGACATGCAGTAGAAAATAAAAGTTTAGACCCAACTTTCTCCAAAGAACACGCCAAAAATGTCCCAAGAACTTAGTATCTCTATCAGAGACAATAGTCCTAGGCATGCCATGCAGTCTAACTATTTCACGAAAGAACAGATTAGCAACATGAACAGCATCATCAGTTTTTCTGCATGCAATGAAATGAGACATTTTGGAAAACCTATCTACAACCACAAACACAGAATCTTTTCCAGACTTAGACCTAGGCAAACCAAGAATAAAATCCATAGAAATGTCAATCCAAGGTGCAGATGGTGCAGGCAGTGGAGTGTACAAACCAAATGGACTAGAACTAGATTTAGCCTTTCTACATGTAATACATCTACCACAGATTTTCTCTACATCTCTCTTCATGCGAGGCCAATAAAAATACTCATGCAATAAACTCAAAGTCTTAGCAACACCAATATGACCCATCAGACCACCGGTATGAGACTCTAAAACAAGTAAATCTCGCATGGAACAAGTAGGAACACACAACTTCGCATCTTTAAACAGAAAACCATCAGTCACATAAAATGAATCAACAGATCTAGACCTAGACTGACAATTCTCGAAAATATCACCAAAGTAAGGATCAGATGCATAAAAACTCTTCAAATTCTCTAACCCTAAGCACTGGGCATGCATCACAGAAAATAAGGTATACCTGCGAGAAAGTGCATCAGCAACCACGTTCTCCTCACCTTTCTTGTACTTAATCACATATGGGAAAGATTCAATGAATTCAACCCATCTAGCATGTCTCGAATTCAAATTCTGCTGCCCTTTCAAGTGCTTCAGTGATTCGTGATCAGTGTGAATCACAAACTCCTTCGGACTTAGATAATGCTGCCAAGTCTCCAAAGACCTCTTCAATGCATACAGCTCCTTGTCGTACGTAGAGTACCTAAGGGCTATTCCATTCAGCTTCTCACTGAAATAGGCGACCGACTTCCTATCCTGCATCAAAACAGCACCAATGCCTATACCAGAGGCATCACACTCGATCTCGAATGTCTTAGCAAAGTCAGGTAAAACCAAAACAAGAGCATTACATAAATTTGACTTCAACAAATTAAACGCATGCTCTTGGACTTTACCCCACTCAAACTTCTTGTCTTTCCTACTCAACTCAGTCAATGGTGCAGCAATGGATGAAAAATCACGCACAAAACGATGGTAAAATCCAGCTAAACCATGGAAAGACCTAACTTCAGAACTAGACTTAGGTGTTGGCCATTCCTCAATGGCTCGCACTTCTACACCACGACTACTAACAACAAAACCAAGAAAAATAACCTCATCCATGCAAAAGGAACACTTAGACAGGTTGGCATACAACTTAGCATCACGCAACAACTCAAAAACATGCCTAAGATGTCTAACATGCTAAAAAACACAAGTACTATAGATAAGGATATCATCAAAGTAAACAACAACATATTTCCCAATAACATCACGCAACACATGATTCATCAAACGCATAAAAGTACTAGGAGCATTAGTAAGTCCAAAAGGCATCACAAGCCATTCATACAAACCATGCTTAGTCTTAAATGTGGTTTTCCACTCATCCCCTTCAGACATTCTAACTTGAAAATATCCAGAACGTAAATCAATTTTAGAAAAGACAGACGCTCCAGACAACTCATCTAACATATCATCTAACCTGGGAATGGGAAAACGATACTTTACCGTGATCTTATTGATAGCTCTGCAGTCCATACACATACGCCAATCATTCGTCTTTTTCGGCACAAGGATCACAGGAACTGCACATGGCGACATGATCTCTCTAATTTGCTTCTTTTCCAGCAACTCCCGAACTTGTCGGTCTATTTCTTTGGTCTCCTCAGGGCTGGTCCTGTAAGCTGGCCTGTTGGAAAGAACGGCGCCAGACTGGAAGTCTATCTGGTGCTCTATTTCCCGAATAGGCGGTAGACCACTTGGTATCTCTTCTGGAAATACATCCTTGAACTCCTCCATCAATGGCTGCAAAATAGAAGGAATAACAATATTAGGAGTATCATTAGCCTTAAAAGTAACTAGAACGATAGGCTTACCAGCTCGGATTACTTTCTGTACTCCCTTTGCACTAATAAACAAGTTCTTGTGCACTGTATCTGAATTGGCTGCACTGGAACTCGATGGAGTAGCTTCATGAATGGACTTAAAGGATCCCTTAGGTGTGGACGAGGCTGCCTTGGAAGACTTGGGATCAGCTGAACTCATTGTTGGGCTAGGAGTTGACGGCTTAGCCGTGCTATCTGATTTCTTCTTCTCCCGTTCTTCCTTGAACTTCTCTTGCATCCTCTTCTGGTCTTCTGCAACATCCTTAGGCGCCAATGGCCATAATCTGGTGGTCTGTCCATCCTTAATCACGGCATAAGTGTTGGCGAATCCATCATGTATCGCCTTTCTGTCAAACTGCCAAGGACGACCAAACAAAATATGTGCCGTATCCATAGGGATAACGTCACATAAAACAGTGTCAGTATATATCTATCAACTGAAAATGTAACATGTACCTGATATCCAACTCGGATTTCGCCACAACCACTGTAGACGGTAAGGTTTGGGATGCTTCTGTGGAATCAGGTTCAGTTTCCCTACTACATACTGGTTAATAGCGTTCACAACGCTACCACTGTCTATGATCATCGAGCATGACTTGTCTAGAACCGAACAGCGAGTACATAAGATGTTTTCACGCTGATCGTTCTGTTCTTCTCGAAAAAAGGCTCAAAGCTCGAATGGAAACAAGACTAGGGTAAGTCTGCTTCGGTTTTGCATCTTCAACTTCGACGCCGGTGGACTCTTCAAGGGGCTGTTCGGCGTCTACTGCTTCAATTGGATCATCGAGTTCATCTTCACTAGCTGATTCTAACTCATTCTGTTCGGTAATGATGAGAACTCGGCGATTTGGACACTGGGCTTGAAAGTGTCCCCATCCTTTGCACTTGTGACACTGAACGTCACGTGCTCTTCCTGGAGTACCATTCTGAGGCTGACTAGGCTGCATGGGTCGATTCTGGGCGCGTCTGTTTGGTACAGGCGAAGTGTAGTCATGTCTGCGGGAGGGTTGCCGTGCAGACGGCTCAGAACGGTGAACGGGCTGTGTGGACTGGCTAGGAGGACGAGTAGGGGCTGTCCTAGGCGTGGAAGAGTCGTCTCTAACCTAAGGGGTCCTAGCAGACATCGACTGGAAGGATCGACGACGTCCATCTCTGAGCTGTCGTTCTACAATAGATGCATAATGAACCATTGCTTCAACATAATTGAAGTCCCTCAATTCGACTTTATAAGCAATATCAGGGTTCATTCCTTCAATGTACCGGTTGAGTGTAGCAATCAATGTCTCTTCTTTCCCAACCCGGTTCAATGCTGTCTCTAATTCCTTGTAATATTCCTTAATTGATCTGGACCCTTGACGAATCTCACTGAGCTTTTTCTCCAATTCTCTCTCATAGTGAACTGGGATGAATCTGCCTCTCATCACATCTTTCATTTCTTGCCAAGTGTCAATCAGAGGATATCTATCTCTTCTGCGCGTATTCTGCTGAAACTCCCACCAAGTTGCTGCATATCCAATGAACTCAAGGGAAGCTAGCTGCACTTTCTTAGTCTCTGGGAAGTCATAACACTCAAAAATCTTGTCAACTTTGCGCTCCCAGTCTAAATAGGCATCTGGATCATGTCTGCCGTCAAATTCTGGAATGGTGGTCTTGATGTTGTTGAGAAGATAATCTGCATTACCATATCTAGGCTGTTCTGGGTAGACATTCCTGCGAGCTCCCTGGAAACGTGGCTGGAATTGATCACCATGACCCCGGCCTCTACCTCGAGCTGCAAAGCCGTTTCTGTCTCTCTGAAGTGGGAAGAACTGAGCTGTATTATCCTCAACTCGTTCATCCTCAAAGTGTTCTGACTCAGATGCTTCTTCATGTAGTTCGAACTCATCTGTGTGATTAGCAGGTGCTTGCTGCTGCTGTAGATTTCGAGTCTGTGGTGGTGTCTGAATGGTCGCTGTACTGAACTACTCAAATCTATCCAACAATTGAGCCATGGTGTTCTGAACTTCTTTGATCTGACCCTGTACACGACCCCTCAAAGCATCAAAGTGGTACTTGGCGTCCCAATCTGACTGGGTGCCTGAAAACTGCGGTGACTTTCCTGGATCCATAAACCTGCACAGTGAACAAACGTAAAGAAATAAAAGGGACCTCACAGTTCCTCACAATCACTCGTTTGTTCTCTCTGATTTTTACCACTCGTGTATGTCACTCAATGTATAAGATTGAAGAAAAATGGAGACTGTATTAACTGCACAAAATGTCCCGATAGAATCTGTCGTCAACTCTTTAGCTTTAGCCAAGAGCTCGGACTTGACTTCCAGAGGACCACGGGATAGCAATGAGACCACGAAGAGGGCTGTAATAGTAAGTGTAGGTAAGGTGGGGGTGTAGGAGAAAGGGTTTGAACAAAAAAATGAAAAAAAATTCAAAAATCAGAAAAACCAAAAAAGTTCGGAGGGCGATTTCACCTAGCAGATGATGGAATTTGGCCAAAAAAGCTTATAGGTCATAGCAAAGCGGTGAGTCTTGCTCAGAGCGTCGTTCCGCTTTCGGATGGTATTATGGGCAGAAATCGGACTTCTGGAGCAAAAGTTATAGTGAAAAGATGAAAAACCGAAAATTGGAAAGGAAATTGGTTTGGGATGGGATTTTTGGTACCGAGGGCTGTAAGATGTTCGGTTAGGCAAGGAAAAAGGTAGGGAAGGCCGAAAATTAAAAGAATGTGGATGAATTTCGGATGGACAGTTGTTACTAATTCAATTCAAATTAGCAAACAGATTTGAGCCAAACTAGGAAACCAATAAATCCAAATCCTAATAGAACTAGGACAACACAAATTAATCCTATTAAACCAAGATGACCGAATATCTAAGCCACCAAAAATTCGACAACCCAGACTCCAAAAACAGGCGAAAAATAAAATGCAATACCACGTCCCCAATCGTTAGTCGACGAAGGACAATAACTCTACCCAAGAAAGAAGACACATGACTGAAAGAAGGAAATAGACAAACTGGAATCAAGATGACCAAGATGCAAACCAACAAAATTTCAGAACTCAACAATTCTAGGGCTTCGACTTCTACATTTTTTTATCGTTTTCTTTTCATCTTTTTTTTTAAACTAGTCGATCACTTTTGCCCCTAAAATGTCACACTAATTTGGATTGAACCACGACCAGCAAGAGCTGACGTGGCTCTGATACCAAAATTTATGATACGGCCAATAATTACGCGGAAGCAAAGACTCGAACAACGTCAGCGATTAGGTTGATTCAATCCAACTTTAAACTGAACTAACAGAGATAAAAACACCTAATATACTGATCTGATTCGAAAATTGAACAAGAAATAGAACAAAATGCGAAACAAAGCCAAACTCGACTAAGAACCCTAGTCTGAAACTCGATTAGAAACTATAGCAAACCAACTCCGATTAAGCTCAAATTTTAACACAAATTATGAATTAAAGTCAGGAACAACATATCCAAAATTCAGCCAATTCGTACGAGGGGTTTGAGAGTTGGCACGGGGCTGATTTTTGGGACGATTAAGGTTAAAACTTGGGATTGAAGGGTTTGCTGATGGAAATCTGGACTGAGCATGGGTTTGGAAAGGGTTGGTGATTATCGAAGCTGGTGATGGTGATGTTGAGGGTGGCGGCGTGGTGGAGAGACGAAGAGAACGAAAATAGGATGAAAAACTTACCCGAAACGAACCCCGGATCGACTTGAATCCGAAACACGTCTGTGGAGCGATCTTCGTGGCTTTTCTAACTCGGATACGACTGGATATCACGAACGAGACAATTGATTTTAAGTTCTAAAGAGGCCAACTCAAGAACTCTACCAAGAACACAAAAGAAAACGTGAACCTAAGCACGATGTGAGACAAAACGATCAATAAGATTTCTGATTCAAAATTGTCTGCTGAAAATAGTGTTCTCCAAAGACCTAAATACTAGGGCTAATCCCTTGACCAATTCGAACTAGGCCTAACAATTGGGCTACTAAATTAAATTAAAAGAAATACTAACTATTGAGCTTTACTACTGAATTATATTTCATACCACAAAGTCTGAGCCCAAATAAAATAAAACATTAAACAATTACACAAACAAGAGCCCAATTTTCGAAACTTGACCCATCATAAACATCAATCCTGGGCACTGGTCAAGTTCACCAACTTGGACTGCTTACTCCCGATATCTTCATCTTCCAGTTTCTTCCGGACAATGCACTGAAAATAGCCTTGCAGCTTCTTGGCTCTCAATCTTGTAACTAGACCTCTCAGCTGCAACTTCGGGTTTGAAACATCAGTGCTGGACCCCGGCTCATCACGAACCGGAACCGAACCGCCTGTTCCCGGTTCCAAGTGGGTAGAACCGGAACTGAACCGTTGGTCACTTAGGTTCCGGTTCGGTTCTGGAACCGGACAGTTCCAGTTCGGAACCGAAATTTTTATTTTTTATTTTTCAAATATTTTTGTGTATATTCGATAAGTTGTGGGCAAGAGTTATTTGCAATGAAAAACTAAAACGAAGTAGATATTATTGATGACTTCGTAAACAACCTCAAACCCTTGAAGATAACATGATTTGATCACTCAAGGGCTGAACCTCGTTAAAACCTCTTTGACAAAAATCCAATGTTGAGCTTTGATAATTGATACTTGACTATATTGAGAATTATTATTTGATACTATATTTTGTTGTTATTGTCACCTAATATTCCATTTCTATACATAAAAAAATCACATTTAAAAATAGTAGTGTAAAAAAAATAATGGTTCAAAGTTTAGTTCCGGTTCCGGTTCCGAAATTTGAAACCGGAACCGAACCGTCGGAAGCACCGGTTACTGTTCCAAATCGAACAGGAGGCACCGGTTCCGGTTCGGTTCGTCCGGTTCCGGTTCCGATGAACACCTCTAATTGGATTCTAACAGTAATTATTCATCAGAATGAGACTGTAACAACTACAATTCTTGACCCTAGTCATTGGATGCGTGAAACCACTTGGATGAATGTTGTCAACATGTAAGATTATATTTTTGTACTTAACATATATTTTTAATAGGTTGAGAACTCATTTCATTTTATTGGTTTAAAGGGCAATTAGTCAAAACTACTTGAAAAATTTAGGGAAAAGAAACAAGAAACCAACTTGGGAAATTTTGAAGGTAACCAAACACTTATGTTAGCTAATGTTTTCATTTTTTATTTAACTACTAACACTTACATATTTTTGTCATAGGCTCCAGAACAACCCGATTCCAAGCAATGTGGGTTTTTCGTAATGCGCTACATGAAGGACATTGTTGAAGAGATTATAACAAGTGGTTCCATTTTCCTAAGATCACGTGTAAGAAATTTGTGTTATTTCAATATCAAGTAATGCATGGATCTTGTATATTTTTTTATAAAATAATGGTATTATATTTTGGAATTGTTAATATAGTTTGACAAACGGAAGTATTCTCAAAAGGATATTGATGATGTTCGTGTTGAGTGGCTGATTACTTGTGGGCTGAACACATCTAGGATCGTTATGCAAGGTAATTTACTTTTAAATTTGTAATTATTTTGACTCTGGCATATTTTTTCCACATTGGTTAATTATGTTATATTTTTTGCAAGATTGAGGTGGAACATCAAATATTTGTGTTTGGTTTTTATGGTTTAATTAATTTCTAGTTTTGTTATGTTTTTGATGAAGTGTTTGGAATTGATGAAGTGTTTGTGTTTTCTTATGGTCAAATTGCCATGAGTTTGATATTTACTTTAGAAAAATGTATTAATTCAAATTTTGTGTTATATTGGAATATGTTGTAGGTTTGTTGTGTTGGTGAGGAAGATGTTGGAGGCACATTTGAACTTTGATCAATGTTGGACATGCATGGTGAGATGATGGTTTCATAGGAATTTTAGATCGTTCAAGGAATTTTAGATATAGGGAATCGAGATAGACAAGTTTTAGTATTTAAGTTGATCAATATTGCGATGTACATACTTATGGATGGATAAATATTGTTGTGAATTGTTATGTTTTTTGAATATTTTTAATATAATTATTGGGATTATTCAGTTTTTACTAGGAATTTAATTTTTTTTATAATTATTTAATATTACAAAATAAAACTACAGTTGAAATAAAAAACCATAGTCTTTGAAGCAATTCACTACAGTTTTCAAGAAAAAAGCTGACTAATAAATGCTTCAATATTTAACTACGGTTTGAAACTGTAGTCTAATTATAAATAACACTACGTGTTTTAGAAACAAACTGTAGTCTTTGAAAACATCACACTACAGTTTGAAGTCTATATACTACGGGCTAAATACCGTAGTGTATGGAACAACATAGACTACGGGTTTTTCACAAATACCGTAGTCTTTGAAAGCTTTGCACTACACTTTGGATATCATAGACTACAGGTATAAACCGTAGTGTACGCTATCACATAGACTACGGTTTGAAACCCGTCGTCTTTGCCAATGAGCATAGACTACACCATCAATCACTAAGGTTTTTAAACCACATAGACTACGGGTTAAAACCGTAGTCTATGAGCGTTTTTCTTGTAGTGCTATTTCCATTTCTTTTTTTTTTTTTTAATTATAATCTATTTCCATCTGCTCTTTTGTTGTTTAGCTCTTTTCTATCAAGTACTGAATCGTCAAAAACTTTGTTCTAGATCTGAAAATTAAAGCAAACTTTGAGTCGAGATGTGTACTTGATTCAAATGTTAAATTATGATTTAATTTAACGCAACCCATAGTCTAAATCCCTAGTAAACAACTCCTCATTTTATAGTACAAACAAATTAGATTCTCCGTTTTCGGTAACGCTTCCACGTCATCTTTGAAAATTAACTTTTCAAAATCAACAAAGAAATCTTTCAAAAAAGAAGAAATAAAAGTCTATTACGTATCCTTCCATGAATCACAATTGGAAAAAGATAAGAAGCACCAAAGATAATTAATTCACTATTAAAGTAATATTCAAACAAATATTAGGATCACAATTGTGGCTTAAATTCCTAGGGCCGGCTATATTTGGTGCCTTCATTTTATTCCTATATCTATTACAAATAGAGTTACATCACAAATATCTCTCAAAAAAAAAAAATGTGTTGCATCACAAATAGAAATATATATACACATCACAAATATGTATGATGAACACAAATCATTGTGTTTTATAATCACCTCTCTCATCATCTTCTCACTCATGCTGAATTCTACCGTCGGAGCCGATGCATGCGGCCCGAAAGCGTCGGGCCCGATAGTTCCGACGACGCCGTTGGTTATATTTCTCGAAAGGGTTCAAGAAACGGCTCTGCGAACGTACGGACACAAGGACTTTGACCCAAAACTGTACGTAGACCTGTCGCTGAAGCAAAACCTCGCGATCACGGCCGAATCGTTCGAGAAGCTTCCGAGAAACGACAGCGGTTCGGTTTCGGCCGAAGATTTGAACCGGTTCGTGGAGGAGTATTTCGGTGGGGTGGAGGAGGATTTGGTGGTTGCGAGCCCGATTGACTTTGTGGCGGAGCCCGAAGAGTTCTTGCCGAAGGTGAAGAGGCCGGATGCGAGGGCGTGGGCTTTGGAAGTGCATGTGCTTTGGAAGAATTTGAGTAGGAAGGTTTCGGGCCGGGTTCTTGAGAAGCCCGGTTTTCACACTTTGCTGCCGCTGGAAAACCCGGTTATCATCCCCGGTTCCCGGTTCAGGGAGGTTTATTATTGGGATTCTTATTGGATCATCAGGTTAGTGTTTGTTTGATTCTGTTTATTTGTTTTGTGTGCTTGCATATGTATGCTGTCGAGAGATAGAGACAACTTGGTAACATTTTATATTATTTTATTTCGAAAAATTATCCAACGTAATGAGTTTAGAAGAGGTGTGTTCTGCATGATCTACCAATTTCACCAATATCTTCTAAATCGAGATTGTTTGTGTGTGGTTTGCAATTCATGGACCTTCGATTATCTCGTCGTAAGAAAAAAAAATGGCTAGAAAGAGTATTTTCTTTTGTCGAATAGTTCATTGAACCTCTTAGTTTTGTCAAATGTATATCTGTTGAGAGATAGAGAGATAGAAACAATTTGGTAACATTTTATATTGTTTTATTCCAAAATTATTCAAGTTTAGAAGAGGCTTGTTGGGCGCATAATCTACGAATTTCACTAATATCTTATAAATCAAAATTGTCACTGTTGTTTGTTGGTGTATTTCTTTTCTTTTCTGTGTGGATTGCAATTTATTGGACTTTACATTATTCTCGTTATAAGAGAAAAAAATATTTAGAAAGAGTATATTCTTTTGTCCAATAGTTTCATTTTCGTATAGTTTAGGATATGTTTTACTTGAGATGTGCTTATGATAGTTAAATAAAATAATATTCACTCGGTCTCATTTGAAATGGTATGTTTATTTTCATTATGAATATTTAGAAGAATGGTGATTAAAGAATTAAGAATAGAAAGTGGTGGAGACTTACTTTTTATGAGAATTTTTTTTTTTGGAATAAAACCATTTCAAATGGAAAAAAACAAAAAGAAAAACATGTCATTTTAAATGCGACGGAAAGAGTAATACTCATTCTAATAGTTTAAGCAGTAATATAGGTGTATTTTCTGCTGCACATGCAAATATAGGTGTATTTTCTGCTGCACATGCAAGGCTCTACAATTATAATAATTAAACATAAAGAAGTTTGATTTGCAGTTGAAAATTCTAATTTTTTATGATTAATAAGTGAGACTGGTCAGTCTTCTTCCTTTTTATATGGCATAGGTTGTTGGGATATTTTATGGCAAAAAAGAAAATGACAAGTTGATATACTCTATGATGTAATTAAGGGTTGGGTCACGAGATCTTTATTTTTGTTTTAATTTACAGATGAGAAAACAAAAGAAATGGCCGTCCCTTGTGCTTTTTGACTAAGCTGGCTTCTCCGTATATTTTATTATTTTTATTTGAAATATTTAAGGTCAGATGTTGAAATCTTAAAGATGACACCTCATTTACCCCTGCTTGTTTACATCCAAAATCTGACGTGGTGGATAGAACTTCTTTTTGGTGCATTGAATGTTGATAAATATATAACTAAAAGTAATGATATTTGTGCTTATATTAGTCTAGTGGTAGAATGGTTAATATTCGAGGCTGGGTTTAAGTTTACTATCACGCAACCTTTAAAAGAGTTAATATAGTTTGTGGTCCGGACTTTTATTAATTTTTTGTTTGTGTTCAGTACTTTACTATTTTATCTAAATAATGCTCGTCTTTATTTTCCGGCATTGGAATGACGAATAATCTGACCAACTATTTAATGTGGATATTAAATTGTCAAGTGTACCGAAACAAAGTCGTTTCAGTTTGAGCATTTTAAAAATTGACAATGTCATACGACGTATAGCTTTTACAGGGGAACCCTAAATGTTTTTCTATCCTCTCCCTAAACTCCTTTCTTCCCAAAAGTCGACGTATAGTTTAGTGAGATAATAGAATGATATTTAGAGTTCAGTTGTAAAAGCTATATGTCTTGTATGACTGTCAATTTTTAATTTTGCCCGAACTGAAACGACGTCGTTTTGGTACACATGTTATTTTAATATCCACATCAAATAGAAGGTCAACTGATTGATCATTCCAACACCAGAAAATAAACACAGTCCTTATTAGATAAAATCGTAAAACATAAGATTTGTTTGGAAAATTCTAAATTACAAACCACAAACAAAAAAATGAGATGAAAGTTCGGGTCACACACTATAAACAACTCCCTTTAAAATGTATGTAGAAAAAAAAGTAATGAATATAAGGTCATCTATATTTTGATGCACTATCAAAAAGTAGATCAAGACAGTCATTCAAATCCAAAATAAGCACGTGTTTTAAGCTGTCTACCCATTTAAGAATTAAACAAATATATGCTTTGATTATGTTCAACTTTTTTATTCTTTTGTTGGCGTAAACAATGTTTGTAAATGTATATGATGTGATGCAGGGGTTTGGTAGCTAGCAAAATGTATGAGACGGCTAAAGGAATCGTTTATAATCTCATCTCCCTCATAGATGAATTCGGTTATGTTCTCAACGGTGCAAGGGCCTATTACACTAATAGGAGGTAAATTAATACCCTCTCTAACACTTACTTGTTCTTCTATTTTTTAACTCGATCACAACATCTTACGTGAGACTGTCTTACTAGTCAACATCCATAAGACGGCTTATATTTGGATTTGATTAATTTGTAACTTTGTTAAAGTTTGTTCGTGTTTGGATTCGAGTGTAAGTGTCGGCTTATGAATCTTGACTCGTGAGACAGTCTTACAAAGAACTCTCCCTTTGGAGATTCGTATGATAGATGATTCAAATATAACCATTCTTCTCCATAGAATGAGGGATTTTAGTTATTACTCATGGAGTTTTACTTTGGGTAATAATTTAAATAGGTGAAAATAACATAGATTAATCCACTACATCGATAGATATCGTGTAATTCTTCAAATACTTAATCGTTTGATTGTCAATCTAATATATCACCCAAAGTAAATACCCCTTAATGAACTTAAGTTATGCTATGGCTTCGGAGAATAATGGTTGATTCGAATAGTGATTCTTTATTATAGAATATGACTGCTTATTCATGTGCAGCCAACCTCCTCTGCTGAGCTCAATGGTTGTAGATATATACAATAGAACAAGAGATGAGAGTTTGGTCACAAAATCTCTTCCAGCATTGCTCAAGGAGCACCACTTTTGGACCTCAGGTAAGGGATCGTATGTTCCTCTTGAGTTTACAAATTGATCGAACAGAACAGTTAGGAGACGTTTACTTTGGTAATATAGATTAAATTAACAAATATAATTGATAATTTAAAGAACTACATAATGTAACATGTTCGAAATTGTTCTATATTTTAAAGCATTACAGTAGATTAACTTATATTATTTTTATCTTAGTGAGTCGGGCATTTATTTACTCGGTTTGTTGTGTAATTTAATTGTTGAAGGGATTCATAAGGTAATTGTTCAAGATGCTCAAGGCTCGAATCATAGTTTGAGTCGATATTATGCAAGGTGGAATCAACCAAGACCAGAGTCCTCCTCTATTGTATGAACTATCTAACTTACATATAATTTTTTAAATTTATTTAATAATAATGTTAAACAAGAATTCATCTTTGTAGGACAGAGAAACAGCTTCTAAGCTCTCAAACAAATGTGCTAAAGAAAAATTATATCGTGAACTAGCATCTGCAGCTGAATCTGGATGGGATTTCAGCACTAGGTGGATGAGGTAACATTACATATTTTTGAAATTCACTAAATTCCATAAATCAAATAATATTATGTGACATAACATTATTGCTTCAGGGATGAATCTGATTTGGCAACATTGGCTACAACATCAATTTTACCTGTGGACTTAAATGCTTTTATTCTCAAGGTAACACTCACAAACTTCTTAAGTTGTTACATACTACTCTCTCCGTTCCGCTCATTTTGTTTACATACTGTCGGCACGAAGATTAAGAATAAGGTTAAAAAGATAGAAAGTGGATAGGTCCCACCACTTTTAAATGGTTTTGAAGGATAAATTCTTTGCTTATTAAGAAGTAGACAAATTGAGTGGAACGTTCATTTAAGGGAATGTAGACAAAGTGAGCGGAACGGAGGGAGTAGTGATACGATCCTCACTGATGGTAAGATCGACACACGCGCACGGAAGACTTGAACGAACAGTTGGTTGGATGGAGAATCCCAAAACCTCTGAATCTAACCACGAAATGATTTAGAAGAACGAATCTCTAAACCCCAACGTGAAGTTGATGCAGCAACTCGGGGACGATGAATGACACACGAACGAGGGGTGATTGACTCGTCGATTCGTCGATAAATGAACTCGACTTGGCAAAACCAAGAAGAACTCGAAAACTCTCAAGAGAGAATTAAACTCACGATTTGATTAATGAATACTAGTCAAATTTTCGTCCAAAACACAGCCCTCTATATATAGAGGTGAAAACCTAATTCAACTAGGAAACTAAACATGGAAAATAACACCTAACCTAATAAGGAAACAAATCCTTAGTCAAAAGAAAGCATAAAAGTCAAAACTGACTCAACTAAGGCCTAATTTCAGCCACCCTAAATAAAAAACGAAAATAACAATTAAAATACTAAAACAACCAAAATAACTAAAATAATACTAATAAAAGACTCGATTAAATCAGCCCACATATGCAACGAACTTGGGCCTCCATGGATCACATCATTCCCCTCCTCTTGAAAGGGATTTGCCTCAAATCCACGTCGTCGTTCCAAATGCCCGGATCAAAAACAAAATCTTGTCTTCTTGCATGAAACAAGTGTTGAACCAAATCTTTGCTCCCATGTTCATCCTTCCTCTTCTTCTGCTTATTCGTCTTCGAATCTGACTCATGTTGAAGCTTTACTCGATCTCTCATTAGCTTGAACTTGAATGAATACTTGTTTGAGAATCCATCATGTATCACATCTCTACCAAACAGCCAAGATTGCTCGAACCATGTATTTGTAGCTTGCATCGGCACCTCATCACCAATCACTCCACCTTCATGCTTGCTGATTTGGATCGGAACCTTTACTTCCTTGGTCAACTCGTCAACTACAATATCAGTCATCCATGGCAGCTTAGGGTGCTTCCACAAGGTCACCCCTATTTTTCCCACTATAACCACAGTAGCATCGTTAGTACAAGTTCTATCATCAATGATCATGCTACATACCTTATTTACAACTTCACATCTTGTAGAAACGATAATCTTTTGCTGCTCCTCATCAACGCCCCTAATTTCCGGCGAAGACTGATCTGCAACCAAAATCGGATCACATATCTCTAGCACATCTTCACATGAATCCTCCAATCGTAGCATCTTACAATCAGCCTCATCATCTTTGACATCAACATCTACAACAATATCGAGCACCAACTCCTTCGGACACTCCTCATCTTTCGGATCAGCCACAACTTCAACGATCTTCTCTTTCTGATTCAGAATTTCCTCATCTTTGATATCAACAACGGCTTCCACTTCAACGATCTTCTCTTTCTGATTCAGAATTTCCTCATCTTTGATATCAACAACGGCTTCCACTGCAACCATCGTCTTCTTTGGATGGCTTATGTGATGGATAGTGATAGTGTCGTCCAGTTGTTGCGTTTGCAATGGCTGACTTTCTTCATAGATCCAATTATCCCACGTCCCTCCAAGAAACGAATTATGATCGTGTTTCTTTTGGATTGATGGAGTATGTTGCAACTTGATATCCTCACGATCCCTTGCTCCACCACGCCTCCTCATGCTGCCATAAAAGTGTCGAGAAGCATGCTCGAAGTGATCTTGGTAAGATTTCTCTTCTCTCATCAAACGCCTTCGAGGACACTTAATCGGATGAAGAAAATTCTGAGTTTGTCTCTTCCGAGATTGCTCTATCCGATCTAACCTCTCATGCACCAACTCCAATTTTGACTTCAGAACCTTTCCCAATTCTGACTTGAGTGCCTCTATCATGAACTTTGTCTCTGGATCAATGATAGGTTGATCCTCCGTATATGAAACCTGTTCAACTTCTCTTGACATATTGACACAGAAAACAAAACGGTTAGTAAAAACAAGACCTCACCTCCTCACAACTCTCGTGTATCACTAAAGATGGAACCACTCAACTCTCGTGTATCACACTCAGATATGGCTTTTTCAATCTCTCTAATTATCTCACACACTCTTGCATTTTTCTACTCTGAATTCTCTCTCAAGGAATCGAACTCTCTCAACTTTTTTTATCCCGTGAACAGTAACGAACAGTGCGTAAATAGTACTTCGCGGTGAACAGTACTTCGCGGGTGGACACGACGAAACGAAGCGGAAACGGAACGAAAACAGAAAACACAAAGAGACGAAACCCTAACTGAACAGTAACGACACCGAAACAGATCTGGAATATGATCGAAGCAAAACACGACAAACGATATAAAAACTCAATTAAAACCTAAATCGACGCCTAGAATTCCCGAAGAAGACCCGACTGGAATCTATTGAAATTCAACTCCGATTGAGCTGAAATTTTAACACAAACTTTAAATTTAAAACAGGAACAACATATCCAAAATTCAGCAAAAACGCACGAGTAAAACTCAAAAACTCAAAATTCACGAACAGGACGTGATCTGAAACTGGACCAAAAAAACTCCGATTAAGCCAAAACTTTAACACAACCTAGATACTGATATAGGGAAAAACATATCCAAAAATCAGAAAATTCGCACGAGTATAACTCAAAAATGCTCGGTGCTCAATTTCGGTCAGATTTCAGAAACAGGAACGAAATACGAAACTGAACAGAAACGAAATACGAAACTGAAACAGACGAAACTGGACAGAAACGAAACTTAAACTTCTACCCTTGACACGAAGAAAGAACAATGAAACCTGGATACGAAACGCGGCTCTGGTGCCAAATGATACGATCCTCACTGATGGTAAGATCGACACACGCGCACGGAAGACTTGAACGAACAGTTGGTTGGATGAAGAATCCCAAAACCTCTGAATCTAACCACGAAATGATTTAGAAGAACGAATCTCTAAACCCCAACGTGAAGTTGATGCAGCAACTCGGGGACGATGAATGACACACGAACGAGGGGTGATTGACTCGTCGATTCGTCGATAAATGAACTCGACTTGGCAAAACCAAGAAGAACTCGAAAACTCTCAAGAGAGAATTAAACTCACGATTTGATTAATGAATAATAGTCTAATTTTCGTCCAAAACACAGCCCTCTATATATAGAGGTGAAAACCTAATTCAACTAGGAAACTAAACATGGAAAATAAGACCTAACCTAATAAGAAAACAAATCCTTAGTCAAAAGAAAGCATAAAAGTCAAAACTGACTCAACTAAGGCCTAATTTCAGCCACCCTAAATAAAAACCGAAAATAACAATTAAAATACTAAAACAACCAAAATAACTAAAATAATACTAATAAAAGACTCGATTAAATCAGCCCACATATGCAACGAACTTGGGCCTCCATGGATCACATCATTTAATGAATAATAGTCTAATTTTCGTCCAAATCACAGTCCTCTATATATAGAGGTGAAAACCTAATTCAACTAGGAAACTAAACATGGAAAATAACACCTAACCTAATAAGGAAATAAATCCTTAGTCAAAAGAAAGCATAAAAGTCAAAACTGACTCATTTAAGGCCTAATTTCAGCCACCCTAAATAAAAAACGAAAATAACAATTAAAAAATTAAAACAACCAAAATAACTAAAATAATACTAATAAAAGACTCGATTAAATCAGCCCACATATGCAACGAACTTGGGCCTCCATGGATCACATCAAGTAGTTACTAATTTTTTGGGATGATTGTATTTAATACGAACTGTTTTTTTGGTTTTGAACATACATTTTAAATTTGGACTCCAGATACATGAATTTTACTAGTTTTGCAATTATAAAATATTTCAAATTTTCGATCAATTGAAATCGACACGGTGTAAGATCGGATACACATGTATATACCCACGGACACCACAAGTGACACATACATCCACATTGAGATCTCCCATTTTTATTTTGACCTGTTCAAAAATGTGAATCATGATATATTTACAAAAAGCAGTAAAGTTCATGTATTTTGTAGTCCAAATCGAAGTCGTGTGCAAAACCAAAAATGACTCAAAGTTCGTGTATTTCACGGCAATTATTCCTACTTATTTTTCATGACATACTAATATGTGCTAATATTTTTTTTTTCCCCACTAGATGGAACTTGACATAACCTTGTTAGCAAATGCAATTGGAGATTCTGCGACTGCTGAGCGTTTCAGAGAAGCTTCTCTTGCTAGAAAAAATGCTATAAATTCTATTTTTTGGAACGAAGAGAAGAAGCAGTGGCTCGACTACTGGTTAAGCGATGAGGTGAATTTTCCAATATTCTTTCTTTAAGTTTTTACCCATTTTTACCTTTTAAGCTAAGGTAGAAATTAAAATGCTTGTTTTTACTGTTCCTACCAAACTTTATTTTTGGGTTTAGGAGGTCCATATTTGGAAAGCTTCGAACCAGAATAAGAAATTATATGCTTCAAACTTCGTCCCCTTGTGGATCGACTTGTTTAATTCAGGTTCTACACATTCAGACTTTGATATTTGAAATAAAAATAATTTACTGAGCTGTAAAATTACTTGATCTTTTCATTTTACAAAATCATGACACCATTTTTACTAACAAAATAATGTTCTCTTTGCATATATATGTGATCGAAGATGTGAAGTTGGTGGATGAAGTAGTCGAAAGTCTTGAAAACTCCGGTCTGATCTGCGCAGCTGGAATCGCGACTTCTCTAATCAAATCAGGGCAACAATGGTAAGTACATTTGATTCTAGACTATTAGAGCTGAATTTGTGGTATGTGTAGTTAATTTTGATGTTATATATAGGGATTTTCCAAATGGTTGGGGGCCTTTGCAACACATGATTGGTGAAGGACTTGTAAGGTCCGAGTCTGAGAAAGCTAGACTGGTTGCACAGGATATCGCTGTGAAGTGGATCAGGACAAATTATGCGGCTTTTAAGGAGACGGGAGCTATGCACGAAAAGTACGATGTAGAAAGATGTGGAGCATCTGGAGGGGGTGGCGAATATAAACCCCAAGTAAGTAATATAATGATTATCAGAGTATTGTAGTTTAGTAGTATTCATCGTCTTTACATAAACGAATGGTTTGGTCATTCAAGAAAGAAAAACTATTTTAGGATATGCTCATTCGAGGAAAAAAAATATTATCATTAGTGAAATATAGTAATTCTATAGAAATATACTTCATAGGAGCATAGAATATATAAAACGGTCTCATAAACCTGCATTTTGAATTATAATAATCTTTTATAGTTTTGAATTATAATACTCAACAAAATTGAATAGTTTCACATGATAATTATTCTGGAAGTCAATTGTTGGGTGCATTGGGCATTGATTTAATTTGTGAGTTTTTATTATATTCACCACAAATGCAATTTTTTTTATTCTCAGTTTGATTAATTTATTAATGTTTGCTGAGCAGACAGGATTTGGCTGGTCGAACGGCGTCGTATTAGCGTTCTTGGAGGAATTTGGATGGCCACAAGGCCTGCAACTTGACTGTCCACAAACAAAGAAAGCATGGAGATGAAAATGGACAATTTTGTGATTAGTTTAGATATATGGAGTTAATTAATCTGCAAGAATTTCGATTTATGTATGTGCATCGGCACATAACATTTCATTCTAATTTTAGTAGCACATTTCTTTCTAATTTTAGTAGCATTTATTATGATATTTTTTTAGAAAAAAATATATTTTTTTATTAATGTATTTGACGAGCGAAAATGATAATTATAAAAGTATATCACATATAAATGAACTACTATTTAGCTGATGGTGTATTCACCCCCTTGCCTTTACTGATGGTCCTGAAATGAGTTCTTCGGTGTAGAGGGGGGAGGGGGTGAATACACCGAAGATGAAAACTTTTGCAAGTTAAAATTTTTGAGTGTGAACTCAGTTATAAATCCTGTTGACTTCTTTAAGAAGATGGTCAGTTGGACTGATAACTCAGCTGGCTGTGCGGAATGTGGTGGTTTTAAATACTTAACTCGTTTGCTTAGAAGAACTCAGTTGGAAATATTTATCTTTCAGTTATCAGCTTAATCAAGTTGTGCAGTTTGAAAATACAGTTGGCCATGAAACTTAACTTGAAAAATGTTGTGCTTGATGAGTGGTTAGTTCTTTATAAAAAATGCAGAATTAAATAAAGCAGTAAAGAACTCTGAATTTTAACGTGGTTCGGAGAAACTACTCCTACGTCTACGACCAGATTTTTCTGGTAAATCCACTAAGGATAACCACTTATTTTACGAGTAACAAGCTAACTTCGCAGCTCAAACTAGAGCTGTGTTCTTACAGTTTTCGGGCACTGCGGAAGCCTGATTTTCAGTTTGCGGGTACTGAAAAGACCTGACCACTCGAATTACGCGCTTTGAGCAAGCGTACCTTAACCTAACCTCTTCTGGGGTAAAAGGGTTTGGGTTTGGGGTATCCAACTATGAACGAGTTCTTACAATGAAGAACAAGAGTTTGATGAACTCGTTCAAACTAGGCTTTGGATGTGAACTGATAATCTGCCTAGATTACAGAAGAAAAACTACAGCAGTCTAACTAGGAACACTAAGAGATTCGCGTTCTTGAATGGATTGCGGACTGCAAGAGCTTGAGAAAAGCTTGAGAATTTTCAGAGCGTATTGATAGCTTGTGGAGAGTTTTTTTTATTTGAATCTGTTGAAGAAAGCTGGTATTTATAGGTGGAGATTCAAAACTAGCCGTTGGAAGAGCCGTTTGAATCTCACCTACTTTCTGACATAGCGATCTGTCTTCTGCCGATCTTCACCTGTCTTCTTTAGTGTGTCAGATCCTAGGTTCGCTTTTCTAGGATGTTGAGTTGTCGATCCCTCATTGGTCGAGGTTTATTGACATCATCTAATACCGGGATCTCGTCTTGGAGTTCACCTGTCTTCAAGCTTGATTGATATGATATCAGCGGAGACTTTATAGAGTCAACTCCGTTTGATCCGCACAGCTGGATCTGCTCTGTTGGATCCTTATGACTTGAGTCAGCTCAATTTTCTTAGTTCCGTTGGATCTACTTGGCTGGATCCATTCTACTTGACACTACTTGGCTGGATCAATTTTCTTAGTTCCGTTAGAGTCAACTCTGTTTGACCTTTTGGGTGGCTCCACTTAGTTGATCTTCACACAGCTGTTGACTACTCAGCTGCTCTTCACTCAGCTGGGTCTTCTGCTGTCTTCAGCGGCTTCATCTGTAAACGTAGAAAATCTATGAGCTCAAACAGGCAAGCTAGAAAAACTACTTAGGCTTACGCAATCATCTACAAGGTTGGAGCCAGTTGGGTTTTGGTATTAAAACAAAACACTTAGAATTTTCCCAACAATTTCCCCCTTTTTGATGATGCTAAAACCTAACTGAGAAAAATAGAGTGTAAGCAAATAAATCTGATAAATCATAGAGTTTAGAGCCTGGACAAAAAGTTATTGTCATCAGGTTGAGCTTGAGAGAAAAAGGATTCTGTTTTATTAACTTAAAAGATTTTTACAGAATACAAGATAATAAAAACTGAACATCAAAATCAAAAATACCAGTTGGCTGGGTCTTCATTTCTTCAGCTGCTTCCTTTCCTCTTCAATTTGATAATCAATTTTCAACCCATAGCGATTGAAAACTGTCTCAAGGAGCTCCTTGTATTCAGCTGGATTTTTCATCTTTGAAATATTTCTCCTGACGGCCCAATAGTTGACTTCTTTGATGATTGCGGCCTTGTTAGGATAATTTGTTCCAACGATCATTGGGGGCTTGTGCTACTTCAGAGCTGGAGCAGTGAACTGGATCTTGTGAGCCTTAACAACATTGAAGAAGACTCTGGTGAGCATCGGATCGTCTTCATACAGCTCGTAGAGAAATTCATTAAAAGCTTGGTCTGGATTCATGTTTGGGTAGTCTTTCAGGTGGTAGTATTCTTCGATGAAATCATTTTTAGTGGATTTCCAGTTGTCATTTTTCTCTTCGGGAATCCATTCATCAACTTTGTCCCAATTCATGACTACCCGAGGCTTCTTTTTGGACTGCGCCCTGAATCCAGCTCTCTTCTTTTTCTCCTTCTTCTCAGCTGGCTTGAGCGAGCTCTTCTTCTTCTTCTTATCCTGAAATTTTCTCAGCTCCTTCTTCTGCTCCGTTGCAAACGCGCAGAGCTAGTGTACATCGTTGTACTCTTCTGGCGTGGCTCCGCTGGCTTTGGCCAAAATGACCAATAGCTCTGCCCCATCGTCCTTTCTTTTCAGCTGGCTCATCTGCTTCCAGCTCAGTAGCCACTTCATCTATTTCAGATTGCTGAACGTGGATCTTCTCAGCTACAACCTTGCCTGAAGCAAAGTGTGTGTGTGGGTGGGGATAGTCAGTTTGTTTATTTTTGTTTATCTTTTGTTTGCCCGTAGACCCTCTTCAAACAACCACTTTGCTTAAGGCAAAATGTGTGTGTGGGGAGGGGCTGATTTTGTTATTATTTGCTTTTGTTTAAGTGAGTCGGATGAGACCTCTCACTGACACACTTTGCCTGAGGTAAAGTGTGTGAGTGGAGGACCTCTGCTCTTTGTTTTTGGTCAAGCATGATTAGGTAAATGGTCGAGTTGAGCATGATGATCTCTCTATGTGCTAAATGTCCAAGTAAATTAGTCTATGAAAGTTAAGCATGCAATATTTGATTGAGGATGACGGAAAAGAGTTTTGAGCAAACCTGGTGAGAATTTGAGCTTATAATGTTGTAATATGCCCATAATAGCTTTTCTTTCTTGTGAGTATTTGACACCTTGATTAGGATCATACTAAAACTTACTTGCACTCTTGTTGAAACTCAGTAGACTAGGTTTAGGTGCTTAGATGAATTGGGCAATTGCCTTTTCTCATAGCCCAGATGACTCAAAAGAATACCTACCCTGCTATTATCCCTTGCTAAGCCCTTTTGAGCTTAATAAAATTGAAGTCACTTAAAAATTGCCATCGAATTCAGAACCGACTCGGTCATACTAACTCAGTAGGCAATCATAGAAGAGAAGAAAAGAAGGGTGATAGTAAGAACTTTCCAGGGCAAAGCACTAGTCTGATGGAGGGGTGTAAAGCATGCCCAAAACCTAGAGGTGCTGGGAAAAAGTAAAAGGGCCTAGGACAAAATGAAAATACAAAAAATATATATAATAAGAAGCCCAAAAGTTGGATGTTCTAAGGCCAAGAGTAAGGCTACGCAGAAAGAAGAAATTGAGCACTCAATATATCCAGATTCTGAGTTCATAAGACCTTAGCCTCGTTCCAAATATTTCCTACCCTTTGCCTTAAGACAACATTTCAACCAAATAAAAGCCCCAAAGATAAGTACCAAAACTGAGTCTAAAAAGAGTGGAGATGTTAGAGGGTAAACAAGCATATGGAATGACCATATCAAGGGTATCACGAGTGTACACACTTTACCCCCAAACACAAGAGTGAAAAGTGAGGGAGAGAAAAATCTTGCATGCTCGTAAGCTTAATCTTGACTCTACTTTTGGCAATGCGTCCTTTATGTTATGAATTACTTGCGTTCATTTTTCGAGAATCGCTTTGCTCTACAAGAATGTTTGGTTGATCATGCTGATCTGTTTTCTTTGAGTCTTTTGTTAGTGTCTTCTTTTCTGTTTTGGTTTTTCATTTGGGCAAATTGCATTCACATGGTTGAGGACAAGCGTACTTAAAGTGTGTGCGTGTGATGAGCCTGTATTTAGTGCTTATTTTGTATCTTATTCTTAGGTCTAGGTTAAGTCTTTTGAGTCTATTTGTGTCTTAGTTGTGTCTGGAAGGACACTTTTGCGAGGTAAGGTTTTCAGGGAAGAACAGGTGTAAGTTCGAGCAAAGAAAGGCCGCATTTCGCAAGAAAGGCAAGGTCATAAACACGAGGCATTTGGCGAGCCCAAAGGTAAAGGTGAAAGAGACAAAACTAAGTACCGTGCGGGATCCGAACCTATGACCATTGATCGGGGCAAAGCAAGTGCAAGACAGAAGTGCAAGCTGTGAAGCAGAGGAAAGCGAGTCAAGGGCAGAGGAGAAAACGGCTTTTGTGAGGACAACAACTGATAAGGAAAGATTGAATATTCGCCCTAATTAAGAGATCTTCAGCAAATCAAGATCTGGCCCAATATGGAAAGTAATCTGGGCGAATCAAGCTAAAGAAAGAAAGTCAAACACAACTCATCATCTGGGCTGGGCCTAGCCGAAATCCTAACTCACCCACTATATAAAGATGTGGTTGTATTCGATACTTGCTGTAATTCTGAGAGGTGTGAGGAGAAAACAAGTCCTACGGGCAAACATCTTTTATTTTCTGTTTATGTTTTCCGTGGTCGGATTGACCATCTTTCTGTTGGATGCTCTAAGTGTTTCGTTATATTCAAGTAATGTTTTCTTATACTTTTATTGTTATGTTTATTTCAATTATGTCTAGCTAATTTAATCAAGTCTTGGATATGATAAGATGATTTGAGCATGAATATGTAAGAGTTCGTGAGATCTATTTTGGTCATATCAAACTGCATGCATATGTTCCCGAAGCATTAGGTCTGATTAAAATATGGTTTGGGCAAGTCGATTGGTTAATTGATCACTAATTAATTGATAGGCTTAGATCACAAGTAAAGTCGGGTAAAATGTTGAGATGGATGTCTTGCATCCGATCGTACAACTGATGTGGGTGGGTGGTCGTATGCCTTTGCGCATGCTTTTGGCCATATTGGGTCTGTCTAAATCTGAATGCTATCTGGGCAAAGCCCTATCGAAAAGCCATCATAGGGTAACACATCTGGATTAGATAAAGGGTAATCGTCATAGACTTTACTCATTTTACACAGAAATGATAGACTGGTTCTGGGCAAAGGGGCACGTGACACCGTGACAATGGGGCAACTTTGTTAGAGGGCTATAACCAATTGATATGTGCGTGTAGGGGAATTCTTTAGATCTATGATCGAATCCGTATTCATGTTTAATGATTCAAGTCATATTCGAGCTTTGCCTTTTTTATCTGATTCATTTGCTCTTAGATTTCAGTTGTTATTTACTTATTGCTCAGACCAGAGACGGAACAGTTCAGACCAAGCCAAAACCTTTTTAGTGACACCAGTTACGAGAGAGAAAGCTACGATCAACTCCCTTGGGTTCGATCCTATACTTACCGCTGGCTAAGCCTGCTGTGGGCATAGGAAACTATAAATTCATTTTGCATGTGCTAAATGACGGCCACGTTAAAATTGGCACCGTTGCTGGGAGTTGGTTATTCTAGTAACTCAGTAGGCAATCATAGAAGAAAAGAAAAGAAAGGTGATAGTAGGAATTTTCCAGGGCAAAGTACTAGTCTGATGGAGGGGTGTAAAGCATGCCCAAAACTTAGAGGTGCGGGAAAAAAGTAAAAGGGCCTAGGAAAAAAATGAAAATACAAAAAATATATATAATAAGAAGCCCAAAAGTTGGATGTTCTAAGGCCAAGAGTAAGGTCTAGCATAAAGAAGAAATTGGGCACTCAATATGCCCAGATTCTGAGTTCATAAGACCTTAGCCTCGTTCCAAATATTTCCTACCCTTTGTCTTACGCCAACATTTCAACCAAATTAAAGACCCAAAGATAAGTACCAAAACTGAGTCTAAAAAGAGTGGAGACGTTAGAGGGCAAGCAAGCATATGGAATGACCGTATCAAGGGTATTACGAGCGTAGACACTTTACCCCCAAACACAAGAGTGAAAAGTGAGGGAGGGAAAAATCTTGCATGCTCGTTCAATCTTGACTTTACTTTTGGCAACGCGTCTTTTATGTTCTGAATTACTTGCGTTCATTTTTCGAGAATCACTATGCTCTACACGAGTGATTGTTTGACTATGCTGGCCTATTTTCTTTGAGTCTTTTGTTAGTGTCATCTTTTCTGCTTTGTTTATTTGTTTGGTCAAATTGCATTCACACGCTTGAGGATAAGCATACTTAAAGTGTGTGCGTGTGATGAGGTCGTATTTCGTGCTTATTTTGTATCTTATTCTTGGGTCTAGGTTGAGTCTTTTGAGTATATTTGTGTCTTAGTAGTGTCTGAGAGGTCACTTTTGCGATGTAAGGTTCTTAGGACAGAACAGGTGCAAGTTCGGGCAAAGAAAGGTTGCATTCCGCAAGAAAGGCAAGGTCATAAACATTAGGCATTTGGCTAACCAGTGAGCCCAAAGGCGAAGTGGAAGAGTCAAAACCAAGTACTGTGCGGGATCTGGACCTTTGACCTTTGATCGGGACAAAGCAAGTGCAAGACAAAAGAGCAAGCTGTGAAGCAGAGGAAAGCGAGTCAAGGGCGGGGGAGCAGATGGCTTTTGTGAAGACAACAGGTGATAAGGAATGATTGAATATTCGCCCTAATTAAGCGATCTTCAGCAAATCAAGATCCGGTCACAATTTGGAAAGTAATCTGGGCGAATCAAGCTAAATAAGGAAAGTCAAACACAGCTCATCATCTGGGCTGGGCCTAGCCGAAACCCTAACTCACCCACTATATAAAGATGTGGTCTGCAGCCATACATTTATTCGATACATGCTGTAATTCTAAGAGGTGTGAGAAGAAAACAAGTCCTACGAACAAATATCTTTTATTTCCTGTTTATGTTTTCCATGGTCGATTTGACCATAGCTTTCTGTTAGATGCTCTAAGTGTGTCGTTATATTCAAGTAATGTTTTCTTATACTTTTTCCGTTATGTTTTTTTCAATTATGTCTAGCTAATTTGATCAAGGCTTGGATATGATAAGGTGATTTGAGCATGAATATGTTAGAGTTCGTGTGATCTATTTTTTTTTTTTTGAACAAACATTACATGAAATTTTAAAGACCGCGTGACGGTGGACTTGAACCCGTGACCTTTGGCCAGGGCATTAACCACTCTAACACTAGGCTAACACACACACACAGGCGAGATCTGTTTTGGTCATATCAAACTGCATGCATATATTCCCGAAGCATTAGGTCTGATTAAAATATGGTTTGGGCAAGTCGATTGGTTAATTGATCGCTAATTAATTGATAGGCTTAGATCACAAGTAAAGTCGGGTAAAATGATGAGATGGTTGTCTTGCATCCGATCGTACAACTGATGTGGGCGGGTGATCGTATGCCTTAGCGCATGCTTTTGGCCATATTGGGTATGTCTAAATCTGAATACTGTCTGGGCAAAGCCCTATCGAAAAAGCCATCATAGGGTAACGCATCTGGATTAGATAAGGGGTAATCGTCATAGTCTTTACTCATTTTACACAGAAAGGACAGACTGGTTCTGGGTAAAGGGGCACGTGACACCGTGACAATGGGGCAACTTTATTCTAGGGCTATAACCAATTGATATGTGCGTGTAGGGGAATTCTTTAGATCTATGATCGAATCCGTATTCATGTTTAATGATTCAAGTCATATCCGAGCTTTGTCTTTTTTATCTGATTCATTTGCTCTTAGATATCAGTTGTTATTTACTTATTGCTCAGACCAGAGACGGAACAGTTTAGACCAAACCAAAACCCTTTTAGTGACACCGGCTACGAGAGAGAAAGCTACGATCAACTCCCTTGGGTTCAATCCTATACTTTCCGCTGGCTAAGCCTGTTGTGGGCATAAGAAACTATAAATTCATTTTACGTGAGCTAAACGACGGCCACGTCAAAATTGGCACAGTTGCCGGGGAGTTGGTAATTCTAGTAACTCAGTAGGCAATCATAGAAGAGAAGAAAAGAAGGGTGATAGTAGGAATTTTCCAGGGAAAGCACTAGTCTGATGGAGGGGTGTAAAGCATGCCCAAAACTTAGAGGTGCAGGAAAAAAGTAAAAGGGCCTAGGAAAAAATGAAAATACAAAAAATATATATAATAAGAAGCCCAAAAGTTGGATGTTCTAAGGCCAAGAGTAAGGTCTAGCATAAAGAAGAAATTGGGCACTCAATATGCCCAGATTCTGAGTTCATAAGACCTTAGCCTCGTTCCAAATATTTCTTACCCTTTGCCTTAAGCCAACATTTCAACCAAATAAAAGACCCAAAGATAAGTACCAAAACTGAGTCTAAAAGAGTGGAGACGTTAGAGGGCAAGCAAGCATATGGAATGACCGTATCAAGGGTATCACGAGCGTAAACACTTTACCCCTAAACACAAGAGTGAAAAGTGAGGGAGAGAAAAATCTTGCATGCTCGTAAGTTCAATCTTGACTTTACTTTTGGCAATGCGTCCTTTATGTTCTGAATTACTTGCATTTATTTTTCGAGAATCGCTCTGCTCTACAAGAATGATTGTTTGACCATGCTGACTTATTTTACTCATTTTACATAGAAAAGACAGATCGGTTCTGGGCAAAGGGACACATGACACCGTGACAATGGGGGCAACATGGTTCTAAGGCTATAACCAATTGATATGTGCGTGTGGGGAAATTCTTTAGATCTATGATCGAATCCGTATTCATGTTTATTGATTCAAGTCATATCCGAGCTTTGCCTTTTTTATTTGATTCATTTGCTCTTAGATTTCAGTTGTTATTTACTTATCGCTCAGACCAGAGACGGAACAGTTCAGACCAAACCAAAGTGACACCCTTTACGAGAGAGAAAGCTACGATCAACTCCATTGGGTTCGACCTTATACTTGCCGCTAGCTAAGCCTGTTGTGGGCATAGGAAACTACAAATTCATTTTGTGTGAGCTAAACAACGACCACATCAAATACCAATTGCTCATCTTGGTGGCGAGGTAAAACTTGAAGTCGCTGATGTCGACTAGGGTGTTGGGGAGGATTGCAAGAATAGGATATTGATGCAGAGCGCTCTTGACTCCTTCCAAGATGAGGTTGTCAAATCTCATGGCGCTGGCTACATAGGCGATTGCTCGAGGACTGAGGATTTCAACTTCCTCAGAGGTGGATGGGGCTGGAGGGTTCAGCTCCGGTTTCATCATCCAGCTGCGAAGAAGTGTCAGATGGATGGGGCTATTTGGGTGAGCTGGGTGATGAGGTAGACTGGGTTGATGTTGGGAATGTTGTCATGGTGACAGGTGGTCGTAATAGATGACGTGTTGGAATGGGTTGGTCGGAGGTGGTTCCAGTTGTCGCAGGGTCTGAACTTGGTTGTTCAGCTGGAGCGGGTTGGGGAGCGGTTTGGAGAAACACTTGAAGAGGCTGAATGGCCTCTAGTTCTGGGTTGGGAAAATGTGGAGGAGAAGTCATTGGATGTTGGACAAGCTTGATTGGAGAGGACTCTTTGGCTGGAGAGGGTGATGAGAGGGGTCAGGTATATCGCCAATTACTTGAGCGATAACCTGGGAAGGGGTTGGAGAAGTTACGGCTTGGTCTGCAGCTCCACCATAAGCAACCACCGCTTTCTCTTCAGATCTTCGCTGGACCACTACGAACTCCTGAGCTCCTCTTGAGCTTGAAGAGATGTCTTGAACAGCTCATTCAGCTGGATGTCTCCCTTGAGAGACCACCTTTCTAACAGGTGAGGCGGTGGGAGTGGACTCCGAATCAGCTGGCTGGATGGGCTTATTCAACAAATCCATTAGCTAGCTGGATTTGTCGAAGAGGATCCTGGATACAGGGAAATCCTCAGCGTCACTCCATCTGACGCGGCGCCCGGCTGTCTCCTGCTCAATGATGTAGGCTGCCTTTGACCAGAGATATACATTATCCTTACAGGAGAAGTGAAGACCGGTGTCGTCGAAGGAGATTTTCTTGGACTCCTTCTCAAAACATCCAAGAAAATAATGATACCAGTCGATGGGTTGACGTTGATGACGGCGATCATCAGACGTAATTTTGGGACGCTGATCTCTCCTTGAGATCCAGCTATTCCCAAAATACACTTCTGGGTGATGTCCAGAAGGATGCGGTATTTGGGCTTGAGCAGCAGCTTGGACATGCTGGCCCTGTAGGTTTCTGGGGTGATGAGCATCTTGTCTAGAGTTGTCTGGATGTCCTCCTTCGTGTACTCATCGGGAGAGAAGTCTCCCAATCTCTTCAGATCGAAGTGCTTCCTCAATATCTTGTTGAGCTTGATGAAGAGGACTTTCTTTTCGTACCTCCCGTCATCTCCCTTGACCTTTAGCAGAATGGAGGTGGAGACGTAGCTGTTTGAGTTCTCAAGTTGCAGAAAGAACTCTGCAACTTCTCGCTTGAGAATACATGTGGGCTTTGCTGTGACCCACTGCAGTAGACCTGCTCTGGATATATTAGAACCTCCTAGAAATCTTGAATTTTGTGGTTCTTAAGGGTGAGGGAGCTCTCGAAGTGAAGCTTTGACATAAGGACTGTCATCTGGTCAGCTCCTGGTGCTACTTTCTTTGAAGCCATTTCTCTGAAAGGGGTTAGATGAACAAGGATATTTACAGAAAATATGGAGATTTGCAGAGATGTAAATATGATAGAGAATTTGTACTTAAGAATATTTAGGATTCGCAAAGACAGAGATAAATGAAAAAAGGATCTGCGTATCTTTACTATATATATCAACTGCCATGAAGGATGAGCGGTTGAGATTGAGGCAGTTGATATACAGATTAACGGCTAGGAGTGAAACACTCATCACGTATGTTGATGTGCGTACATCGCGTGCATTTCAAGCGCGCGTGAGGCAGTCCAAACGTTTGAACTTCTGCCTCGATTCTGCCGTGCTACAGTGCTCTGCAGACTTTACATTTAATGCGATGGGATGAAAAATTTATCAAGCAATTTAACTAAGGAATATGTGTCTGCTAAAATTAAAATTCAAATTATTTGAACATAAATAGCATATTCCTCAGAGAAATAAATGCATGAGACACAAACCTGTCAGCTGAACATAGTAGTCAGCTGATACCACATCTATCTTTTCCTTTGCTTGACTGAGTTCCCCCTCGGCTGAGTATATGTTGATGAGCTTGATTCCCCCTCAGATGAATGTCCTTTGACCTCTTGCTATCCAGCTGAGTTTGGTTCCCCCTCAGCTGAATGAACTTCGTTCTGAGGTTGCGGTCCAGCTGAGTTTTGTTTTCCCTCAGCTGGATGTTTCTTCTTCATCCGGATTGAGCAATCCTAGTAATCGACACAGCTTCTTGAACCTTGCTTCCACTAGCGGCTTGGTGAGGATATCAGCACGCTGAACTTCTGTGTGAATTTTCTCAACAATGACGTCCTTCTTTTCGACATGATCTCTTATGAAGTGATTTAGCATATCAACATGTTTACATCTTATATGAAGAACTAGATTTTCTGAGATAGCAATTGAGCTTGAACTATCATAGAAAATTGGAACTTGTCCAGTCTTTACTTCATAATCTTCCAGCTAGTGCTTCAGCCAGAGAATTTGTGAGGAGCAGCTTCCAGCTGCCATATACTCCGCTTCAGTTGTTCATGTAGCGACACAAGTTTATTTCTTTAAAAACCAAGAGATCAGTTTGCTCCCTAGGAACTGGCATGTTCCTGACGTCGACTTCCTATCCAGTTGATCTACAGCAAAGTCTGAGTCTGAGTATCCAGTCAGCTCCAAATTATCTTCAATTGGCAGCCCAAAGTTCAGAGTGCCTTTAAGGTATTTGAGAATATTTTTGGTTGCTTGCATGTGTGCTTTCTTAGGTTAAACTTGAAATCTTGCACACACTCCAACTGCAAAGGCAATGTCTAGGCGGCTGGCTGTGAGATACAGTAGGGAACTAATTATCCCTCTGTATTTGTTGGGATCTACGAGTTTTTCTTGAGTTCCTGGTTCAATATTCCAGATGGTGTTCATGGGGATCTTCATTGATCGGCTGGATTGAACTCCGTATTTAGTAATCAAGTCCTTTACATACTTGGACTGATTTATGAAAATGTCTTCAGCTGATTGCTTAACTTGCTGGAGTCACTGAAGTATTCGGGGTCGCAGGGAGGCGCAACACACAGGCAACAGAGGCGGGGACAGAATGCGTAGTTGACTAAGGGCCAGAGCAAGGAAAGGAAATGGCATTTTGAAGAAGTCCTAGAAAGAAACTCATTTCTCCCATCATGGACATCTGGAACTGGCTTGACATCATTTCACCAAAACGCTTGCATAAATATTCTGATCTTGATCCAATAATGATGTCATCTACGTAGATTTGAACAACTAGGATGTCATCACCGAATTTGATGGTGAATAGAGTTCTCTCCACTGAGCCCTTCTTGAATCCTCGAGACACCAGAAATCCTGACAAAGTGTCATACCATGCTCGAGGTGCATGCTTCAATCCATACAGTGCTTTCTTCAGCTTATACACTTTGTTTCCTTCAATTTCGAATCCGGGTAGTTGTTCTACGTAGACATCCTCTTTGATTTCTCCATTTAAGAATGTGCACTTTACATCCATTTGATATACTTTGAACTTGTGGTGTGCTGCATATGCGAGAAATAATCTTATCACTTCCAGTCGAGCTACTGAAGCGAATGACTCCTCAAAGTCAATTCCTTCCTGCTGGGTGTAACCCTTGGTGACCAAACGAGCTTTGTTTATGATAATTACTCCAAAAGTATCCAGCTTGTTCTTGAATATCCACTTGAGTCCAATGACTTTGACACCTTCTGGTCTATCGACCAAATTCCCAGACGCATTGTTTGAGAAATTCATTCAGCTATTCTTGCATGGCATTCGTCCAGGGCACGCTTCTTAAAGCTTCCAAGATTGTCTGAGGCTCTGAAACTTGAGCTACATAGCACGCCATGAGAGCTGTCTCTTCATTATATAAAGTCAGCTCGAGCTCTACTGAGAGTTGAGCATCGTCAGTTGTTTCTTGAGAATTTAGCGGGGGATTCTGAGCTGCTGAGCTTCTTGTCCTGACTTTATCATATGGATCTCCTATGATTGCTGATGTTGGGTGATCTTCAATCCATCTTCGTCTTCTTCAAATTTCTTCTTCAAATTCATTGATACTTGATGTTGCAAGATCACGTCTTGCCTGGAGTTGTTCTGGGGTCAAGTCTTGATGTTGAGAGTCAGCTTGATTTGGACTTGGACTTGCTTCTTCTTGAGGCGTGAATTGGTTAATCACAGCTGGAGAGGGAATAATGAAGTCAGCTGGATCTGGATTTTCAGCTGGTGGTGTTCCCCTTTGATTTGACATGTTCTCCCTTGATTTTCGGCTGGTTGCGCCTCTATTTGATTGACTTGCGGTTCTTCTGGCTCGTCGTCCTAAATTAATGGTTCTGCCAGATTTCTGATTCGAGTTTCCTGAGATCTTGTTTGAGTTGGAGTTGAACTTGATGATCCACCTGTGTTTCTGTGCTTGATTTAATCTTTGTACTCGAATGATATCTCGTCAAATGTGACATGGGGAGTCACTTCGACAGTTTGGGTTCTCCTATTGAACACTCTGTAAGTTTTGCTCACAGCTGAGTATCCAAGAAATACTCCTCTGTCCGTCTTTGCGTCGAACGTCTTCAACTAGGTTTTCTCATTATTCAAAATATGACATTTTGATCCGAAAATCTTAAAGTACCCAATGTAGGGTTTCCTGTTGTTCCACAACTCGTATGGAGTCTTTTCTTGTCTTGATGTGAGTAGAGAGCGATTCTGAGTGAAGCATGCTGTGTTTACAGCTTCAGCCCAAAACTTCTAAGGGATGGTTGAGCTGGCTAGCATTGAAGTAGCTGCTTCTTTGAGCGTTCGATTCTTCCTCTCAACTACACCATTCTGCCGAGGTGTACGTGCAGCTGAGGTTTGATGATGAACTCCATTCTTTTCACAATACTCGTAGATGGTTTCATTTAGAAAATATGTTCCTCAATCAGATCTGATTGTGATGATTTTGCATTCCTTCTGAGTAGTTAGCCTTTCCAGCAGGGCGGACAACTTTGTTCTGGTTTCGCTTCTGGCATAGGAATGACACCCATGTGAATCTGGAGTAATCATCCACTACGACCAGAGTGTACTTTCTGCCGTTGAAGCTTACTGGAGTCACATGACCAAAAAGATCCATGTGTAGGAGTTGGAGAACTCTGTCTGTTGATGGAGTTGGCTTGAGGGAAAAGGATATCTTCGTCTGCTTTCCCTACTTACATGCACTGCATATATGACTCTTATCATATATTTGATCTGGAATTCCGTCAATGAGCTGGTTCCTTGCCAATTTGTTGATTGTCTTGAAGTTGAGATGGTTCAGCCGTTTGTGACAACCAACTAAGTTCGTTGTTGCTTTTAGATACAAGACATGTGTCTGGAGGGCTGTTGTTCGAGTCAGCAAAGTACATGTTGGCTTCTCTCCTCCCTCTCAGTAGCACCTGCTTGGTTGCATTGTTCTTTACTGTGCATCCCTGTGCATCAAACTTGACAGAAAAACCGTTGTCGCAGAATTGGCTAATGGAAAGCAAATTATGTTGCAATCCTTGTACATATGAAACATTTATAATTTTGACATTTTGAGTTTCATATGTACCGTAACCTTTGGCTTGACATTTGGAGTTGCACCAAATGTTACTTGTGGGCCTGGGAGCTCTACGTACTCCTAGAGTAGATGCTTTAGATGCGTCATGTGCTTTGAACATCCGTTGTCCATATACCACAGTGTCATCATCGACTCCTCTATGATGCGCCGTTCCCTTGCAACCTGTTACGAAAATCAAACTTTATGTCTCCAGTTTTCATTGGGTCCTTATTTGTTAGTTAGATATCCCTTGACGATCCAGATCTATCTTATGACTTAGATTAAGTCATTTGATCTGATTATCTTTCCAGCTGCATCTACAAACACATTCTTGGTGTTCTTCGATGGAACTCTGATCTCTTCTTCCTTCTAGCTGTATGCGCAGCTGAGACATTCCTCATGTGCTGTCTCTCCTGTCTAGCTTGATATCTTGGCTGGAAATTGTAGTCCAGCTGGTAATCATAGGGTTGATATCCGGCTGGCTGCCTTTGATGATATCTGGCGACTTCGTGTTGATAGTACTGGTATCTGGGATATCCAGCATGTTGTCTTGCTTGGGCCTGAGGTTGTCTCACAGCTTGCTTCCTTGGAGCAGGCTGTGTTTTCTACTTGTCAGCTGTTTGTACAGCTGGAGCTGGGTTTTTTTTAGCCTTGACAAATGTCATCTTAGTTCCACTTGTGAAAGCGACATTTGTAGTATCCTTTGCTCCATCATAACCCAATCTAGTCTTCAATGTCACTGGACGTTGTACACTGATGATTTCGTCCATTGTCGTTGAAGCTTTGATGAGCGTTATCATCTTGACAGTCAGTGCCTCTTCTGACTTCTTTAGTTTCGAGATTTCAGCTGTCTTTCTTTCAGATTCAGCTGTGACCTTGTTTAGGTCGTCCATCAGCTGTTTCTTTTCGTAATAGAACTCTTTCATCAGCTGATCTTGTTTCACTATTTTGTCCTTTAGTGAAACTACTTCCTCTGCGAGCTTGACGGTGTCAGCTACTTCTGATGCCTTTTTCTTTTCTAGCTCATGTTTCAGCTCGGCATTCTCACACATGGTGATTTCAAGGATCTCTTGTAGCTCCTTGAATCTTTCATTACTTTCTCTACCAGATTCCAATCATCTGCACCTTCTGATTTTGATACCTGCGTAGAGTGTTCGTGTGATGGTGATGGATTATATACGACTGGAGTTTTGGAAGTTACCTCGTCATCGTCGAGTCCGTCAGTTTGTCCCATGAAGTAAGTATCCCAGTCTTGCTCGTCATAGGCCAAGAGTGCATCTTTCTCGGAGTTGGAGAAAGGCATGTCATCTTCCATTTTGTTGCACTCGGACTCTTCGTCAGCTATGTACGCTCTTCTTCTGTCAGCTGCCTTGGCCTTCAGAAGATCTTTTTATTTTTTGGACAGCTTGGGACAATCCTGCTTGAAATGTCCCAACTCTTTGCAGTTGAAGCAGTCTTCGTCTGTTCTTTTTGATGTGTTCCTGCTTTGATGGACCACTTTGTATGTGTTCCATTCAGCTGATAATGCAGAGAGAACTTCCAAGTTCATCTCCCGCTGGGTGTACTTTCCAGTTCTGATCGTCTCGATTTTGACGATGATGCTCGAGAACCTGATCTCCATTTGTTCAATGGACTTGCTTGGCAGCTGCTTGAAGCTGTCAAACTTCTGGCATGCGATCGTGAATTTGTTCTCTTTGATTTCTTCAGAACCCTCGCACAGCTTTGCTAGGGTTTCCAAATCTCCTTGGCGGTTTCACAGTTGATGATTTTACTGAGGTATGCATTTGTGACTGTGGAGGAGATGGTGTTTCTTGCAAAGCTGTCCAGACCAGCTTGGTTTCTTTCTTCTGAGGTGTACTCAGACTTCTGCTTTATGATGGGTTGATATACGGGGTCTGCACCAGGTGTTGGTGCTACTTCATTTCCGCCCTTGTATATGATGATTGGCCCTTTCGTTATCACGTCCCACATCATATCATGATGTTCGCATAGGAAGCTCTTGACTCTAAACTTCTAGATGGCATAGTAATCCACGGAGAAAGTGGGAAGATTCCTTGTAAGATGAGTTTTTCAAAAATATGTTCAGTATTTAGTAAGATGAGTTTTTCAGAAAAACAGATCTGTTCAGTTGACCGCTGACAGAGAGCTAAAGACTAATCTCTTGATACAGATACAACAGTCTTTTGAACCACTGCTCTGATACCAATTGATGGTCCCGAAACGAGTTCTTCGGTGTAGAGAGAGGTGAATACACCGAAGATGAAAACTTTTGCAAGTTAAAACTTTTGAGTGTGAGTTCAGTTATAAATCATGCTGACTTCTTTAAGAAGATGATCAGCTGGACTGATAACTCAGCTGGTTGTGCGGAATGTAGTGGTTTTAGAAGAATTCAACTGGAAATATTTATCTTTCACTTTTCAGCTTAATCAAGTTGTGTGGTTTGAAAACACAGCTGGCTGGGTCACTCAGCCAGAAAACTTAACTTGAAAAATGTCGTGCTTAATGAGTGGTTAGTTCTTTATAAAGAATGCAGAATTAAATAAAGCAGTAAAGAACTCAGAATTTTAACGTGGTTTGGAGAAACTACTCCTACGTCCACGACCAGATTTCTCTGGTAAATCCACTAAGGATAACCACTTGTTTTACGAGTAACAAGCAAACTTTGTAGCTCAAACTAGAGATGTGTTCTTACAGTTTTCGAGCACTGCAGAAGCCTGATTTTCAGTTTGCGGGTATTGAAAAAACCTGACCACTTGAATTACGCGCTTCGAGCAAGCGTACATTAATCTAACCTTTTCTGGGGTAGAAAGGTTTGGATTTGGGAATTCCAACTATGAACTAGTTCTTACAATGAAGAACAAGAGTTTGATGAACTCGATCAAACTAGGCATTGGACGTGAGCTGATAATCTGCCTAGATTACAGAAGAAAAACTACAGCAATCTAACTAGGAACACTAAGAGATTCGTGTTCTTGAATGGATTGCGGACTGCAAGAGCTTGAGAAAAGCTTGAGAATTTTCAGAGCGTATTGATAGCTTGTAGAGAGTTTTTCTTATTTGAATCTGTTGAAGAAGGTTGGTATTTATAGGTGGAGATTCAGAACTAGCCATTGGAAGAGCCGTTTGAATCTCACCTACTTTCTGACATAGCGATCTGTCGTATGCCGATCTTCACTTATCTTCTTCAGTGTGTCAGATCCTAGGTTCGCTTTTCTAGGATGTTGAGTTGTCGATCTTTCATTGATCGAGGTTTATTGACATCCTCTGACACCGGAATCTCTTCTTGGAGCTATCTTTTGACTTTGAGCTGGGACTTCAAGCTTGTTTGATCTGATATCAGCTGGAGACTTTAAAGAGTCAACTCCGTTTGATCCGCACAGCTGGATCTGCTTTGCTGGATCCTTATGACTTGAGTCTGCTCAGTTTTCTTAGCTCCGTTGGATCTACTTGGCTGGATCCATTCTGCTTGAAACTCTTAGCTAGAGTCAACTCTGCTTGACCTTTTGGCTAGCTCCACTTGGTTGGTCTTCACACAGTTGTTGACTACTCAGCGGGCAACAAGTTGTTTTACGACACTAACTAAGGGTAACTTACGAATATAGGACAAAAATTTTCGGGCTTGCAAAATAAGGACAGTAAGTTTTTTGAGTTGCAAAAACAGGACACAAAGTTTTGAAAATTGCAAATTAAAAGCCCGCAAACATGATACTCACATGCTCTTGAACAAATATTTAAATACACATTTAAGATAGAATAAATTATAAATACTCAAGGTTATCTAAACGATCCACACTTTCAAAATGGTATCAGAGCCTGACAGAATATTGGTTTACCTCAATTGAGGATTTGAGAGAGAGTTTCCGCTATTATATAACAAAATACAAGATACAAATGAGGAAAAGTAATCTAGAAAATATTAACACAAAAATAATACAAGTGGACTGAATCAAATCATATCTTTAGTTTATGATTTATCTCTAACACCCCCCGTCAAGCGAAGTGGATGCGGGCAAACGCGAAGCTTCGTGAAGACGTCCGCAATCTGAAGATGAGAGGGAACGAACTGTGTGAGCAACTTTTTAATAGTGACGAGCTTACGAACAAAATGATAGTCAATATCAATATGTTTAGCACGTTTGTGTGCAATAGGATTCTGACTAAAGAATAGAGCGCTTTTGTCAAACGAACCACAAACGCTACGAGTCTTTAAAGCTGCAACGAGACCAGCATGTCCCTGTTCTAATATATATAATCCATTCTCACGTCTACCTTGAGCCAAGGGCTGCCCACTCGATTCTGAATTTCGAACATCTGATCAGTAAAAGTAACATTAATAGGAAAGTCGGCGGTCAATTTACTCACAGATAGCAAATTCTTCGTAATATGAGGCACAATGAGAATATCCAGAAGAGAAAAATCTTTAGAAATAGCTTGAGAACCAATATGGAAAATAGAGAGAGAATTACTATTTCCAGTGACCTTGTCATTACCAGTGTACGAAGAAATGGAGTCGAGTTTGGTGGAGGAATTGGTCATATGAGCGAACGCACCTGTGTCCATATACCAATCCGAGACTGAAGGAGTAAGAGAGCAGCCTTGTCGAAAGGACTCAGCTAAGTTGGCTTGAGACGAGGCTTGCTTATATTGCTCGGGGCAGGATGACGCATATATAGTGCCCATCAATGCGACAAATCTAACAATGAGGTGGATAACGACCACGACCACGACCACCGGAGTTACTATTCTTTGGAAAACCACGACTGCCCGAATGATTTCCATATTGAGAACGATTTCCCTGAGAACTACCACGATTATAATTACCACCACGATTATGTTGAGGTTTGGTATTGGCTGTGAAAGCCGCAGGTGCTGTTGGAGGTGTATTGATAGCAGTGACATCCAAAAATCGAGTGAAAAGATCATGAGCCTCAACCTTGGAGAGAAGATCAGGAAAGGTGGGAAGAGGGACAAGATTGATCTGAGATGTGGCAAATGAGAGAAATTCAGAACCAAGTCCCCGAAGAAACCAGTGAGATTTGTCCGTGTCATCCAAGATACAACCCATGGAGGCTAATTGGTCGCACAAAGATTTAAAATGCACACCAAATTCAGATTCGGTGCGAGAACCTTTTTTGATTAATTGCAACTCATCTTTAATACGGAGTTCGCGTGCTTTTGACAAACGGTTGAACGTCGTCACCAATGTATTCCAGAGAGCGGCGGAGGTAGAGCAACCCACCACAGCCATGGTGTCTTCGCTAAGAGTTGACATGAGAAATACGCGAACAATCTGATCACGGGCAAGCCACGCTGCGTATGCCGGATTCGGTTTTGTGACTCTAGATTCGATGATGGTGGAGGGAGGAGGAGGAGAGGATCTATCGACGTAGGGCAAGAATTTCTGAGTTGCAAGAAGAGGAAAAACCTGTGCATGCCACATTAGATAATTAGTGGATGTGAGTTTAACCGGCACCATATGAGACATAGCTTGAAGAGAGAGCGTGGCATCAAATGCAGAGGGCGACGAGGAGGAAGAATTGCTGGTCATGGTGATCGACGACTTATTTTAGAGTGATGCTGTAACGGAGGGAAGAAAGAAATATTTCTCAGCGTAGGTTAGACTGATACCATGACAGAATATTGGTTTACCTCAATTGAGGATTTGAGAGAGAGTTTCCGCTATTATATAACAAAATACAAGATACAAATAAGGAAAAGTAATCTAGAAAATATTAACACAAAAATAATACAAGTGGACTGAATCAAATCATATCTTTAGTGTATGATTTATCTCTAACAGAGCCTTATGTTTATCTGAGAATTATATTTTATTTATTACTATAAGTATTATCCTAACGAAGGAGACATCAAGAAAAACATGGATCCGGACGATTGTCCGAGATATGAATGTTACAGGAACCATCTCCATGATTTGTAGGTACAGAAAACAAGAACCCAGACTGCTCTTGCAATCTGGAAGAGAGAATTCCACTCTGCAACAATAAGAGTGGATTGTGAATCAATTATCTCTTGCCACCAAGAGGTAAGAAGGAGAGAGAACTTCATTGAGGAGTTGAAGTATCTTCATCTAATGACGGAGAACGTGATGAGAGAAAATCATCAGAACCATACTAACTGATTGATCCTGAAGAATGTCCAGAGTGTGGACATCACCAAAAACTTCTCCAAATCTTGGAGAAAAGAAGAACGAGATACCAGAGTGTTCTAACACACTGGAGAAGGCAGTTGGACCTCCTGATCCAACAAAGTAAGGAGGAAGAATTAATTGATTCCTATTTCCAAGGAATCAAAAGAAAAGAAAACCTCCTCCATAGTTGTATCTGCCTTGAATGGGAGATAGAACATGCCATGAGAAGAAACCATTGGATCCATTTGGGAGTAGATTGGAATCACTGGAATCACCTCTGATGGAACAAAAGAAAGATAAAGGAGTATCCTCTACTCTTTTATATCAAGATATTAATCCAGATTCCTCCAAATTTTCGATGGATCTGAGAGAAGTGCAGAAGACGATACAACATTATGGAGATAGCCTATATGTGTACCAAAGAATCTCTACGGGATCGAAAAGAAGCAGGAGGAAATCTACAACATTCTGAATGATATTCGAGCCCGAATAGATAAACTAGAACAACAACCTCGTTCTAGCCAAAGAAGGAATCCTTTTGCCAATGAACCCACTTACCCGTTACCAATGGGAGAAGCCTAGAAGGATCGAAAGATTGAAACATTGACAAGAATGATTCGAGGAGATAAAAGATGAGTACCCTCGAGAGAGTCAATCTTGACGACCTCCAAGAATTAGCAGAATCTTTTGCTAATCTTGTGGTAGTCGATCTGAAGATGAATCAGAACGACCAACAAGTTATAATAGCCCACAACTCACAACCGGTGAATCAATTACCACCAGGAGCCATTATTGGAAATCCACAGGATTTTCAGACCGGAACCAGATTTGATCATCATACACCAAATTATGCATATGTGGCGGAGAGAATGACTAGGGCAAGGCGGCCACCACCAAGAATGCAGGATACCCCTGTTGGTAAAGCCACCTTGGATCCAATCCATCCATATGGGGTTATGCTCGATCTTGACGAAGTTAATTTCAAAGATCGAGAATCTGTAATCGACGAGTGGACGTCAGCAATGAGAATTGCAGCAACAACTCTCGATTTGAACAAGGAGGATTTATAAAAATCCTAGAAATGAGCATTGCAGGAGTGGTAAATATAGCTTGGGAGGGCATGTCTCTTGAAGTTAAGAACGCATGCTTCGAAGGCGAATCCTTCACCGAACATGTCAGAAAAATGGTTGTTATTATTAAAAGTCATTTTCTTGGAGAATGATATTTTGATGGTTTTGATGAAGAAAAAAGAAAGAAATACTTGATGGCATTGTACAATCTAAGACTCGCAGTCTTGGATCAACAATCGCTTAACAAGTTTCTACAGCTTTTTTCTCTTTATCAACATCAATCAAAAGTTGATGAAAGAATCGAACTGGAAATTTTCTTTCTAAAATTTCCAAGCCCATGGAATGAGATGTTAATTCGGGACTACGAACCAGGAGATCCTGAAAATGTCACAAGAAGGATGTCATATGTACATCAAAAGCTCTCAGAGTGGTGTCAACAAGCAACAGCTCTGAGGAACATGAAGAAATTGAGGAGAATCAATAATTCGCTTCTCTAAACTGTGATGATAATGATCTACCAACAATTATAGGAGGAGAACCATCAAGGCTGAAAAAAAGCAAGAAAAATAGGTTTCTGCCCTATCACAAATGTGGAAATCCAAAAAGAAATTCTTGGAGACCAAGAACCAGATGGTCAAGACAGAAGGCCAGATCTTACAGATCAGGCCAGAGAAGTGGACCATCAAGGAACAGGTATTCGTTCCAAGGGTCTAACAAATCCCAGGGAAGAACACCTGCAAAGAAGACTTTCAGACGAACTCATACCAGAGTTAATGAAAGTTTCAAGAATTGCAACTGCTGGACATGTGGTGCAAAAGGGCATATTTCTACAAATTTCCCCGACAACGAGAGAAGAGGTATTAACAAATTCAAATCCACTCCGGATATCGAAGATGCCGTATACTACCAGGAACTGGTACAAGTATATCAGTTCGAAGATATACCCTCGGATGAGAGTATATATGAACAAGAAGAAGTTCTTAGTGAAGAGGATTCAGAATGGTCTGATGGATCGAAATCTGAGTTAGACTAATCCAGAGATTTTCCATCAGGAAAGCGGAGATAGATCTAGATATTCCAGTCATACGATGATCTCGCAAAACCTGATCGATAAAATCATGAAGAGAAGCTTGAATATACAAAAGTATCAAGGCTTTTCAGCAGGGAATATAGATCAAATTCTAAGAAACTTTAATCTAAGGAGCAGGAAACAACATATCGTCTATGGAATTACCAGACGAGAAATGTCACTTCCTATCGAGCTTACTGGGAATCAAGTAGAGATGCAGTTGATTCCAGCTAGCGATGTCAGAGAAGACCTCGAGAAGATGAAGCCTGAAGTCGCAGAAAAGATGAATTGGATCCATATTGGAGCAATCTAGTTGGTACTCAAATCAGCTCTCTACACAGGAGTTGATACGCCAATTGATATCGCAATATGCTATAAAAGAGTCAGAAATCTAAAAGATTCCGTAATGGGAACAATTGCAGGAAATCTTTGTGCAGGACAAGTGGTGGGGATCATATATCCAAAGATTGCATACAATCTTAATGATACCCATTTCAGCAAAGCCCTGACGCTATATCCGGATTTCAAACGCAAGGATCTATTGGAGGAAGGAAATAGACCCTACTCCATTACGTATCAGGTATCATATGCGCTTTCCAACTCACATCATACTTAGTTGTTCTTAGGAAAGCAGTTCATCGAGATACCAGATATCTTCAAGAAGGTGACAACGGCAGTTTGTCCCGATAGAATGGAAATATCTCGTTTAAGAAATGTAGATATTCAAATTCGAGATAGAGAAGTCATGAGACATGACCAGAGTCTCAGCATAACTGCAGGAAGATTATCTTTCCAAGGGGACAGAATTATGTCTTTACCATATGGAAGGAATCTCACCTAAGAAGCTCAACCTCAAACATCTCAGAGTAACAAAGTTGCAGTGAATCTGAAATGTCCTGAAGGATGGAGAGAAGTGATAGTAAAATTTGACACTACAAGATGGGCAACCAACTTCCCTTGTAATGTTCTTTACTATCTGAAGTAGCCAGAGATCAACCATTACATAGGAACCCTAGAAATTGGTGGACGAGTAATGGAGATCAAAGGCAGAGCCGGAAGAAAAGCATTATTGTTGCTAGGTTTGGATTTTCTCGAAAATCATAAGCCATGGGCAAGTAAGGAAAACGGAATGGAAATCACGATTAATGGGCAGAAGCTATTAATCGAATGACAAGTCCATTCTCCATATACATCTCTGTTGGGATGTTATATGAAAAATATAAGGCGGAATATTTTGCTGCTTATATTGATTCAGGTGCAGGAATCTGTACTGCAAAACGAGGAGTCTTCCCAGCAGAGGTAGAAGAGGATCTACCCCGCATTGCAGGAAGAGATTTTTCAAAAAATATTTTGCTCTTAACTAAAGGAGTAAAAGAGACGGAAATTCTGATTGGCGGAGCCAGAGGAATACCTTAGTACAAGTTTAAAACTCCACTAATTTATTTCCATGATACAGGTGCAGATATTCTGTTAGGGAACAATTTCCTACAAATGTTCAAAAGATACATGCAGGATAATGAAAGAAGGCAACTGGTGTTCACAACCATTTGTGATCACAAAATCATTGCCCAGATGCTGAATGGGGCTTTTAATCGCCAGATACCATTAAGTTTTCATAGCAAGCATGGTGATGAAGGAAAACTTCGACACCCAAAAATGAAGGATCAAAGAAGATTCAGCGAAGCAGTGCTAAGTTGTATTAGAGAAAAGGATCTCAAAGATGAAGAGATCCAGATCCTCAAAGCATCATTAATATCTCATCAAGATATTAGGGAAGAAATGCAGGTGTCCCTTGAAGATGTCAAAAGGAAGATTAAAAGGAGTTACAATGAGAATCCTTTGGCATGGTGGGATAAAAACAAGCTCAAAGCAACCTTGAAGGCGAAGCCAAACAAGGAGTATGAGTTTGTTAGATATAGGCCAATCCTGATGAACCTCAAGGATCAACAGGATATGAAGGAGATAATCAAGGAACACCTTGATTTAAAGCTGATCGAACCAGGGAACTCGCCCTACAGCAGTTCCGGATTTTTGGTAAGAAATCATGATTTCTTAACAAGAGATGGAGCAAACTGATGCGAACTCCATTCTACTGGCCCAAAGGCATCTCAGAGAAAATCTGGAGATGTTAACGGGAGAGTGGGATGAGTGCGTTCTCAATGCTGAACAAGCAGGAAGATTGCAGATTCTCGACAAGATGAAAGTCACCGAGAGAATACGAGCTTGCATACGGTCTCAGGGTCAACTCTGGGCTGCATGCCAAACATCAATCCTTCGGGTGACCAAAGATCCTTTGGTAAAAGAAAAGTTTCGAGTACAGGGCTCTAAACCTGTAGCAGAGGATTCCAATACCTCTTGCCCGAGTTCTAAGGTGGTGGTCTCTTCGGAACCATTACCCCAAGAAAAAAATGATATTCAGAGATCACACTTTGAACCATCATGTCAACCCGGCACCTCTGGGGTAAAAGAGGGAGAGATTAATCTTAGGCCAATGACTGACACCTCTAAGGTTAATACTGACAAAATTGAAGTTTCTTCTTCTTGGCAGATTTATCAAGCTAACTGGGAGAAGCTCCATACAAGGTCGGGAATCAACCCAGAAAAAATAAAGGTTGATGTCTTGGGGAAGTATCATCGAGTGTGGATGATGCCAAACTCCGATCCACACGAAGTCAAGAGATAGTACGAATTTGGGGCTTTAGCCTCAGTTTATACAACATCACCATCATTCATTGAAATCAAAAATCTATCCAAGTGGATTCAAGAAGCAGTGTATGATACCTGGGCTAACAATCCACAACTTAGCCGAGGTGATATTTTGGAATTGTAATTCATAAGTGCGGCTCCAGATGCAGTAGGAAAAGGAAGCCATGAAGCCTTTCACTACATTAGGCTTAGGAGACCAGAGGGACGCGCCCTCGAAAAAATTAAGAGGAGACAACTCTAGTCTCCACACTACCGGAAGACCTCATCTCAACCAGAAGAGCAGGGGGATTATGGGTTTGTCTCACAGAGATGGACAAAGTCAAGTTTCCGTTTAAATTCTTTCAGAATTCGGTAAACGGATCATTTCTGTTAAATACTATGACAGGAAAATCAACAAGATTTGCAGAGGAAGCTTTCGAGAGAAAGAGGACTTTGCTTTGGAAAAACAAGATTGCGACGAGCAAGGAAACTCATCGCAAATATTGCAACATGGCTCATTTTGGGCACTGGTCTTAGCGCATTTATCCAGACTGCCAGAACCAGAAGGAGCCGGAATTCGGAAAAGGCTTCTTGCCCAGATAGGGAAAAGAGAAGGCTCGGTCCAACGAGCATCAAGAGCACAAGGCAATGCCAAAAGCAAGGATGCTCAGGGCCTCAGGAAAAAAGTAGATTCCCGACACAAGTTGGTGGAGTCATGTGACTCTGAGCTGGAAAACCATCCACTAAAAAGAAAAAGACAGCAGGTGGGGGGTGGATATACAGGGATTACCCACTAAATGATAAATGGGTAAAAATACAGGAGGACCACTACCAGCAGAGAGTGGTCCATTAGTCACAAGAAAGAAACCTCACACCGAAAGTTGGTTGTCCGCATTCAATAATGGAGGACAAATGAGGACCCAATTCACGTGAAGCTAGCTGGCCAAGGAAAGAAAGCACCCGAGGCAATAATGCAGGAAGGGAGGTCATTCACTCAGACCTCTATATAAACAAGAAGTGAAGAGAGCATTGGGTATGAGTAATCCACACAAGATCTTCTCTGCTCTCTCCAAAATAAAACTGTCATAGTTCTTAGTTTTAATATTCGCATCTTTAGTTTTATGTATTTGAATTCCGCTACCATGGGTAGCTAAACAAGTCTGTCTCCTCCCTAAAGGAGATATACTTATGTTGTAATAAATTTTATATAATTCCTATATAAAAGTTGGGCTTTTGCTCATCCCTTCCAGTGTCTGAATATTCTCTGTATACCAAAATAATTACCCTACGCCTCGGGTAGGAAACGAACGAAGGCTGTGCTGAGTGTTGCTGAAGGAGTTTACGTCTGAAAACCATAGGTTGCGATCGTGTGGTTGGACGGGGTCCTTAAAACTTCAGGCGGAAACACCCGTCAATATTACGGTCCAAAAGGTATGAATTTGGTATACGTAGGATTTTTATACTGAAGTGTGATGGGCTTGATAGTTTTGCATGATTTATCTCCAAATTGAAAATTGGATTAAAATGAGAAGAAATGATAAACTTGAGTATTTTCTATGGATTTTAGCTTAAATGTGCCATAAATGGGCTTGGTGAGTACTATTCAGGCCGAAAAATGGCTTGTAAATGCAACTTTTAAATCTTATTGTCCTACTTTTGCCGGCCGCAAACATATTGGCCTATTATTGAAAATGGAGTAAAGTTGATGTCCTAAATTGACTTAAGGCTCTCTACTCAGCTGCTCTTCACTCAACTGGGTCTTCTGCTGTTTTCAGCGGCTTCACCTGTAAACTTAGAAAATCTACGAGCTCAAACAGGTGAGCTGGAAAAACTACTTAGGCTTGCACAATCATCTACTAGGTTGGGGTCAGTTGGATTTTGGTATCAAATCAAAACACTTTGAATTTTCCCAACAAAAACAAAAACCACTTTCTTTTATAGCTTTACTCTCATATTTGTACTTTGTTATCGAACATATCAAATTCTTGCTACTATTTTATCTACTGACTTTTACATTATGTTTGATGTTATAAATTACTTGTTTGGTATGATAGTTGTTTGTGAGACACGAACACGTGAATGAATGAGTAAAAATCGAGCTAAAATATTAATAAATTGAATATTCCAAAAAAAATCAGAATATTAACGATGGATTACAGACGAATACGCGAAAATAAAAAAAAATGAATTATTGATGGATTACCAACAAAATGAACTACCAATGGAAAAGATTCCTCGTTAATCCGTCGGTAAAAAACCCAAGGATCGCATCAATATTACTGACGGATTACGTTCCGTCGGTAACTATCAACGAAAGTTCCATCACAATTTTCCAAACTTGGTGAAATGGAGGCGTCAACATTTACCAAAGGATTGTCGTCTATCAATAATTACCGACGGACAATCCGTCGTTAAAATCCTAAACTTGACGAAATAAAAATCGTCAACAAGTAGCGACGAACCCTATATCGACGGATTTTGATGACTTTACCGACGGAAATATCCGTTGATAAATGCCGAATTTTTTGTAGTGTATAATGGTAATATATAATTATCAAAACGAGGCTCGACTTGTTCTATTGCGCTGGGCGCAATGAGGATTGCACGCGCCAATTAAAAAAATCTGGATTATATGCATCCAACGGCCGGATTTTGCAATGGCTAGTGTTGACGTCAGCTAGTCGTTTCACCTATAAATACACCTATTTCCTTCACAATGTCCACACAATTTCATTCAAATTCCTCTCAACTTCTCTCAAATTCTAAAATTTCATTCTCAAATTGTTTTTTATTTAAATTATGTAAGTTTTTAATTTAATCAAGTAATTTTATTATTTTTATTAGTGTGAATTTTGTATTTTTAAAATTAAATGAAAATTCAATAACTCAAAACTAATTAGAACAAGTCAGCAAATGAGTCAACCCATTACATCATCTGGAGAACGAGTCAGCACATGTCACTATCGAGTCTGCTTGAGCTCAACCACTACAGATGCTCTAAATATACTAAGACATATTTTAACAATTTCTTTAAATAATTATGTGAAGTTAACTATTGATATTATAAATTTAGAAAATAATCACATTTAACAATAAACATTAACAAATGACGGGGCCAATAGTAAATCTAAATATAATTTAATTTTAATGTTAATAACATCTATAAAGTGTTCCACCATTCGTCCAATTTTATTTTAAAAAAAATAAAATAAAAAATAGATATTCCTAATTGATTTCTACATTCGCAAAAGTAACGATTACATTTTTCGAACCACTCATCTCAGTTTTTCTCAAGAATCAACCCCAGCGACGCCCCGCCTTCTCTTTGAAAATGGTCATAGTCTGCAGATGTATCTTCTCTTCTTCTTCTTCTTCTTTCCACCTTTCGGCAAACATGTTGGCATAGACGTTTTTTGTGGTAGCGGGCGGCAATTGAGAAGTGGTTGATGTCGGGAGTCTTTTTTTGTTTGTTTGTTCCCCCTCCCCCCTTCCCTTCTTTTCATATTTCTCCTCCCAATTTCGTGGGATTATTTAGTTTATGGATTACTCACAACAATATTCGTTTGATAGAAGTGATTAGGATGTATAATATGTCTATGACTGATAAGTCTAGGGTTTGCGAAAGTAGTTAAAAGAGACAATAACACGATGACACAAGGATTTACGTGGTTCGATCGATGTGATCTACGTCCACGGGAGAGAATATAGAGAGCTTTTATTATGCTTGAGAGTACAATGAGTATTGAATGTCCTACACCTCTAATCTTGCATCTATTTATAAACCTTGGATCCAGCCCTAAGGGATCGAACTTCTTATACATATCTAGTTCCTTAATACATGCATATCCGATTCCCGTTCGTGGCAGAATTCTATCTTCTTCCAAAGTAGGGTTTCGTTACTTGGTCTTCAAGGCAGACGTTCACTTTGTTTGGGCCGAACTCTGTGGGCCGAGCTTTAATATATAGGCCCAATTAGCCTTAGGTCGGGCCCAGGATGAGGCCGGTACTATCACATCCCCCCCATAAAAAAGAGAAAAGAAGACGTGTAGACGCAGACTATGAGGGCTTATTTTCGAGGTGAGTGATCGCGCAAATCACCTGTACGAGCTGAATTACCGAGCTTATGTGCCGAGCTGAAGTAGCAAGGGGAACAGGAGGAGTGATCTGAGTATCAGCGACCTTGTTAAGTTGGGTCGGTACATTAATTTACACGGTCCATACCCGATGTAGAAGGCGGGAAAAGTAATGGGCCATTTGAATTGTGTTGAGGGACGGTACATATTCCGAGAAAGACGGGCCCACGTTCACACGTGTCAGATGCAACAGCGAGATTCAAATGTATATTCACAGAAGTTGAAACGTTTTTTTTTCCTCTATCACATTATTTCACATCCGCCGCCCTTAGCAGAAAAAACTCTTGCTCCAAAAAAGTGTTCTTCTTCCTCAAAATCCCTAATCTGCTGTTCCTGTACTGCCGGCGTTCACTCCGTTGGTTCCTCTGCGCACAGTTGCAAATCACCCGCCGGAGCATTTACCTTCTTTTTTAACAAGTAAGTATGGCCTCCCTTTCTCAGTCTAGTAGTAGTGGTAGCGAATCTCCTCCGTTAGTCGGCTTCAACAGAAGCGTTGCATTTGCCATTTTTTCATTAGGATCCCTGGTACCTACTGTTGAAACTTTAATAGTACCCCCGCGTGTGAAGGGGAAAGTGGCTGATTACCCCTCAACCTTAAATGAGACTAGGATTAGATTTCTTGCCCAAACGTATAATTTTCCTATTGACGCGGAATTAATAGAACTTCTCCCCAAGGATAGGGCATGCTCTCCCCCAATGGGGTTTGTTACTATTTATGAGGACAGTCTGCACGCTGGTCTTCGATTACCCCTCCCTGAGCCCTATTCTGAGCTCCAGAAGAAGCTGGGCTTAGCGTTGGGGCAGATAATGCCGAACTCGTTTAGGCAGTTCACCAATTTGGGTGTGGCAGCAATTGATAAGGGTCACCAAATATCCGCCGAGCTCATTCACGAGCTATTTGTTTTCAAAAAGGCGGGGGCGGTACTATGCCACTGCCCGGACTGAGTTCAAGGGGCGAACTCAAAATAAGGTTGACAAATGGCACAAGAAATTTTTCTTTTGTCGCCACAATAGTTTTGTCGACATGGTTTGGCGGCTGGAAAAGCCTTACGAATGGGTGATAGACGAGGTGGATAAGGATGTGGAGACTGCGGTGAAGGCGATGAGGGATCGCGGTCCTTTTGAGGGGAGCTACAACGAAGACTCCCTAGCTGAAGCGGGGTTGAGCCCGTATGAGCCTCACAATATGGTGGATCCGACGACGGGTGAGGCCCCGCTAGTGCTGTTAGGGTTGTTTTGAGTGCTGATTCGTCGTCCTTACAGTTTTGTTATTTTTCTTTTGTTTTGCAGTGAAGAACTTTGGAAAGCTAAAAGAGGTCGGTGCCAAGGCTACAGCTCGCGGGGCTAAGAGAGCGAAGCTATCTGGACGATCTGCCTCCTCCTCCGATCAGGGTCAGCTCGTGGGGGCTGCTGCGGCAACTTTTCGCTCTCCTTCCCCCAAACCACCTCAGAAACGATTGAAGGTCGGGGACCAGCTCGAAGTGGACATCATCGATGTCACGGGTAGTGACGCGAGCCCGGTAGCTCCCTCCAACAAGCTGGCTGGTCTGCCTTTTCCCGAGGTGAAGACTTATTCCTTTCATTACACAGTTTCCCTTAATTGTTGCCTGTGTAGCTGACTGTATTCCTTTTTGCAGGGCCTCGATATGTTCGTGGGATGGCTGAAGAACAGCGTCGGGGAGATGTCCTCGAAACACGAGGACGAGAAAAGCCAATACGCAGAAAAGCTGATGTCGGCCAATGCCCGGGCCAAGAAGGCTGAGACCGAGCTGATTAAGGCCGGAGAGGGCATGAAAGTTGTCAAATCCGAGCTGGCTGCTCAGCTTGCGAAGGCCGAGGCGGAGTCCGAGAGAGCTCGGAAGCTTGAGTCCGAGCTGAATGCGGCGAAGGACCAGGAGGCCAGCCTTGCAGCTAGCCAAGGTGAGCTCCTCCGGGCATATACAAAGAGGTTCCTGTTGTCGGAGAGTTTCTCCGAGCTTGCCAATGACTTGGCCATGCTTATCAACGGGAACTTCGCCGTGGCTGCTTTGGAGAGGGCCGCCAAGGACTTCCCCGACCTGGATGTCTCCAAATATGGCTTCGAGCGGCTAGGAGATCACCTCGGTCAGTTTCCTGTCCTGGAAACCCTGGCCAGCTCGTCCACTTTGCTATTCGCCGAGCAGATTGATTACTGTTCGGTAGATCGGGACCTCGACCTGGACGCGGCTTTTGATTCTCTTCCCGACGAAGAGGAAGAAGAAGGCGAAGCCCACGAAGAGGAAGTGGAGGAGGAACGGGAGGCCGGGGCTGGTGAAAATCTGACCTCCCCCAAGGATGTGGAGGACCTCCCCCGCCGAGCAGCCACCTTCCCAAGAAGCCGAGCTGACGGGATGGCAGATGAAGTTCGAGGCACTTTGTGAGGAGGTCGAAGTCAAGCGGCTCGCTTTTCAAGAGAGTACCGACTTGCTTCAGGCTAAGCTTCTTCAGGCTGAGGAGGAGTTGGAAGTTGCCCGAGGTCGAGCTGGCCGTGTTCCCAAAGATTACGAGAAGATCGCCGAGGAGCATGCCGAGTATGAAGATATTATCCGTCGCGGCGGTGGTATCACCATATCCGAGGAGGAATTAAAGGCAAAAGAGGACTTGGAACAATATCTCGAGCTGAAGGAAGCACTCGGGTCCGAGTCTTTTAGGCTTCAGGGTGCTTTTGAGATGCTGAATGAGAGTGCGGGCAGGTATAAGTGTATTTTGGACCGCCGACCTAAGTTACGTGTGCTTCTGGCATGTGGTGCGGGTACGGACCTTCCTTCTTCTGTTCGGACAATGCCTGCTCGCAAGGTGAAAACGGCTTCGTGGGGACATCAGGTCTGTCCGAGCCAAGGTAGGCGACCTGTTGGTCGCGGTTCGGCTACCCCGCGAGGTCGAAGTTTTCCTGCTGGAAGAAGTCGAGGTCGGGGACGAGGTCGAATCTCGATTGATGATCTCCTGGGGCCTTCCTCATTTGAGGAAGATTGGCTTAGTTTTAGCAAGAAACACCCTCCCTCATAGATTAGCTCGATTCTGCCTGTAATTTATGTACACACAAACTTTTCCAAATAGTTAGAAATAAAAGTGTATATATTGGGGTTTTGAACTTTCCTGTTCTTCGTGAAGATTGTTTCCTTGGTTTATTTGCGTGTTGCACCTTTTAGGGAGTTGAACTCGGGCTTCTTTGTGTTGACGAGGGAACCATGGTTCGGGCCTCGTATTTTATCCTCCCGGGGGAACCTGGTTCCGACCCCAGTTGAGGACTAATTATCCTTAGGAGGGAGTTTGACTCGGACCTCGTGGGATCTTCCTTTTTGGAGGGAGACGAGCTCGGACTTCGGAAAGGGTTTCCTTTGCGCATTATAGGATATTATTACCCCATGTCGGGTCATTACTGACCACGCAAGGGAACCGTAGTTCGACCTTATGAGGGGATTTTTGATGTTATGGACACTTCGTATAAGCAAATCAAAAGACTCAAGATGCAAGATAAAAAAGAAATTTTATTAAAAATGACCAAAAACAAAGTAAAAAGAGTTTTGACGAGCTCGTTAAAAACAAAACATTAAAGACAAAAAAAGACAAAAAAGAAAACCTAAGACTCTATATGCAAGACTTTGCTGCTTATACGAAGAATCTCTTTAGATGGGCGATGTGCCACGTTCTGGGTATTAGCTCGCCCGAAAGATAGGCGATTTTGTAAGCTCCTTTGCCGAGGACTTCGTGTACTCTGTAGGGTCCTTCCCACGTAGCTTCGAGCTTGCCGAGCTTCTCTGAAAGGGTTATCTCATTGTTTCGAAGCACAAGATCACCGACACAGGAACATTGGGGTTTAACCCTTTGGTTGTAATACCGAGCCATCTGCTGTTTGTACCGAGCTTCTTTTATGCTGGCTTGTTCCCTTTTTTCCTCCAATAAGTCCAGGTCGGTTCGGCGCTGTTCTTCGTTAGCTTCGGCGGAGAAATTGATAGTACGGAGACTGGGTGCTCCGATCTCGACAGGTATGACTGCTTCTGACCCGTATACTAAACGATACGGGGTTTCTCCCGTTGGAGTTCGAGGTGTAGTCCGGTACGACCACAGGACGTTTTGGAGATTGTAGATCCACTCCGTTTTCTCCTTCTCTAGGCGGGCCTTGAGTCCGTTCACTATTGTCCTGTTGGTGACCTCGGTCTGGCCATTAGTTTGAGGTCGGTTGACCGAGGTGAACTTTTGCTGGATATTGAGTCCTTCACAAAATTCTCGGAATTCTCTACTCGTAAATTGCGTTCCATTATCCGAGATGAGGATTCTTGGTACTCCGAACCGGCACACGATGTTTTTCCAGACGAAGTCAATGGCTTTCTCACTTGTGACTTTTGTGGAAGGTTCAGCTTCTACCCACTTGGTGAAGTAGTCGACGGCGACTATTAGAAACCGCTTTTGCTTAGGTACCGGGTAGAAAGGCCCTACGATGTCAATGCCCCACTCCATAAATGGCCACGGACTTTGCAAAGTAGAGAGGTCGGTCTGGGGTAGTCTCGTCACTCTGGCATGCAGCTGGCATTTTAGGCACCTTTTCACGAATGCCTCCGCATCTTTTGCCATTGTTGGCCAATAGTACCCCCATCGCATGATCTTCTGAGCTAGCACCCGAGCTCCAATGTGGCTTCCGCACGACCCTGTGTGTACCTCATTTAATATGTAGTCTGCCTCTCTTGGTCCAACACATCTTAGGAGGGGCTGTAAATATGACTTTCGATAGAGGATCCCTCCCTCGAGGACGTACTGCGTGGATCTAGCTAGAGTTTTCCTAGCCTTCGTCTTGTCCTCGGGCACTTCCCCGCCCTCCAAACATCTTATTAGGGGGGTCATCCAATTTGGGTCATCCTTTATGATCGCATTGACTTCTGCCTCTTCTATACTCCTGTTTCGGACTTCTTCTACTAGCGTCGAGCTGGTCGAGGAGTTCGTCAGCTTGCTTAGCTCGTCAGCTCGGGTATTTTGGCTTCTGGGAATGCGAACTATTTTGAAGAACTGGAAAGACCGTTCAAGGAGCTTGACCTTCTCCAGGTACTTCTTCAGCTTCTCACTTTTCGCCTCGTATTTCCCTAACACATGGTTGACCACGACTTGGGAATCACAATGGGCTTGGACAGCTCGGGCCTGGAGGGTTTGGGCGAGACGCAGTCCGGCAATGAGAGCTTCATATTCCGCCTCGTTATTCGTAGTGGAGAACTCGAATCGCAGCGAATATGTTAATTCCTTTTTTTCTGGGCTGATGAGGAGAATGCCGGCTCCACTTCCTTTCTTTCCTGAAGCTCCATCCACGTACATCTCCCAGCAGTCTGGGGGTGTCTTCTCTGGGACTTCCTGGAGTTTGGTTTTGGCTTTGATCTCTTTTGGTTCCTCGAGGTCCTTATACTGAGCTTCTACAAGGAAGTCTGCCAGAGCCTGCCCTTTTATAGCTCGACGGGGACCGAACGATATAGAATGCTCTCCTAGCTCGATTGCCCATTTCGCGATCCTTCCTGAAGCTTCCGGTTTAGTAAGAACTTGCCGAAGTGGTAGATCAGTCAAAACTTGTATTGGGTGAGCTTAGAAGTAGGGTTTTAGACGCCGAGCTGCGTTTATCAGGGCTAGGACGAACTTCTCAAGAGGCTGATACCTCGTCTCTGGGTCTTTGAGAACTCGGCTGACGAAGTACACCGGTAGCTGCCGATCTCCTTCGTCTCGGACCAACACTGCACTTATTTCTTCCTTCGATGCCGCGAGGTACAGAGAGAGGGGTTCTTTCTTTTGGGGGACTGACAAGGTTGGTAAATCCCCGAGGTGGCGCTTGAGCTCCTCCAAGGCTAGTTCGTGGTCTCGTCCCCATCCAAATTCCGGTGCCTTCTTGAGAATTTTGAAGAATGGGAGCTGTTTTTCGGCGGCCTTGGAGAGGAAATGACTTAGCGCGGTTATGCACCCTGTCAACCTATGCGCGTCGCGGATAGTCCGGGGTACCTTCATCTCCTGCACGGCTCTAACCTTCAGCGGGTTGGCTTTGAGACCTTCTGGCGAGATCCAGCACCCTAAGAATTTTCCAGATCGCACGTAGAAAGTGCACTTCTTTGGGTTCAGCTTGAGGTTCGCCTGCCTTAGTATGTTGAGCGTAGTTCGTAGGTCGCTCACCGCCGAAGCCTCTTCTTTACTCTTGACGACAATGTCGTCTACGTATACTTCGACAATCTTGCCGATATGATCTCGGAAGAGGAAATCGACCATTCGCTGGTATGTCGCCCCGGTATTCTTTAACCCGAAGGGCATATATTTGAATGAAAAGATCCCGAAGCTTGTTGCGAAAGCTGTCATGATCGCATCCCCCTCATCCATTAGAACCTGATAGTATCCTTTGTAGAGGTCAAGAAAGCAGAATACTTCGTGTCCCACTAAGGATTCGATCTTTTCATCGATGTTAGGGAGAGGATAGTAGTCCTTCGGGCAAGCTTTTATTGAGGTCGGTGTAATCTACACACATCCTCCACTCTCCTTCTTCTTTCTTTACCACTACTGGATTGGATAGCCAAATCGGGTACTTGACTTCAAACAGAAGCCCTGCTTTCAACCATTGCTGCACCTCGTTGTAGATAACTTGATTTCGTTCGGCAGCAAATGATCGTCGTTTCTGCTTGACCGGGGTCGAGTTCGGGTTAATGTTAAGCTTATGCATAATGATTTCCGACGACACCCCCGTCATGTCTGTTGGAGACCAGGCGAAGACGTCTTGATATTCCCTTAGGAGCTGGATTACTTGCATGCGTGTTTGAGGTCCCCCTGCAAAGCCGACCTTGACGACTTTCGCTGGATCTGTTTCGGATAGGGGAACCTGTTCCGCCGAGGTGTCTGGGATCGACGTCGTTTCTTCCAGCTCCTTGGGATACTTTGATTGCTACGCCTGGGGTTGACATCGGAGAGCAACCTGCATGCACTCCTTGGCCTTTATCTGGTCACCTCGGACGATGGGATTCCGGTGAGGTCGGGATCTTTAACAGCAGGTGGTAGGGCAAAATGATGGCCCTGACTGCATTCAGCCAATCCCGACCTAGTATGATGTTGTAGGGGGAGTTCGCTTTAACCACATAGAACTGAATCAGTTTATTGACGGTCGGTCGGTGCGCCAATGGCAACATCGAGCGCGATGGTCCCTTCAGGTCGCGTCTCTTGCTGCGTAAAGCTCTTGAGGGGCAGGGGTGTGGAGTTCACCCGAGCTGGGTCGAGGCCCATCCTATCTAAGCAGTGTTGGAAGATGATACTCACGCTGGCCCCACCATCGATGAATACGCGATGGACCATCTTGTTGGCCACTCCGACCTGTATTACCAGGGCGTCATTGTGTGGCGTAGCTGTAGGTACAGGATCGTCCTCAGAGAATGTGACGGTTTCTCCCTTCTTGAACCTCTTCTTCATTTGCTCCTCCCCCGATGGGACTGGTGGTCTGCGAGCTTCTGCCTTTAACTTAGTCTTTGTCATACCTGGGGGTAGTCCGGTGATGGTGGAGACAACTCCGTCGTACTGTGGTGCGTCGTACTGAGGGTCGTCATCATCCTCGTCTTGATCGACCTTAGCTCGCTTACTGTTTGGGGCACAGCGACCCTGTCCTCCTTTCCATTTTCCTTTCCTGTTTTCCTTCCTCCCGGCTTCGTATCTCTTCAGAGTTCCCTCCTGGGCCAACCTCTCTATCTGTTTCGCGAGGTCGCGGCAATCCTCCGTACGGTGCCCATGGTCGTCATGGAAGGAGCAGTGCTTGTTTCTGTCCCGAGGTTTAGACCCCGACATAGGACGTGGTTTAGTGAACCAGTCCTCGTGAAGTGCGAAAATCTCGGCATTCGTTTTCACAAAACGAGGTCGTTGGGACAGTTCTGGTCCCACCCGAGGTCCAAGCCAGGACTGGATAGGTCCTGATCCGAGCCGGGACTGGATTGGCCCTCTTTGGAAGCGTTCATGAGCACTTCTCCGATCACGATCATTCCGTCCTCGATCCCCTTCAGTTCTCCTTTTCTCGGTCTCTTCTCGCTTCAATCGGTCCGCATCTTGGCCATCAGCGAACTGGTATACAATCCTCCACATCTCCTGGGCTGTCTCGGGTTTCTGTTTAGCGAGCTCTTGATTCAGGGACCCGGGAGCAATCCCATTTCGGAAGGCCGAGATGAGGAAGACATCGTCGATTTTATCGACCTTCAAGCTTTCCTGCATGAATCTGGAGGCGTACTCCCTTATAGATTCTTTGTCCTTTTGCTTCACCGATAGGAGGTAGGCTGTGTCTCGGCGAGCCTGAACCTTTGTATGGAATCTTTGCTTGAAGATTTTTTCCAAATAGGTCCAGGACCCCACGCTGTCAGTTGGGAGGCTGTCAAACCAAGCTCGGGCATAATCGATCAGCATCTCGGGGAATAGCTTGCACATGTGTTCCTCTCTAAGGCCCTGGTTGTGCATGATGTACCTGAAACGCGTTAAAAAGTTGAGAGGGTCATCCAGCCCATTGTAGGCCGGAATGTTTGGCAACTTGTACACCGTGGGGAGTTTGGTGTCAAGCAGCTCGTCGGTGAACGGGCTGACAAGTCGAGCTGGTTCCTTTTCACGTCGGTGTTGATTCCTCGGGGGACTGCGACTCTCGGTATAGCTCGGACTTCGGTACCTTCTGGGGCTCCGAGGTCGCCTTTGGATATGATGTCGCCTGGGGCTCTGCTGCGAGCTTGGACTCTGACGTCGAACTGAACCCCGCCGGGGATCGTGCCTCTCCTTTAGCTCCGGTTCCTGCCTCTCGGTGTAGCGAGGAGCTTTAGGTAGAGATTTTTGCGTGGAACTCTCCCTAGCCTCGGGTATGGAAGACATCCGGGTCATCGTGAGAAAGCGTTTGAAACGCTCCTTGTTTGCTTTAGCGAATTCGGCCGCGGCGTAGGTGGTGGCAAGGTCAAAGTCTCTGGAGAGATCATCCTCCTTCAACTCGGATTCCTTCGGCTCCGACTCGTCGTTGATTTCTTCGACGTACCCTTCTGGGGTATCACCCGTTCTGAAGGACTGTCCATTATGTGTCCTCCAATGCCGATTTTGCGATGGGTTTCTCTAAGGGATGTATTCTAGCGCGGGCATCCCTTCGGAGGGATTTCCTTCTATTGGGTCCCTGGCGTGCCTCTCATTTGGAACCGAACTGCCTTTCTGGCGATTCTCTTGGCTTATGGGGCAGCTTTCCGCTTCGTTAGGATTCCCGCGTTGGCTTTGGGCCTCCCGCACGCTCTGTGATCGTGTTACCATCATAAATCAACTACGAACGAACCGTTGATCTCCTTCCCACAGACGGCGCTAATGATAAGTCTAGGGTTTGCGAAAGTAGCTAAAAGAGACAATAACACGATGACACAAGGATTTACGTGGTTCGATCGATGTGATCTACGTCCACGGGAGAGAATATAGAGAGCTTTTATTATGCTTGAGAGTACAATGAGTATTGAATGTCCTACACCTCTAATCTTGCATCTATTTATAAGCCTTGGATCCAGCCCTAAGGGATCGAACTTCTTATACATATCTAGTTTCTTAATACATGCATATCCGATTCCCGTTCGTGACAGAATTCTATCTTCTCCCAAAGTAGGGTTTCGTTACTTGGTCTTCAAGGCAGACGTTCACTTTGTTTGGGCCGAACTCTGTGGGCCGAGCTTTAATATATAGGCCCAATTAGCCTTAGGTCGGGCCCAGGATGAGGCCAACCTATAAATGACACCTAATATCTTGTTTGATACAAAGTATACAATCCTTTATAAAGTTCAATTCATATGAATAATACAAATTTTTGTTGTTATTTATACCACCTATGAGGTGGTATAATAAATAATACAACAACTAATTGTATAACACTAAATTACCATAATTACTATTTTGCGGAGAATTTAATACCTCATACCAAACAAAATATTAATTTTTTATGCTTATAAGCTAAGACATCTCAACCAAACACTTTTTTAATAGTACTTTGTACCAAATGGGCATACGTGTATGGTTCGGTGGAGAAGAGCTGACTGCTATTTATATGATAATTGCACCTAGAGGTGGCCAAAGGAATCGGAACCGTCGGAATCGAACCGAAACCGGCGGTTCAGGAATCGGAATCGGAACCGAACCGCCGGTTTCGGTTTCAAAGTTGCGGAACCGAGAACCGCCGGTTCCTTCTGTTTTTCTTTTATTTTTTACGTTTTTATCTAATATTTATGTTACAATTTATATTTATTTCACCTAAATGTTACATTAGTATGCATAAAATTACAATTAAACAATAAAAGATAGCAAAAAATGAAAACAAAAAAAAAAACATAATTTGAACCCCCGAAACATGCGTGTTTCGATTTGGAACCGTCGAAACCGAATAACCGAACCAAATCGAAACTTGTGGTTCCAATTTGGAACTGAAAGCGAAGTGGTCTGCAGTTCTATTCCAATTCCTTTAAGGTAGAATCAAGAACCGTCGGTTCAGTTTCTGTTCCAATTCAGAACCGAACCGCGACCACCTCTAATTGCGCCCGTTAAGAAAATGTGAAGTATGCACTCGTTCATGATATGTCTGATATCAAAATAACTGCTCCTACACAGGAAACCGTTTCAAAAAAAAAAAAACTAAACTGTTCAAAGGTCAAAAACTGTTTTAATTTTGCTCACTCTTTCCCTCCAAAACAAAAAAAAAAAAAAAAAAAAAAGACAAGAAGAAGAAGAAAGACAAGACGGGAGAGAGAGAGAACACACTTACAGAGAACAGTACCCGTCCTAACCGAACACATTTTCTCTCTCGCCGCGACGCCGCCTGCCCACCGCTCTCGTCGCCGCTGGCCCGCTGCTAAGATCCGACCGCCGCCGTCGACCCAGCCCCAGGTACGTCGGTCTCTCTTTCTCTCTCTTTTGATTTTTTTGATTTTGGGAAATTATTCGTGTATTTCTTCGTTTTGTGTAGTGGATTGTGGTGATTGATTGTTGAAATTACTGATTTCAGTATGTTCAATTTCAAGTGAACAAATCAAATCGGATCTATATATACTCATTAGAGAGAATTAATTATCTGTAAAAGTTTCAAGTTACTGTTACCGGTAGAAGAGAATTCTGCCCTAAAATTGCTAGGATGTATTATTTTGTTTACTTTTATAAACTAAATAACAATTATAACATAGATAATTAAATCTTTTTTGTTAAATTATAGTCTGTTGAACAGTTTGGATGCTATTAGGTTTGATTTTTTTTTTTAAAAGCCATAGTTAATCAAGACAGTTGTAAAGAGGCAATCTTTTCGATATAAAGGCAAATAAGAAAAGGCTTTTCATCTGAGTTCAACGAACAAAGTTAGCGAAACTTGGGACTTTTGTTTGTTAATTTTTCTCATTTTCTGTGAACTAACACTGAAACTCGTATCCTCTGTCATGATTCTTCACCATTGAAGTAATATAAATCCTGGTTGAAAGAAATGAGCATATATGGAGAATTACTTTCTGTTGGAAATCTTTTCCATTCTCTACAATAATTCATTTTGGTAAATTAAGACTTTCCTTATGCATTCCCTCGTACCGTTAGTTAACACCGTTAAATTTTAATCTCAAGATTGCCACATGTCGTTCATCCATGAATGCAGTGGATGATGAAACACAAATAGGAGATAGAGAGGATCTGGCTTGCACTTTGTGATAGTACACCAGAATCAAAGGTGGGAAACCACAGATTTATTTAATTATTCATTTTTCTCATGTCAGGATAACTTAAAGCACTTCAAGCCAATAACAAAACTATGTCAAGTTTCCCAAATAAAAGTTCGAAATGAACCATAAACCGAAACAACCAACAATTCTGAAAGTTTTTAGTTCGGATTCAGTTCGGTTTCTTTGCCATGATAGGTCATTTCAACTTCTGTAAATGCGGCAATTTTTTTTTCTTCCAATTTTTATTGTTTGTCTCGATATTGCTCCACCCTACCTCCAATGACTGTCCTTGCCTCCCCCCTAATTCCTGAAATTCACACAGATCCCTCTGTGCAGCCTACCATTTGTGCTACTTCCGGAAGTCTGAAACTCCAGGTTGTCTGCCACTTCTTTTGCTTGACTCATTGTAAAGTATGGGAATATAAATCTCTGCATTTTTTGAGTTCGACCAGGAGAAACCAAATTTATTTGAGGATCATAAATATGATTTCTTTGTGATCATGAATTTGGGCTTTTCCATAAATCTTCTGATAAAATAAATGTGAAGAGTGTACAGAGTAATTTTGTATTTTTGTTTAATTTTTCTTTATTTGTTCTGTTTTATTCTCTTTGAACCGAGATCTATATTTATTTTTTCTGAATTATTAAGAGCTATTTTGGTCAACATCAAGACCAAAAATCCAGCGAAATGATGTCAGTTAAAACTATATTTGATTTTATTTTCGAAAATTGATGCAGTACTCAACACTGTAATTTTTCATGTTAATGCTAATGCAGAATATTACAATTTGTTTTTGCACTTTCTTGAACAGTTTGGATGTTCTATTTTTCTCGTTCAGTTACATGTTTACCAATGATAAGAGACAAAAGGAGCGTACTGGAAAATATGGAAGTCCAAGATTGCAATATCTCCAGGTGCTACTGCTCACTTACCATGATCAGTCAAAAGCTAAACTTCGCTCTTAAAAATTCCCAATTTTCCATTTATTTAATTTATCATGTAGTTACTGACTTACTGCTTCTTTTAGTAATAATTATTAAGTTATGGGGATATTTAGTGCATTTCCTCTTATATGTTTAATTGCTGTTTTATTCTATTTCTGTATCTCAGGAACTGGTCGCACAATTTCAAAATGCATCCGATGAAGGTACAAGTTAATAACCACTTGGTTTAAATTTGAACTTGAGATTCTCCATTTATGTGAGTTTTGACAGACTCCAGTTTACAAGAATCAGCATTAAAGTTTGAGTGAACACTGAATCGAATACATTTTTAGTTTGGATGAGGGTTTGAAGTAGCGGTAGATTTGATTGTTGGTTTTCATAGATTATACTTTTAAGTGATATTTTATGTTATAGAGCAATTAAAGCACATGGGAGCTTATGTTATTTAAATTTAAAATTGACAGTCTCCCTTTGTCGTTTCTGCATGAGGATAGGTTCTGAGACGGGTACTCACTATTTTAGTATGTAATGTATATTGATTGAGATTGACTGACAAGGAAAAACCATCTCAGCTGCATGAACGTTCATGAAAAATGACTTAAGATTGCTAGTGTCACTGTATATTGGAGACCTTAAACAAGTAGATGGACTAAATGGTTTATATTAGGAACATAATTAATCTTGAAAAATTTAGTATTAGTGAATGGTCCTGAAACTAGCTTTCTTCTTGGCAATGTTTAGAATTCTTCCTTTCTTATCTGGTTACAGTATGTGGCAGCTTTATATAACTTTAGCAGTTGTTTCCTAAATGTTTGATTTATTCATGAAATAGGGGATAGCATATCATTCTCAGCCATGGGTCATACGGTGTCAATTTCTGTAACACATACACTTAGGTGGAGCTGCTTGCAAAATTCAGTAGAGATGCAATGCAATCATGTCCTTTTATGCATGCTTGCTTGAAACTATGCCGTGCTCTTAGAGCTATGTCTTATATATATCCTGTGCATTAATATTTATGAAATCATTCTAGCTCTGATAGAGGCAGCTGTTCATTAAGCTTGTGCAACGTCTACACAATTTTGGTATAAAGAGCTCTGTATGTGTGTGCATCTGCATGTATTTGCTTCCATCCTTCCCTCCAAATGCATCTCTCATAGACAGACATTATGATACATGTTCGAACATGCTGTGTTTATGGTGTTTGACTTGAATTCTTTAGATCTATCTTTCATATTGTACATAGGATGTGTTTTTTGTATTTTATACTTTTGGGCGTTAAATAAATATATGATGAATCGACAATGTTTCAGAAACAAAAGAGAAAAGTGTTGCTAGTTTGGGAAACTTTGCTTATGATCCTTACAATTATACCTTCTTTCATCAGGTTAGTACTTTTCTCATATGTTTTTAAGGTGATTAAAACAGCTCTTGTTTTGGACATGAACAATAAATTTTTTTTTTTCTTGAGCAGCTAAATATTTTGGAACTTTTTCTGGACTGCCTAACAGAGCCCAATGAGAGGCTTGTGGAGTTTGCAGTTGGAGGAATATGCAATGCTTGTGCAGGTATGATTAGACGCAACATAATTAGAATATGTAGTTATCATTTTTTTCTAGCAACTTCTTCTCATTTAGATTTCTTTTCCAACATTTAGATCCAACAAATGCTGCAGAAGTCATTCAATGTGGCGGCATTCCTCTTATCATCCAATGCTTATCAAGTCCTGTTAGGAACACGGTAAAAGCAATAACATGGCATCTGAATTACTTTTAGAGTTTTGATATATGCTTTGATGCTAATGGACTGTTTCAATACGCTATGCTTGCTTCCTCTGATTTGTTAAGTATGACTAGCCTACTACTGACTGAAAGGTGTCCTGCATCAGTTGCAGCAGTTAGTCTATTTACAACAACCACTTCGTTGAATTAATTATCTAACTGAGTTCTGCATCTAGGAATGTATTATTTGAGCTCTTAATACATATTGTTCTCAATCATGTTTATGTTCATTGAAATTACCAAAAAACGCTCAAGCTTGATATGCAGGTGAATTACGCTATTGGGTCTCTGTACTATCTATGTAGTGCAAGCACTGAGGATGAAATTTTGAAACCAGAGGTAGTGGATGCTGTCAAAAGATTTGCAGCAGCTGGTGCAGTTAATGTGGGCTTTAGCAATCTCGCGCAGGCCTTCTTGGATAGGTACGTCTCTAAACTAGACTGAGCGCACCTTGCTGGTAACCTGCAGAATGTTGTCGTGTCGTCACATTGGATAACATGTCCATTAGTGTTGATAGTGGTTCAATTTCCTCAATGCAAAATAGAATTGTGTTACAGTTACAGCAGCATATAAGAAGAGCAGATTTTTAGCTGATTGTTTGTTTCTAATGAGCTGGAGAAGTTAAATTCACATCTCCTAATACTCTCAGAATTGTAAACTATTCACATCTCCTAATGGAAACTATGATCCTACAGTCTGTAATTCCTGTTATTTCATTTTGCTTCTACTTGTTTTTTACAAAAATAGTGGTTTCTAATTTTTTGAAACAAGTTGTAGTTTCATGTTCTAATTAAATTATAATTACCGTAATGACATGATAAAAACCAAAGCTGGAACAATATCTCGACTTGGTGGATGCATGAAACTTGAAAGCAAGCAACGAACATAAATCACAATACAGTACAAGTGTAGAATTTAACTTAGGACCATCAAAAGTAATCCTCATTCTTCCAACACTAAATCCTAATTCACAACATAACATTGGGTAATTTATAGTTTGTGTCCCAACTTTGAGCGTTTTTCAATTTGTGGCTCTAACTTAAATTTATTTGGAAAAATATCCAAACTTTGAGCGTTTTTCGATTTATGGCCTTAATTTAAATTTATTTGGAAAAATACCTTAATTTTGAGAAATTGTTGAAAATGGCCCGTTTTTTATTTTCCGGCGATCGGATGTTGACTCAGCCTCTCGGATGTATGATGTACATATTTAAATGCCACATAATAGGAAATAAGAAACAACGTCGTTTCCCATTACGTGGCGTTTAAATATCTATATTATACATATGAGAGGTTGAGTTAGCAGCTGATCGCCGAATAGTAAAACACGGGTCATTTTTCAATAATTTTTTAACGCTGAGGTATTTTTCTAAATAAATTTAAGTTGATGCCATAAATAAGAAAATGCTCAAAATTGAGGTTATTTTTTTAAATAAATTTAAGTTAAGGCCATAAATCGAAAAACGCTCAAAGTTGGGAACACGAACTATGAATTATCCCATAAAATTCATAGCCTAGCAACACATTTAAGTTCACGTGAATTCTTCTTTTTTTTTTTTTTTGTTAGTCATAACAATGAGCATATTGACATTTTCATAATCGGATTGGCGATTGTGGCATGTGAGGGGCAGAGTGAGTGGGTGCGCAACAAATGTTGGAAGAGAAAAAGTATCGAGTTACTTTGTTGTAGGGCTTAAAATTCGAATAGAGCTTCGGGTTTTAGGAAAAAAAATTGAGTTCTGGGCCTTTGGGCTATAATTAGTTGATATATGGGTAATTCTATTCATAACTTTCATTTTATTCTTTATAACCTTTTAAATAAAAAAATAATAAAAATAGATGAATGTACTACTTTAACCTTATAGCCCCTAATATTTCTCAATAAGAAAATAAAACAGTAGATTCCAGAATATGCTTGTAAACAATGATATATCTCTATACAGCCTCTCGCCTTTCTCACTCACTAATTCAAAGTCGTCTCTGAATTTTATTTGAATTGTTGCCTCGCAAACTTGTCGAAGAGGAAGATGAAGCCGGATTTTGGATTCGCGTACGATTTGTTGTTGCTTGCGAAGGAAGAAAGCTCAGGGATTGAGCTGCTATGCGTATGAAGAGTTCAGAGCTATGTGGCACGGGTGTGGGGGCAATATGGGTATGGAGATACGAAATTTTAAAAATTATAGGGTGTGATTCATCAAGGATACGTCCAGTTATTAATATTTTATTATATGTAATACTTATAAAATATATAGAAATTTAAATTTTCATAAATCAAATGTATGTAATTCTCATTTTCTCTCACCCAAAACTTAAACATTTTCAATTACATAATTTAATTAAGCAACAAAATAACAATTCAAATATCATTAGCCCAATACATAAGTCATAATTCAAGTAAAGTTCTCAAACTCAACCCCCCGTACACCCCCTTCACCCACGGGATTCGTGACTTTCCCTCACAGGATACGTGAATACGATTATATTTTATTTTTTATTTAGAAAAACTCATAAACCCTCGAGCAGTAGAAATCATCAAATGAGGAAGAAAATCAGCCCAATTGGTTTACAGTTTATATCAATCATCTAAATGGTCTTTTAATTAAACAATCGCTAAAATCCCCAAAACAAAACGCTTAACCTAAAATCTTAACCAATATCGATAAAGACGCATACACACACTAGCATAGCGCACATTTGTAGTTTAGTACACACAAATTCAGAGGGATGACATGACAGTAACACACATAATAAGTTCACTGCATTTTTTTCTCCGAAATTCTGGATTGTTGCTGGTTTGTTTGTTCATAATCAAAAAGTGGCTTTAGAGATAAAGTTAGGAATTTAATTGAGGCTATAGGGATAAAATAGTACTTATATTAATATTAGAGGCTATGTTTAGAATTATCTTTGATATAATAGAAACAGAATTCGATTTTTCGATTAGATTTTGGTTTTGGGCCTTTTGACGCTAGTAATACAAAATGACCATCTCGTAAAATATTTAAAAAAAAAAGATTATGAATTATGAACTTATTATAATATAGGGGGATATAATATATGATGAAGAAAGACTTAATCATGACTATAAAAAATCTGTTTGGTTGGCCTGATAATTTTTATACATCTGTTAAACATATTTATTTTGTAATATTTTATAGGGATTATTGTCGCTAAATTCAAAATGTTTCACCAAATTCTGGTATTGCACACAACCTATAAAGTCTGAAATATAATACATCATCTTTTGTTTTCTTCTAATTTTAAGCCGGCAATCACTACAAAAAAGCATCTATTTAACGACGGAAATTTCCGTCACCGCCGCTATAATTTCCGTCGCCAATTTACTCTCCCTACGGATCAAATTCGACGTTGATTTCTTGATCGCCGGTGATATTAACGACGGAAATTGGTTCTGTCAGGAGATTCGACGACGGAATATTCTGTCTTCGAAAATGGTCTCCATTTCGTCGTCCTGGAACCGGATCGGCGATGAACCGGCGACGGAAAAGTCCGTCGTTAATTGACGACGGAAACCATTCCGTCGGCGATTTGAAGACTCTAACGACCGAATTTCGGTCGCCAATCCGTCGGCAAACGACGGCGGAATCAAATCCGTCGGCGATTTGAGTTTGTTCGTACTGTGAATTTCCGTCGCCAGTCCGTCGGGATTTTTTTTATTCCAATAATTTGTCTTATTCTATTTCCAACCACCTGTTCATATTAGACCCAATCAAGAACACATATATTATTTTCAAAATACAAATACGCAATGGAATAACGAAATTCATATATTACTATTAATATTTTAAATCATAATACAATAAGCAAATATTATCTCCATTTAGCTATTTTTTCTCAACCAACTTTGGTAGAAGAATATTAAGCATCTCATTTCTCTCTTCTTCCACATCTTCAACCTTAATTGCAGCACGATGACTGAGACGAATGAAAGGTGGAGAAGATCGATCACCGTGGTCTTCAACATCTGAATCAGACACGTACAAATTCTTATTCTTTGTGTTGGGAAAATTCTAAGTTTTGATTTGATACCAAAACCCAATTGATCTCCAACCTAGTAGATGAATGCGCAAACCTAAGTTATGTTTTCCAGCTCACCTGTTTGAGCTTTAGATTTTCTAACTTTACAGATAAGGAAGCTGAAGACAGCAGAAGACCCAGCTGAGTAATCAGCTGGACCCAAAGTCAGCTGAAAGGTTTTCTAGCTGAATAGAGTTTAAGACTGAGCTGAGTCAGACTAAATATCAATCAAGCTGACTTTATCAAGCAAAGAAGATTAGATCCAGCCAAGGAGATTCAACGAAGTAGAATAAATCGAGCTGACTCAAGTCTAAGAGATTCAGCTGAGCAGACAAAAGGGAATTAACTCTGAAGATATCACTTCAAGTCAGATTATCCAATCCAGCTCTAAATTTGAAAACCAGCTCCAAAGGCAGAGATCCAGGTGTCAGAGAAAGTCAATTTACCTCGACCAATGAGGGATCAACATCTCAGTATCCTATAAAGGCAAACCTAGGATCTGACACAATGATGAAGACAGGTGAAGATATGTTCAACGGTAGATCGGCAGATCAGAGAGTATGTGAGATTCAAACGGCTCTTCCAACGGCTAGTTTTGAATCTCTACCTATAAATACCAGTCTTCAACCTCATAATCAGATACGAAAACTCTCTACAAGCTTTCAACATCTCTGAATCTCTTAAGCATTAAAAAGCCCTCAAGCAGTTCTCAAATCCTTCGAAGAACATGTTCAACCTAATTAATCTAAGTTGCACGCAATTAAACGTGGTCGTAATAGATTAAATAAGCTAACCCGAATATCGTCTCTCAAGGAAAACTTAGCAGGGAAATTATTGTATTGCGAAAAAAAAGAAAAATAAAGCAGTAAATCAATTGGGTTTGATGTTTTAAAACTAGGCGGAAAGAATAACTAAGCATAAATTAACCCTAGGCAAGAATTGAAATCAAATCTAACGAATGCATTAATCTTTTCTAATCCTAACATTAATTCAATTAAGCAATCCATAGGAGAAATTATAAAGCATAAGTAAAAATCAGAAATCGAAAGAACTCACAATCATAAATGAAATTGACGGTAAACTGGAATTGAATATGAAAATTGCACTGTCTGTATCCTCCAATCCGGAATGAAATACGATAAGTAAATTACTAAATAGAAATCTCCGATAGAAACTAGCATAAGAACCCTAAAAGAAACTCTGAAAAATTAAGAGAAAAGATCGTCTGGAACAATGGTGCCTTTCTGAAAACCCTCTCCCGCTATTTAAACATGAGAAAAATTAATCACGCTCAGCGGTCTCCTAGGCTCAGCGACCGCTGAGCACACTTCATCAAGCCTGCTAAGTATCCGAACTCAGCGATCTTCTAGTGTGAGCGAGCGCTGAGTTCTCCTCTTTGTATCAACTTGAGCGTTGGACTCAGCGGTCTCCTAGGATGACAGACCGCTGACTTCTCGCCCTGTATTGGCTTAAGCTTGGACTCAGCGGTCTCCTAAGGTGAGGGACCGCTGACTTCTCTCCATGTACTGATCGTAAGTAAAATATATTGGACTCAACGGTCTCCTAAGATGAGGGACCGCTGACTTCTCTGAAGTGTCCCGTTTCCCCAAACGGTCAGCGGTCTCCTAAGGTGAGGGACCGCTGACTTCTCTGAAGGAGTCCCGTTTAGTGAAACGGAACCTATTGCTGCAGCAGAAAACTCACAGCGGCGACGGAAGTTGAGCAAGTTGTGGTTGCCTTCGTCATTCTTGAGCAAAATCTACATTTTCAACCTGATAGCTCGACACAACATCATTAGCGTATTTTAACTTTAAAACAATGCGAAACAAAACAAATGTCATAAAAAATACGCATGCAAAACATCCGAAAATGCAACCAAAAACTAACGTAACATACCATTCACACACAAAACCTTGCTTGTCCTCAAGCAAATCTTAATTCAAAACACAACAAAAAAAAACATAGATCGAAAATGACAAATCATGCTTCAACGTCATATCCAGCGCAAGAATATTCTCAACATTCATTAACCAAATGCAATTCACCCTATAATTAACGAGTTGCCCTCTGCATATAAACTCAATCGGCACAAAACCAATATGCGAGGAAAGGAGGAAAGAAATTAATCGCGCTAACACACTTAATTCTTTAAATTTTATTTTCATTATTCAACCATTTTTACACAATCTCCGGGGCAAAAATTCACTAGGTAAATCCTCCGGAGTATTCCGGGTCTCCTAGAGTGGTTTCTCATACCTATCTCCCCTAAACATTTCAACAAGGAGTCGGAGAGAGCGGGGTAGAGCCCCTCAGATCAAACATTAAGCCACAACAATTTTCTTTGCACAAATAGCAAGAGAGTCGAGTTATATGGTCAAAAGTCATGAGGTGGAAACATTTAAAGTTCATCTAAAGTATCCTCATGTGGTTTCCCATGCTCATGGTTCCCAGAAGAGCAGAGACCTCCCGACTCAACTTACACTTTAACAACAAAAAAGCACCAAATTACAAATTTCCACGCATAAAGAACAATTTCCCACCTCCTTCTCTCATTCAAGAATTGCACCTCAATTATTCACATACAGAAAAATGCCCCACAATCAACTATGAAATGAACACAATGCTTAAAGAAAATGCCTAAAAATATTCTCAAACCATCAATTAAATCAAAACATAGTACATCATGTTCAATCCATACATACTTTCACAGATTGAATCAAATCAAGACTGACGAGGATAAGACAAGATAAACAAACCAAAAGGGTTCTCCCCCCACACAATAGAAGAAAACAATGCCTTCATTGTGACAATAAAATAAGAGAGAAAAGAAGGAGGCTTCACTGAGAGTATGGCAGCTCCAAGCAAGAAATCAGTCAAGCAATATTATCCAACAACCTGGAAAAACACAAAGACAAAACAAACCAAACAAAACAAAGCAAAACAAATAAAGCAAAGGGAAAGAACGAAATTACCAACTCATGGGTTGTCTCCCATGCAGCGCTTGTTTAACGTCATTAGTTTGACTGCGAAACCCTTAACCAAATTCTGACTGAAGCTTCAGCTGTCTTCTCACCTGGATTATCACATCATCTATGGTTGCAGCTGATGGTCTCACTTTCGGGTGCTTAACAACACCCATTGCACGTGTTGCTCTTTTCTTCTCCCGTATTTGAATGTCCAGCTCGACTTCCTCCTCACTTTGTAGGTCAGACAGAAAATCATTCACTATGTCATCCTCATTTTCCAGATTAGCCAAGAATTCCTGAATGATATCATCCTCATTGTGCAGATTAGCCAAGAATTCGTGCACAATATCATCCTCATCCACCGAGTCAAATATCTTGATGTAGGAGCAATTTTGCACCAAAGGGTCAGGAGCTACTGACTCCTTACTAAACACGGAGAAAGTCACTGATCGCCCTGATCCTGCCATACTCAAAGTTCCTGACCTAACGTCAATGCGAGTATTAGTTGAAAGACCGCTGACTTCTCGCCTTGTATTGGCTTAAGCTTGGACTCAGCGGTCTTCTAAGGTGAGGGACCGCTGACTTCTCTCCCTATATTGATCATAAGCAAAATATCTTGGACTCAGCGGTCTCCTAAGGTGAGGGACCGCAGACTTCTCTGAAGTGTCCCGTTTGCCTAAACGGTCAGCGGTCTCCTAAGGAGAGGGACCGCTGATTTCTCTGAAGATGTCCCGTTTGGCTAAACGGAACCTATCGCTGCAGCAGAAAACTCACAGCGGTGGCGGAAGTTGAGCAAGTTGTGGTTGCCTTCGTCATTCTCGAGCAAAATCTACATTTTCAACCTGATAGCTTGACACAACATCATTAGCATATTTTAACTTTAAAACAATGCGAAACAAAACAAATGTCATAAAAACGCGAATGCAAAACATCTGAAAATACAACAAAAAACTAACGTAACAGAACACTTAATCTTCAAATGTTTCATTTCCAGAAACTGCTTTAGTTTTTCGTCTGATCCCTAGGCAGAAATCATAGTAAATCCAAAGCCTAGTTCTGAACGAGTTCATCTCCCAAAGTTCTTCATTGTAAGAACTCGTTCAAAGTTGGAAATCCCAAACCCAAACCCTTCTCTACCCAGAAAAGGTTAGGTTAAGGTTACGCCGTCTTGAAGCGCGAAATTCGAGTGTTTAAGGTTTTTTCAGTACCCGAAAACTGAAAAGATACAGGCTTCTACAGTGCCCGTAAACTGTTAGAACACAACTCAAGTTCGAGTTGCGAAGTTGATTGGTATTCGTAAACCAAGTGAAAATCCTTAGTGGATTTGCCAGTTAAATCTGGTCGTGGACGTAGGAGTTGTTTCTCCGAACCACGTTAAATTTCAAGTTCTTTATTGCTTTCTTTATCCTCTGCATTTTATCTCCTTAAAGAACTAACTGCATTAACCCAGCCAGTTGCATTATTTTTCCAAAGCTGCTCAACTGAACTTAACTGAAAACTGCAACTAAGTTTTACTGAATTCTTGTAAAGGGAATGAGCTAAGTTTTTCAAACCACCACATTCCGCACCGCCAGATGAGTTATCAGTCCAGCTGACCATCTTTCTCAGAAGTCAGCAGGATTCATAACTGAGCTCTCACTCAATTCAGTCTTAATCTGCAAAAGTTTTCAAGAATCCCACTTCGGTATATTCACCCTCCCTCTACACCGAAGACCTCGTTCCGGGACCATCAATTGATATCAGAGCAGTGGTTCAAAAGACCGTTGTTTCTGAATCATGAGATTTGTCTTGAAACTCTCTGTTAGTGGTTAACTGAACAGATCCGTTTTCAGAAAAACTCATCCTAGTGCATTCTCTACATATCTCCATGGATTCTTATCTTAACAGGAATCTTCCCACCTTCTCGGTTGATGATTATGCAATCTAGAAATTCAGATTAAAGAGCTTCATTTGTGCGCATCATGATATGATGAGAGACGTCATCACAGACGGACCCATCCTTATTTATAAGCAAGGAAGTGAGCTTGTACCAGCTCAAGATGGAGGAAAGCCAGTGTACCAGCCAGTTCTCAAGCCAAAGAATGAATATTTTTCAGAAGAGCGAAAGCAAGCTGGATTAGACAGCTTTGCAAGGAACACCATCTCATCAACAGTCTCCAAATCCTACCTCAGCAAGATTATCAAGTGCGAGACCGCCAAAGACATGTGGGAAACCCTAGCCAAGCTAGCGAATGGTCAGAAGATATCAAAGCAAATAAATTCACAATAGCTTGCCAGAAGTTCGACAACTTCAAGCAGCTAGCCAATGAGTTCATCGAAGCGATGGAGCTCAGGTTTTCAAACATAGTCGTCGAAATAGAAACAATTAGAACTGGGAAGTATACTCAGTGGGAAAAGAATTTGAAGGTTCTTTCAGCTCTTTCAGCTGAATGGAACACTTACAAGGTAGTTCACCAAAGTCGTAGTGACTTGGGTGATCTATCTACAGAGAGGTTGTTCTCACTTCTAAAAGCTAACGAATACAACTTGAAGATTACCCAAGAAGAGTCTTCAAGCAGCCAGAATGAAGGAGAACTGACCCCAGCTCCAAAACAAATAGCTTTCAGAGCCAACTCTGAAAAGTCAGCTCATATCAAGACAGCTGAGTCATCCAAGAAGAAGAATGATAAAAAGGATATGAGCAAAGAGGAGCTACTCGAAGAAATTACCATGATGGTCAAAAATTACAACAGACTCAACACCAGCAAAGGCAAATACAAGAAATTCGCCAAGAGTACAAACACAAGTACGCTGCAGCTGATGAAAAGTCAGCTGACACCTTAAAATGGACAGATGAAGGATGCTTCAATTGCAAGGAGCCAGGACACTACAAGGAGGATTGTCCCAAACTGTCCAAGAAAGAAAAAGATCTTCTAAAAGCTAAGGCAACTGATAGAAGAAGAGCATATATAGCAGATGAGGAGTCCGAGTGCAACAAAATAGATGATGACATGCCTTTCTCAGACTCAGAGGAAGATGCACTCATGGCCTGTGATGATCAAGACTGGGATGCTTGTTTTATGGGACAGACAGACGGACTCAACGACGATGAGGTAACTTCTAAAACTCAAGCCATATCTAACCCATCACCATCACACAAACACTCTACGCAGGTCTCTGAATTAGAAGGTCAACCTGATTGGAATCTGGTATAGAAGGTCATGAATGATTTCAAGGATCTACAAGAGATTCTTGATGTCATAATGTGTGAAAATGCTGAGCTGAATGAAGAACTGAAAAAGAAAGAAGCATCAGAAGCAGCTGATGCTACACAGCTCAAAGAGGAAGTAGTGCCACTCAAAGAAAAGATAGTAAAACAGGATCAACTGATGAAGGAATTCTACTATGAGAAAAAGCAACTGTTGGACGAATTGGAAAAATTCACAGCTGAGTCAGAAAGAAAGTCAGCTGAGATCATGGAACTGAAAAAGTCAGAAGACACACTTACCACAAAGTTGGTAGCACTTATCAAAGCTACATCAATGATGGACGAAATCATTAGTGTGCAACGACCTGCAGCATTAAAGACATGATTGTGTTATGATGGATCTAAGGACTTAACAAATGTTGCGACTACAAGTGGAACCAAGGTAACATTTGTAAAAGCAAAAGAGAACCCAACTCCAGCTGCACAACAGACTGAGAAACAGAAAACACAACACGCTCCTAAAAGACAAGCTGTAAGCCAACCCCAAACACAAATCAGAAAACATCATCGTGCTCAGCCACAACGAAGGAATAAAGCTGGACGATTCAGATACCAACAATATCAGCAGCAAGTGGCAACATATCAACCAAGATATCAGAGAAAATACCCAGCTGGATATCAGTCATATGATCACCCGCTGGATTATCAATTCCAGCCGAGATACCAAGCTAGACAGCAAAGACAGAGATAAAGGAATGTCTCAGCTGTACACTCAGCTGAAAACAGAAAGAGAACTGAACAACAAAGAAATCAAGCTGGGAGACAACAGAGGTCAAGACCCAACCAACAGAGTCAAACAAAGAACACAAAGAATGTGTTCGTAGACACAGCTGAGAGAATTATCATATCAAATAACCCAATCAAAGTCATCAAACAAATCTGGGTCGTGAAGGAATCTCTAACTAACCCATAAGGACCCAATCAAAACTGGGGACCTAAATTTTGATTTCTGTGACAGGTTGCAAGGGAAAGACGCATCATAGAAGACTCGATGAGAATGATGTGGTACATGGACAGCGGATGCTCAAAGCACATGACTCATCTGAAGCACCTACTCCAAGAATATGTAGAGCGTCCAAGCCCTCAAGTAATGTTTGGTGACAACTCCAAAGGTCTAACCAAAGGTTACGGTACATTTGAAACAAACAGTGTTAAAATATCTAACGTTTCATACGTGCAAGGATTAAAACATAACTTGCTTTCCATTAGCCAATTTTGCGACAATGGTTTTTCTGTCAAGTTTGATGCACAGGGATGTACAGTTAAGAACAGGGAAACCAAGCATGTATTACTGAGAGGGAAAAAAGAAGCATACATATATCTTGCTGACTGGAACATCAGCCCTCCAGACACATGTCTTGTATCAAAAAACAGCAATGAAGTCAGTTGGCTGTGGCACAGACAACTGAATCATCTCAACTACAAGACAACTAGAAACCAGCTCGCTAATGAAATTACAGATCAAGTTTATGACAAGAGTCATATTTGTAGCGCTTGTCAACAAGGAAAACAGACAAAGATTTCATTTTCTCTCAAGCCAACGCCCTCAACTGATCGAGTTCTTCAACTTCTTCACATGGATCTTTTTGGTCCAGTGATACCAGCAAGTTTCAACGGAAGAAAATACACTCTGGTCGTAGTGGATGACTTCTCCAGTATCACATGGGTGTCATTCCTGTATTAGAAAATCGAAACAAGATCCAAACTGTCGGCCCTGCTGGAAAGACTGACGACTCAAAAGGAATGCAAAATTATCTCAATCAGATCAGACCGTATGGGAAGAATGGAGTACAACATCAAACCTCAGCTGCACGCACACCTCAGCAGAATGGTGTAGCTGAGAGGAGGAACAAAACACTCAAAGAAGCAGCTACATCAATGTTAGCAAGCTCAGCCATTCCAAAGAAATTCTGGGCTGAAGCTATAAACACAGCATGCTTCACTCAGAATAGATCGCTACTCACATCCAGACAAGGAAAGACTCCGTACGAGCTATGGAACAACAGAAAACCCTACATCGGGTACTTCAAGGTTTTTAGTTCAAAATGTCATATCCTAAACAACGGGAAAACCCAGCTGAAGACATTCGACGCCAAAATTGACCAAGAAGTATTCCTTGGCTACTCAGCTGTAAGTAAAGCTTACAGAGTCTTCAACAGGCGAACGCAAACAGTCGAAGTGACATCTCATGTCACATTTGATGAAACATCTTTCGAATTCAGAGAGTCGATCATACAAAGAAATATAGCTGGAACATCAAGCACCGGTCCAGCTCAAACAAGATCTCAAGAAATTCGAATCAGGAATCTTGTTGAACCGTTAATTTGGGATGATGAACCAGAAGAACCTCAAATCAATCCAGCAGAGGCAAATCAACCAGCTGAAAATCCATAGGGAACTCTAGTGCCAGACCACGGGGGAATGCCACCAGCTGGAAATCTAGACCCAGCTTCCTCTCCAGCTGAGTTCACTCAGTTCTCGCCTCAAGAACAATCTAGTTCAAATCTAAGGAAAAATGAGTTTCAAGACATGACTCCAGAATATCTCCAAGCTAGACGTGACTTAGCAACATCTAGCATCAATGAGCTAGAAGAAGAAATTAGAAGAAGACGAAGATGGATCGATGATCATCTAGCTTCAGCAATCATTGGAGAACCATCAGACAGAGTCAGAACAAGAAGCTCAGTTGCTCAGATTCCTTCGTCAAATCCTCAAGAAGTAGCTGATGAAGCTCAAGTTTCAGTAGAGCTAGAATTGACCATCTACGACGAAGACACAGTTCTCATGGTGTGTTATGTAGCTCAAGTTCCAGAGCCTCAGACAATACTAGAGCCTTAAAGAGCGTACCCTGGACAAATGCTATGCAAGAAGAGCTGAATGAATTTATCAGAAATTGCGTCTGGGAACTGGTCGATAGACCAGAGGAGTCAAAGTGATAGGACTCAAATGGATATTCAAGAACAAGCTGGACACTCTTGGAGTAATTATCTGAAATAAAGCTCGATTAGTCACCAAGGGTTATACACAGTAAGAATGAATAGATTTTGAAGTGTCATTTGCTCCAGTAGCAAGACTTGATGCCATCAGATTATTTCTTGCATACGCTGCACATCACAAATTTAAAGTATATCAAATGGATGTGAAGTGTGCATTTCTGAATGGGGAAATCAAAGAAGATGTCTACGTTGAACAACCACCAGGATTTGAAGTAGAAGGAAATAAAGTTTACAAGCTAAAGAAGGCACTTTATGGTCTGAAGCAAGCACCTCGAGCTTGGTATGACACTTTGTCAGGATTTCTTGCATCCAAAAGATTCAAGAAAGGTTCAGTCGATAGAACCCTCTTCACCATCAAGCTAGGTGAAGATATCTTAGTTGTTCAAATCTACGTAGACGACATCATTTTCGATTCAAGATCAACTTTCTTATGCAAAAGATTTGGAGAGATGATGTCAAAACAGTTCCAAATGTCTACGATGGGAGAAATGAGTTTCTTCCTAGGACTTCGAGACAAGCATCAACAGAAGGAATTTTCATAAATCAGTCAAAGTATGTTAAAGACTTGATTGCCAAATATGGAGTTCAATCCAGCAGATCAGTAAAAATTCCAATGAATACCAACTGGAAGATTGAACCAGGAACTGAAGGACACCCGGTAGATCCTAGCAAATATAGAGGGATAATTGGTTCCCTGCTATACCTCACAGCCAACCGCCCAGATATAGCTTTCCCAGTCGGAGTATGTGCCAGATTTCAAGTTGATCCTAAGGAGGCACATATGCAAGCAGCCAAGAATATTCTCAAATATCTAAAGGATACTCAGAACGTTGGGCTGTGGTATCCAGCTGAAAATAATTTGTAGCTGACTGGATACTCAGACTCAGACTTTGCTGGAGATCGATTAGACAGAAACATGTCAGTTCCTAGGAAGCAAGTTTATATCATGGTTTTCAAAGAAGCAGACGTGTGTCGCTACATCAACAACTGAAGCAGAGTATATGGCAGCCGGAAGCTGCTGCTCTCAAATTCTCTGGCTGAAGCATCAGCTGGATCATTATGAAGTGAAAACTGGTCAAGTTCCAATCTTCTGTGATAGCCCAAGTGCTATTGCAATATCTGAGAATCCAGTTCTTCACACAAGATGTAAACATGTAGATGTTCGACATCACTTCATCAGAGATCACGTGGAAAGAAAGATGTCATTGTTGAGAAAATTCATACAGATATCCAGCGAGCTGACATTTTAAGAAAGCCGCTGGTGGAAGCTAGATTCAAAATATTGTGTAGATTGCTTAGATTACTTAATCCAAATGAAGAAACCTCACTCAGCTGAGGGGGAACAAGACCCAGCTAGATAATAAAAAGCTAATGGGATATCAAGCTAGAATAATCCAGACCCAGCTCGATCGTTAACTCAGTTCAAGAAGGGAAACCAGCTGAGGAGGAATCAAGCTCAGCTGGACAACAAAACTGAAGGAAAGCTCAATCAACATAAAGAAACACAACCGTGGTATTAGCTAACTACTATGATCAGCTGACAGGTTTGCAGATTCTTTCATTTATTTCTCTGAGGAATATGTTGTTTAAGGATAAAAGTATTTGAATTTAATTCAAATACCCAGACATTCCTTAGATGGATTAGTCAATAAGCCATCCATCCAATCGAATCCCATCACATTTAATGAAAAGCATGCAGGGTACTATTGCTTGGGAGTATCGAGGTAGAAGTCAGAACGTTTTGACTACCTCACGCGCGCGTGACCTACACTCTCCTTACGCACGTCATTTGACGTGTTGCGCAAATCTCTCCCAGCCGCAGATCTTCAATTCAAATGTCAAGATCTCAACCGTTCATCAAAATGGGCTGTTGATATGTATATCATAGATATGCAAATCCTCACCATATTTTCTTTCGCTCATACTTATCTCTGAAATTTTATCTCATAGTCTTACTTATCTCTCTGTAAATACTCTTCCTTTGTATCTTCGTCATTCTAACCCCTTGCTACAGAAAAAAATCATGGCACCAAAGAAGATAACACCAGGAGCAAGCCAATCTGAGAATTTAATGTCAAAACTTCATTTTGAGAGTTGTTTAACTCTCAAGAACTCAGAGTTCCAGGAGGTGCTGGATCTCATCGAGAAAGTCAGGCTGTTGCAGTGGGCGACTGCAAGACCGAAGAAGATCTTCCGCCAGGAAGTGGCAGAATTCTTCTTGGAGATGACGAACAGGGATGAACGACTCCGCTCCAACATCACTCTACAACTCAAGGAAAAGACAGGGCATACAACTCCCTGGGATGTCGACATCAATATCAACCGGATGTTGAACAAGCAGTTCAACCTAAAGACTCTTGGGGACCGCTCCCCAAAAAACTACACCAGAGAGGAAGTCCAGGCCGAACTGGACAAGATGTTGTTCACATCGGAACCATACAGGGCGAGCATGTCCAAGCTGGTGCTCAAGCCCAAGTACAGACTGCTTCTGGATGTCACCCAGAAGTGCATCCTCGGTATCGCTGGATCTCAAGGAGAGATCAGTATACCAAAGCTGAAGCCGATGATAGCCATCCTCAGGAATGACCCTGTGGACTGGTTCACCTTCTTCATGGGAAAGTTGGAGAAAGAATCTAAGAAGATTCATTTTGATGATGATAGTTTCACCCGGTACAGCTGCAGGGAGACAATCTATCTATGCACCAAAGTGGCCTGCATAATAGAAACTTACACTGCCGGACGCCAAATCAAGTGGCACGACTCAGAAGAGTTTTCTGTGTCCAGGATACATTTTTAAAAGCCAAGTCAGCTCACTGACTTGTTGAAGAAAGCAGCCCCTGAAGGAAAGAAGAAGATGCAGGAGGCAAAGCAGCAGACTGCCTCTCCCTCTCAAGCAGGGAAAAGGAAGCAGTCGGAGGAGACACAACAGCTGGATCACCACCTGCCAAAAAGAAGCTGAAATTCAAGGTAGCCAGCAAGCTAGCTGAAGAGACAGCAGAGAAGCCAGCTGATGAGCCAGGTGGATCTGAGTGCTCTCCCACAGCCTCTCCAGTCCAAAAGAAGAAAACTGAGTGGAGATCAGCCGCTGAGGAGCCAGCTCAGGGATCCTTCTCCAGCTCAGACAATGGAAGGGAGTTCGTAATTGCATCACGAGAAGCTGAAGAACCACAAGTGGTGGTCACCCACCCTAACCTAGAGGATGCTATTCCCCTTCGCCAAATTCTTCAAGCATCCTCCAAACACGCTCCAGCTGATCTACCAACTCCTGATCCCACATCAGCTGGAACTCCTCAACAACACTCTCTTCTCCTTCCTCCTCAACAACACTCTCTTCTCCTTTCTCTTCATCCTCAGGTAACACATCCAAATCCCTCATCTACTTCTTCAGTACCTGAAACCGCCCAACTCCCTCACACTCAAAATTCAGCACCCAGCTCACCCAAAGAGCCCCGTCCAGCTGACACTCCTTTACAGCTGGATGATGAAAACCAAACTGAACCCTCTAGCCCTACTTCTTCTGAGAAAGTTGAAATCCTCAGTCCCAGAGCCGTTGCACGTGCTACCACTATCATGAGGTTCGATGACCTCAGGCTTCAAGGTATAAAGAGCGCACTGCAACAATACCCCACTCTTGCTTCGCTCCCCGCCGCATTAGTCGCCGTCAGCGACTTCAAATTTTATCTTACTACCAAGATGACTACTTGGTATGCGAATGAAGAACTTGTGGAGTTCTACTCTTTCAATAAGCTCAAGGCCGAAGAAGCAGCTCTGCAGGAGATCTTTGGATTTGGAAGTCTTCAAGATGCTTTTGTGCATCATAACGAGCTGATCCAAATCCTCATCCAGAAGAATGAGCAGGATGAAGTGCCCCCTTCTGAGGAGGTAATTTCAAGAGCCAACTCTTACCTCCACACTCTCAGCTGGATTGTTCCAGTTGAGATTGCCAAGGAAGTTGTCCCTGCCGACACAACTTAGGCAATGCTGATTGAAGAAGAGCCAACTAATGTAATAGTTGAACCTACAGAAGCTGCCCCACATAGTCCAATTGCCAATGACACTCGCACACTGGTCAAGTTCGAGGCAGACAAACCCAGTCATGTCGAATCCAGAACCCAAACGGAGTCCGACACTGAATTATCTCCTGCTCTTCAAAAGCAGATCCAGGAATACGTCGAAAGGGTATTTCTCATGGAAAGAATGAAAAATTATACTGACCTTCTCCTTCGATATACAGCCATTGAAATGCAGATAGATACTCAAGGGGGGACTATCGATGAAATGCAGAAGTCCATCTACACCCTTGATGAGGATACCGACCGGAATCTCAAGCAGTCCCTCATCTCTCAAGATCTCGAGATCAGAAATCATCTAGAGACGAGAGTTCCTGAGATCATTTCCAGATTCCAAGCTCCACTGGAAAAGAGCGTCACCGACTTATCCAGTCAGCTGGAAGCTCTCTAACAGCAAACTCTCTTCAACAGAACTGACATTCACCAGTTGTTTAATCTCTACAAAGAGCTGGACACTCAGTTCAAAGCTGGAAGCAACAGCACAGCTTAACCTCGTCACAACAGACAACACAACCAAGATTACTGATATTGACAAAGCCCTGGCCCAGCTGAATGAGACAGTAGCCAACCTCTCCTCCACCCTTGTTGATAATGCCAAAAAGTGGGAATGTAATGACAAGAGAAAAACATCAAGGAAAGGCAAAGGCAAAGCCGTAGCTGAAGACGAAATCCAAGTACTGCAGTCTGAGATTGATGAAGTTGTTGCTGAGATGGAAGCATAAGAACCAGCTGGAATGAGAGAAAAATAGAGCAAAATGATCATACTTCTTGCCAAAGCTAGCGGAGCCAAGCCAGAAGAATACAATAATACACAGTGGCTCTGTAACTTTGTGAATCAACAAAAGCAAGACATGAAAAGCTTCCAAGAGCAGCAAAGAAGAAGGAAAGCTTGCTCAATGCTGAAGAAAATAAGCAGAAGAAGAAAAGAGCAACCATCAGAGCAGCGAAGAAAAAGTCTCAGATACCAATGAACTGGAGAAGAGTAGATGAATGGATCCCAGAAGAGTTAAACGACGACTGGGAACTTACAAAATTTGAGTTTATTGAAGACTACTACTATCTGGGAGCTTACCCAAATACGCCGCCAGATGTTGCATTCAATATGTATCTCAACGAGCTTTTTCTTCAAGATAGGATGACTGCTAAAGCATTCTTCAATGCTACAAGGACTGCGAATATCCAGTTCTCTACTCCTCAGCTGTATCATCTCCAGCCACCGCTGATACCTAGAACTAATCTCCCTAACAAGTCACAAATCATCGCAGAAGTAAACAAATGGGCGATGAGAACAGATGAGCAGCTGGAAGAAGATAGACAGAAGAATCAGCAGCAGAAATGAAGACCCAACCAACTGGGATTAAAGTTTTTGTCTTATTTCAGTTTGTTAATCTTGTAATTCTTGTAATCTCTTTGAAGCTTCATAAAACTGAAATGTTTTTGCTCTCAAGCTCAACCTGATGACAACAACTCTTTGTCCAGACTCTGAACTCTGAATTTGAATATCTGTTGAATTTACTTATCGTTTTAACCCCACTTTCTCATTAAGGGGAAAGTAGGTTGTTTTTCTCAGTTTGGTTTTGGCATCATCAAAAAGGAGGGAATTGTTGGGAAAATTCTAAGTTTTGATTTGATACCAAAACCCAACTGATCTCCAACCTAGTAGATGAATGCGCAAACCTAAGTTTTATTTTTCCAGCTCGTCTGTTTGAGCTTTAGATTTTCTAACTTTACAGATAAGGAAGCTGAAGACAGCAGAAGACCCAGCTGAGTAATCAACTGGACCCAAAATCAGCTGAAAGGTTTTCCAACTGAACAGAGTTCAAGACTGATCTGAGTTAGACTGACTCTATCAAGCAAAGAGGATTGGATTCAGCCAAGGAGATCCAACGGAGCAGAGTAAATCAAGCTGACTGGAGTCTAGGAGATTTAGCTGAAAGATTCAGCTGAGCAGACAAAAGAGAATTAACTCTAAAGACATCACTTCAAGTCAGATTACCCAATCCAGCTCTAAATTCAAAAACCAGCTCCAAAGGCAGAGATCCCGGTGTTAGATGAAGTCAATATACCTCGACCAATGAGGGATCGACATCTCAGCATCCTAGAAAAGCGAACCTAGGATCTGACATAATGATGAAGATAGGTGAAGATACGCTCAATGGCAGATCGACAGATCAGAGAGTAGGTGAGATTCAAACGACTCTTCCAACGGCTAGTTTTGAATCTCTACCTATAAATACCAGTCTTCAACCTCAGAATCAGAGACAAAAAACTCTCTACAAGCTCTCTACTTCTCTGAATCTCTCAAGCATTAAAAAGCTCTCAAGCAGTTCTCAAACTCTTCAAAAAACACTTAAATTTTCAAATGTTTACTTTCCAGAAACTGCTTTAGTTTTTTGTCTGATCCCTAGGCAAAAATTATAGTAAATCCAAAGCCTAGATCTGAACGAGTTCATCTCCCAAAGTTCTTCATTGTAAGAACTCGTTCAAAGTTAGAAACCCAAACCTAAACCCTTCTTTACCCAGAAAAGGTTAGGTTAAGGTTACGCCATCTCGAAGCGCGAAATTCCAGTGTAAGGTCTTTCAGTACTCGAAAACTGAAACGATATTGGCTTCTACAATGCCCGTAAACTGTTAGAACACAGCTCAAGTTAGAGCTGCGAAGTTTCTTGGTACTCATAAACCAAGTGGAAATCCTTAGTGTACATACCAGTTAAATCTGGTCGTGGACGTAGGAGTTGTTTCTCCGAACCACATTAAATTTCGAGTTCTTTATTGCTTTCTTTATTCTCTGTATTTTATCTCTTGAAATAACTAACTGCATTTACACAACACAAGTTTTCAAGCTCAAAGTTCTCTGGCTGAGTGACCCAACCAGCTGCATTATTTTTCAAAGCTGCTTAACTGAAAACTGAAATTAAGTTTTTCTGAATTCTTGTAAAGGGAACGAGCTAAGTTTTTCAAACCACCACATTCCGCACCGCCAGCTGAGTTATCAATCCAGCTGACCATCATCCATAGAAGTCGGCAGGATTCATAACTGAGCTCTCACTCAACTCAGTTTTAACCAAGAAAAGTTTTAAAAATCCCTCTTAGGTGTATTCACACCCTCTACACCGAAGACCTCGTTCCGGGACCATCAGAGGCCTACTTCTCAGCACTAATTTATTATTGTAGATCTGGTACATACTCTGATAATTATATATATTGTCTACACAAACACTCATGCTTTTAAATAAAAGAAAACATTTGAGCATGCACAGGTTTGATTTTTTAAAACGTATACTTGTGCTTTGCTTTGAAAGGAAAGTTCAATTTATAGCTGTAATCAGCAAGTTTTCAAATTATTTTGGTATGTGTTCACTGAGTACGAAGTACTCAGCCCTGCATGTTGATTTCTAAAATGTGCAGGTTAGCTGGGATGATGATGAGGGTGTGCTTGGCGGGCTTTTGTTGGTTCCGGTGTATTTAAAAGAAGTCAGTCTGGAAATTATATGTCTTCATACATATAATTTCTTATGTTATTCCGCTGCAACACTCTGAAGTGTGTTTAAATTCTGAAGTATGTTTGAAGTATGAAGTCTATTCCTATGTTCTGAAGTCTTTGACGTTGATAATGTATCTTTTGAATGATATGTTAGTCTGTCTTATTTAAAACCGTTATTGTTTCCATCTTAAGTATTTTAAATCCATACGACCTCTTTATCGTGCTTTCTTGATCTGATAAACCGCTTCGTTGTTATTGATCTTTTGATACCGTTGGTCGAATGATTATATTGATATCCAGTTGAGTATGATTCCTTGGAAATGTTGAATTTGACATATTTTGATCAACTGATTCTATTGTTGAGATAATTTGGTATCCGTTGTGGATAGTCAATTTTTGGTTGGAAGTGTCGAGCATGATATTGATATTGAATTCTTGTTATGCATGCTCGATGAAAAGTTGATCAAATCTTTATTTAATTCCCAGTATTTCTGATTATTGAGAATGTTTGATGTATGATTGGTTTTTGTTGCATAACTGGGTCGTTATCAGTCCTTTGATTAATCATAAATTATGTACTTCGTGGGACCTACCGGCTCAGTCATCTTCATTCTGAGTCGGGCTGCGACAGAGTGGTATCAGAGCAAGGCTGTTCATTTGTCTGCTCTGAGTCTAAATTTTATTTTAAAGTCTAGTCTGGTTTGAATTCCTAGACTAGTTGAGTATTCTTATAACAAAAGTCCAGCACCTCATCTCATCTCATCCAGTTATTCAGGTATGAATTTTTAAAGTTTTAAAGTTTTAAAGTTTTGATTATAATATTTTTGATAGCTTCTAATGAGGTTGTTTTATGTGATGATGGTTGTAAGCGAGACGATGGAACTTTTGTGCAAGCAAGTTGGTAGTTTGTCGTTGGAAAGTAAAGTGATCTTGGTATCACCGTGGGAGAGCGATATTGAGTATGTGGAGACTGTGGTTTCCTGGAGGCGGTATCTCTTTCGTCTTGGGGTGATTAATTGTTAAATTTTATTTTTCATACAGGATGGCATCGTCGCGTGGTGAAGTAGCGATGAGAGAATTCCAGCATATTCGAATGAGTTACCAAGAGACTCTAGCTGAGTTTCTGGCACGTTATCACCGAGTCTGGATTGATATTCATTTGATGGATATCTCAGGAGTGCAGGGAATTATGCACTTGATTCGCCTTCTTCCAGAAGCATGGCGCGAGTGGGCTTCTTTTTTGACACCTCGGTTTATATCACCGCAGCTCTGGAGAGACGATCTTTACGGAGATTGTAACGGATTTATAGCTGAGATTAGTTCTCGTTTCATGCGTTATGAGCATCCTCCGCCTGGTCCTTATGATCCTCCGTCCCATTACTATCAGGAAAGATTGCAGGAAGAGAATGTGCCTCAGCATGATCATATTCCTCTGTTTATTCCTCCTGTCTAGCCTGAGTCCACTGTTGATCCTCATCTAGATGGTTATGGCTTTGATCATGGATTCTTTGTTCCTAATCCTTTGCAGAATGGTTATTTGTCACCATCTCCCCCACCTGATGCCTTAGCCTTAGTTCCCGAGCTCCTTGCTCTAGAAAATAGTTTGGCCTCAGTTTTAGCCTTCCGAGCTAGTCCCATACACTACAACAAAAAAGGTTTATGGCTACACCCCTTTTGCGACACTATACGAAAGACGTAGTGATAAGCCTCTATTACGACATAAGACTTCAGATTCTAGCTTAATAAAAAATTGGATCACACTATTACGTCATGTAAAATCATGTGTTGTTATATCCTATTAATTATGACATTGTTACGTGTCCCGACAATATATGAAAGATTTGTTGCTTGGATTTCTTTAAATTATACAAATGAAATAATGAAATTACGCCGCTAAGACATCAAAGTAATAGGCGCCAACACTCCCTCCAAATTTAATGAATATTTCGTATTAAAAATTAAAAAATAAATCGTGCCCTAACTCCTAATCCCCCCACCTGCGAAGAGATGGAGATAATTCATCCCTCATTTTCTCTTCAATTTTCTACCTCTAACGAATTAAAGAATTACCAAATCATAAAACAGAGAAGACCCTTAGCAAATTCAAAATTCACGAGAAAAGTTTTGCAGAGGATACACATCTCATAGGAAGCAGGACCTCTTCGCCAACGATGCCAAGGTCAACATCTGTCGAATTTCTGAAGTTCCCAATTTCATACTGAGCAATCCACCAAATTAAAATCCGGTATATTATTCTTATATTTCTTTAGAAATTTTGATTATAAATTAATCAGATTTTGTGTTTTGAAGATATGCTATGAAATCTTATTCCAATTCCGGAGAAGATTATGATTAAGTTAGTGAATTGTGCTCAAATCTTTTGGTAATCCATGTTGCAGCTCTGGATCTAAGACTGTAAGGTGTAGTTTGTTCTTCGAAAGTCTTTCGTTGTTAATACCTTTTCAGATATTATTGCATTTGCTTAATTACCATTATTTATGTCAATGGTTGTTTGGTGATTAATGAAAGATTCTGATTAACAGTTCGTTTGCATTAGTTTCTCGTACAACTTCCTTCCTCTTTACTCTCTCTTAGTTAGAGCAATATGCACCTTCATATAATCATGAGCTATTTAATTATCTTTTTTGTTCTTTTTTTTGGGATACTTCCAGCCTATTGTTGTGGTTTGTTGCGATGTTCTCTATCTACTTATGAGCGCCAAAGGTGCTTCCGATTTTTTCCTCTTGTTTCTTAATGTTGTGTGGCATCAAACATTTAGTTTATGTATTGAAGGTTGCCTCTTTTTACATGTAATCTGCTACTTGATTACATGATCCCTAGCTATGTTTTGGCTGTCAAGAATGCCTCTATTGGTAAGATAAAATCAGTCTTTCCATCATGTAATTTAGTATATATTTATTGGAAAATAACATTTAGAGAAAAAATGTACTTTTTGATTGGACTAAAGATCATTTTAGCAGTTGGCACCACGCTATAAACGATCACAAGCCGGATGGCTATTGAAATCGAAGATGGGCACTCTATCGTGCAAGGAATCTCACTTGTGCAGGTTTCTGATGAACGTTTTTGGTTCAATTGGCCCAAGTTAATGCTTCGTCTTATCCATCTCTCTCTCTCTTTCAGGTATGCTCTTTTTCTATTTGTAATCTGTTTTTTTACATAGAAAGCAGTTTCATTTAAGACTTTTATGAAACTAGCATTTTCTTATTTACTTTCTTGTTTCTGTTACTAATTGCCATAATGCATTTCAGATAATATATTTCTTTTGGATAACACCACGGTATTGAAGCTCTCTTCTCCATTATCTTTTGGTTATAAACTAACCGATGGTTGAAAAATGTACCATTTACCTATATGAATATGGCAGCATTTCATGTTTTTATCCATTACATACAATAGATGCACTTGAACAATATGTTACAGGACATCTGAAGCAGCCCACAAAAACTATAAGATCATTGCTTATGTTTTGTCCTACATCTTAGGTAAAGGACATATTGATTAGGAGTCAAATGTTCAGCCTGTTATGTGGGGATATTCATGAAATTGTTTCATGATTTAATGAAAGTCGAAGGTAATATACGGATGACACATTACATATATATGGTTAATCTTGCATTGCATGTCTATTTATGGTGTCAAATATGTATAGTTTTATGGAAATTTGCTTATTTCTTTGGCGATTTTGTCGATAGAAGTTTTCATCTTTCTTTTGCTTCTCGAAGCAAGTTATGTAGAATACGGAACTTGGTGATCGGATACGCCTATATGCATTAGTTAATGTGTGCAAGTCCGAGCATTTTATGTTTCTCAATTCTAGTAGATTTATTATGCTAGTTTGCCACGATTGAGGTGGTTGTTTGTTGCATGCTAAGTGAGGTGATTTCATCATGATTGAGGTGGTTGTTTTGTTGCATGCTAAGTGAAATTCTAGTTGGGATCATTTTATTGAATAGCATTTTCGAACGTAGTTTTACGGGATATAATGTTAACTTTCGATATTTAGACATCCATGTAGAAAAGTGTGTTGACGAAATTAAGTTTGTTTTATGTTTTTAATTTCAAAACAGAATATTGTTTATTACTTTCGGTTTCTTGTGTTTGATGAATCTTGAAGATATGCCTTTATAGTACTAATAACTTGAAGATGCACTTAACGAAATACTTGCTTCACCTTTTCATTCGGTACATAACATAGTTTCACTTGATTACTTTTTATTTATCATAAGCAAATTTTAAAAAAGTCTAAGTTTCATAAATTTTTATTCTAGGTGACATTGGCGGACTTTGTGGAAATGTTTGATTCTTGCACTCAAGGATATCGGCAGAACTTTTTCACAAGAGCTTGGAGATCAGTGCAACTAATAAGCTACCTACTCTTTGCTTTGGAACAACGATTTTTTACATTTGCCAAACGCCTTAGTCTAGTTTTCTTTTAGATATGTTTCGCAGGATTTAGCGCTTTTGTTAGCAGATAAGATAACATAGTTGGTTTTAATTGTTTTTGTTTATTAATCATTTTTCGTTGTAATGACATTTGAATTCATATTTGAAATAAATATATTTTTCATATTTATGTTAAGCATGTGTTTTTAGGTATTAATAATTAAAGGCTGTTATAATAATTTTTAATTTATTAATTTAAAATAAACACGTATATATGCCTTTAAAAGTGTAGATTGCGACAATAAATAATGATGTATCAGAGCTCTTTTCCCAATATTAGTAAATGTCGTATTATATCTTAATATTAATTTTATAATGAATTATGTCCGGACATTTTTTAGTGTCGTAAGAGATAATTTAGTCTTTAGCTACACTCACGAGAGCGACACTAAAAATCAACGTAGAGAAAAGTGAGATGTTGCAATAAGTTTCTTATTATGACATTTTCGAGGTGTCCCTAAAGATGATTTTTGTTGTAGTGATATAATCCCAATGATATTCCTCAAGCTTTTGATTCTTCGTAGCTTGAATCTTATTATCATTTTCATTCAGTTTCCGTGAGACCGAGTGAGGCTAGTTCGTCGGGGACTTCATCATTTCGACGAGTGATGAAGAGGGAGTCGACCCCGGCTTGCGAAGCTACGATCGAATATGGTCAGCTTTGGAGTATTCCATATAGCCGGATTTAGTTTTCGGCCCGAGTATCAGACGTACGAGTGAAGATTTTGCAAGTGCATCTCGTACGGAATGAAGAGGGTGAGGAGAGAGCAGTGAGAGTCTGAGGGTGAGGGTGAGGAAAATCGAGAGAGAGGAAGAAGAGGAGCCGAGTGAGGAAGAGGATCCCGGTGAGGATGAGCGATGATTCATGTGAGGAAGTGAGAATTTGGTAGTAGTAGTAAATATGTAATATGTCTGGCAAGAGATAATTTATGTGCTTTATGTTTGTTTTATGCTGGTATGTTGTAAATAGATGCATAAGTATAACTCTTAGATGATCCGGTAATGGTCTAGTATGCCATACCATTAGAAGTGCTTTTTGTGTGATGTTAGAACATCACAGCTGACGTAGGAAAAATTTTTGTTGTAGATAATTCCCCATTAGGATTGTAAAAGCCCTCAGAGATGCAATTTTCCGATGTTTATATGATGAAAAATGGCCAAAGCGGTCATTGTTTTAATTAATGAGTCCTTTATGCATAAGTTGAAAAAGATAGTAGATTTAATGTTTTAAAAAAAATGAAATGAGAAGCAAGATGAAAAGAAAATATGAAGATAAAGTTATTAGATTGCAAATTTTATAAGTATAAGATAGGTGTGAAAGTTCTTATCCTCCGTATTTGTTGCTTAATTGTTAAGCTGTTGAAATATATATATATATATGTGAATATGATATATGATATATTTAAGGTTGAAATTATGTGGTTACGAGATATGATTTATTTGAAGATTTCAATTATTTGAATTGCTTGATTTCTAAACTTTATGATTAAATGATGAGTTTTATGAAGAAAATGTTTATATGTTCAAAAGTTCAGTTGAAAATTTCTAAGTCTGGAATTAAAATTCTAGTTTTTCTTAAATAAGAGAAAATTTTCTTTAAAATCCAAATTGGTTAATCAGAATGCCTCCGAGAAGAGAAGATAGAGATGAAGAGCAAGAAAGAGAACCAACTCCACCTCCTCAGCCTGAAAGGAGAATAGAAGAGCTTTTTCTTCGTCAAAATCCCTCTACCTTAGACGGAAAAGGAAGTCCGTCGGAAGCTGAAGAATGGGTTCGTGCGTTGGAGAGAATCTTCAAATTTCTCCGTTGTAATGATCAAGAACGTTTAACGTGTATGTCCTACCAGCTGAAAGGATTGGCAGATTATTGGTGGAAAGCTCGTCAGAAGACGTATACCCCAGAGCAATTGGAGAATCTCACCTGGAAGCAGTTTAAAGATGCTCTTTTTGAGAAGTACATTCCAAGAAGCTATCGTAAGCAGAAAGAGAACGAGTTTGCAAGTTTGAAGCAAGGAAAGAAGCCAGTGTCGGAGTATGATAGAGAGTTTTGCGACTTAGCTCGTTTTTTCCCAGATAAGGTGGACACCGAAGAAAAGATGTCTGATCTTTTTCGTGCAAGTCTTCGGCAAGACATAAGAGTGGTTCTTGCTAGCCAAAGTGCGATGACGTATGCAGAGGCTTTGAATCGAGCCTTAGACATGGAATTGGCTATGCAGCCAGAAAAGCCAATCCAGTTTTCAGTACCTTCTTCGTTGTAAGTTTCATCCCCAGCTGTTGTTAATCCCCAACCTTTAAGTCACAAGGGCAGATCCAGAAAGGAAAGAGAAAGTGGAATGCTAGTTCCCAGCCAAGTAAAAAGCCGTGGCAAGGTCAGAGTCAGTAGCTACATAAGTTAGTTCCAGGAAGGTTTAGACTGCCTTTTGTCGGACAGGGCAGTTCGTCTCAGGATTTTCAAGTAATTCCTCCGTGTCCGAAGTGCAATAAAATACACCAAGGAGTCTGCAAAGCTGGAAGTAATAGCTGCCATGCGTGTGGGCAAGTAGGTCATTTCTCATACTAGTGTCCGAACAAGCAGCAAAGTTTGGGAGGAGGAAGGCCTTATCAGTTTCAGCCTCCGCGTTTGAAGGCAATGGAAGTATTTCTACAGCTGCTACAGCAGCGTAATCGTCCAGTGCAGCGACCTCAGCAGCAGCAACCGCAGCAAGAGCCTCAACAACAATATCAGAGAATCTTTGCTCTTGAGCATAAGCCGAGCGTAAAAGATCAAGGTAATCTTGCAGGCATGGGCCAGTTAAGAGGTGTACCTGTTATTATTTTATTTGATACTGGTGCATCGCATTCATTTATATCAAATGCATGCGTAAATACTCTTGCCCTTAAAATAGAAAAGTCAACCCAAAATTTAAGAGTAACTACTCCAGTAGGTAAATCTACAATAGTTACTCAAGTTTGTCCTAATCTAGAGTTTGAATTAGCTAGGATCTCTTAAGATGTCAACTAAAACTCTTAACCTAATTCAAATGTGGGACGTAGACTTAACTCTGGGAATGGATTGGTTGATGGAAAATTTTGCGTCGATAAAGTGCGAGCAAAGGCAAATTTCTTTCCAGCCGCCTGGAAAAGAAGCAACTCAATTCTTTGGAATTGATCGAAGTAGTAAAAGAGTTCCGATAATTTCGGCCGTTCAAGCAGAGAAATTGTTAAGAAGAAAGGATACACAAGCGTATCTAGTTTATCTTAACAGTGAAGAAGATCAAGAAAAAAATGTTGATGATGTGAAGGTAGTCCGAGAGATCAAGGATGTTTTTTCAGAAAATTTTCTAGGATTGCCGCCAGATAGAGAATTGGAGTTTACCATAGATCTTGAGCCTGGTTCAGCTCCAATATCAAAGGCACCGTACAGGATAGCCCCTAAAGAATTGCAAGAATTGAAAATTCAATTACAAGAGTTGTTAGACTTGGGTTTTATTAGACCTAGTGTTTCTCCCTGGGGAGCGCCAATCTTGTTTGTCAAGAAGAAGGACGGTAGTCTGAGAATGTGCATAGACTATCGAGAATTAAATAAACTGACGTTGAAGAACAAATATCCTTTGCCAAGGATAGATGATTTGTTTGATCAGCTTAAAGGAACCGGTGTCTTTTCAAAAATTGATTTGAAATCTGGTTATCATCAGTTGAAGATTCGGCAAGAAGATATTCCGAAGACAGCTTTTCGAACAAGATACGGTCACTACGAGTTTGTAGTAATGCCGTTCGGATTGACAAATGCTCCAACAGTATTTATGGATCTCATGAATCGAGTTTTCCATGAATTTTTGGATAGATTTGTCATAGTTTTTATTGATGATATTCTCGTGTATTCAAAGAATGAATTAGAACACGAAGAACATCTCAGAATTATTTTAGAAAAGCTAAGAGTCGAGAAGTTATATGCCAAGTTCAGTAAGTGTGAATTTTGGCTAAGAGAAATAAATTTTCTCAGACATGTTATTTCTTTATTTTATTATTTTCCTAGTTAGATTAGAATTAGGGATTTTATTTCCTTATTATTATAATTTTTACTAGGTATTTAAAAGACTCCCTTAAGGAGCAGAAAAGGAGACACATACTTTAGATTTATTTTTTACGTTTTCTCTCTTCTTCTCCCTAGCGATATTTTTTTCTGTTTTCTCCATGACTTCTAGCTTGAATTTGTCTATGAATTCAAGCTAAACACTTTTATTCCGGTGAAGATTAAGGAAGCCCTAGCGTGATTTATTCTGTGAGATCTAATTTGGTTTTTCTCCTTTAATTCTTATGCAAGCATCTGTGTTTCTCTGTGTTTAATGTTGTTAATTATTTCGATTCTGCTAGGTAGTTGCAAATATTTAGTAGATCGTAATTAATTAGTAGCCAATTAAATCGGCCATCCGTAATTGTGGTTTAGATTTGATTTGTGGTAAATTGATTCTTCAGAATCAAGGGAAGAAACGATCTTAATTTAATAATCCTGCGTCAGAGTTTATTGATTTTGAATCGGGTCTCTCTAGTTGTTAATGCTGCCGGCTCATTAAATCCATAGAGCGTCTCTAGGGTTGTCAGTCGATTAGAGAAGTAATTGGTGAAACGTCTTCCTGATTACCGAGAAGCTAAGGAGAGATAAGATCGCGTCAGAAGTGTCTTCGGTAGAGGAAGTCCAGGCCGAACTGGACAAGATGTTGTTCACATCGGAACCATACAGGGCGAGCATGTCCAAGCTCGTGCTCATGCCCAAGTACAGACTGCTTCTGGATGTCACCCAGAAGTGCATCCTCAGTATCGCTGGATCTCAAGGAGAGATCAGTATACCAAAGCTGAAGCCGATGATAGCCATCCTCAGGAATGACCCTGTGGACTGGTTCACCTTCTTCATGGGAAAGTTGGAGAAAGAATCTAAGAAGATTCATTTTGATGATGATAGTTTCACCCGGTACAGCTGCAGGGAGACAATCTATCTATGCACCAAAGTGGCCTGCATAATAGAAACTTACACTGCCGGACGCCAAATCAAGTGGCACGACTCAGAAGAGTTTTCTATGTCCAGGATACATTTTTAAAAGCCAAGTCAGCTCACTGACTTGTTGAAGAAAGCAGCCCCTGAAGGAAAGAAGAAGATGCAGGAGGCAAAGCAGCAGACTGCCTCTCCCTCTCAAGCAGGGAAAAGGAAGCAGTCGGAGGAGACACAACAGCTGGATCACCACCTGCCAAAAGAAAGTGAAATTCAAGGGTAGCCGACAAGCTAGGCGGGAAGAGACAGCAGAGAAGCCAGCTGATGAGCCAGGTGGATCTGAGTGCTCTCCCCGCGCCTCTCGGTCCAAGAAAGCGAGTGGAGATCAGCCGCTGAGGAGCCAGCTCAGGGATCCTTCTCCAGCTCAGACAATGGAAGGGAGTTCGTAATTGCATCACGAGAAGCTGAAGAACCACAAGTGGTGGTCACCCACCCTAACCTAGAGGATGCTATTCCCCTTCGCCAAATTCTTCAAGCATCCTCCAAACACGCTCCAGCTGATCTACCAACTCCTGATTCCACATCAGCTGGAACTCCTCAACAACACTCTCTTCTCCTTCCTCCTCAACAACACTCTCTTCTCCTTTCTCTTCATCCTCAGGTAACACATCCAAATCCCCCATCTACTTCTTCAGTACCTGAAACCGCCCAACTCCCTCACACTCAAAATTCAGCACCCAGCTCACCCAAAGAGCCCCGTCCAGCTGACACTCCTTTACAGCTGGATGATGAAAACCAAACTGAACCCTCTAGCCCTACTTCTTCTGAGAAAGTTGAAATCCTCAGTCCCAGAGCCGTTGCACGTGCTACCACTATCATGAGGTTCGATGACCTCAGGCTTCAAGGTGTAAAGAGCGCACTGCAACAATACCCCACTCTTGCTTCGCTCCCCGCCGCATTAGTCGCCGTCAGTGACTTTAAATTTTATCTTACTACCAAGATGACTACTTGGTATGCGAATGAAGAACTTGTGGAGTTCTACTCTTTCAATAAGCTTAAGGCCGAAGAAGCAGCTCTGTAGGAGATCTTTGGATTTGGAAGTCTTCAAGATGCTTTTGTGCATCATGACAAGCTGATCCAAATCCTCATCCAGAAGACTGAGCAGGATGAAGTGCCCCCTTCTGAGGAGGTAATTTCAAAAGCCAACTCTTACCTCCACACTCTCAGCTGGATTGTTCCAGTTGAGATTGCCAAGGAAGTTGTCCCTGCCGACACAACTTAGGCAATGCTGATTGAAGAAGAGCCAACTAATGTAATAGTTGAACCTACAGAAGCTGCCCCACATAGTCCAATTGCCAATGACACTTGCACACTGGTCAAGTTCGAGGCAGACAAACCCAGTCATGTCGAATCCAGAACCCAAACGGAGTCCGACACTGAATTATCTCCTGCTCTTCAAAAGCAGATCCAGGAATACGTCGAAAGGGTATTTCTCATGGAAAGTATGAAAATTTATACTGACCTTCTCCTTCGATATACAGCCATTGAAATGCAGATAGATACTCAAGGGGGGACTATCGATGAAATGCAGAAGTCCATCTACACCCTTGATGAGGATACCGACCGGAATCTCAAGCAGTCCCTCATCTCTCAAGATCTCGATATCAGAAATCATCTAGAGATGAGAGTTCCTGAGATCATTTCCAGATTCCAAGCTCCACTGGAAAAGAGCATCACCGACTTATCCAGCCAGCTGGAAGCTCTCTAACAGCAAACTCTCTTCAACAGAACTGACATTCACCAGTTGTTTAATCTCTACAAAGAGCTGGACACTCAGTTCAAAGCTGGAAGCAACAGCACAGCTTAACCTCGTCACAGCAGACAACACAACCAAGATTACTGATATTGACAAAGCCCTGGCCCAGCTGAATGAGACAGTAGCCAACCTCTCCTCCACCCTTGTTGATAATGCCAAAAAGTGGGAATGTAATGACAAGAGAAAAACATCAAGGAAAGGCAAAGGCAAAGCTGTAGCTGAAGACAAAATCCAAGTACTGCAGTCTGAGATTGATGAAGTTGTTGCTGAGCTGGAAGCAGAAGAACCAGCTGGAATGAGAGAAAAATAGAGCAAAATGATCATACTTCTTGCCAAAGCTAGCGGAGCCAAGCTAGAAGAATACAGTAATACACAGTGGCTCTGTAACTTTGTGAATCAACAAAAGCAAGAGATGAAAAGCTTCCAAGAGCAGCAAAGAAGAAGGAAAGCTTGCTCAATGCTGAAGAAAATAAGCAGAAGAAGAAAAGAGCAACCATCAGAGCAGCGAAGAAAAAGTCTCAGATACCAATGAACTGGAGAAGAGTAGATGAATGGATCCCAGAAGAGTTAAACGACGACTGGGAACTTACAAAATTTGAGTTCATTGAAGACTACTACTATCTGGGAGCTTACCCAAATACGCCGCCAGATGTTGCATTCAATATGCATCTCAACGAGCTTTTTCTTCAAGATAGGATGACTGCTAAAGCATTCTTCAATGCTACAAGGACTGCGAATATCCAGTTCTCTACTCCTCAGCTGTATCATCTCCAGCCACCGCTGATACCTAGAACTAATCTCCCTAACAAGTCACAAATCATCGCAGAAGTAAACAAATGGGCGATGAGAACAGATGGCAGATATTGAAGAAGATAGACGAGGAAGAATCAATTGCCAGCAGAAATGAAGACCCAACCAACTGGGATTAAAGTTTTTGTCTTATTTCAGTTTGTTAATCTTGTAATTCTTGTAATCTCTTTGAAGCTTAATAAAACTGAAATGTTTTTGCTCTCAAGCTCACCCTGATGACAACAACTCTTTGTCCAGACTCTGAACTCTGAATTTGAATATCTGCTGAATTTACTTATCGTTTTTAACCCCACTTTCTCATTAAGGGGAAAGTAGGTTGTTTTCTCAGTTTGGTTTTGGCATCATCAAAAAGGAGGGAATTGTGGGGAAAATTCTAAGTTTTGATTTGATACCAAAACCCAACTGATCTCCAACCTAGTAGATGAATGCGCAAACCTAAGTTTTATTTTTCCAGCTCGTCTGTTTGAGCTTTAGATTTTCTAACTTTACAGATAAGGAAGCTGAAGACAGCAGAAGACCCAGCTGAGTAATCAACTGGACCCAAAATCAGCTGAAAGGTTTTCCAAATGAACAGAGTTCAAGACTGATCTGAGTTAGACTGACTCTATCAAGCAAAGAGGATTGGATTCAGCCAAGGAGATCCAACGGAGCAGAGTAAATCAAGCTGACTCGAGTCTAGGAGATTTAGCTGAAAGATTCAGCTGAGCAGACAAAAGAGAATTAACTCTAAAGACATTACTTCAAGTCAGATTACCCAATCCAGCTCTAAATTCAAAAACCAGCTCCAAAGGCAGAGATCCCGGTGTTAGATGAAGTCAATATACCTCGACCAATGAGGGATCGACATCTCAGCATCCTAGAAAAGCGAACCTAGGATCTGACATAATGATGAAGATAGGTGAAGATACGCTCAATGGCAGATCGACAGATCAGAGAGTAGGTGAGATTCAAACGACTCTTCCAACGGCTAGTTTTGAATCTCTACCTATAAATACCAGTCTTCAACCTCAGAATCAGAGACAAAAAACTCTCTACAAGCTCTCTACTTCTCTGAATCTCTCAAGCATTAAAAAGCTCTCAAGCAGTTCTCAAACTCTTCAAAAAACACTTAAATTTTCAAATGTTTACTTTCCAGAAACTGCTTTAGTTTTTTGTCTGATCCCTAGGCAAAAATTATAGTAAATCCAAAGCCTAGATCTGAACGAGTTCATCTCCCAAAGTTCTTCATTGTAAGAACTCGTTCAAAGTTAGAAACCCAAACCTAAACCCTTCTTTACCCAGAAAAGGTTAGGTTAAGGTTACGCCATCTCGAAGCGCGAAATTCCAGTGTAAGGTCTTTCAGTACTCGAAAACTGAAACGATATTGGCTTCTACAATGCCCGTAAACTGTTAGAACACAGCTCAAGTTAGAGCTGCGAAGTTTCTTGGTACTCATAAACCAAGTGGAAATCCTTAGTGTACATACCAGTTAAATCTGGTCGTGGACGTAGGAGTTGTTTCTCCGAACCACATTAAATTTCGAGTTCTTTATTGCTTTCTTTATTCTCTGTATTTTATCTCTTGAAATAACTAACTGCATTTACACAACACAAGTTTTCAAGCTCAAAGTTCTCTGGCTGAGTGACCCAACCAGCTGCATTATTTTTCAAAGCTGCTTAACTGAAAACTGAAATTAAGTTTTTCTGAATTCTTGTAAAGGGAACGAGCTAAGTTTTTCAAACCACCACATTCCGCACAGCAAATCGAGTTATCAATCCAAAATGACCATCATCCATAGAAGTCGGCAGGATTCATAACTGAGCTCTCACTCAACTCAGTTTTAACCAAGAAAAGTTTTAAAAATCCCTCTTAGGTGTATTCACACCCTCTACACCGAAGACCTCGTTCCGGGACCATCAGAGGCCTACTTCTCAGCACTAATTTATTATTGTAGATCTGGTACATACTCTGATAATTATATATATTGTCTACACAAACACTCATGCTTTTAAATAAAAGAAAACATTTGAGCATGCACAGGTTTGATTTTTTAAAACGTATACTTGTGCTTTGCTTTGAAAGGAAAGTTCAATTTATAGCTGTAATCAGCAAGTTTTCAAATTATTTTGGTATGTGTTCACTGAGTACGAAGTACTCAGCCCTGCATGTTGATTTCTAAAATGTGCAGGTTAGCTGGGATGATGATGAGGGTGTGCTTGGCGGGCTTTTGTTGGTTCCGGTGTATTTAAAAGAAGTCAGTCTGGAAATTATATGTCTTCATACATATAATTTCTTATGTTATTCCGCTGCAACACTCTGAAGTGTGTTTAAATTCTGAAGTATGTTTGAAGTATGAAGTCTATTCCTATGTTCTGAAGTCTTTGACGTTGATAATGTATCTTTTGAATGATATGTTAGTCTGTCTTATTTAAAACCGTTATTGTTTCCATCTTAAGTATTTTAAATCCATACGACCTCTTTATCGTGCTTTCTTGATCTGATAAACCGCTTCGTTGTTATTGATCTTTTGATACCGTTGGTCGAATGATTATATTGATATCCAGTTGAGTATGATTCCTTGGAAATGTTGAATTTGACATATTTTGATCAACTGATTCTATTGTTGAGATAATTTGGTATCCGTTGTGGATAGTCAATTTTTGGTTGGAAGTGTCGAGCATGATATTGATATTGAATTCTTGTTATGCATGCTCGATGAAAAGTTGATCAAATCTTTATTTAATTCCCAGTATTTCTGATTATTGAGAATGTTTGATGTATGATTGGTTTTTGTTGCATAACTGGGTCGTTATCAGTCCTTTGATTAATCATAAATTATGTACTTCGTGGGACCTACCGGCTCAGTCATCTTCATTCTGAGTCGGGCATGCGATGAGTGGTATCGAGCAAGGTACGTTCATTTGTCTGCTCTGAGTCTAAATTTTATTTTAAAGTCTAGTCTGGTTTGAATTCCTAGACTAGTTGAGTATTCTTATAACAAAAGTCCAGCACCTCATCTCATCTCATCCAGTTATTCAGGTATGAATTTTTAAAGTTTTAAAGTTTTAAAGTTTTGATTATAATATTTTTGATAGCTTCTAATGAGGTTGTTTTATGTGATGATGGTTGTAAGCGAGACGATGGAACTTTTGTGCAAGCAAGTTGGTAGTTTGTCGTTGGAAAGTAAAGTGAGCTTGGTATCACCGTGGGAGAGCGGTATTGAGTATGTGGAGACTGTGGTTTCCTGGAGGCGGTTTCTCTTTCGTCTTGGGGTGATTAATTGTTAAATTTTTTTTTCATACAGGATGGCATCGTCGCGTGGTGAAGTAGCGATGAGAGAATTCCAGCATATTCGAATGAGTTACCAAGAGACTCTAGCTGAGTTTCTGGCACGTTATCACCGAGTCTGGATTGATATTCATTTGATGGATATCTCAGGAGTGCAGGGAATTATGCACTTGATTCGCCTTCTTCCAGAAGCATGGTGCGAGTGGGCTTCTTCTTTGACACCTCGGTTTATATCACCGCAGCTCTGGAGAGACGATCTTTACGGAGATTGTAACGGGTTTATAGCTGAGATTTGTTCTCGTTTCATGCGTTATGAGCATCCTCCGCCTGGTCCTTATGATCCTCCGCCCCATTACTATCAGGAAAGGTTGCAGGAAGAGAATGTGCCTCAGAATGATCATATTCCTCTGTTTATTCCTCCTGTCTAGCCTGAGTCCACTGTTGATCCTCATCTAGATGGTTATGGCTTTGATCATGGATTCTTTGTTCCTAATCCTTTGCAGAATGGTTATTTGTCACCATCTCCCCCACCTGATGCCTTAGCCTTAGTTCCCGAGCTCCTTGCTCCAGAAAATAGTTTGGCCTCAGTTTCTTCTTCCGAGCTAGTCCCATACACTACAACAAAAAAGGTTTATGGCTACACCCCTTTTGCGACACTATACGAAAGACGTAGTGATAAGCCTCTATTACGACATAAGACTTCAGATTCTAGCTTAATAAAAAATTGGATCACACTATTACGTCATGTAAAATCATGTGTTGTTATATCCTATTAATTATGACATTGTTACGTGTCCCAACAATATATGAAAGATTTGTTGCTTGGATTTCTTTAAATTATACAAATGAAATAATGAAATTCTGCCGCTAAGACATCAAAGTAATAGGCGCCAACACTCCCTCCAAATTTAATGAATATTTCGTATTAAAAAATTAAAAAATAAATCGTGCCCTAACTCCTAATCCCCCCACCTGCGAAGAGATGGAGATAATTCATCCCTCATTTTCTCTTCAATTTTCTACCTCTAACGAATTAAAGAATTACCAAATCATAAAACAGAGAAGACCCTTAGCAAATTCAAAATTCACGAGAAAAGTTTTGCAGAGGATACACATCTCATAGGAAGCAGGACCTCTTCGCCAACGATGCCAAGGTCAACATCTGTCGAATTTCTGAAGTTCCCAATTTCATACTGAGCAATCCACCAAATTAAAATCCGGTATATTATTCTTATATTTCTTTAGAAATTTTGATTATAAATTAATCAGATTTTGTGTTTTGAAGATATGCTATGAAATCTTATTCCAATTCCGGAGAAGATTATGATTAAGTTAGTGAATTGTGCTCAAATCTTTTGGTAATCCATGTTGCAGCTCTGGATCTAAGACTGTAAGGTGTAGTTTGTTCTTCGAAAGTCTTTCGTTGTTAATACCTTTTCAGATATTATTGCATTTGCTTAATTACCATTATTTATGTCAATGGTTGTTTGGTGATTAATGAAAGATTCTGATTAACAGTTCGTTTGCATTAGTTTCTCGTACAACTTCCTTCCTCTTTACTCTCTTAGTTAGAGCAATATGCACCTTCATATAATCATGAGCTATTTAATTATCTTTTTTGTTCTTTTTTTTGGGATACTTCCAGCCTATTGTTGTGGTTTGTTGCGATGTTCTCTATCTACTTATGAGCGCCAAAGGTGCTTCCGATTTTTTCCTCTTGTTTCTTAATGTTGTGTGGCATCAAACATTTAGTTTATGTATTGAAGGTTGCCTCTTTTTACATGTAATCTGCTACTTGATTACATGATCCCTAGCTATGTTTTGGCTGTCAAGAATGCCTCTATTGGTAAGATAAAATCAGTCTTTCCATCATGTAATTTAGTATATATTTATTGGAAAATAACATTTAGAGAAAAACAGACTTTTTGATTGGACTAAAGATCATTTTAGCAGTTGGCACCACGCTATAAACGATCACAAGCCGGATGGCTATTGAAATCGAAGATGGGCACTCTATCGTGCAAGGAATCTCACTTGTGCAGGTTTCTGATGAACGTTTTTGGTTCAATTGGCCCAAGTTAATGCTTCGTCTTATCCATCTCTCTCTCTCTTTCAGGTATGCTCTTTTTCTATTTGTAATCTGTTTTTTTACATAGAAAGCAGTTTCATTTAAGACTTTTATGAAACTAGCATTTTCTTATTTACTTTCTTGTTTCTGTTACTAATTGCCATAATGCATTTCAGATAATATATTTCTTTTGGATAACACCACGGTATTGAAGCTCTCTTCTCCATTATCTTTTGGTTATAAACTAACCGATGGTTGAAAAATGTACCATTTACCTATATGAATATGGCAGCATTTCATGTTTTTATCCATTACATACAATAGATGCACTTGAACAATATGTTACAGGACATCTGAAGCAGCCCACAAAAACTATAAGATCATTGCTTATGTTTTGTCCTACATCTTAGGTAAAGGACATATTGATTAGGAGTCAAATGTTATTTTGTTATGTGGGGATATTCATGAGTTGTTTCATGATTTAATGAAAGTCGAAGGTAATATACAGATGACACATTACATATATATGGTTAATCTTGCATTGCATGTCTATTTATGGTGTCAAATATGTATAGTTTATGGAAACTGCTTATTTCTTTGGCAGATTTTGTCGATAGAAGTTTTCATCTTTCTTTTGCTTCTCGAAGCAAGTTATGTAGAATACGGAACTTGGTGATCAGTTCTGCCTTATGCATTAGTTAATGTGTGCAAGTCCGAGCATTTTATGTTTCTCAATTCTAGTAGATTTATTATGCTAGTTTGCCACGATTGAGGTGGTTGTTTGTTGCATGCTAAGTGAGGTGATTTCATCATGATTGAGGTGGTTGTTTGTTGCATGCTAAGTGAAATTCTAGTTGGGATCATTTTATTGAATAGCATTTTCGAACGTAGTTTCTGGGATATAATGTTAACTTTCGATATTTAGACATCCATGTAGAAAAGTGTGTTGACGAAATTAAGTTTGTTTTATGTTTTTAATTTCAAAACAGAATATTGTTTATTACTTTCAGTTTTACTGTGTTTGATGAATCTTGAAGATATGCCTTTATAGTACTAATAACTTGAAGATGCACTTAACGAAATACTTGCTTCACCTTTTCATTCGGTACATAACATAGTTTCACTTGATTACTTTTTATTTATCATAAGCAAATTTTAAAAAAGTCTAAGTTTCATAAATTTTTATTCTAGGTGACATTGGCGGACTTTGTGGAAATGTTTGATTCTTGCACTCAAGGATATCGGCAGAACTTTTTCACAAGAGCTTGGAGATCAGTGCAACTAATAAGCTACCTACTCTTTGCTTTGGAACAACGATTTTTTACATTTGCCAAACGCCTTAGTCTAGTTTTCTTTTAGATATGTTTCGCAGGATTTAGCGCTTTTGTTAGCAGATAAGATAACATAGTTGGTTTTAATTGTTTTTGTTTATTAATCATTTTTCGTTGTAATGACATTTGAATTCATATTTGAAATAAATATATTTTTCATATTTATGTTAAGCATGTGTTTTTAGGTATTAATAATTCTGTTATAATAATTTTTAATTTATTAATTTAAAATAAACACGTATATATGCCTTTAAAAGTGTAGATTGCGACAATAAATAATGATGTATCAGAGCTCTTTTCCCAATATTAGTAAATGTCGTATTATATCTTAATATTAATTTTATAATGAATTATGTCCAGACATTTTTTAGTGTCGTAAGAGATAATTTAGTCTTTAGCTACACTCACACAGGCGACACTAAAAATCAACGTAGAGAAAAGTGAGATGTTGCAATAAGTTTCTTATTATGACATTTTCAGGTGTCCCTAAAGATGATTTTTGTTGTAGTGATATAATCCCAATGATATTCCTCAAGCTTTTGATTCTTCAGAGCTTGAATCTTATTATCATTTTCATTCCGGTTCTGTGAGACTGAGTGAGGCTAGTTCGTCAGGACTTCATCATTTCGACAGTGATGAAGAGGGAGTCGACCCCGCTGCAGAAGCTACAGTCAGATATGGTCAGCTTTGGAGTATTCCATATGGCCAGTTTAGTTTTCAGCCCGAGTATCAACCGACGTCTGGTGAAGATTTTGCAAGTGCATCTCGTCTGAATGAAGAGGGTGAGGAGAGAGCAGCTGAGAGTCCTGAGGGTGAGGGTGAGGAAAATCAGAGAGAGGAAGAAGAGGAGCCGAGTGAGGAAGAGGATCCCAGTGAGGATGAGCAGTGATTCATGTGAGGAAGTGAGAATTTGGTAGTAGTAGTAAATATGTAATATGTCTGGCAAGAGATAATTTATGTGCTTTATGTTTGTTTTATGCTGGTATGTTGTAAATAGATGCATAAGTATAACTCTTAGATGATCCGGTAATGGTCTAGTATGCCATACCATTAGAAGTGCTTTTTGTGTGATGTTAGAACATCACAGCTGACGTAGGAAAAATTTTTGTTGTAGATAATTCCCCATTAGGATTGTAAAAGCCCTCAGAGATGCAATTTTCCGATGTTTATATGATGAAAAATGGCCAAAGCGGTCATTGTTTTAATTAATGAGTCCTTTATGCATAAGTTGAAAAAGATAGTAGATTTAATGTTTTAAAAAAAATGAAATGAGAAGCAAGATGAAAAGAAAATATGAAGATAAAGTTATTAGATTGCAAATTTTATAAGTATAAGATAGGTGTGAAAGTTCTTATCCTCCGTATTTGTTGCTTAATTGTTAAGCTGTTGAAATATATATATATATATATATATATATATGTGAATATGATATATGATATATTTAAGGTTGAAATTATGTGGTTACGAGATATGATTTATTTGAAGATTTCAATTATTTGAATTGCTTGATTTCTAAACTTTATGATTAAATGATGAGTTTTATGAAGAAAATGTTTATATGTTCAAAAGTTCAGTTGAAAATTTCTAAGTCTGGAATTAAAATTCTAGTTTTTCTTAAATAAGAGAAAATTTTCTTTAAAATCCAAATTGGTTAATCAGAATGCCTCCGAGAAGAGAAGATAGAGATGAAGAGCAAGAAAGAGAACCAACTCCACCTCCTCAGCCTGAAAGGAGAATAGAAGAGCTTTTTCTTCGTCAAAATCCCTCTACCTTAGACGGAAAAGGAAGTCCGTCGGAAGCTGAAGAATGGGTTCGTGCGTTGGAGAGAATCTTCAAATTTCTCCATTGTAATGATCAAGAACGTTTAACGTGTATGTCCTACCAGCTGAAAGGATTGGCAGATTATTGGTGGAAAGCTCGTCAGAAGACGTATACCCCAGAGCAATTGGAGAATCTCACCTGGAAGCAGTTTAAAGATGCTCTTTTTGAGAAGTACATTCCAAGAAGCTATCGTAAGCAGAAACAGAACGAGTTTGCAATTTTGAAGCAAGGAAAGAAGTCAGTATCGGAGTATGATCGAGAGTTTTGCGACTTAGCTCGTTTTTCCCCAAATAAGGTGGACACCGAAGAAAAGATGTCTGATCTTTTTCGTGCAAGTCTTCGGCAAGACATAAGAGTGGTTCTTGCTAGCCAAAGTGCGATGACGTATGCAGAGGCTTTGAATCGAGCCTTAGACATGGAATTGGCTATGCAGCCAGAAAAGCCAATCCAGTTTTCAGTACCTTCTTCGTTGCAAGTTTCGTCCCCAGCTGTTGTTAATCCCCAGCCTTTAAGTCACAAGGGCAGATCCAGAAAGGAAAGAGAAAGTGGAATGCTAGTTCCCAGCCAAGTAAAAAGCCGTGGCAAGGTCAGAGTCAGTAGCCACATAAGTTAGTTCCAGGAAGGTTTAGACTGCCTTTTGTCGGACAGGGCAGTTCGTCTCAGGATTTTCAAGTAATTCCTCCGTGTCCGAAGTACAATAAAATACACCAAGGAGTCTGCAAAGCTGGAAGTAATAGCTGCCATGCGTGTGGGCAAGTAGGTCATTTCTCATACTAGTGTCCGAACAAGCAGCAAAGTTTGGGAGGAGGGAGGCCTTATCAGTTTCAGCCTCCGCGTTTGAAGGCAATGGAAGTATTTTTACAGCTGCTACAGCAGCGTAATCGTCCAGTGCAGCGACCTCAGCAGCAGCAACCGCAGCAAGAGCCTCAACAACAATATCAGAGAATCTTTGCTCTTGAGCATAAGTCGAGCGTAAAAGATCAAGGTAATCTTGCAGGCATGGGCCAGTTAAGAGGTGTACATGTTATTATTTTATTTGATACTGGTGCATCGCATTCATTTATATCAAATGCATGCGTAAATACTCTTGCCCTTAAAATAGAAAAGTCAACCCAAAATTTAAGAGTAACTACTCCAGTAGGTAAATCTACAATAGTTACTCAAGTTTGTCCTAATCTAGAGTTTGAATTAGGATCTCTTAAGATGTCAACTAAAACTCTTAACCTAATTCAAATGTGGGACGTAGACTTAACTCTGGGAATGGATTGGTTGATGGAAAATTTTGCATCGATAAAGTGCGAGCAAAGGCAAATTTCTTTCCAGCCGCCTGGAAAAGAAGCAACTCAATTCTTTGGAATTGATCGAAGTAGTAAAAGAGTTCCGATAATTTCGGCCGTTCAAGCAGAGAAATTGTTAAGAAGAAAGGATACACAAGCGTATCTAGTTTATCTTAACAGTGAAGAAGATCAAGAAAAAAATGTTGATGATGTGAAGGTAGTCCGAGAGATCAAGGATGTTTTTCCAGAAGATTTTCTAGGATTGCCGCCAGATAGAGAATTGGAGTTTACCATAGATCTTGAGCCTGGTTCAGCTCCAATATCAAAGGCACCGTACAGGATAGCCCCTAAAGAATTGCAAGAATTGAAAATTCAATTACAAGAGTTGTTAGACTTGGGTTTTATTAGACCTAGTGTTTCTCCCTGGGGAGCGCCAATCTTGTTTGTCAAGAAGAAGGACGGTAGTCTGAGAATGTGCATAGACTATCGAGAATTAAATAAACTGACGTTGAAGAACAAATATCCTTTGCCAAGGATAGATGATTTGTTTGATCAGCTTAAAGGAACCGGTGTCTTTTCAAAAATTGATTTGAAATCTGGTTATCATCAGTTGAAGATTCGGCAAGAAGATATTCCGAAGACAGCTTTTCGAACAAGATACGGTCACTACGAGTTTGTAGTAATGCCGTTCGGATTGACAAATGCTCCAACAGTATTTATGGATCTCATGAATCGAGTTTTCCATGAATTTTTGGATAGATTTGTCATAGTTTTTATTGATGATATTCTCGTGTATTCAAAGAATGAATTAGAACACGAAGAACATCTCAGAATTATTTTAGAAAAGCTAAGAGTCGAGAAGTTATATGCCAAGTTCAGTAAGTGTGAATTTTGGCTAAGAGAAATAAATTTTCTCAGACATGTTATTTCTTCTGAAGGAATCAAGGTTGATTCAGCAAAAGTGCAAGTAGTTCAAGAGTGGAAAACCGCAGCTTCGCCTCATGAGATTAGGAGTATCTTGGGTTTAGCAGGCTACTATCGGAGATTCATTGAAGGATTTTTCAAGATAGCTAAACCAATGACCCAACTCTTAAAGAAAGAATCAAAGTTCAAGTGGTCTAGCGAGTGTGAAGAAAGTTTCAAGAGCTCAAGAAAAGGCTAACCATTGCTTCAGTTTTAGCAGTTTTAGAAGAAGGCAAGGGCTATACCATTTATACGGATGCATCAAAGAATGGACTTGGTTGTGTCATGATGCAAGAAGGAAAAGTCATTGCTTATGCTTCAAGGCAACTCAAACCTCATGAGCAGAGCTATCCAACTCATGATTTAGAGCTAGCAGCAGTTGTGCATGCTCTGAAGATATGGAGACATTATCTTTTTGGAGCTAAATGTGAGATCTTCACAGATCATAAAAGTCTCAAATATTTCTTCGAGCAGAAGAAGTTAAATATGAGACAGAGAAGATGGCTTGAGCTAGTAAAGGACTACGATTGTAAAATTTCCTATCATCCAGAAAAAGAAAATGTAGTAGCTGATACTTTGAGCAGAAAAGGAAAAACTGAGTTAGGATTTCTTCTTACTCAGGAAAAAGATATCGTAAAGAATTTTGAAGAATTGAAATTAGAAGTGGTTATACCTCCGCAATCGACAGAGCATTTAATTGCAGCTCTGGATATAATCCCAGATTTGAGATCAAGAATTGCAAGTGCTCAAAGAAAGGATGAAAAATTAGAGAAATTGCGTCTCAAGATTCGTGAAGAAAAAGTTGAAGATTTTCAAGAAGTTGGAGATAATATTCTTCTGTTTAAAGAAAGGCTTTGTGTGCCTAATGATGAGAGGTGAGATCATGAGTGAAGCTCATGATACCCCTTATACAGCTCACCCTGGAAGCACCAAAATGTATCAAGATTTGAAGCAGAAATTTTGGTGGGAAGGAATGAAGCGAGATATAGCTTCGTTTGTAGAACGATGCTTAGCTTGTCAGCAAGTAAAGGCATTGCATCAAAGACCTTATGGAAAGCTTCAGCCACTAGATATCACAGAGTGGAAATGGGATGATATTATGATGGATTTTGTAACCCAGTTACCTAAGTCCAAAAGAGGAAATACGGCTATTTGGATGATTGATTGACAAAATCTGCTCACTTCATATCAATTCCAATTTCGTATGGATCAGATAAGTTAGCCCAGCTGTACGTTCGCAAAATTGTGCGTTTGCATGGTGTGCCTAAGTCGATCACGTCAGATCGAGATTCTAAGTTTACTTCCCATTTTTGGAGAAGTATGCAGAATGAATTGGGCACTAAGTTAAATTTCAGTACAGCTTTTCATCCACAAACGGATGAACAATCAGAGAGAACCATCTAAATTCTAGAAGATATGCTTAGAACTGTTGTTTAGATCGAGGAGATAATTGGGAGCAAATCTTACCTCTCATTAAATTCGCCTATAACAACAGTTATCAAAGGACAATCGGCATGGCCCCTATGAAGCTCTTTATGGAAGAAAGTGTAGATCACCGCTTTATTGGGATGCAATAGGTGAAAGAAAATAGTTAGGGCCCGATTCTGTTGAAGAGATGATCAAGATCGTTCGTGAAATCAAGCAGAGAATGAAAGAAGCGTAAGATCGTCAGAAGTCTTATGCGGATTCCAGAAGACCAGAATTAGAATTTCAAGTCGGAGATGAAGTATTCCTGAAGGTTTCCCCTTCAAGAGGAATTCACAGATTTGGTGTGAAAGGCAAGCTTAAGCCCAGATATATTGGACCGTATGAAATTCTTGAGAGAATAGGTCAAGTTGCTTATAAGTTAGCTTTGCCGCCCAGTTTTGGAAGTTCGCATAGTGTGTTTCATGTTTTCCAGTTGCGTAAATACATGTTTGATACTAAACATGTTATTCGTCAAGAAGAAGTAGCTTTAGAGCCCGATCTAAGCTATGAAGAAAAATCGGAAGCGATTCTAGACCGAAAGATTCAGCAACCTAGAAATAAATCGATCGCGTCAGTCAAGATCAAGTGAAAGCATCATATTCTTGAAGAAGCGACGTGGGAATTAGAATATAAGATGAGAGAGAAGTATCCCGACCTTTTTGTCGAGGTAAGCAAATTTCGGGACGAAATTTATTTTTAGGGGGTGAGAATGTAGTACCCCGATTTCTCGCGTGATAAATTCTAAAATTCTTTAAATAATTAAAGAGGATGAAGAAGAAGAAAAATTCTCTTTTTAATAATTTTTCTTCGGTAATTCTAATTTTGCCGAAAAAGTGGAATTTAATTATTTTTGTTTCATCTCGGGTTATCCGAATCGAAGTAGAAATTATGTTTCTCAATATGTGCAATTATGCTTGATTTTAATTGAGAAAATTATTAATTTAATTTTCTTAATTTTTTATTAGTAATTAATTATTAAAAATAATAATCTTATTTATTTAATAATTAATTCATTTCTTAGCTTTTTCTTACGAGAATTTGCATTAGGATTTGAGATGCCCTAATTGATTTTTCTAGATCGAGAAATTAGATATTAAAGTTATGATTAACAAGTTTAGTAATAAATTGATTAAATTAAGCATTTAATCAATTATTTAAGCAAATAATTGAAGACCCTTGTTGTTCAAAGAGTCTTAAGCTTCGTTTAGCGGATTTAAGAGTAGGATAAAAATATATCCTTTTTGAAACCTCTGGAATTTCAGAGTCTTCAATAGATTCAATTAAATAAGAAATAAAATTTCTTGTAGAAGATATTTTATCTCTAACAGTTAATTTATAATTTTTATAATGACCATAATCATAATCATGCGGTGCATTCCAAAATTCATATGAATTGTAAGGAAGATTCATAAAACAAGAACTTACATTAATTCTTGGGAGCTTTACACTGGAATTATTACAATGCGAAGAGATGAAAGTAGTGAGGAAAAGAGAATATTACAAAAGAGAGGAAAGCAAAGAAAGCATGAAAAGCTTGTCCTCAAAACATCTAAGGACGGGCTATTATATAGCCGAAAGGAAAAGAAACGACAAAGCAAAAAAGCAAACACACTATTCATAACAGAGAAACAAATTATTCATGAATAGGAAAACCTACAAACTATTCATGAATAGGAAAACCTACTATTGATGATATCATTGCGTGCGTATTTCGCAATAATTATTTTTGTAGTTCTCCTTCATGAAGAAAACTCATGCAGTCTAGATCTTCGTAGGGATCTTGGGCTTCTTCAAAATTTTCAATCTCTTTCATTTCAGTATCTGAGATATTTCATTTCAGTATCTGAGATATTTTTCTCTACTGAAGAAGAGGAGGAACTTGCTTTAGTAATTTCTGGATTGTCTTTTCCAAAAACTTCTTTCCACATATTATTAATGGAGTCTTTATCCATTTTCTAGAAAAGTTCTTTAAGTAAGGAGCCTGAGGAAGGAGTCTGTGCATTGAGACTTCTGTAAATCTGTTGAGATGGTTTGATAGCCAAAACTCCTCGTCTATCATAAGTTTTTCCTTCACCAAAGAAATCTTCTTTGGGCCACCATTTGATAAGAATTCTCCTAACTAAAATTGTTGGAGTGAATTGAATTTCATTCTTTTCTCTTTTTTGCTCTTGCAAACCATAGTCCCATCTTAAAATCCATGGAACTGAGTAATAGTTTACAAATTGCAAAACTGCATTAAGACTTTCAAGGTTGTCATTAACCTGTTGAAATTTTTTCCAATTCATTTTTATTTTCTTAGGAAATATACAAGGTGATACCCCCCATGAAAAGAAAAATATTGAAAACCAAATGGGGATATATTGTGTAACATCATCAAGATCAAATTTAATCCACCACGAATGTTTTTTAGCATTATTTTCATAAATAAACAGATTATCCCAAGCTTTAATATAATCAAAAAAACTATAAAAATTTGGGAGTGCTTTATAATTTTCAAGTTGTTTGCTTTGATAAAGAGGCAATCTCCAATCTGAGGAAGAAAGAATTTTCTTAATAATACATTTAGAATAAGCGTATTCTTTACCGCGATCCATATGTTGAATTTCAACAGATCCAGTTTCAGTAAGAATTGCTTCAAAATATTCTCGACTTTTCTTTCCAAAGATTGGTAGCATATGTTTATTAAGATAGCTTTGTGCCAATTGATTTGGAGAAAGACCTTTTAGATCTTTTTCAATTGGAAAACAATTAATATATCCCAAAATAATATATGGGTATCTAATTTCTTCTTTTGAACCCTTTTGAAGGAAGATGGCGTTTTGATAGTATTGAATTTCATATGCCATTTCATCTTCATCGAATTCTTTGTTAGGATTAAATTTCGGAAAATCTTTTAGATCAAGAAAATCATCATCTGATTTTTGTTGATCACTTGATTTCTGTTGAGAAGGCTTTTTAGCCATATTTGACGAAGTTGAGTTTTTAGTCAAATTAACCATTGGTCTTTTGCCCATGGACCGTTGTTTTACCATGGTGTTCCAAGCTTCTGTCCTGCAAGAATTCTCTGGTTAGAAAATCTAGTTATGAATTAGATTTTCCAGCAATATGTTCAATATTAAAATCAAAACATGCAAGAATGGATTGCCATCTAGCAAAAATTTGTTTTGATGCAATATTTTTAACATCTTTTAAAAGAATATTTTTAGCTGATTTACAATAAACTCTTATTAAAAAATTTTATTTAAAATATCACTTTCAAATTTAGTGACACATTTGACAATGGCAAGTAATTCTTTTTTAATGGTAGAATAATTCTTTTGAGAGTCATTCCAATTTCCAGAAGTAAATCTGACTAGTTCTTCTTTAGAACTGTTGGAATTCTTTTGTTTAAGGATTCCACCATATCCGATTTCAGATGCATCAGTTTCAATTATTTTAAATGCTTCAGGATTAGCAATAGACAAACATGGGAGTTTTTTTAACTCTTTCTTTTATTCTTAAAACAGCTTCTGTATGCTTATTAGTCCAAGGTAAAGGGTTTTTTCTTTAACCTTTGAAATAATAACTTACAATCTTGTGCAAGATCTTGGTAGAAATCACCTATATAATTTAGGCAACCAAGGAAGCGTTGTAATTGATTAAGATCAATTATTTTATAAGGAAATTTATCCGTAAATAAAATTACCCGTTCAATTGGAATAATAATTTTATTCTCAATATAATGACCAAGGAATTTAATTTTAGTCTGAAAAAGTTTAACCTTTTTTATATTTATAGCAAAACCAACTCTTTTAGTAGTTTGTATAAATATATTGAGATGCTTAAAATGTTGTTCTATATTTGTTTCACCTATTTTTGGTATTATTTTGTATAGGTTTTTAGGTGTGTTTTGGATGCCAGTTCGTTTGGTTTGTATTGTCTTAAGATAAAAAAAATGCACTAATGTTTCGTCCAAGTGTTTTGAGTGGAACTGTAGGTTTTGAACCGGATTGACAAGTTTAAATGACAAAGTAGGCTCAATCCGATCTTGGAATGAAGAGGTATGGTGGAGAAGTATAGTCATTGCACGTCCAAAGAATTGAGGCAGAGCTCCCTACATGTCCAGAGACCTCTGGGATCTTTTAATTCATCAAAGGCAGAGGTCCCTCGCCGGCCAGAGCTCCCTGCTCTTTTTATTAGTCGTAATAAGGGGCAGCGCTCCCTCGCCAACCAGAGCTCTCTGCTCTTTTATGTTCAGCAGATATAAAAGCTGCTCTGCTGCACGCGAAAGAGGGCAGACTTTGGCTAGGGTTTTTTTTTTTTTCATTTTGTGAAGATTAGACAGAACTTTTACTTGGATTCTACTGCTTTAATCTTGTATCTTCATTTTCAAATCGAAGAACATCAACCATCACGGATTTATTTTCAGATTCTCTTTCAACCTTCATCATGCAATTTCTATTAAAGTTTGTAAGTTTCTTCAGATCTTATTCTTAATTTCATCTGGTACGTTTTCTTTTAGATTAATTTATAGATTGCATGTTAGAGTTAGAGATTATTATTTTTTATGCTAGATTATATTTCAATTCCTGCCTAGGTTTAATATATGCTTAGTTATTCTTTTTGCTTAGCCATAAACAATGAACCCCTCTTGATTTACTGCTTTAATTTTCTTTTCTTTTCGCAATACAATAATCTTCCTGCTAAGTTTTCCTTGAGAGACGATATTCTGGTTAGCTTATTTAATCTATTACGACCACGTTTAATTGCGTGCAACTTAATTAATTCGGTTGAACAATATTTTCTGAAAATATTAGAACGTCATCAATATAAACCAAAATAAAATCCATATGAGGATTATAAATTTGATTCATAATATTTTGAAATTTCATTGGAGCATTTTTTTAAACCAAATGGCATAACATTCCATTCAAAATGCCCAAAATAAACTGTAAAAGCTGTTTTATATTTATCTTCTTATTTTTGAAGAATTTGATAAAAACCAGATTTAAGATCGAATGAAGAAAATATATTTCCTTTAAACATTCGATTAATTAAATCTCTTTTATTTGGTAATGGATGTTTTATCCATTTGAGAGCTTTATTAAGCGGTTTATAATTAATAACTAGTCTTGGAGCTCCTCTTTCAATTTCAGCAGCGTTTTCAACATAAAATGCTGGACAACTCCATAGACTTTTACTAGGTCTTATTAAACCTTTTTTAAGAAGACTATCAATTTCTTCTTTACAATATTTTAATAATCTTTCATTCATAGCAATAGGTCTAGCTTTAGTAGAAATATTATTTTCAACAAAGCCATCTATATAGAGAAGACTAACTTCATGTCTTTTTCTATTCCAAAAATCATTTGGAACTTCTGCACAAATTTCATCATTAATTTGTTGAAAAATATTTTTTATTTTATTCTGAATTTTTTCATAATTAATTTTTTCTTTAATATTTCTAAAATTTATCTCTTCTTTAAGAGAATAAATAAATTTATTTTTATTATTAATAACTTTTTGAATTAAATTAATAGATTTAGTAATAGGAACCGATGAAAAAGGAAAATGTAAATTTTTTCCTCTAACTTTTGCAAAAAGTCCTTTCTCATTAATTTTATTAATGGGGGAAAGCATTTGGAAAAAAAGTGTTCCTAAAATAACTGGAGTAGAAATATTTTTTATTAAAATAAAAGATGTGTTAAGACAAACTCCTGAGTTACAAATAGCAACATCTGATAGTTTGTAATTTACGATGAGTGGTTGCTTATTAGCCACAGTAACAAATTGAGTAGTTTTTTAATAATATTTTGAAGGGATAATTCCTTCACTAATACAATTAACATCTGCTCCTGTATCAAGGAGTGCATTAATAGTAATAGTAAATTCTTTGTTAATAATCAAAGTAACTTCAGAATACCATTTCTGAGATCGGATTTGATCAATTTTATTGACCCAAATTAAATCCTTAAAAATAATTTGATTAATTTTAGAATCTTCTTCTCTATTGGAGATGACATCATCTTCTTCATCTGATGATGATGAATCATTCTTCCAATTGTTGGTTTTAAGAAGATCAAACCTTTCATTAAGGTTTTTGACTTCAGATTTTATCTGATTAATTTCTGCTTTTAATTCAGAAATTATGGGTTCTCTTTCACTAAAATTAGTCTTATCTAATATTTTTTTATAAGAGTATAATTCTCTTTCTTGACTAACTTGTTTAGTTAGTTTAGTTTCTCTTTGTTCTTGATTAGAACTAGATGATAGAGTAAGATAATGTTCCATAGTGTTTCTTTTTTCTATATGTGTCGGGCTGCGACACATATATATAGGGAGAGATTAGAACTAGCCGTTGGAAAGAGCCGTTCTAAATCTCTACCTAACTTCTGACAATCAGGTCTTGTCTTCATCCGTGTTTTCCTCGTATCGCAGGCCTAGGTTTGAGTTCTAGGTGCTGAGGTGTCGAGTTTCTGTTGGTCCAGGTCAGCTCTGACTTTATCTCAAGTTATCTTCGACTCTACTGTATCTTGAAGTCTGAGTTGTGGCTTGAACTCTACTGGGTCTTGACGCTGAGTTGAGTCTTTACACGAGCTGGGTCTTTCATACAGCTGTGTCTTGATGAGCTTGATCGTCATTGCTTTGAATGTCATTGCATTGATTACTCGACTTGACTTGCCCTGCTGTAAACTCTGTACAGCTCTGCTGGGCTTCTCTGCTGTTTCAACTATGCTATGTTAGCACTTGTTCCGCTGTGCTTCATACTCAGCTGATGACCACTCAGCTGATCTTCACTCAGCTGATCCTTCAGCTGGATCTTCTGCTGTCTTCAGCGGCTCCAACTGTAAACTTATAAAATCTACGAGCTCAAACATGCGAGGTGGAAAAACAACTTAGGCTTGCGCAATCATCTACTAGGTTGGGATCAGTTGGGTTTTGGTATCAAATAAAAACATTTAGAATTTTCCAACAATTTCTCCCTTTTTGATGATACCAAAACCTAACTGAGAAAAACAGATTACTTCCCCCTTAAAAGAAAATTGGGTTTGAAAAGATAACATTCACAGCAAATAAATAGATTTATAGCCTGGACAAAGAGAGATTGTCATCTCTCTTAAAGAGATTACAAAAGTTAAAAAAAATAAGTCCCAGTTGGCGGTCTTCACTTCTTCCTGAGCTGCTTCCTTTCCTCTTCAATTTAATCATCAGTTTTCAACCCATAACGATTGAAGACTGTCTGTTGAAGCTCTTTGAACTCTGCTAGATTTTTCAACTTAGAAATTCCTCTCCTGAGGGCCCAAAAGTTTACTTCCTTGATGATTGCGGCCTTGTTAGGGAGTTATGTTCTAGCGATTGTTGGGGGCTTGAGCTGCTTCAGAGCTGGAGCGGTGAACTTGATCTTGTGAGCTTTGGCAACATTGAAGAAGACTCTGGCGAGCATCCGGTCATCTTCATGCAGCTCGAGGAGAAACTCATTGAAAGTTTCGTCTGGATTCATGTTCGGATAGGCTCTGAGGTAGTAGTATTCTTTGATGAAGTCATTTTTAGTGGATTCCCAGCAGTCACTGTACTCTTCGGGAATCCATTCATCGATTATGTTCCAATTCATCACTACCTAAGGTTTCTTCTTGGGTTGAGCTCTGAATCCAGCTCTATTCTTTTTCTTCTTCTTCTCAGCTGGCTTGAGCGAGTTATTCTTCTTCTTCTGCTACTCCTGAATCTGCCTCAGCTCCTTCTTCTGCTCTGTATCAAACTTGCAGAGCCAGTTGATATCATTATATTCTTCTAGCTTGGCTCCGCAGGCTTTAGCCATGATGACCATGCCTTTACCCCATCTTCCTATCTTCTCAGCTGGTTCATCAGCTTCCAGCTCAGCAACCACTTCATCAATTTCTGACTGCTGAACGTGGATCTCCTCAGCTACAGTTTTGCCTTTGGCTGTTTTTCTCACGTCATCTTCCCTCTTTTTTGCATTATCAATAATGAAGATTGTGAGGTCGACGACGGTCTCGTTCAGCTGGATGGGGCTTTGGATGAGCTGGGTGAAGAGGTAGGCTGAGTTGATGTCGGAAATGTTGTCATGGTGACTTGGGGTAGGAACAGAGGGTGTGTTGGTTGGTCAGAGGTGGTTCCAGCTGATGCAGGATCTGAACTTGGTTGTTCAGCTGGAACGGGTTGGGGAGCGGTTTGAAGAAATATCTGAAGAGGCTCAATGTCCTCTAGCTTGGGGTTAGGGAAGGAGATTCCATCTGGACATGATGGGTGGAAAGGGAAAGGCTCTTTGGCTGGAGAGGGGTGAGAGGAGGGAGCATGTATATCACCAATTACTTGGGCGATTACCTGAGAAGGGGCTGGAGAGGTTTCGGCTTGATCCTCAGCTCCACCATAGGTCAACAGTGCCAATTCTTCAGCTCTGCAGGGGACGGGAGCTACTACGAACTCTTGAGCTCCACCTAAGCGTGAAGAAGTGTCTCCCTGAGCAGCTCCTCCAACAAGCTGCCTCGCCTGTGAGATCACCATTCGAACGGGTGATGCAGAGGAAGTAGACTCCGAATCAGCTGGCTCCACAGCTAGATGGGTTGCCACCTTAAACTTCAGCTTCTTGCAGGCTTGGGGAGGTCCAGCTGGCTGAGCTTCCTCGGGTTGTTTCTTCTTTCCAGCTAGAGAGGGTGACGCAGCCTGTGGCTTCTTCTTTCCTTCAGGAGCCGGCTTCTTCAACAAATCAGTTAGTTGGCTGGATTTGTCGAAGAGAATCCTGGATACAGGGAACTTCTCAGCGTCACTCCATCTGACGTGGTGCCCGACCGTCTCCTGCTCGATGATGTATGCGGCTTTAGAGCAGAGGTAGATGACCTCTTTGTAGGAGTAGTGGAGGTCGAAGTCGTCGAATGAGATCTTCCTGACTTCCTTCATAAAGCATCCAAGAAGGTAGGCATTCCAGTCAACTGGGTCGCCTCTGAAGATGGCGATCATCGGACGCAGCTTGGGGACGATGATCTCTCCTTGAGATCCAGCAATGCCAAAATGTACTTCTGAGTGATATCCAGGAGGAGGCGGTATTTGGGCTTGAGCAGCAGCTTGGACATGCTCGCTCTGTAGGGTTCTGGAGTGAGAAGCATCTCATCTAGAGCAGCCTGAATATCCTCCTTGGTGTACTCATCTGGAGAGAAGTCTTCCAGACTTTTCAGTACGAAGCGTTTCCTCATCATCCTGTTGAGCTTGATGATGAGGTCCATCTCTTCATATGTCCCGTCTGCTCCCTTGACCTTCAGCGGGACGGTGGTGGAAATATGGTCGTCGTTGTCTTCAACTTCTAGGAAGAACTTTGCGACTTCGCATTTGAGCATGCATTTGGGCTTGGAGGTGACCCACAACAAGAGTCCGTCCTTGGATATGAGATCCAACACCTGCTGAAACTCTTAAATACTGTGATTCTTGGAGTGAGGGCGCTCTCAAAGTTCAACTTTGTCATGAGAGCTGTAAACTGGTCAGCTCCGGGTGCAACTTTCCTTGAGGCAATTGTTTCTTCTGCAAAGGGTTAGTTCGAATAGAGAGAGATATGCAGAAGATTTGAATGAAGATTAGCTCGTAAGGAAAATTCGGGATTCCCAGAGATAGAGATGAAAGAAGAAAGGATTTGTGTATCTTTTCTATATATATCAACTGCCATAACGGATAAACGGTTGAGATTGAGGCAGTTGAAATATTGATCAACGGCTGGGAGTGAATCACTCATCACGTCTACTGACGTGCGTAAGGAGCGTGTGCTTCAATCGCGCGTGAGGCAGTCTAATCGTTTGGAATTCTGCCTCGATCCTGCTGTGCTACAATACTCTTGTAGACTTTACATTTAATGTGATGGGAAAGAAAACTTATCAAGCAATTTAACTAAGGAATATATGTCCGCTGAGATTAAAAAAATCAAATTATTTGGACAAAAATAGCATATTCCTCAGAGAAATAAATGCATGAGACGCAAACCTGTCAGCTGGGCATAGTAGCCAGCTGATACCAAGACTGTCTTTTTCTTTGCTTGACTGAGTTCCCCCTCAGCTGAGTATCTGATGATGAACTTGATTTCCACTCAGCTGAGTCATCTTTGAGCTCTTCGAATGAGGTCTAGATGAGCTTGATTCCCCCTCAGCTGGATGATCCTTAATCTGGATTGAGCATTCCAAGTAATCCACACAACTTCTTGGTTTGGATTTCAGCATACTGTACTTTTGTGTGAATTTTCCCAACAATGATGTCCTTTAGATATTGAGAAAGTTCTTGGAAGCTTTCACATCGTCAGCTAGGTAGGTGATTCAGTTCGATAACCCTGCTAAATTCTTGATTTCTTCAATGGTTGGTCCAGTCCGCTGAGTTTGTTTTCTTCTTGAAAACTCTTAGAGATATTCCAGCTGAAAGAGTTCTGCCGGATGCTTATCTTGATAATTCTACTGGACCAAGTTTCCCCCTCAGCTGGAGATTCCAGCTGAGTCTATTTTGCTAAGTATATCCTGTTGGGTACTCCACTCAATTCTGCTGATTCTTTCCAGCTATGTGGAGTTCCCCCTTGATTTGATAGTAGGTGGCCTTTCCTTCAGCTGCATCCTACTTCCTTTAGTGAACGGATTTTCTCAACAATAATGACTCATTTCTTCGATGAGGTCTCAGTTTGCTTAGCAGGCAGTCAATTGTCCCATATCCAGCTGAGTTATCTGCTGCTTCTCGATTCATCTCTTGAGACCAAAGTACTCAGCTGTGTGACTAGCTGAGTTTTGTCAGTTCTGAATACAACTGTCTTTATTTCACAGCTGGTCCCAGTCAACTAGCTGGGTAAGTTCATTTTCTTCATCAGCTGAGTCCGTAAGATGTCCCATGAAGCAGACATCTTATTCCAAGCGATCATCCTCATCTGAGTAGGAGAAGGAGATTTGATCTTCCTCTATTTTGCTTATCTCGAGCTTTTTATCTTTTCTCCGGGAAGATGACTCAGCTAGGTTTCTTTCATAGTTGAATTATCTGTTGTGATAATGCTTTACGATCTTCTTGTACATTTCCTTGTTGTGTTCTAGCCTATTAAAATTTCGTACAAGCATGGCAACTTCTTCATGCAAATCCTCTTTGCTCAAATCTTTGTGCTCCTTGTTGGTTTTTCCAAACTGAGCTGATTGAGCTCTCTTCTTTGGCTTGGTGCTCAGCTCCGTTTCAATCATCCGGCTGGATGAGTCTCCGTTTGTGATCCCCAGATCAAATTCATTGGCTTTTAAGATGGAGAACAATCTTTCCATCTCCATGCTGCCAAGATCAGTTCTGCTTTGGTGAACCACCTTGTGTGTATTCCATTTCGTGGAGAGAGCTGAAAGAACTTTCAAGTTCTTATCTCGACGGGTATATTTTCCGGTTTGGATCATCTCGATCTTGACGATGAGACTGGGGAATCTAAGTTCTATTTACTCAATGGATTCATAGGGGAGTTGCTTGATATTGTCGAATTTCTAGAATGCAACTAAGAATTTGTTTTCTTGAATTTCCTCTGAGCCTTCACACATCTTGGCTAGATTTTCAACATCCCCTTAGTTGTCTCACATTTTATGATTTTGCTGAGATAGGCATCTGTCACCGTTGAGGAGATGACGTTGCGAGCATAGTTGTCCAATCCAGCTTGATTTCTTTCCTCTGGAGAGTATTTCTTCCTTGGCTTCACAACTTGACGGAATATTGGTTCATCTCCAGGTGTGGTTTCTGCTTCTCTTTCTGATTTCATGATGATGATTGGTCCGTCAGTGATAATATCCCACATCATATCTTGGTGCGCACTCAGAAAGCTTTTGAGTCGGAACTTTCAGATCTGATAATCATCGACTGAGAATGTCGGAAGATTTCTGCATAGGAAAGATTCCATAACAAATATGTGCAGTATGCAATAATATGAGTTTTAAAAAAAACAGATCTGTTCAGTTGACCAGTGACAGAATGCACAAGACGGGTCTCGTATCACAGATACAACGGTCTTTTGAACCACTGCTCTAATACCAATTGATGGTCCCGAGGCGGATACCTTGGTGTAGAGGGGGGTGAATACCCCAAGGTTAAAAACTTTTCCAATTAAAACTTTTTGAGTGAGTTGGCTGTGTTTGACCAAGCTGGAAGACAGCTGGGTAAACACAGATGGCTGTGTGTGCAGAAGTTAGTGGGTTTTTTTAGAAAGTCCGTCTATTACTTTAAATATATTGCAAGACTTTGTTTCACTTTTCAATTAGTCAGTTTATGCAATTTGAAAACATGCTTATGAAAAATCAGTTGGATGCATAAATAAAGTAGTAAATAACAAAGCTATTTAACGTGGTTCGGAGAATGACTCCTACGTCCACGACCAGAAATCTCTGGTAAATCCACTAAGGATACCACTGACTTTTCCCCGCAGTCAGCAAGCGTTGCAGCTCAATTCCTCGAGTTGGATACAAGTTTACGCGTACTGTATCAGAACGTGACCAACTGTTTACGTGCACAACTGAAGCCTAACCTGTAGTTTACGGGTACTATAGATTCTATCACTCGAATTAACCACTTCGAGCAAGCAAACCTTAACCTAACCTTTTCTGGGGTGAATGGTTTGGGTTTTGGGGTTTTCCATCTATGAACGAGTTCTTACAATGAAGTACATATGAGTATGATGAACTCGTTCAAACTAGGCTTAGGATAAGAAAGAATTATTGCCTAGATTCTAGTGGGAGAGAGCATCAGCAGCCTGAGAACCTATATGAACTTTGAAGAATACATGCTGCTTGATCTGAAGTTTTCAGAGAGATTGCTTGATATTGACTTGAGTAGTCTTCTTTCGGTGTAGTCTTCAGTTCTCTCGTCTCTGGTTCTCTCTCTCTTATTTCTCTTGAAGAAGAAGACTCATATATATAGGGAGAGATTAGAACTAGCCGTTGAAAAGAGTCGTTCTGAATCTCTACCTAACTTCTGACAATCAGGTCTTGTCTTCATCCGTGTTTTCCTCGTATCGCATGCCTAGGTTAGACTTCTAGGTGCTGAAGTGTCGAGTTTCTGTTGGTCTAAGTCAGCTCTGACTTTATCTCAAGTTGTCTTCGACTCTGTTGTGCTGTTGACTCTGAGCTGTGTCTTGAACTCTGTTGGGTCTTGACGCTGAGCTGAGTCTTGAACTCTGCTGGGTCTTGATGCTGAGCTGAGTCTTTACACGAGCTGGGTCTTTCATACAGCTGTCTTGATGAGCTTGACCGTCATTACTTTGAATATCATTGCATTGATTACTCGACTTGACTTGCCCTGCTGTAAACTCTGTACAACTCTGTTGGGCTTCTCTGCTGTTTCAGCTCTGCTATGTTAGCACTTGTTCCGCTGTGCTTCATACTCAGTTGATGACCACTCAGCTGGATCTTCTGCTGTCTTTAGCGGCTCCACCAGTAAACTTATAAAATCTACGAGCTCAAACAGGCGAGCTGGAAAACCAACTTAGGTTTGCGTAATCATCTACTAGGTTGGGGTCAGTTGAGTTTTGGTATCAAATCAAAACACTTAGAATTTTCCCAACAGGCACGAATGTTGAGACGTGACTATGGTGGGGATAAAGAAGCGGGAAAAAAAGGGAAAAACAATTTTTGAAAATCTGATTCGCAATTGTAACTTAATAATTGGAGCTTAAATTCCAATAAGAAGTTATTACAAAAGGGCGTGAATCCTCCGAATGATTTACGACAATTTAACTATTTAGGAAATATCATTGTTCTAAATAAAGCGGAAGCATAGAGCCTTGTTTTTCAAAAAGATGTGTTAAAGTACATAAAGCTAACTTCAAAAGAAGAGTAGGATCTATATTGACAAATCAACTCCTCTGCACCAACACCTCACAACGACCGCTCATTTTGCAAAATAAATGAAAATATTTTTGCAAGGCTGAGTACTAATGTACCCTATGAGGTTAGACATTTGAAGTAACATTTAATAAAAGAATATTCTTGCTTCAAGTATAACATAGAGAGTTTTAAAACGACAATCTATGCATACTAAATCATGTTATGAGCTCATCAATATAGTTTTCATCTATTGTTACTTATTATACTATGAAAATGTAGGAGCAGCCCACAGAGGTCCATTTTGAATATTCTGGAAATGAGGAATTAAATCATCCGAGTCCCTTCTAACAAGGAGAGTGAACTCAATCCAAGTTCGGTACATAGGATTATTGGGTACAGCCCACATAATCCGCAAGTTGTGTACTTTAGCCCTGACTAGCACAAAGGTCATCCTCGGGATCCAATCGTTCTTATCTTATAACCACTTATTCAACAAAGTTTAACTAAAAATATTTTAAGCATGAAATTCTTGCAGAGTTTAATATCTCAAAGTATTTGTACTGAAGAATAAAGACCACCTGTAATCAAAAGTTTAGTACTGAAAGTATTCTTTCTGGAAGTCACAGTCTAGGGGTTCTCAACTGAAGGGCCTACACAAGTAGTAATACTGACTTAAGTAGAAATCCCTAGCATTAATATTTTAACAAGAACTCTACTTTACTACGCCTGGTCAAAACTTAATAGTTTCTTAAAATTAGAAAATCAAAACTTAATTAGGGCACCAACATATATACCCTTACATGGCTTTTAAAAGTATGCATGAACATCACTTAATCAAGAATTAATACTCATGTATATCTAAACTTCATAATATTTACTACACTTAACCACTTTTAAATAATTTGAAAGGAACATTTTAAGTAATTTATAAAAATCTCTAAAATTTACCAAGGCTTGATTATACAACATATATTCTTACATAATTATATTAGAAATAATTATCAACTTAAACATTTTGAAAATTAACATTTACTCATTTTTTACTATTCAGAGCACTACAAAATAGTATTCACAATCTTTGTTTAATTACTAAAAATTCAAAATAAAATGTGAAAACTTATTTATAAATTATCAATATTTTTCTCAGACATTATATACATATCTTATAAAATTCCTTCAACAATAATAACATTTTGAATCACGTAGAAATCAAATCATTATAAATTTTGCAAATTTTGCGCAGTTTGGCTCAATTAAATCATAAAACATTCAATATATAACCAAGTACTCTAATATTTTTATTGTAACATCAAGACTCCTTTACTAGCATGCTGTAAAATTTCGTTGCAATTCGAGTTCGTTTACTATTTTTAATCGAATTTTTTTAGTGATATTCAAAGTGACAGTTTTGTTTCAACACAGTGCAATTTTAGTAGGAAAATCATAATTGAAAAACTATTCGTTTACAAAATAATGACATTTCATATGTGAGCTTCTAACATCTGTATCTACAACATATCCAAATTTCATGCAAAGCGGACCACGAGAGAGTAATCCGATTCATAGGTCAGTCGGGTTTCATGAAATTAACATAGGCATTTAAACATAGCTCTTGCTTGAAATCATTGTTGGGAAAATTAATAGAGTTTTGATTTGATACCAAAACCCAACTGTTCTCCAACCGAGTATATGATCGTATCAACCTAGGTAGTGTTTTCCAGCTCGCCTGTTTGAGCTCTAGATTTTCTAAGTTTACAGGTTCAAGAAGCGGAAGACAACAGAAGCTCAAGACAACAGAAGATTCAGCTGTGTTTACAGCAGGAGTCAACTATCAGCTGAGTTTTACAGCTGAGCTGAGTTCTAAACGTAGCAGGATCAAGCTGAAGATAAGCTGAGCTGAGTTCAAGATACAGCTGGTCCAGCTGTACAGAACAAAGGGAACTAACTCTAAAGACGTCACTTCAAGTCAGCTTACCCAATCCAGCTCTAAATTCAAAAACCCAGCTCCAAAGGTAGAGATCCCGGCGTCAGAAGAAGTCAACATACCTAGACCAATGAGGGATTTCCGAATCAGCATCCTAGACTTCAAAACCTAAGATGTGACATGAAGGAAGACAGATGCAGAAACGCCCAACGGCAGATTTCAAATTTAAGAAGAGTAGGTAAGATTCAAACGGCTCCTCCAACGGCTAGTCTTGAATCTCTACCTATATAAACTTGTCTTCAACCTCAGGATCAGATACGAAAAACTCTCTACAAGCTTTCATTCTCCGAAATTCTCAAGCATTCAAAAGCTCTCAAGCAGTTCTACATAGTTCAAAGAACACTTTATCTTAAAGTGTTTCTAGTCCAGAAACTGCTCAGTTTTTCGTCTGATTCCTAGGCAGAAATCATTGTATATTTTAAGCCTAGATTTCAAACGAGTTCATCTAATTCTAAAATTCTTAATTGTAAGAACTCGTTCATAGTTGGAACCCCAAACCAAACCTCTCTTTACCCAGAAAGGTTAGGTCAAGGTTACGCTTGCTTGAAGCGCGAAATTCAAGTGGTTGTAAGGTTTTTTCAGTACCCGTAAACTGAAAGGTTAGGCTTGACAGTGCCCGCAAACTGTTGGAACACAGCTCGGGTTAGAGTTGTGAAGTTGCTTGCTACTTGTAAACCAAGTGGTAGTGAATTACTAGTGAATCTAGTCGTGGACGTAGGAGGTGTTACTCCGAACCACGTAAAATCTCGTGTTCTTTACTTTCTCATTATTTTCAGATATTTTACTAACTTTATCATCTCATTGCATATTTTATCAAATCTGCATACACAGCTGCTCTCCAAAGACAGCTGTGTCTTTCTGAAATTTGCACAACTTGACTAAGTCGAAAACGTAAAGAATATTTTCAAGCTGAGTTTTTCTAAGTAACCGAGCTAAGTTTTCAAACCACCACATTCCGCACCGCTAGCTGAGTTATTTGCCCTGCTGACCCTTCTCAGCTGGATTAATAACTGAGCTCACCAACTCTGTCTTTAAACTAGAAAAAGTTTTCAGAAATCTATCTTTGGTGTATTCACCCACCCTCTACACCAAAGACCTAGCTCAGGGACCATCAATTGGTATCAGAGCAGTGGTTCAAAAGACTGTTGTTTCTGAATCAAGAGATTTCTCTTGACAATCTGTCAGTGGTCAACTGAACAGATCCTCTTTTGAAAAATTCATATTATTACATACTGTGCATATCTTCATGGATTTTTATCTTAACAGGAATCTTTCCATCTTCTCGGTCGACGATTATGCAATCTGGAAGTTCAGATTAAAAAGCTTTCTTTGTGCGCATCATGACATGATGTGGGACGTCATCACAGATGGACCCATCATCATCTATAAACAAAGAAACGAGCTTGTTCCAGCTCAAGATGGTGGACAGCCAATGTATCAGCTCATTCCCAAGCCAAAGAGTGAGCATACCTCAGAAGAAAGGAAGCAAGCTGGATTAGACAGCTTCGCGATGAACACCATCTCGTCAACAGTCTCCAACGCCTACCTCAGCAAGATCATAAACTGCAATACCATAAAGGAGATGTGGGAAACCCTAGCAAAGCTATGCGAAGGGTCAGAGGAGATAAAAGAGAATAAATTCACAATTGCCTGCCAGAAGTTTGATAACTTCAAGCAGCTTGTCAACGAGTCCATCGAAGGGATGGAACTCAGATTCTCAAGCATCGTGGTAGAAATTGAAACCATCAGAACTGGGAAATACACCCAGCGAGAAAAGAATCTAAAAGTCCTTTCAGCGCTCACAACTGAATGGAACACATATAAGGTGTTATACCAAAGTCGAAGTGACTTAGGTGATCTTTCAACTGAAAGATTATTCTCCCTGCTCAAAGCCAACGAATACAACTTGAAGATTACCATGAAAGAATCTTCAAGCAATCAGAATGATGGAGAGCTGACACATGCGCCAAAGGAGATTGCGTTCAGAGCTAACTCTGAAAAATCCGCATACATGCAGTCAGCTGAGTCATCAAAGAAGGACAAGAAGGACATGAGCAAGGAAGAGCTACTTGAAGAGATAGTCATGCTGGTCAAAAACTACAACAGACTCAACACCAGCAAGGGCAAGTACAAGAAGTTTGCAAGAATTTACAGAGATAAATACGCAGCAGCTGATGAGAAGTCAGCTGATAAACGAACAGAAGAAGGATGCTTCAACTTAAAAGAACCGGGACACTACCGACTAGACTGTTCGAAGCTATCCAAGAAAGATAAAGACCAACTGAAAGCTAAGGCAAATGACAGAATGAGAGCCTATATCGCCGATGAGGAATCGGAGTGCAACAAAATGGATGATAACATGTCATTTTCAGACTCAGAAGAAGAAGCACTGATGGATCATGATGAACCTGAATGGGATACATGCTTCATGGGACAGACAGACGGATTCGATGAAGATGAGGTAATGTCAAGAACTCAAAATCTATCTAATCCCTCACCATCACACTAACACTCTACACAGGTTTCAGAATCAGGGCTACCTGATTGGAGTTTAGTAGAGAAAGTTATGAACGATTCCAAGGAGCTTCAAGAGATCCTTGACGTCATAATGTGTGAGAATGCCGAGCTGAAGGTGGAACTGGAAAAGAAAAATGTATCAGAACCAGCTGATGCAACACAGCTCAAAGAGGAAGTCTTTTCACTAAAAGACAAAATAGTAAAACAAGATCAGCTGATGAAAGACTTCTACTACGAGAAGAAACAGCTGATGGAAGAATTGGAAAAGGCCACAGCTAAATCGGAAAAGAAGTCAGCTGAGATTATAGAACTGAAAAGTTCTGAAGAGGTACTATCTAAGAAGATGGTAGCTCTCATCAAAGCTACAACAACATTGGACGAAATCATAAGTGCACAACGTCCAGCAGCACTCAAAGCAGGATTGGGTTACAATGGTTCAAAGATGACACAAACATTGCTTCCACAAGTGGGACAAAGGTAATGTTTGTAAGAGCAAAAGAAAACCAAATTCCAGCTGCTCAGCAAAGATCGTTGAGGACACAGTAGGCATAAAAAAGGCCAGCTGTGAGACAACCTCAAGCACAGAACAGATAACAACGTTCTCAACCTCAACAAAGATAACAAGCTGGACATTTCAGATACCAGCAACATCACGTCGAAAGATATCAACCAAGATATCAAATGAGGTACCCAGCTGGATATCACTCATATGATCACCAGCTGGAGTACCAATTCCAGCCGAGGTATCACAAGAGACAGCAGAGACAAAGGAATGTCTCAGCTGGGTACTCAGCTGGATACCGAAAAAGACCAGGACATCAACAAAGACATCAAGCTGGGAAGATACTGAGATCAAGACCCCACCAGCAACAAAAGAAGAACACAAAGAATGTGTATATTGACTCAGCTGGAAGGATCATCAGATCAAATGACCCAATTCGAGTCATCAAGCAGATCTGGGTCATAAAAGGATCTCTGTCTAACCCACAAGGACCCAATTAAAACTGGGTACCTAAATTTTGATCCTTTTTATAGGTTGCAAGGGAACGACGCATCATTGAGGAGTCAATGAGAACGCTATGGTACTTGGACAGTGGATGTTCCAAGTACATGACGCACTTAAAGCTTCTACTCCAGAAGTATATCGAGCGTCCAGGCCCACAAGTAACATTTGGTGACAACTCCAAAGGCCTAACCAAAGGTTATGGTACATTTAAAACTAAAAATGTTATAATTCTAAATGTTTGTTACATACAAGGACTGCAACATAACTTGATTTCCATTAGCCAATTCTGCGACAACGGTTTTTCTGACAAGTTTGATGCACAGGGATGCACAGTGAAGCACAGGGAAACCAAGCAGATACTACTAAGAGGGAAAAGAGAAGGAAATATGTATTTTGTTGACTGGAACAGCAGCCCTCCTGAGACTTGTCTTGTATCGAAAAGCAGCAATGAAGTCAGCTGGCTGTGGCACAGACGGCTGAATCAACTCAACTTCAAGACAATCAACAAACTGGCTAGGAACCAGCTCGCTAATGGAATTCCAGATCAAGTATAAGACAAAAGTCATATGTGCAGCGCTTGTCAACAAGGAAAACAAACAAGAATTTCATTCTCTCTCAAGCCAGTTCAGTCAACTGATCGAGTTCTTCAACTCCTTCACATGGATCTTTTTGGTCCAGTTACTCCAGCAAGCTTCAATGGCAGAAAATACACTCTGGTCGTAGTAGATGACTTCTCAAGATTCACATGGGTATTATTTCTGTACCAGAAGAGCGAAACAAGGCCTAAGCTGCCCATCCTGCTGGAAAGATTGTCAACTCAGAAGGAGTGCAAGATAATGTCAATCATATCAGATCAAGGAACGGAGTTTCTGAATGAAACTATTTATGAATACTGCGAGAAGAACGGAGTTCAACATCAAACCTCAGCAGCACGCACACCTCAGCAGAATGGTGTAGCAGAGAGAAGAAACCGAACACTCAAAGAAGCAGCTACCTCAATGCTAGCCAGCTCTGCCATTCCAAAGAAGTTCTGGGCCGAGGCAATCAACACAGCTTGCTTCACTCAGAATCGTTCTCTACTCACATCAAGGTAAGGAAAGACGTCGTATGAGTTATGGAATAATAGAATACCATATATTGGATATTTCAAGGTCTTCGGATCCAAATGTCATATCCTAAACAATGGAAAAACACAGCTCAAGAAGTTCGACGCGAAGACTGACCGAGGAGTATTCCTTGGTTACTCTGCTGTGAGTAAAGCATACAGAGTTTTCAACAGAAGAACTCAAACGGTCAAAGTAACTCCACATGTTACCTTTGACGAATCATCATTTGAATATAGAGATTCTATCAAACGAAGAAATGAAGAAGAACCTTCAAGGCAGATTCAGACAAGAGCTCAAGAAAATCGAATCAGTAATCTGGCCAAACCATTAATATGGGATGATGAGCCAGATGAGGAACCTCAAATCAATCAGGAAGCTTCAACAGCTAGAAATCAAGAAGAACCTCCAACGCCAAATCAAGGGGGAATGCCATCAGCTGGAAATCCAGACACAGCTGAATCCCCAGCAATATCTCCATCAGAGCGTCTACAAAAGACACCTCAAAGCTCAATCCAAGGAGAGTCTCTTGCTCAAGACTTAACTCCAGAGCAACTCCAAGCCAGTCGAAATCTAGCCACTTCTAGCATCAATCAGCTGGAAGAAGAAATTCGCAAAAGAAGAAGATAGATTGAAGATCATCCATCATCAGCAATCATTGGAAAACCATCTGACCAAGTCAAAACCAGAAGTTCAGATGCTAAAGTTACATCGGAAAGTCAAGAAGCAACTGACACAGCTCAACTCTCAGTAGAGCTAGAACTGACGGTCTGTGATGAAGACACAACTCTAATGGCGTGTTATGTAGCTCAAGTTCTAGAGCCTCAAACAATTCCAGAAGCTTTAAAAAGTGTACCCTGGACTAATGCCATGCAGGAAGAGCTAAATGAATTCCTCAGAAATTGTGTCTGGGAATTGGTCGAAAGACCTGAAGGAGTCAAAGTCATATGACTCAAATGGATTTTCAAGAACAAACTGGATACCCTTGGAGTCATCATCAGAAACAATGCTCGACTAGTTGCCAAGGGATACACACAGCAAGAAGGAATTGACTTCGAAGAATCATTCGCTCCAGTAGCATGATTGGAAGCAATCGGACTTTTTCTCGCTTATGCAGCACATCACAAATTCAAGGTCTATCAAATGGATGTGAAGTGTGCATTCTTAAATGGAGAAATCAAGGAAGATGTCTATGTCGAACAACCTCCAGGATTTGAAGTAGAAGGAAATAAAGTCTACAAGCTAAAGAAGACGCTTTATGGATTGAAGCAAACACCTCGAGCTTGGTATGATACTCTATCAAATTTCCTTGTATCCAAAGGATTCAAGAAGGGCTCAGTAGACAGAACACTCTTCACCATCAAGTTGGGAGAAGACATTCTGGTTGTTCAAATCTATGTAGACGACATTATCTTCGGATCAAGATCAACATTCTTATGTCAAAGATTTTGAGAGATGATGTCAAAACAGTTCCAAATGTCTATGATGGGAGAAATGAGCTTCTTCCTAGGACTTCAAGTCAAGCAATCAGCAGAAGGGATCTTTATAAATCAATCCAAGTACGTGAAAGACTTGATCACCAAGTATGGAGTCCAATCAAGCAGAACAGTAAAGATTCCGATGAACACCAACTGGAAGATTGAACCTGGAACTGAAGGGAAGTCAGTGGATTCCAGCAAATACAGAGGGATAATAGGTTCCCTGCTGTATCTAACAGCTAGTCGTCCAGACATCTCCTTCGCAGTCAGAGTGTGCTAGATTTCAAGTTGATCCAAAGGAAGCACACATGCAAGCAGCTGTGGTACCCAGCTGAAGACAATCTACAGCTGACTGTATATTCAGACTCAGACTTCGCTGGAGATCGGTTGGACAGAAAATCAACTTCAGGAACGTGTCAGTTCCTAGGAAGCAAGTTGATCTCGTGGTTTTCAAAGAAGCAAATGTGCGTCGCAACCTCCATAACTAAAGCAGAGTATATGGCAGCTGGAAACTGCTGCTCACAAATTCTCTGGCTGAAACATCAGCTGGATGACTATGAAGTGAATACTAGACAATTTCCAATTTTCTGTGATAGCTCAAGTGCGATTGCTATATCAGAAAATCCAGTACTTCACACAAGATACAAACATGTGGATTTGTGCCATCACTTCATCAGAGATCACGTGGAAAAGAAGGATGTGATTGTTGAGAAAATTCACACAGATATACAGCGGGCTGATATACTCACAAAGCCGCTGATAGAAGCAAGATTCAAGATGTTGTGCAGATTACTTGGATTACTCAACCCAGACGAAGCTACATCCAGCTGAATAAAAGCAGACCCAGCTAGAATTCAGAACCAACCTCAAAGAATCCAGCTGAGAAAGAATCAAACTCAGCCAGACGCCTAAGTTGAAGGATTATTCAGCTGAGAGGGAACCAGTGGAAAAACAATCACTCAACACAGCCATTCACAACCGAGGTATCAGCTGACTACAATGATCAGCTGAGAGGTTTGCAACATCATTACATTCACCTACTAATTCTGTTTTCAGTCAAATCATATCTTGTCATATCTAATTAAATTTAATTAAAAGTCTGCAAAGAACTGAAACATGGGAGTTTCAAGGCAAAAGTCAAAACGCCTCAACCGTCCTCTCACGCGCATTAACTCGCATGACGCAAGAATCACTTCCAGTAGTAGATCTTCTTATCAATCTATAAATCTTGATCGTCTATTCATCAAGAAAATTGATATAAATATGCTAGAAGAGATACGCAAACATTTGCATTAACCCTAAAAGGTTTTTCGGCACTCTTTCTTCTTCCATCAATTGGTATTACTTGTTCTACTAACAAAAGTTGCAGAAGAAGAACATGGAATCTAGAAAGATATCTCCAGAAGCCGATCAACATGAAGAGTTTGTCAAAGCTTCACTATGAGAGTTGCTTAACTCTCAGGAACCACAAGAAGACGGAGCTCCAGGAGAAAATGAAGCTCATCGACAGATCCGATCTAACGCAGTGGGTAACTGCAAAGCTTAAGAACATTTACCAGGAAGTTGCAGAAATCTTCCTGGACATGTCAAAGGAAAAAGACCTCCTCCGCCCCACAGTTTCTCTTAAAATAAAAGAGAGGACGGGACACACAACTCCCTGGGATGCGGAAATCAACGTCAATAAGATCCTGTCAAAGGAATTCAACCTGAGAGGAAGCCCAGTTAGAACTGGACGAGACGTTGATAAAGCCGGAGTTTTTAAGAGCAGTCTTGTCAAAGCTCTTGCTCCGCCACAGGTGGCACAGAAAAAGATGCAGGAGACAAGGCATCATGCATCTACTTCCTTCCCAGCTGGGAATTGGAAACAACTTGAGGAGACAAAACAAGCTGAAGCACCGTCTTCAAAGAGAAGACTCAAGTTAAAGGTGCTCAGTCAGTCAGCCAAGAAGCCATCTGACATTAAGAGAGAATTCGTAACTACTTTCCGAGGAGCAGAAGGTTCACAAGCTGTGGTTTCTTACGGTGGAGAAGAAGTTCAGGTGCCTGCATGAACATCATCATCGCCACCACCACAACGACGTATTCCAGCTGATCAACTAAGCTTAAACCCCACAGCAGATGGAATACTTCAACCGCCTTCTTCTCAATTTCCTTCAGCTCAACAAGGACACCAGCTTCAAGATCAACCTATGGAAGTTGGAGCTCAAGCCCCTACACCAAGCTCAAGTGGAAAACATCATCCAGCCAATGATCGCTTGCAGCTGGATGATACTCAAGTCCCTCAAGAGTTGCATGTGACGCCCCCATCTCAAGGTTTGAAGACCTCAAGGAGTCACAAGCGCAACTGAAGTGCTGAATCAGACTTTCTCATTCAATCTAATGAAGTCTGAAGAAGCAAAATTGCAAGGAATGAAGTTATGCCCTACTTAGAAGATATCATCTCTAGTGCCAACTCATACCTCCAAGCACTCAGCTGGACTGAACCAGCTGAAATAAGCCAAGGAAGCTGTGTCTGCAATCACAGCTGAGGCTAATGCTATTGAAGAAGAGCCAGCTAATGCAACAACTGAGCCACCTAGACTCCAGACCTCGCTGCTCAGAGCTGACAACCGCAGCACAGCCAAACTAAACATCGCAACAGCTGATAATACAGCTGACGCAATTCAGGAAATTGCACAGCTCAATAAGACGATGGTATGTCTCTTCCGCCTTGTTGATTATTCCAAAAAGGGGGAAGATAATGAGACAAAGAGGCAAACTGATGAGCTAGAGGAACCAGCTGAATCAGCTGAGGGAGAAACGAGTCAGAAGAGAAGACCCAGCCAACTGGGATTGAAGATTGAAGCAGCGGATGCAGAAGAGAAGACCCAGCCAGCTGGGATTGAAGAATTGAAGATTTTTTTTCTGTTTCTCTTGATATGCTGTAATTTCATACATTAATAAAACACAATTTTCTTTGCTGCTCAAAGCTCACCCTGATGACAATTACTTTTTGTCCAGGCACTGGACTCTGAACTATCTGCTGATATTTTCTTTACCCTCCTAAATCTTAGGGGGAAGATAAAAGGAAGCTTCATAAGTTGTCTCAGTTAGGTTTTGGCATCATCAAAAAGGGGGAAATTGTTGGGAAAATTAATAGAGTTTTGATTTGATACCAAAACCCAACTGTTCTCCAACCGAGTAGATGATCGCATCAACCTAAGTAGTGTTTTCCAGCTCTCCTGTTTGAGCTCTAGATTTTCTAAGTTTACAGCAGAAGCGGAAGACAGTAGAAGCTCAAGACAGCAGAAGATCCAGCTGTGTTTACAGCAGGAGTCAACTATCAGCTGAGTTTTATAGCTGAGCTGAGTTCTAAACGGAGCAGGATCAAGCTGAAGATAAGCTGAGCTGAGTTCAAGACACAGTTGGTCCAGCTGTACAGAATAAAGGGAACTAACTCTGAAGACGTCACTTCAAGTCAGCTTACCCAATCCAGCTCTAAATTCAGCAACCCAGCTCCAAAGGTAGAGATCCCGGCGTCAGAAGAAGTCAACATACCTAGACCAATGAGGGATTTCCGAATCAGCATCCTAGACTTCAGAACCTAAGATGTGACATGAATGAAGACAGATGCAGAAACGTCCAACGGCAGATTTCAAATTTAAGAAGAGTAGGTAAGATTCAAACGGCTCCTCCAACGGCTAGTCTTGAATCTCTACCTATATAAACCTGTCTTCAATCTCAGGATCAGATACGAAAAACTCTCTACAAGCCTTCATTCTCCAAAATTCTCAAGCATTCAAAAGGTCTCAAGCAGTTCTACATAGTTCAAAGAATACTTTATCTTAAAGTGTTTCTAGTCCAGAAACTGCTCAGTTTTTCGTCTGATTCCTAGGCAGAAATCATTGTATATTTTAAGCCTAGATTTCGAACGAGTTCATCTAATTCTAAAATTCTTAATTGTAAGAACTCGTTCATAGTTGGAACCCCAAACCAAACCTCTCTTTACCCAGAAAGGTTAGGTCAAGGTTATGCTTGCTTGAAGCGCGAAATTCAAGTGCTTGTAAGGTTTTTTAAGTACCCGTAAACTGAAAGGTTAGGCTTGACAGTGCCCGCAAACTGTTGGAACACAGCTCGGGTTAGAGTTGTGAAGTTGCTTGGTACTTGTAAACCAAGTGGTAGTGAATTACCAGTGAATCTGGACGTGGACGTAGGAGGTGTTACTCCGAACCACGTAAAATCTCGTGTTCTTTACTTTCTCTTTATTTTCAGAAATTTTACTAACTTTTCATCTCATTGCATATTTTATCAAATCTGCATACACAGCTGCTCACCAAAGACAGCTGTGTCTTTCTGAAATTTGCACAACTTGACTAAGTCGAAAACGTAAAGAATATTTTCAAGCTGAGTTTTTCTAAGTAATCGAGCTAAGTTTTCAAACCAACACATTCCGCACCGCCAACTGAGTTATTTGCCCTGCTGACCCTCCTCAGCTGGATTAATAACTGAGCTCACCAACTCTGTCTTTAAACTAGAAAAAGTTTTCAGAAATCTATCTTTGGTGTATTCACCCCCCTCTACTCCAAAGACCTAGCTCACGGACCATCAGTTATAACTCTACACACACAAATCTTCAAATAGAAATACTTTAAACTTGATAGAATCACAATATGAATGCAAGAATCCGAGTCACAATCCTCTTCCTTCAACTTCTTCTTAATTTCTTCTAACTTGAGAAATTTGAGAGTATTTATGATATAATTTTGGAGTGTGAATTATGAGGCTTCCCATGTTCTCTATTTATAGAAAAGGAAAGGAATTGATGGATTAACTAGGGAGGGGTGTTCAACCTAATTAATCTAAGTTGCACGCAATTAAACGTGGTCGTAATAGATTAAATAAGCTAACCCGAAATCATCTCACAAGGAAAACTGTTCCGACTAAATTAATCCTAAAGTCGCTCGCAATTGAACGAGATCACAGTAGATTAAGCAAGCCAACCCAAGTATCGTCTCACAAGGAAAACTTAGCAGGGAAATTCTTGTATTGCGAAAAGAAAATAACAGAAAGCGGTAAATCAATTTGTTTGTGGTTTATAGCTAGGCGGAAAGAATAATTAAACATAAATTAATCCCTAGGCAAAAACTAAATGCATAAATTAAACCCTAGGCATGAATCGGAATCTAGCATAGCAAAAGCATTAAACGATTGATCTAACATTAATTCAATTAAGCAAATGATCGGAGCAATTATAAATACGCGAGAAGAACGAAAAGCATAATAACTCACAAACCTAATAAAAATTGACGAACACAATGAACTGGAATTGGAATTGAATAATGCAATGTCGGTAGCCTCGAATCCGGAATGCAATTACAATAGTAAATCACTAACTAGAAATATCCGAGAGTAAACTAGAAGAAAACCCGAAAGAACTCTAAAAGAACAATGAAAAGAATGCGTCTGGAAAATAAAAGTGGAACCCATCTGAAAAACCCTCGCTTAGTATTTATACATACGGCAATTAAGTTTGTGCTCAGCGGTCTCCTAGCCTCAGCGACCACTGAGCACGCCTTATTAAATCCGCTACGTGACCAAACTCAGCGTTCTCTGTGAGCGAGCGAGCGCTGAGGCACCTCGTGCATCAACTTGAGCGTTGGACTCAGCGGTCGCGTAGGGTGAGCGACCGCTGACTTCTCGCCCTGTATGGGATAAACGCTGGACTCAGCGGTCGCTCGGGATGAGAGACCGCTGACTTCTGGCCCTGTATTCGATGAACGCTGGACTCAGCGGTCTCCTAGAGTGAGAGACCGCTGACTTCCTGAAGGTGCCCCGTTTGGCTAAACGGAACGTATTGCTGCAGCAGAAAACTCACAACGGCGGCGGAAGCTGAGCGAACTGTGGTTGCCTTCATCATTCCCGAGCAAAATCTACATTTTCAGCCCGATAGCTAAACACAACATCATTAGCGCATTTTAACTTTAAAATAATGCGAAACAAAACAAATGTCATCAAAAGCGCGTATGCAAAACATCCAGAAATGCAACAAAAAATGAACGCAACAAACCCTCCACACACAAAACCTTGCTTGTCCTCAAGCAAATCTTAATTAAAAACATAACAAGAAAGACATAGATCGAAAATGACAAATCATGCTTCAACTTCATATCCAGCACAAGAACATTCTCAACATTTTCTAACCAAATGCAATTCACCCCATAACTAACGAGTTGCCCTTCTGCATATAAACTCAATCGGATCAAAACCAAAATGCGAAGATAGGAGGCAAGACATGAAACGTGCTATCACACTTAATACTTCTAATTTCTTTTCTTTTCAAAATTCAACCAATTTTACACAATCTCCGGGGAAAAATTCCCTAGATAAATCCTCCGGAGTATTCCGGGTCTCCTAGAGTGGTTTCCCATACCCATCTCTCCTAAGCATTTTAACAAAGACGTGGAGAGAGTGGGGTAGAGCCCCTCGGATCATATATTAAGCCAAACAACATTTTTCTTTACACAAACGGCAAGAGAGTCGAGTTATAAGGTCAATATTCATGAGGTGGAAACATTTAGAGTTGATCTAAAGTATCCTCATGTGGTTTCCCATGCTCATGGTTCCCAGAAGAGCAGAGACCTCCCAACTCAACTTACACTTTAACAACAAAACATCATTCACAAATTTCCACGCATAAAGAAAAACTTTCCACCTCCTTCTCTCATTCAAGAATTTCACCTCAATTATTCACATACAGAAAAGAAAAAAAATGCCCCACAGTCAACTATGAAGTAAACACAATGCTTAAAGAAAATGCTGAAAAATATCCTCAAACCATCAATTAAATCAAAGCATAATACATCATGTTCAATCCACATACTTCCACAGTTTGAATCAAATCAAGACTGACGAGTCAAATCAAGACTGACGAGGACAAGACAAGACAAACAAACGGGTTCCTCCCCCCCACACAAGAAAATAAAACAATGCCCTCATTGTGACAATGAAAGGAGAGAGAAAAAGAGGCTTCACTGAGGGAACGACAGCTCCAAGCGAGAAATCATTCAAGCAGCATTATCCAGCAACCTGAAACAAAAACACAAAGACAAAACAAAACAAAACCAAACAAAACCAACCAAAACAAAACAAAAGAAAGCAAAACAAATACAACAAAGGGAAAGAACGAGAAACCAACTCATGGGTTGCCTCCCATGCAGCGCTTGTTTAACGTCATTAGCTTGACTGCGAAACCCTTAACCAAATTCTGACTGAAGCTTCAGCTGACTTCTCACCTGGATTATCACATCATCTAAGGTTGCAGCTGATGGTCTCACTTTCGGGTGCTTAACAACACCCATTGCACATGTGGCTCTTCTCTTATCCCATATTTGAATGTCCAGCTCGACTTCATCCTCACTTTGCAGGTCAGACAGAAAATCATGCACTATGTCATCCTCATTTTCCAGATTAGCCAAGAATTCCTGAATGATATCATCCTCATTGTGCATATTAGCCAGGAATTCGTGCACAATTTCATCCTCATCCACCGAGTCAAACATCTTGACGTAGGAACAATTTTGCACCAAAGGGTCAGGAGCTATTGACTTCTTACTGAACACAGAGAAAGTCATTGATCGCCCTGATCCCGCCATGCTCAAAGTTCCTGACCTGACGTCAATGCGAGTATTAGTTGTGGCCATAAAAGGCCTGCCTAGCAAAACAAGGTGACCATTCTCACTCCTTATCCCCTTACCGGTCTCCAGCACAACAAAATCCACCGGAACTCTAATACCACTCACAATTACCACAACATCCTCAACCATCCCACGAGGGTAACTAATAGAACCATCAGCTAATTCTATTTTCATGTCCGTATGCTTCAATTCACAATTATCCAATTTCTCAAAAATACTAAAAGGCATCAGGTTAATTGCTGCACCTAAATCTAGTATTCCTGAGACCTCGTCGCTAATACCCAAGTCTAGGCTTATGATAAAACTACCTGGATCATCCTGCTTAGGTAGTAGCTGTTGTGGTTCAGCTGTATTTAGAGGTATAGGTTCATCTGGGTACCGGGAAGCTTTGATTATACTCACGGTTTTACTTCTCCACTTCTCTGTGGTGTCCCTCGTATTAAGGGTGTGTACCGGTCCTTCTCTTAGTCTACTCGGTAAGGCAACGAATCGGTCAAATTGGTGCTCGCCCGTGTGAGGCTTGATTTTCTCCTCCTTAAATTTTGGAGCAACTTTTCTAATGATAGAAACAGCATGGGCCTGATGAGGTTGTTGTCCTTGACTCGGTATCTTCCCAGTCTGTTGTTGCTGCTGCATCTGATTCATAGTGCCAGATATCTGTCCCACAGCTATTTCAAGACGCTTGATAGTGGCATCTTGAGCTTCCCTTGCTCGCTTGCTTTCCTGCATGAAAGCGCTCAAGCTGTTCTCCATGGAAGTCTTTTGAGGAGGCTGAAATTGTTGGGAAAACTGTTGTTGCTGAGGATACCACTGCTGCTGAGGGGAATACTGCTGAACAGGCTGTTGTTGTTGGGAAGGGTGAAATTGAAAATTTTGTCCTAAGCCTTGTCCTTGATTCTGGTTCCTCCACCCAAAACTAGACTGATTCTGCCATCCCGAGCTCTGCTGTCGTTGATTCTGATTGAAACTTTGGCCTTGATCCAACTGCTGACGTGGAGGATACCCCTGAGCAGCATAGACTTCTGCTCCTCCTTCATATGTCGGCTCTCCCATTCTTTGACACTCTTCAGGATTGTGCCCTTTCTCTCCACAAATGCCACATGGCTCAGTAAAAATCTCTTGTCTAGTAGGTGTCTGTCGAGGTGGAGAAAGAGCAGACTTGCTCATCTTCAATTCTTGCAGCTCTCTCATCATGTTGGCCAGCTGCTTTTTCATGTCCGGACTTTCAACAATTGCACTCACTTCAACACGTCGAGTACGGGTAGATTTCTGCTGTGAACTAGCTGCAAGTGTTTCGAAAATCTCTTGCAGTTCATCAGCTGTTTTCACCGCAATGTTTCCTCCAGCGGTACTATCCACCATAAACTGAGCTGTCTGCACCAATCCATCGTAGAAGAACTGCCACAACATTTCTGGCGCTATCTGGTGATGTGGACACTGCTGAAGTAACTCCCAAAATCTTTCTCATGCCTCATGGAAGGGTTCATCTCCAGCTTGAGTGAAATTCATGATTTTTGTACGAACTTCCTGAGTCTTATGATTAGGGTAATACTTCAACATGAATTTCTCACACACAGCCGTCCACGTAGTGAGCGAGTTTGGTGGAAGAGATAAGTACCACGTTTTAGCCCTGTCCTTCAACGTGTACGGGAAACATTTCAACTTGAGCTGGTCCTCAGTTAAAGCTAGCAAAGGAAACGATTGAACCACCGTGCAAAACTCTCGAACGAATTGCAGAGCATCTTCATTTGCCATTTCGTGATAAGAGGGAAGCAGATTCAGATGATTCTGCTTCAAATCATAATTCCTGACTTCTGTTGGCTGCACTATAGCAGAAGCAGTAGTTCCAAATGTAGGCCTGGCAAAATCCCCCATAAATCTGGTATTGTTAGCCATTTCTCCTGGAAAAATTGGTTCGTCTGGTGTATCACACCCGGATTCTTCTGACTGAACAATAACTTTTTCTTCAAAACAAGGTTCGTCAACCTCGTTAAAGCTGGACTCGGCTTCTTCCTGCAAACTTATCAAAATCCTGCGTGGTTGATTGATGTTGTCAAAATAAGGTGCCAAATTCCTTTTCAAGCTTCTGCGACCTTGCATACACAACACTCAACAAACAGATTACACGCACCGGAGGAAAGAAAATAACCGAGTACCAAAAGAATAAAATAAACTTAAATACAAAGCAACACAAAAATTGACTAAAGTTTTCCCCGGCAACGGCGCCAAATTTGTTCCGACTAAATTAATCCTAAAGTCGCTCGCAATTGAACGAGATCACAGTAGATTAAGCAAGCCAACCCAAGTATCGTCTCACAAGGAAAACTTAGCAGGGAAATTCTTGTATTGCGAAAAGAAAATAACAGAAAGCGATAAATCAATTTGTTTGTGGTTTATAACTAGGCGGAAAGAGTAATTAAACATAAATTAATCCCTAGGCAAAAACTAAATGCATAAATTAAATCCTAGGCATGAATCGGAATCTAGCATAGCAAAAGCATTAAACGATTGATCTAACATTAATTCAATTAAGCAAATGATCGGAGCAATTATAAATACGAGAGAAGAACGCAAAGCGTAATAACTCACAAACCTAATAAAAATTGACGAACACAATGAACTGGAATTGGAATTGAAGAATGCAATGTCAGTAGCCTCGAATCCGGAATGCGATTACAATAGTAAATCACTAACTAGAAATATCCGAGAGTAAACTAGAAGAAAACTCGAAAGAACTCTAAAAGAACAATGAAAAGAATGCGTCTGGAAAATAAAAGTGGAACCCATCTGAAAAACCCTCGCTTAGTATTTATACGTACGGCAATTAAGTTTGTGCTCAGCGGTCTCCTAGCCTCAGCGACCGCTGAGCACGCCTTATTAAATCCGCTACGTGACCAAACTCAGCGGTCTCTGTGAGCGAGCGAGCGCTGAGGCACCTCGTGCATCAACTTGAGCGTTGGACTCAGCGGTCACGTAGGGTGAGCGACCGCTGACTTCTCGCCCTGTATGGGATAAACGCTGGACTCAGCGGTCGCTCGGGATGAGAGACCGCTGACTTCTGGCCCTGTATTCGATGAACGCTGGACTCAGGGGTCTCCTAGAGTGAGAGACCGCTGACTTCCTGAAGGTGCCCCGTTTAGGCAAACGGAACGTATTGCTGCAGCAGAAAACTCACAACGGCGGCGGAAGCTGAGCGAACTGTGGTTGCCTTCATCATTCCCGAGCAAAATCTACATTTTCAGCCCGATAGCTCGACACAACATCATTAGCGCATTTTAACTTTAAAATAATGCGAAACAAAACAAATGTCATCAAAAGCGCGCATGCAAAACATCCAGAAATGCAACCAAAAATGAACGCAACAAACCCTCCACACACAAAACCTTGCTTGTCCTCAAGCAAATCTTAATTAAAAACATAACAAGAAAGACGCAGATCGGAAATGACAAATCATGCTTCAACTTCATATCCAGCGCAAGAACATTCTCAACATTCTTTAACCAAATGCAATTCACCCCATAACTAACGAGTTGCCCATATGCATATAAATTCAATCGGCTCAAAACCAAAATGCGAAGGCAAGAAATGAAACGTGCTAACATACTTAATACTTCAAATTTCTTTTCATTATTCAATCATTTTTACACAATCTCTGGGCAAAATTCACTAGGTAAATCCTCCGGAGTATTCAGGGTCTCCTAGAGTGGTTTCCCATACCCAACTCTCCTAAGCATTTCGACACAGAAGTGGAGAGAGCGGGGTAGAGCCCCTCGGATCATACAATATTAAGCCAAACAACAATTTTCTTTACATAAGTGGCAAGAGAGTCGAGTTATATGGTCAATAGTCATGAGGTGGAAACATTTAGAGTTCATCTAAAGTATCCTCATGTGGTTTTCCATGCTCATGGTTCCCAGAAGAGCAAAGACCTCCCGACTCAACTTACACTTTAACAACACAAAGCACCAATCACAGATATCCACGCATAAAGAAAAACTTCCCACCTCCTTCTCTCATTCAAGAATTTCACCTCAATTATTCACATATAGAAAAATGTCCCACAGTCAACTATGAAGTAAACACAATGCTTAAAGAAAATACTGAAACATATCCTCAAACTATCAATTAAATCAAAGCATAATACATCATGTTCAATCCACATACTTCCACAGTTTGAATCAAATCAAGACTGACGAGGACAAGACAAGACAAACAAACCAAATGTCCCCCTCACACAAGAGAAGAAAACAATGCCTTCATATTGTGATAATAAAAGAAGAGAGAAAATGAGGCTTCACTGAGGGTACGACAGCTCTAAGCGAGAAATCAGTCAAGCAGCATTATCCAGCAACCTGAAACAAAAACACAAAGATAAAACAAAACAAAACAAAAACTAAACAAAACAAAAGAAAGCAAAACAAATACAACAAAGGGAAAGAACGAGAAACCACCCATTAACTAAAATATGACTGAAGCTTCAGCTGCCCTTTCATCTATATTATCACATCATTTATGGTTGCAGCTGATGATTTTAATCTTGGGTACTTAACACCCATTGCATGTGTTGCTCTTCTCTTCACTCGGACTTGAATGTCCGGTTCGACTTCCTCCTCATTTTGCAGGTCAGAAAGAAAGTCATGCACTATGTCATCCTCATTTTGCAGATTATCCAAGAATTCCTGTATAATATCATCCTCATTGTGCAGACTAGCCAGGAATTCCTGCACAATATCATCTTCATCCACCGAGTCAAACATCTTGACGTAGGAGCAATTTTGCACCAAAGGTTTAGGAACTACTGCTTTCTTACTAAACACAGAGAAAGTCACAGATCGCCCTGATCCCGCCAACGTTCCTGATCTAACGTCAATGCGAGTATTAGTTGTAGCCATAAAAGGCCTGCCTAGTAAAACAAGGTGACCATTCTCACTCCTTATCCCCTTACCAGTATCCAGCACAACAAAATCCACCGGAACTCTAATACCACTCACAGTTACCACAATATCTTCAACTATCCCACGAGGGTAACTAATAGAACCATCAGCTAATTCTATTTTTATGTATGTATGCTTCAATTCACAATTATCCAATTTCTCGAATATACTAGAAGGCATGAGGTTAATTGCTGCACCTAAATCTAGCATGCCTGAGACCTCGTCGCCAATACCCAAGTCCATGCTTATGATAAAACTACCTGGATCATGCTGCTTAGGTAGTAGCTGATGTAATTCAACTGCATCTAGTGGTATATGTTCCTTTGGCAGCTGGGAAGCCTTGATTGAACTCACGGTTTTGCTCATCCACTTCTCTGTACTGTCCCTCTTGTTGAGTGTGTGTACCGGTCCTTCTCTCAGTCTGCTTGGTAAGGCAACAAATCGGTCAAATTGTTGCTCGCCCTTGTGAGGCTTGATTTCCTCATCCTTGAATTTCGGAGCAACTTCTCTAATGATAGACACATCATGAGCCTAATGAGGTTGTTGTCCTTGACTCGGTATCTTTCCAGTCTGTTGTTGCTACTGCATCTGATTCATAGTCCCAGATATCTGTCCCACAGCTGTTTCAAGACGCTTGATAGCGGCATCTTGAGCTTCCCTTGCTCGCTTGCTTTCCTACATGAAAGTGCTCAAACTGTCCTCCATGGAAGTCTTTTGAGGTGGCTGAAATTGTTGGAAGAACTGCTGTTGCTGAGGATACCACTGCTGCTGAGGATGATACTGCTGAATAGGCTGTTGTTGTTGGGAAGGGTGAAATTGATAATTCTGTCCTAATCCTTGTCCCTGATTCTGATTTCTCCACCGAAAACTAAACTGGTTTCGTCATCCCGAGTTCTGTTGCTGCTGATTTTGATTGAATCTTTGCCCTTGATCAAACTGCTGACGTGGAGGATACCCCTGTGAAGCATAGACTTCTGCTCCTCCTTCATAAGTCAGCTCTCCCATTCTTTGACACTCTGCAGGATTGTGCTCTTGCTCCCTACAAATGCCACATGGCTCAGCAAAAATCTCTTGTCTAGAAGGTGCCTGTCGAGGTGGAGAAACAACCGACTTGCTCATCTTCAATTCATGCAGCTCTCTCATCATGTTGGCTAGTTGCTTTTTCATGTCTGGACTTTCAGCAACTACACTCACCTCAACACGTCGAGTGCGGGTAGATTTCTGTTGTGAACTAGTTGCGAGTATTTCATATATCTCCTGTAATTCATCGGTCGTTTTCACCGCGATGTTTCTGCCGGCGGTACTATCCACCATAAACTGAGCTGTCTGCACCAACCCATCATAGAAAAACTGCCACAACATTTCTGGTGACATCTGGTGATGTGGACACTGCTGAAGTAACTCCCTGAACCTCTCCCAAGCCTCATGGAAGGGTTCATCTCCGGCTTGAGTGAAATTCATGATTTTTGTACGCACCTCTTGAGTTTTATGATTGGGGTAGTATTTCAACATGAACTTCTCACACACAGTCGTCCACGTGGTGAGCGAGTTAGGTGGGAGTGCTAAGTACCACGTTTTGGCCCTGTCCTTCAACGTGTATGGAAAGTATTTCAATTTTAGCTGGTCCTCAGTCAGAGCTAGCAAAGGAAAAGATTGAACCACCGTGCAGAACTCTCGAACGAACTGCAAAGCATCTTCATTGGCCATTCTGTGATAAGAAGGTAGCAAATTCAGATGATTTTGCTTCAAATCATAATTTCTGACTTCAATTGGTAACACTATAGCAGAAGTAGTGGTTCCAAATGTTGGCCTGGCAAAATCTCTCATATATCTGGTATTGTTAGCCATTTCTCCCGTGGATGCTTTTGACTGCACAAAAACTTCTTCTTCAAAACAAGGTTCGTCAACCTCGTTAAAGCTGGACTCGGCTTCTTCCCGCAAATTTTGTAGAACCTTGCGCGGTTGATCGATGTTGTCAAAATAAGGTGCCAAGTTCTTTTTCAGACTTCTGCGACCTTGCATACACAACACTCAACAAACAGATTACGCGCACCGGAGGAAAGAAAATGACCGAGTAACAAAAGAGAAATAAAAATAAACATTAAACACATTTAAATTACAAAGCAACATAATTAATCGCCTAAAGTATTCCCCGGCAATGGCGCCAAATTTGTTCAACCTAATTAATCTAAGTTGCACGCAATTAAACGTGGTCGTAATAGATTAAATAAGCTAACCCGAATATCGTCTCACAAGGAAAACTTAGCAGGGAAATTATTGTATTGCGAAAAAAAAAGAAACAGAAAGCAGTAAATCAATTGGTTTGTTGTTTATAACTAGACGGAAAGAATAATTAAACATAAATTAATCCCTAGGCAAGAACTAAAATGCATAAATTAAATCCTAGGCGAGAATCAAATTCTACTCTACAAAAAGCATTAAACGACTTTAACTCTAACGTTCACGTAATCAAGTAAACTGCAGGAGAAATTATAAGCATAAATAAGAACGAGAATTAAGAACAGAAATTGAAAGAACTTACAAACGTGAATGAAAATGACAATAAACGATGAACTAGAATTGAATCTGAAGGTTGCAGAATCTGAAAGTTGCAATGATCATAGAATGTAATCCGGAATGAAATTACAATAGTGAAGTTACTAACTAGAAAAATTCGGAAGAAACTAGAATAGAAACCCTAAAAGAACTCTGACAAAACAAAGAAAAAAATCGTCTGGAAAAGTGATTCTCATTTGAAAACCCTCGCTCGCTATTTATACATGCGTTGAATTAATTACGCTCAGCGGTCCCCTAGAGTGAGCGACCGCTGACTTCTCGCCCTGTATTGGACGTGGGCAAAAAATCTTGGACTCAGGGGTCTCCTAAAGTGAGGGACCGCTGAGTTTCATTTCTCCACAAATCACAGCCGTCCCCTAAGGTGAGGGACGGCTGAGTTTCACCTCTCAACAAATCATAGTCATCCCCTAAGGTGAGGGACGGCTGAGTTTCACTTCTCCACAAATCACAGCAGTACCCTAATGTGAGGGACGGCTGAGTTTCACTTCTCCACAGCGGCGGAAGTTGAACGAACTGTGGTTGCCTTCTTTATTCTCGAGCAAAATCTACATTTTCAACTCGATGGCTCGACACAACATTATTAGTGCATTTTAACTTTAAAACAATGTGAAACAAAACAAATATCATCAAAAACACGCAAATAAAACATCCAAGAATGCAACAAAAAACTAACGCAACAAGGGGGAAAGGGGACGACAGTCATGGGATGGAGTGGTGAGTTGATTATTAGTGTTGAGTGTAGTGTAGTGTGTAGTTCCTTCTATTCCAATATTTGGCCTTCTGTTGACCGTTTCCCACAATAGGATCTTGACTAATGTCAATCCAATAACGAGCAAATATTTCCGTCTCGGTGGAGGTGTAGAGATGTGCCCCCCATCCACCGTCGCCTCGTTGACCGCCGCTTCGGGTCGTGGAGTCTCGTCCGCCGTCTCGGATGGTGGCTTTTCCCTTCTTCTTTGGCGTAGAAGTGACACGGGGCTCCTTCTCCACATTGACCTCGTTATCCAACGAATTCCAGTTGACAGCCGATTGGAAGTCACTGAGAGACGATGCCGGATTCATAGGGTACGTGACGAATGTCCCCAACAAAAATTGAGGCAAATAGGAGCCTCTGGGCTGAATTGCGGCGCTGAATCATAGCCTAGCGAAACTTGAGTGCAGTTAGGTGTGGGAGTAGAGACATTTTGGAGTGATGGGGGTCGATAATTTCCGTAGAAATTTAGATTATTCGGATCGAAACTTGCATCACTAGTAGAGAACCACGACCAATTTTGATTGGAATTCATTTATTAAGTATTGGACCATAAATCTTGTAAATCAAAGACAAGGAGAAATTCTATTATACATGTACACACATTACACCCACCTCTCACATGTGATTATTTTAATAATTATATTATTAAAATAATCACATGTGAGAGGTGAGAGTAGTGTGTACATGTATAATAAAATTTGACCAAAGACAAGATAAATCTACCCTATAGCCAAGGCTGATCCAAGAAACTGAACTCTACATGATACTTCTTTTTTTTTCTTAAACAATGAACTTACTATAAAAGTTGACATTTCTTCCACTATTTTACTTTGATACCAACCTCATAAAAGGAATTTTATAGAAATGAAACCAATTTTGACGTTACACAGCGGTTAAAAGTAATTGGGATTTTCTTTCTTGGGAAAAGATGCAAATACACCCCTCATGTTGGCAGTGTCGGGCAAATACCCCATAAACTTTGTTTAGGTGCAAATTCACCCTTCCCTAAAGTTTTCGAATGCAATTACCCCCTCGCCGTGACGGAAACTACACTTTCGTTGGCAAAAAAAATATTTTTGATTCATTTTTATTCTTGTGGACCCTTACAATTCCAAGAATTAATTGGTGCTAAAAACTCAAATTAGGATAAAATTTGTTTCGAATCCTAGCTCACAACTATTAAAACTCAGGCGAAGCTCTCTAATAATTTGCAATCAAAGCCAACTATTTGTTGTTGACATTGATGATCTCATATTCTTCAAGTGGCCCGTCATCCTTTTTCGTGCAAATTATTGGAGAACTTCACCTGAATTTTGATAGTTGTGAGCTAGGGTTCGAAATAATTTTTTTCCTAATTTGAGCTTTTAGCACCAATTATGTATTATATAACCGTTGCAAATTGTAAGGGTCCACAAGAATAAAAATGAATCAAGAATATTTTTTTGTCAACGAAAGTGTAGTTTCCGTCACGACAAATGGGTAATTGCACCCGAAAATTTTAGAAAATGATGAATTTGCACCTAAACAAAGTTCATGAGGTGTCCGGCGCTGCCAACATGGGGAGGTATTCGCACATTTTCCCTTCTTTCTTAAAATTTCAGCTTCTCGGTCACTCCACCCAATCCATCAGTGGGGCCCGCATGTCACATCACTCAACATACGTTCCGCACCGCCACGTAGTTCCCCTCCGCGCTATCCTCCATTTCTTCCCCACGCTACTTAACAACGCGCCATTTGCCTCTTCTCCCATTCAAAATCTCCATTAACCCCTCTCCCTCTCTCTCTCTCTAGGCCTACTCATTTCTCTCTCTCACATCCTGTCGCACCCTATTATACAGTCTCCACAGCCTTCTATACCTCTACGAAATGATTCCTCACTCATACGCTACGGACACTCAGGCCAAGGCCGCCGAGCTCGCCTCCACCGTCGCCGCCGCGGTTTCTAAGCCGCAGATCGGCTCCGCCTGCGCCGCCGTCGAGTCGTTCCTCCGGAAGCACTCTCCCGACCAGCAGCGGTGGTTCTTCTCCGTCACTTTCCCTGCCCTAATTTGCAGAATCTTCGGTTTCGATGACTCATCGCCACCTTCTGCTACAACGAAACGTCATCCGTCCAACGGGTGGATAGACGTCGCTACTTCGGAAAACGATTCCGAGCTCTCAGGTATGGCTACTGTGAGCAGTAATTTCGTGGATTTCAGCTCCCAATTTGTTGAAGGAGTCGCGTTTCCTCGATTTAATAGATTGTCATTAAGTTTTATGTGTTGTTTAATTGCTACATAGTCATCGCGTAGTGACATTTCTGCTTCCAAAAACAACATGGAGCTTATAGGTTGGGGCTAAATGTGCACAAGCCTTAGTTGCTAAATTATGTCTCGTCCGATTTGATTCGTCTCAGAAACTTCTAGAGTTGTTGATTTGCGTAACTACCTTTTTCATTGAGCTTGTTTCCCCTACTTTAAATCAGTTTTTAAATTTGAGCCTGTATATAGTTTCCTTTTAACAGCGTCAGCCGCTTTGATTTGCAAATTTACTGTATTGTTATACTGATTTGGCAATTGTCAAAACTTATGGCTTCTTTTTTCCAAGCCATATGGACATAATGTGTACCTTTCATCTTCTTAAATAAAAATTTCCTCTATATTTCTGGATTTCTATTAAACAAATGTGTTATAATTTAGCCAATATTTTGTTTCTTCTGTATTTTTAAACTTTGACTGTGGTTTTAACTTGTGTCTGATTTCATGTTAGAAAGGATTTTAGTACACTACGTGCACGAGCTGAGTAAAATAGCTGCTACTTGTTAACAGGAACTGTTTGTTAATTTCAACATACTTATATTTGGATTGATTGTTTACAGGTAGAATCTTCAGCCTTCTATCACCAAATGGATTGCTATTGTCTTCAATCTCAGGAGTTGATCGGATTTCTCTAGTCAAATATGTCTTTCCTAATGAAAGACTACCAGAGTGGGTTCGTTACATGCTTCAAAATGAGCAAGATTTTCGGGTTTTGACTGACTTGTGCCCTCTGTTTAGGAACAGAATTAAGGAAGATCCAATCAAGGGCACTGCATATCAGGTTCAACTGAATGTTTTGGAATATTACTTATTCTGGTTTGCTTATTACCCTGTTTGTAGAGGTAACAGTGAGGGTTCCGAGACAGTGAAGGTTCAGAGGACAAAAAAGTTTAGGTTGGAAAATTGGTCCTATTCAATCCCTGGCCTTTCAAGTACTAAACGTGAAGCAGAAAAGAAGACGGAGGGTAATTTGTACATACGGCTACTATATGTATATCTTCATTCTTTTGTGCCTTCCCAAGATCTGTATGTTCAGCCTTACCGTAGTTCCCTGCTTCATTATTCACCTGGTTATGATAGTTCAGCAATGGAGCGAGCAGAGTTTGTAATTAGTACACTGATCCATTTTTGGCTGGTTGATTGTGACTTTTCACCCTTGCCTACAGGCATGTGCAAGGCAAATGGTGTTACTTTTCCTTTTAGGTCTGTTCTTGGAGAGACCCCACCTACATCAGGACTGGGTGATGTGATAAATGTTTTCATTAAGTATTTGAATATGAGTTCATTAGTAGCTATGGATGGGCCAGATAAGTCTGAAGTTAGAAGTCCTGGGTGGAGAGTTTCTGGTTCCCATGATCTTGTAAAGACGAGGGATGCTGCTCTAAGTGTAAATTCTAGTGGATCTTGGAACTTGATGATTCAAAGGCCATTGTACAGATTTATACTGAGAACGTTTTTATTTTGTCCTGTGGAATCTTCTATAAAAAATGCATCCCAAGCATTTTCCCTCTGGGTCAATTATATGGAACCTTGGTTAATTAATTTCGAAGAGTTTGCTGATCTTAATGAGACTTTAGGAATGCCAACTGTAAGCTCGGCAAACAGCAACAAGTCATCCACTCCTAGATATGCATCTTCTTGGCAGGGATTTGTATTGGACAACTACCTGTTCTATAGTTCATTGGTCATGCATTTTATTGGATTTGCTCACAAATTTCTCCATACAGATGCAGAAATAATTGTTCAGATGGTTGCTAAGGTCAGTTACCTTTTAATACTGTTATCACTTCAAACTTCTCAGCATTTTCTTTGTATTTACTGGTTATGTTGCAACTTGTTACACTTTCATTGTAAATTCTAATTGAAACTCACTAGCACATAATGACACCAGTAATTTACTCTCTCTCTCTCATGTTTGTGAATCTTATGGAACTATGTTATTCTTTAATATGTGAATTGCTCAAAATTTATTTATGGGTGCTCACTGTGCAAACTGATAAATCATAGATGAATGTTTGAGTGAAGAGAGGCATCGTGTCACAACCTTGGTCTCGTTAATATTATTTACCTTAATGTTTTTTTTCTTAACTAATATTTTTTTCTTTTCATCCTCAATCTTATTTAACACTTATCAGTTCCAATTTTCTGGTGCAATAGAAAGCATAAATGTATAGGCGCTTCTTATTTGAGTGCAGAGTGTCCAAAACTTTTAAAGTGTATCTCGGGAGGTTTAAGCATGTTTCTAGGAAATATAAATCAGAGACAGCCTATAGGAAATGAGGCTTCATTTTTATGCTTTCGAAGACTGTCTTCATGTTCTTAGTCTGCTGTGATGGTCTTGATGGATAGGATTTTATAAAATCTTCAAGGGACATTGTTTGGGGCAAGGCAGTTGCACCTTATGAAAAAGGTCCGTTAGGATGAACTAGGGTGGGCCATATTTTTTCTATTAACAAAAGAGAATACTCTGCAAATGGGTTTTGGCTGCATGGAGTATGAATTCTCGTAAACCTTGAGTACCTGTTCCTAATTGCAGTGCACTTACAGGCACGAACTATCTGGATGAGCCCTTATATTGCAGCTGTCATTTTCTTCTGATGCTAGACTAATATTTTGGAGGCCACAGATACAAATCTGGTTTTTTGTTATTTGTATTTTTATCAATTGCTATGTTCATGAGACAATGGACATTGTATTTTATGCTTGTTAATTAAGTGCTCATGGATGTTATCTATACCCATGAATCTGCCATATTATCACGTAATGATTTGAGTTTAATAGCATATTGGTTCTAACATGCTGATATGTACATATATATACACTCAATATGACCTAATAAACCATAATGCATGTATGTGAGCATTATTATTGCACATGTCCGTCTATTGTTTCCATCTTTTAGAGTGATAGGTTTTGAAATGAAAATATGTTTGGTTGATTGTATTTTTTTTATTGAATTTGGATATTATGAGATAATTTTGTTGGGTTAAAAAGTGTGTGAAACTGAGTACTTTGAGAGGGAAAGCATAAATAATTAAATGAATGCGTTTTGAGTGTTTAATGTTTAGCAATAATAATTAGAAAAAGCTTCCTCTCCATAGTCTTCTTCCCAACCTTGACCCCTTCTTTCTTCTGATTAGGGATTTCTTAGCTACTATTTCTTACCTTCTTACTTTTTAGTAGAAGTGAGGTTCATTCATAAGACTAATTTACTGTAAAAAGTTGAGTTGCATATTTTTCTTGTGAAAACTTGCTGCATAATTATGAATGCTTCTTATCTCCTTGAACTAGTCTACAACAAATACTACTAAAATCCTAAATAAGTACTATTTGGAAGAATTTATTTTGTGATTCTTTCTATTTCTGTGATTTTGTTACTCTTTCTCTGTGATGCTGCCGCATATGTATGATTGCATATGCACCTTATTAACATAGTTGACAGGACACTGTGCCTGTAAACGTGAGCTACTGAGTTGTGAATTTCAATGCCCTCTTTGATCAGAACACCATCTAGGCATGAGACAGAGACTGAGTGAGGTTGACTTTCAGTGCAGCACAGGTTTTATGCCATCGACATAATCCTGGCATTGCCTGCATTTTGTGTGCATCATTTCCATGCACATATACACTCAATTTTAGTTGATGTTTGTGTGCACAATCATCTGCTGAATGAGTCCCATTGTAGAACGGATCAAGGTTTTAATAGGCGTTTTTAAGCCCCGAGGCGTTTTGTCCTAGTACCACGAGGCGTAAGCCTTGAGGCAAGGCGAGGCGTAAGCCTCAAAATTTAATATATATAAAATATATAATATATATAATAATACATAAACATATATAAAATAACATCAAAACACATAAAAATCACAAGAAAGTAAGAATCATCACATAAACACACGAATTAGATCCCAAATCAAAGTCTAATACTCAATCAAAGTAGCCATTATCCTTCTTAATTAGCTAAAAACTTAGTGAAAGTCCCTAAATATCGGGGGCATTTCAAATGCATCTTCATCCCCATCTTCTTCTCCAATTAGGGTTCTCACCTGAGCTGCTGCCGCCGCAGACCTGCCGTCTCCGTCGCCGTCGCCGTCGCCTTGAAGACTGCCGGCGAAGTTCACAACCGAGAGATGCCAAGAGGAAGGAGTAGGAGAAGAATACGGTGGGGAAGAAGCGCAGCAGCGTAATACTAAATCCTAAAATGTTAGGTTTATTTTTTTTAATTTTTCACCTAAATTGGGCTTAAATTCATAAGCCCATATCATTTTAAGGTTAAAGTTATGTAAGCCCATGTTGTTTATGACTCAATTGAGCCCAAAATTAAAAAAAAATAAAAATAAAAACATATCGGTACTATACAGTGCGTGTGCCTTGCCTCGCCTCAGCGCCCCATTGCGCCTTGACCGCCTCGACTGGTGCAAGGCGCAAACCTCGTTGGAAGTCAATTAGGCACAGCCTCAAAGGCGAAAACCTACCGCCTCGGCATGAGGCGTGCCTCAACTCCCGCCTCAAAAACGCCTTTTTAAACTATGGAATGGATGGATGGCTTGGGGTTAGCAAGTGTTCCCACCCATGTCGTGCCACCTTTTCTGGCAAGACAAATACTAAAATAAAGAAGTTAAATTCTAAGCTAGTGCTTTTCACACAAAATCTATAAATTACAATTATATTTTTGTTAAAGAATTATTCAATCTCCAATTTCGCAAGTTTCCAATTTCCGCCTTTTCCTTTGAATAAACGTTTATTTATTATTAATTGTTTTAACTGTTGAAAAAACTAATCCAACTGTCAAGGTAAAGGTTACTGAACTTATGTCTTGGCGTACTTACCATCCTTTTCATACATGGTGAATGAATGCAGGTAATTAACATCTTAACTTCATCTGTTGAGCTTATGGATCTGATAAAGAATGTCGACAGTGTTTTCCATTCAAAAGCTGCTGCTGAACACTCTAAATCGATGCTTACTGGAATGAACAGATATACTCCAACAATACGCCAACAGTTGCAGGTATTCCATTTGTTTACCATTGTCTGTTTCTTATGGTTTTCTTTTTCTCTAAATTGCTATATAATCTTCCAAGAAAGTAACTCACTGCAATTGTAGTTATACGTAATAATATAGAAAGAGCTTTGCCTATGATGCTGTAAATATTTGAACTCATCTGCCCATTTCTCTACAGTGTGAAACTCATCCTGCTGAAAGGCCAATCATGTTATAATTGCAACTTTCTGCTTTTGTCTGCTAATTGTTGCCAAAATGTCTTTCGTCTAATATTTGAAATATTCTGCCCATTTCACTACAATTTGAAATCCATCCTGCTGAAAAGGCCAATCATGTAGCAATTGCAACTTTCTTACTTTTGCCTGCTAATTGTTGTCAAGTTTCTTTTGTCCAACCAGTTAGAGAAGACATGTAGATGTACAATCATAATTCAAAAAATGAGCTTATGAATACAGTTCTATAGAAAAGAATAAAGAAGAATGCTTAAATCCTCAATAAAATCCAGAGTGCTGGAATGTTATTCTCTTTGTTGTACTTGTATATAAATTGTGGGAATTTAGGGATAGTAATGGGGCTTGAGTTCCAACTTGTCCTGTGCACTTCTTGTTTTGTTCAGGTTGGAAGTTTTTAAATGATTTTACCTGAGCCCAGATTCCCCAGTTCCACCCTCTTGATTTTTGATCATATTTCTTTTACACTAATACTTTTTGGACATATATGTCCAAACATAAAATGGATATATTAATAATCTAAACTTATGATTTATCAAATAAAATAATGGTGTTGGTTAGTGCTCTAATGTATTTACTTAATTGATCGAAACCGCCATTTTTAGAGAGAGAAATATGAATACAAAAAATACGAAATTAAACTAATAAAGTTATTTTGTGATTTTCACTAATCTTTCAGAAATACTATTACTTAATAGATATTTATTTATGCATTCACTTGAATTAGATTACTCAAAAAATAATAAATTGAGTGAATGTGGAGAAATTACAAAATTAAATAAATAATTTAAACGGGTTGAACCGATTCATTTACCTAAACGAGCTAGATTATGTTCGGACATTTATGTCCAATTAGCACCACTCTTTGTTTTATATTTAGAGAATTTTATTTAGAAAGATTATGATATTATTGTCACTAAAATAGTGGAATTGGTTTCTGGACCATAAAAGCTTTATCAGGGTAGTTTCCTGGTCTTGACAACCCCGCTCCATTTTCATCATTTTGGGAACTGCATCTATTGAACATGCATGATATCCATATATTATGATTTTTTTTAAATGTCTAGTTTCTCTGTTAATAGTGAAAAGTAAATTGTTGAACTAATGGCAAGTGATATTTATAGATTGTCTCCTACATTTCGGTCCTTGTTGAAATCTAAAACTCTTTAGTTTCTGTGCCCGACTTTTATATGCTATTTCTGGGGTATGTTGGGACTTGGTGTTTTATATCTTATGCTTTTTCCTAATTTGGTTAGTTTCTATTCATTTCAGGATTGGGAGGATGGCCTGTGTGAGAGTGATGCAGATGGATCCTTTTTGCATGAGAACTGGAACAAAGATTTACGACTTTTTGCTGATGGTGAAGATGGTGGGCAACAATTGCTTCAGGTTTGAGTTCATGCATAAACACGAAGGCTTCTTGATGATTTTCACATCTTTATGTGGGGTTTAATAATTTGGATGGATCTTTGTTTTGCAGCTCTTTTTGTTGCGTGCCGAGTCTGAGCTTCAATCAATATCTGGAAACAATCTCTCTCAGAATCTGCAGTGTCTGGATTCTCTTAAAGCCCAATTAAGCCAATTGTTTGATGGTCCCATCTCAACATCTCCCTCAGGAACTCCCCAGTCGAGACACCACCAACACCAATCACGTGAAGACATATTCAAGCCTAGAAGTTTCGGCAACCAAACAGGAACCGAGATAAAATACAAGGGTGACTGGATGAAGCGACCCACCTCCAGCGATGAGATTGCATGGCTAGCTTACATTCTAGTCAATATATCGGGTTGGCTGAACCATAAGGTTGGTCTAGACCGAGTTGACCCCAACCCAGGGGCCACTGGTTGGTCATATTTGGAGGTTCTAAGTGACGTAAAAAGCGTGCATGGAACTAAGGAAACCCTGAAAGTAGTATTGTGTTCTTTTCTTTCGTGGGTTATGTGGTTGGGTGAGGCTGGAGTGCAACTAATGAGAAGGCATGGTTTGAGGATAAATCTGAGGATGCTAGCTTCGAAGAGGATAGTCGCGATGGTCCTCGTCTTTATCGTGTTCAATCTCTTAAAAAGAGCTTTTGCTCTGTAGAAAGGTTCGTATACATAATACATGTATTAGTGAAGCTGAACAGTGAATATGAATACTCAAAAGAGGGCAAGATCGTATAGAAAACTAACCGTCGTTTTCGTGAAACAATTTTGTACCAGAAATTTTGATCCTACAGCTGAGCAGGTGAATTATCCCAATGTTTGTCGTAAAATTATTGATCATTTTTACTTCCTTCGTCCCAATAGCAAGATCTTTTTATTTTGGCATGATTATTAAGAAAAAAGAGTAAAAAGATAAAAAGTGGTAGGTCATCCAAGCCTTTTGAAGAGTTAATTGTTTTTATTTTTGGACGAGAATCTTGCTATTGGGACAGACGAAAAAGGAAAGAGAGACGTTGCCGTTTGAATGGAGGGAGTATCATTTATTTGTCTATTTATTTATATTTTATTATATATTGTATATATAAAATTTAAAATATATAAATTAAATATATTTAATTTACATTTTTCTCTACCTAAAATTTGTGCATTCTCAATAAAGTAATTTAATCAAAGCATTTTAAAATTAATAAAGTTATATTAAATTGAAAAAACACAAAAAAAAATTAAAAAAAAAAATCTCAAAAACAAGCTCATATGCACCCTCCAAGCACCGCATACATGTCCATCATGCACCACATTTGCAAATCTTTTTTTTTTTTGCAAGGATTCGCCATGTGGCGAATCTCATGCGAATCGCCACGTGGCTAATCTCATGCGAATCGCATCGCACCCTAGGCATATCCGATACTGTAATATACTCCCTCCGTCCCGTTGAAATTGTCTTGTTACTGTTTGGTACAGTTGTTAAGGAGAAAGGTAAAATGAGAGAAAATGGGTAAGTTCCATTATTATTTCCTTTTTGGGAAAAATGACAATTTAAATGAGATAGCCCAAAAAGAAAAGGAGGACAATTTCAATGGGACGGAGAGAATATCATTTTAATTTTGGAGAATTGCATCATAGGTTCTATCATTTGAACATCTAATTATTGGATTCCAGAAAAATTGTTTAATATTCTACAGGGTGCTAAAATTCATTGTCTACAAACTGCAGGTGGTCATGAATTGAAGTATCATTCATCCATCTTCCTCAAGTTCAAGAAAGCTTTTAACCCAATCTAATCCACAGGTTCCTTGAGCTGAGAAATCGAAGGATTCATCGTCGTCATCGCCGTTTCCATCTTCATTTTCCTCTGTTTCTTGAATCTCCGTTCCACTACTGCTCTCCTCATTCCAAAAGATTTGCTTCATTGCTGCTGTTGACATTGCGGGTAATTTCTCCATCAATCTGGCCTTCTTCCTCAAATGAGCATTCCAGTAGTTCTTGATCTCGTTATCAGTCCGCCCGGGGATTCTCTTGGCGATCAACGACCACCTATACGTACTTACAATTGTTAAATGACTCTCATGCATATGTTTTGTTGAAAGGGGTGAATGAATATAAACCTATTTCCTAGGAGCCTATGAAACCTAAGAATCAAGTCATCTTCAGCATCAGAAAAGTTGCCTCTCTTGATATCAGGACTTAGATAGTTGAGCCATCTCAATCTGCAACTCTTACCACACCTGTTCAGCCCTGCAAAAAACACCATCTCAATTGTTTTGAACTACTCCCTCCGTCCACCAAGAGTGGATTTCCTTTTAGGTCCGTCCATGAAAAGTGTGGTTTTTCCATTTAAGGAAATGATCTCACACACCCTCTTATATTTTAAACCCCATACAAATTTAAAATGATGGGTTCATTTCTCCACTCAAATAAAATTTACATTACTTTTCTTAAAACCCGTGCTACCTACCAAAAACCACACTCTTGGTGGACGGAGGGAGTGGGCCCGTTTGGTATCCATATACCAATATATCATATATCAGATATGAATATGGGTATCAGATATCAGATATGAGTATGAAATTGTTGTTTGATATTTGTGTTTAGCATGTTAAGATATTGATTGATATCAAGTGGGGAAGAAAGTAGAGATATCAGTCATACCTTAGCAAAAATTGGTATATGAAAATATGGAAAATTAGTATATCAAAGATATCAGTTTGATATCCATATACTAATATACCAAACACAAGGAATGTATATGGATCATATCTATACCCATACCGGATATACGTATATGAATATCAAACGAGACCGTGAACGGCGACGTATATGGGCCATATCCATACCCATACTTTGTGTGTGTGTAGTAATTGAAAGAGAACCTGAATTGATGGCCACAGATTTCCACCTCTTGGGGCCGTGAACGGCGACGTATTGGGCGAGAATCGCGTCTTCATCGGCACTCCATGAACCTTTGTTGACGGATGTATTGCCATCGTTCTTGCTGCCCGCCATAATCAACCTCTCTTTTATTTATTTATCTATTTATTTATTATTTTATGTTTGTCACTATTTTCAATCTAGTAACTTTTATTTGTTTATTTTATTTTATTTATTTATTTCTCCTGCAAGTATGGGAGAAATATAAGTATGTATGGATTGGGGGTTGGCAAAATTATACAGCTGCCGGGTTAGTAGTCGTGCATGTGAAATGAAATACAAGGTCCCGCGGTAAAGGACAAAAGATCTCAGCTACCACATCACTCCCCCTAACTAATCATTTATTACTATCAATCCTATTTTAGCTTGTTCAAACTACTAATTATTTCTCAAAACGATTTATTCTATTCATTAAGGGGTGTGTTCTCTTTTGTTGTAAATTTATTAAGGAAAAAAGAGGGAAAAGAAAATTTTCTCCCTCTAAATCCTTCATTTCTTATCCATCATTTTCTGTAGAAGAATTTCACCCGTCTTATTCTTTCTTTTCACCCATACTATAGAGGTTTGAGCTTACAAAATATGATTGAAGTACGCTTCATGACCACAGTCAAGTATGCAACATTTGATCGAAATGAAAACCTTACTTTTATAGCCAATGCAATCCAAAAGATACAATCAAGTCCCATCAATGCAAAATTTCAATTGCGCCAATTCAAGAACCCCCAAAAAAATCAGGGAGGAGAAAAGAGAAAATCAATCAAAATGATCGAGCTAGCTAAAGTAGATAGAAAAGAAAATATGTATCAAAGAAAAGTGTCAAGCTCAAGTGGAAGAAAAGACCAAGTCAAATTTAAAGTTGCAACTTCATGAAGTGCAAGGAACGAGGAAAGAAGAATCCCAAAAAAGTTTCAAGATTACAAAGTTAATATTGAAGATTGCATTGACATCCCAAGCGATGATAATCTGTCATTGGATAAACTAATCTCAAAAAGTAAAACAAAGAAGAAATGCTCTATACCCATCAAGGTCAAAGAGGAAAAGATTTAATGTGAATAAATATTCAAATTTTAGTTTAGTTTTTAAACTTTTTTTTTTTACAATATTTACCTATTTTTTTAGTAAAATAAATATTATTTACACTTTAGTTTTAGTTTTCACACCTTTATTAGAGCAACCACAACGGGTGGCTCGAGCCACCCTGTTATCGAGTTGAAGGTAACGTGCCGGGGCATGACACAACGAGCCCAACTCGAAGGTGAATAATGTAAGGTACGTGCTATCACTACTAGAAAAACTTGCATCAAGATAAGGTTATTCTTTTCTTGAATTGTTAGAAATGCATGAGCTAAATTTATTTTGATAAATTGAGCATGAAATTTATTTGTTACTTGAATTATTTTCATTTTTCGTTTTCTTTTCTTTTCTTTCTGCTTAAGTGATGAAGTGATTATATGATGATGAAAATGAATCGTTTGATTTATTATGATGATGAAAGTGAATCGTTGATTCATTAAGTATAATGAGCATGTATATGCTAAAGATATGAATAATTTTTTTTTTTAGTTTTAAAAATCAAGAAAAAATGTATTTCTTCAATTTCATTTAAAGAAAGTAAGAATTCTTCTGATTAATCAACTCAGGGAGTAGAATTTGTTTTAAAGAAAGTAGGATTCTTCTGAAAAACCATTAGTTGTTTTAATCAGAATGCCGCCAAGAGGTACACCAAGAGGTGGAGGTCGAGGAAGAATCGAGGAGCAAGAAAGAGAACCTACCCCGCCTCCTCAGCCCGAAAGAAGAATATAAGAGCTATTTTTGCGTCAAAATCTCCAAACTCTCGATGGAAGAGGAAATCCATCAGAAGCTGAAGAGTGGGTTCGTGCGCTAGAAAGAATTTTTTGTTTTCTTCGTTGTTCGGATCAGGAGCGTCTTACGTGCATGTCTTACCAGCTCAAAGGATCTACGGATTACTGGTGGGAAGCTCGTCAGAGGGCGTATACTCCTGAGCAGCTAGAGAATCTGACGTGGGAGCAATTCAAGAATGCTTTGTTCGAAAAGTTTGTCCCTCAAAGCTATCGAAAGCAGAAAAAGAATGAGTTTTCTAATCTCAAGCAAGGTAAGAAGTCGGTATCCGAGTATGATCGGGAATTTTGCGATCTAGCTCGTTTTGCTCAAGACAAGGTGGACACTGATGACAAGATGGCGGAGCTCTTTCGAGCAGGACTTCGTCAAGAGATAAGAGTCGTGCTAGCTAGTCAGAGTGCGTTGTCGTATGCAGAGATTCTAAATCGCGCTCTAGACATAGAATTGGCTATGCAGTCAGATAAATCTTCTCAGTTGTCAGTATCTAATCCTTCGCAAGTTCAAACTCCAGTGGTAGCAAATCCTCAGTCGTCGAATCAAAGTCAGAAGCGAAAGTGGAATTACGGAGTTCAACCTAATAAGAAGCCATGGCAAGGTCAGCAAAGTCAGCAAAATCAACAAGGACAACAGCAGTTTAATCAAGGACGATTCAAGCAGCCTTTTGCTAGTCAAGGTAGTTCGTCGCAAACTTATCAAGGAATTTCTCCATGCCCTAAGTGTAGCAAAATGCATCAAGGAATCTGCAAGGCTGGAAGCAATAGCTGCTATACATGCGGACAAGTTGGTCATTATTCTTATCAAATTCCCGACTAAGCAGCAAGGAGCAGGAGGAAGTAGACCGAATCAGAATCAGCCTCAGCGATTGAAGGCAATAGAAAGAATTCCTCAGCAGCAACTGCAGCAACAGCGCAATCGCCAAAGGCAGCAATCTCAGCAAAAGCAGAAGCAACCTCAGCAGTTGCAAATAGAGCCCCCGCAGCAATATCAAAGGGTTTTTGCTCTTGATCAGAAGCCGTTCGATAAAGATAAAGGAAATTTGACAGGTATGGGTCAATTAAAAGGCGTACATGTTATAATTTTATTTGATACTGGTGCATCGCATTCATTTATATCAAATGCATGCATAGAAAATCTTGGTCTTAAAGTAGAGCGTGCTAGTCAAGACTTAAGAGTAACTACTCCAATAGGTAGATCTACCTCAGTTACTCGCATCTGTCCTAATTTAGAGTTTGAATTAGGATCTCTCAAGATGTCGGCCAAAACCCTAAATATGATTAAAATATGGGATGTTGATATTATTCTAGGAATATTGGATTGGTTGACCGAGAATTTTGCAAGCATTCAGTGCAAGCAAAGGCAGATTTCATTTCATATGCCTAGTCAGGAACCAACTCTATTCTTTGGAATAGCAAGAAGTCGTAAAAGATCGCCGATTATCTTGGCAATTCAAGCAAGAAGATTGTTGAGAAGGAAAGAGGTGAAAGCATATCTCATCTATCTCAACAAAGATGAAGATAAAGAAAAGAGTATTGAAGATGTAGCTGTAGTCAGAGAATTCCAAGATGTATTTCCTGAAGTTTTGCCAGGATTGCCGCCAGATATGCAAGTGGAGTTCACAATAGATCTTGAACCAGGATCAGCTCCAGTTTCCAAGGCACCATACAGAATGGCCCCGAAGGAGTTGTAAGAATTGAAAATTCAACTTCAAGAGTTGCTCGATCTAGGTTTCATTAGACCTAGTGTTTCTTCGTGGGGAGCGCCAATTCTATTTGTTAAGAAGAAGGATGGTAGTTTGAGGATGTGCATCGATTACCGAGAGTTAAACAAGTTAACTTTAAAGAACAAGTATCATTTGCCGAGAATAGATGATCTCTTTGATCAGCTCAAAGGAGCTAGTGTATTCTCGAAGATTGATCTAAAGTCTGGTTATCACCAGCTAAAGGTTAAGCAAGAGGATATTTCCAAGACAGCTTTCAGAACAAGATACGGACACTACAAGTTTGTAGTAATGCCGTTTGGTGTGACAAATGCTCCAGCAGTATTTATGGATCTTATGAATCGAGTATTCCATGAATTTTTGGATAAATTTGTCGTAGTTTTCATTGATGATATTCTCGTGTATTCAAAGAATGAATTGGAACACGAGAAACATCTTAGAATTGTTCTGGAAAAGTTGAGAACCGAGAGATTATATGCCAAGTTCAGTAAATGTGAATTTTGGCTAAGAGAAGTACATTTCCTTGGATATGTTGTTCCCTCTGAAGGAATCAAAGTTGATCCTTCAAAGGTGCAAGCAGTTCAGGAATGGAAGGTTCCAACTACGCCGCATGAGATTGGGAGTTTCTTAGGTCTAGCAGGTTACTATAGGAGATTTATTGAAGGATTCTCCAAGATAGCGAAGCCGATGACCCATCTTCTAAAGAAAGAGTCAAAGTTCAAGTGGTCAGAAGAATGTGAAGAAAGTTTTCAAGAACTTAAGAAGAAATTGACCACTGCCCCAGTGCTATCCGTCCAAGATTCAGATAAAGATTATGTTGTTTTCACAGATGCATCGAATAATGGACTAGGCTGTGTCCTGATGCAAGAAAGAAAAGTCATTGCTTATGCTTCTAGACAGCTTAGACCTCACGAGGTAAGCTATCCAACTCATGACTTGGAACTAGCAGCAGTAGTGCATGCTCTAAAGATATGGAGACACCATCTTTATAGAGCAAATTGTGAAATCTTCACGGATCACAAGAGTCTCAAATATTTCTTTGAACAGAAAGAGTTAAATATGAAAGAAGATGGTTCGAGTTAGTTAAAGACTACGATTGTAAAATTTCCTATCATCCAGGAAAAGTAAACGTAGTAGCTGACGCTTTGAGAAGGAAAAGTAAATCCGAGCTAGGATTTCTTCTAATTCAAGAGAAAGAACTCATAAAGAGTTTCGGAGAGCTGAAATTAGAAGTGATTCTACCGCCGCAATCTGTTAAGCAGATGATTGCAACATTGGAAGTAATTCCAGACCTAAGGTCGAGAATTTCCAATGCTCAGAGAAAAGATGAGAAATTAGAAAAGTTACGAATGAAGATTCGTCAAGAAAAGATGGATAATTTTCGAGAAGCATGAGATAATACTCTCTTATATAAAGAAAGGCTTTGTGTGCCTAATGAGATCATGAGTGAAGCTCATGAAACTCCTTATTCAGCTCATCCCGGAAGCACCAAAATATATCAAGACTTAAAACAGAAATTTTGGTGGGAAGGAATGAAGCGAGACATAGCTTCTTTTGTGGAACGATGCCTAGCCTGTCAGCAAGTAAAAGGCATTACATCAAAGGCCATATGGGAAGCTACAACCTTTAGATATTCCAGAGTGGAAATGGGATAAGGTTACAATGAATTTTGTAACTGGGCTACCCAAATCTAAAAGAGGAAATACAGCAATAAAGGTAATAGTGGACAGACTGACAAAATCTGCACACTTTATACTAATTCCAATAACTTATTGCGCAGATAAGTTAGCTCAGCTGTACGTTCGAGAAATTGTGCGTTTGCACGGAGTACCTAAATCGATTACTTCGGATCGAAATTCTAAATTTACTTCTCATTTTTGGAGAAGTATGCAAGAAGAATTAGGTACCAAATTAAATTTCAGTACGGCCTTTCATCCTCAGACAGATGGTCAATTAGAAAGAACCATTTAGATCTTAGAGGATATGTTGAGAACTGTCGTATTAGATAGAGGAAGTCAATGAGAGCAAATTTTACCTCTTGTTGAATTCGCTTACAACAACAGTTATCAAATAACGATAGGCATGGCGCCCTACGAAGCTCTTTATGGAAGGAAATGTAGATCTCCGCTCCATTGGGATGATGTGGGCGAGAGAAAAATGTTAGGGTCTGATGCAGTTGAAGAACTGATAAAGATTGTGCGCCAAGTCAATCAAAGAATCAAGGAAGCACAAGATCGTCAAAAGTCTTATGCTGATTCAAGAATATCAGAGTTAGAGTTTGCAGTTATTGATAAAGTTTTCATGAAGGTTTCACCTTCGAGAGGAATTCATCGGTTTGGTGTTAAAGGAAAGCTTAAGCTTCGCTACATAGGACCATATGAAATTCTGGAAAGAATATATCAAGTAGCATATAAGCTAGCCTTACCGCCAAGTTTCGGAAGTTCGCATAACGTGTTCTATGTATCTCAGTTGCGGAGATATATGTTTGATCCTAAGCACGTTATTCATCAAGAAGAAGTAGTCCTTGAACCAGATCTCAGTTATGAAGAGAAACCTGAACCAATTTTAGATCGAAAGGTTCAACAGTTTAGAAATAAGTCGATCGCATCGGTAAAAGTCAAATGGAAGCATCATGGACTAGAAGAAGCGACATGGGAGTTAGAAAGCAAGATGAGAGAAAAGTATCCCGAACTCTTTCAAGAGGTAAGCAAATTTCGGGACGAAATTTATTTTTAGGGGGAGAGAATGTAGTATCTCGTCTTTCTTGCGTAATCAAATTAATTAATTTAGTGAAAAAGATAAGAATTTCAGTGAAATAAAAATTTTCGTTCAGAAAATTTTATCCGGCAGATATATTTTACCGTAAAAATGAGTTTTAATTAAGAATGATCGTCTCAGTTAATCCGAAACGAAGAAGTCTTTACATTTATCAGTGAGTGATAAATGTTTAGTCATAAATTGACTGAGATATGAATTTAATTTATCTAAGTGAATTATTACGTAATTTATCGCTTAAAATTTTAGTTTCGGTCGATTTGAAAATGTTTTGAATCTCCGAATCTTTCTGTGAGATTTTTATCTAGGGTTCGTGAAACCCTAAATTAATTTCCTATGTTGAAAAAGTAGAGAGTTAATTGAGGAGTTGTTAGTTATTAATTAATTGAATTAATTAAGTCATTAATTAATAAAATAACTTAGCTTAGCAACTAAGTAACTAAATATTATATCCCTCTATATATATAGACCACTTGTGCCATTCCCTTCACCCCTTTCTTCTCCATTCTCGACAACACACACACACCTATATGTATATACACTTTCTTCCATTGTTATTCACTTTTGAGCTCCAATAATCAAGATCAAAGTCCATCAAATCAATTCCAAGTGATCAAGTAAGCATGGATCTTTATTATTCCAAGCTTCTAGCTCAAGCATCAAGTTTTAAATCATCTCCTTTCATCTTTATTTTTTTTCGAAATTTTGAAGAGGTTGATAGATGATGTTATGATCTTCATGAATTATGCTTATAATATGCTTAGAAGATCAAATATGTGATTAGATTTGATCATGAGAAATCCTAACCCTAAGTTCCATCATTTTCGAAAATTATGAAGAAATTGTCAAATTTTGATGCATGTTTTATATGCTTAATTTGATGTTATAAATGAGTTTAGTTAATTATTTTAAGTAAGTTTAATGTTGGAAGTAAGCATGAAATCATTAATCTTCTAATTTTTATAATTAAAGTCGAAAATAAGGGTTTAAAAACTAGGGTTTGGAATGTGATGATATATGATGTATTTGATGGTTAATTTAGTGTTATATGATGTTAATGATGTGTGTTTAATCAAGAGTTAATGAAATAAGAGCATGATTAACCTTAAAAATCCTAGAATATTGAAATTTGGGTTCTTAAACTAGGGTTATTAGTTTAATGGTTAATTGAAGGGAATTAATTGAATAATTATGCTTAAGATGTTTAATGAAGTATGTTAGAAATGAAGAGAAAAGAATTCTAAAAATCCTAAATGTAAAATAACCGAAAATTAATTAAATAAAATAAATAATTATTTGATTTTTAATTAAGAAACTAATTGCATTTATGAACTTCTTAATAAAAATGTAGTATTGTGTGATTTTCTGGAATTTTAATTCGAATTATTAAAGATTTTCTATTTTTGATTGATTTTTCCGAATTGGAATTCTATATGTTAATCAAGTCAAATGTGTGAAGTAAATGTGTAAATATGTTTGTTATGTTGAAATACGTGTATGAATTTAATTTGAGAATTTTTTGAACCCGTTAGATGGTTAAAATCGACTAAGTCGATTGTTGTGAATAGTAAATTATGCATGTTTATGTTAAGTGTGAATGTTGATGCTTAATGATGAATTAAGCTAGTTAAAAATATTTAAGGAAGTTGAGTGAGAGTTTATCGAGCTTCGTCGTAGAAATTTGAAGCGAATTAGAAGTTAAGAATAGCGAATTCGTTTATTCGATAGAAGTGATTCTCGTTCTGAAGTCGTAAATTCCATTTCGATTGAAGGAGCGAGTGGAAGTGGAAGCTTGAAGCAGAAGTTTCACGAGCTGGTTAAGACAAAAGCTTAAGAAAACCATGTGGGCTTTCTTAACAAAACTATGCGACGAGCATGATAATATATGTTTTTTAAAGCTTTGATACTTGCCAAATTATTTAAAATGTTTAAGTATGTTACCATCTACTTAAGAAAGACGATTTCAGTTCCGCGCAAGGTGGAATCTGTGTACACATCAGTAATCGTGAGTTTTTCTTTGATGGGCCGGTTACATTAGTAATCGTGAGCCTTTCTCTGATAGACCGGTTACAAGTGATTGAGAAAGAGACCTCTTTCTCATCACTACTATTTATTGTAGATATGGTTCATACTGTTTAATATGTCTGTAGACAAATATTTTTAAGAAATGAAAATGTTTTTAGCATTGTACAAGGATTTTTCTGATTTTTAAGAAATGAAAATGTTTTTAGCATTTTACAAGTTCTTTTCAGAAAAATCCTTGTACTATTTTCTGGCAAGTTTTCAAATTATAGCTGTAAGCAAGTTTCAAATATTTTTGGCATGTGTTCACCAAGTACGAAGTACTCAGCCCTGCATGTTATTTCTAAAATGTGCAGGTTAGCAAGGATGAAGATGACGAATGCTGGGCGGATCGTCGTCGTTGTTGTTTCTGTTGTTGTTTTTGTGTTTAAGAGTCATTATGATGAACCCAGACCTAGAATATATGTCTTCATACATATATTCTCTCGTTTTTCCGCTGCAAGATTATGAAGTTGATGTTGTATAGTTTTGTTGATACTGTTTGGATTTTAAAGTCGAACTATGTTGAAGTCGTTGAATTCTAAAGTCGAATTCTGTTTGTCAAGTTCTTTTGAAACTCAGCCACTTGATCATATGTATATTAGTTACTCGTTGTTTTGAGAAAGTTTTGTTGATCTTGAAACAGTTTTCTTTATCCTGAAATCAATTTGTCGTCTTCTTGTTTATTGTCGATAATTTGGTTGATCAGGTCTATTGATTTCAAAGCTGATTTGAATTCTAAATTATTGATATGCATGTTGTTGTTGAATTCAGTTGATCGTCTTATTAAACTCAAGTCTTGCATATCCTAATTGTCCTAAGTTGATGAATTATTGAGTATTAGTTGTTCTTTGTTCTTATTGATCAATAGCCGGGTCGCTATTCAATCCCCTTTGTTAATCATTAATTGTGTAAGTCGTGGAACCCACTGGCTTTGTCATTTAATTTCGGGGTCGGGCTGCGACAACTACCACCATCAACTTCCTCATTCGCATCAAAGAGAAGGTCGACCTTTGCAAACACAGACATGTCCATCGGACAAACAAGTGATAAATGATGATTGGAAACATTTCCAGAATCATTACCAACATAGCGTTTAACAGCAAATCCACCCATTCCTACCATACAAATTACCAAACAAACAAAATTACTACAATACAATCAATTTGTTATCATCATCCTCTGCATCTAAAGCGCACATAACATAACAAATTTCTAGCTCAATAAAATTCATATACATAAACCATTAGTATTTTCTACAAAAGAACAAATTTTTTAGGGGCCGTTTGCTTCGAGTGATAGGATAGATAGATAAAAATAGTATATGTCAATCCATCATTTACTTTGATGGATTGACTACTTTTAAGCTTGTTTAATCATCTAATCCTTATATAGTCAACCTTATGTATTATCAATCTATCATATCACGCAAAGTAAACGTCCCACAATATTTCTAGTTCAAAATATATATATATATATATATAAACAATTAATTAATAACAGAAAGGAAAAACATATTATCAATTCGTAATCCACGCACCTCGTCTACAATCAAATCCCACGTTTTGCTTCAAGCACCTAAAATTCCGCCAGCCGCAGCAGCAGCCCTATAAAACTTCTTTTCCCCTTCCCTTCGGCGACCGCAGCCCTTCTCCATTTTTCCTTTCGCCTTTTTTTTGTTATGTATATGTAGGGGTGAGCAAAGCAAACCGAAAACCGAACTGACCGACAAACCGTATCGAAATCGTCCCGAAAAAATAGTTAATCGAACCGACGGTTCGGTTTATTTTTCTAATTTTAAAAAACCGAGGATAACGGTTAGGTTTTTATTTTTATATATAAAAACCGATAGTTAACCGAACAGAACCGAAACTCATTTAAAATTATAATTTTACTAATTATATGTTATAAAATTATTATACCAACTAATTATCTATTACTAATACGAAAATAAAGCTGCCCCTCCACGGTGCTCCGTTCAGATTTTCCTTTATTCTGGTAATTTGTTTAATTTTAATTCATATATATTCTATTTTTTATTTTTATTAATTTCATATTCTTGAAATATCACATGTTTATCTATTAATCACATCTCATATTTATCTTTTCCTCTATTTAATTAAATTCTTCTATTATCCATATTAAAATAATAACAATTTCGGAATGCATTATTATAAACCCTTATTTTATACATTCTTAATTCATATATAATAATCTATAGAAAATTTGTATATGAAAATCCCTATGAAGACTAAATAAATATATTTAATCAACGTGTCTATATGGAATCTTTTTTATTTTTCATTCATGTTTTTCTAAAAATTCGATTAGTGCTTTCTATAAAATATATACATTGAATCAAATGTGGGATATGTATGTAAAGAAAAGAACAAAAAAACTAGAAGATGCAAACATATTTTTTTCCGTATTTTGACAAAGATTAGAAATATCGATTTAACATGAACTAACGAGACGGTTCAAATATACTTAAAAAGAAGGATTTTTACTAATTTTAATTAATATTAACTTTATATATATTTTTATCGAGTAATTTAGCATAAACCAACAAGACGGTTCAAATAACATAGAAATAATGATTTTTACTAATTTTACTATTATCCATTTTAAAATAATAACAATTTCGGAATGCATTCTTATAAACCCTTATTTTATACATTCTTAATTCATATATAACAATCTATAGAAAATTTATAAATGAAAATCCATATGAAGACTAAATATATTTAATCAACATGTCTATATGGAATCCTTTTTTATTTTTCATTCATGTTTTTCTAAAAATTCGACTATAAAATATATACATTGAATCAAATATGGGATAGGTAGCTAAAGAAAAAAACAAAAAAACTTGAAGGTGTAAACATATTTTTTGCCGCATTTTGGCAAAGATTAGAGATATCGATTTAACATGAACTAACGAGACAATTCAAAAATACTTAAAAAGAAGGATTTTTACAAATTTTAACTAAAATTAACTTTGTTTATATTTTTATCGAGTAATTTAGCATAAACCAACGAGACGGTTCAAATAACATAGAAAGAATGATTTTTTCTAATTTTAATTAATATTATTTTGAAGATGTAAATATTTTTTTTCCGCATTTTGACAAAAATTAGATATATCGATTTAGCATAAACCAACGAGACAATTCAAATAAACTTAAAAAGAATATTTTTTACTAATTTTAATTAATATTAACTTTGTTTAGATTTTTATCGAATAATTTAGAATAAACCAACAAGACGGTTCAAGTAACATAGAAAGAAGAATTTTTACTAATTTTAATTAATTTTACTTGGCGTGTTCATATTTTTATCGAGTATTACTCAACGGATTTGAGACGAGTATGTACAGTAAAGTCACTATTTTAACCGAGATTAGGACGAATATGTAGAAAAATTAATAACAAATTTAGATTTAGAAAATACATAATGATTGAGTATACCCGATCCATTGTCATTCCTAATTATAAATTTAGATACGTGAAATAAATTAATTTTATAAGTTTGATTAATATTTAACGCCAACAATATCACAACTTCTAAATAAGATATAAAATTATTTTTAAAAAATATATATATATATATACAAATTAAACATAAAATTATTTTCCGTCGAATTTCGACGGGCTACTTACTAGTATGTTATAAATTATAATATTAACTAACTTAATTTTACTACTTTGACTTGAAAACATGAGAGTGTTCAATTTATTATTTATGCTTCTTTAAATGTATATTTCGTTTTCACATTTTAAGATATTGATTTTTGTTTTTCATGCTATGAATTATAAAAAAATTGAAAGTTTTCTTTCTACATGGTTAACCGTTGAATAACGGTTAACCGAATCGATTTTTAGGTTAACCGTTAAAGTGGTTTTTGGTTTTTATTTTCTACATTTTAGCGGTTAACCGAACCAATTAAAAACCGTATGGTCGGTGTTTTTTTATGGCAAACGGTCGGTTAATCGAACCGTGCTCACCCCTATATATATGAAATCCCTACATTACTTTTCTTTTATTTATTTATTTATTTATTTTGTCTTGAGTATTTGCTAATTGATATTCTCAATTCCAAAAGCCCTAATCTCCCTTTCCTTCTCAGCCTCTGCCTCCCTCTCGCTCTCATCTAATCATATATATATATCTCGTCTCCTACTACTTTCTTTTCTTGACCCACGAAAATTTCTCGCTTCTCTCTAATTTGGATCCCGCTTCAAATTTGATTATTCCCGTCACCAATTAGGAACTTTTCCGGCAAGATCAAACGAAATTGCTGGGTTTTGTGGTCATTATCAAATATTACTCTGTTGCCCTTTTCCTGCTCGATGAAATGCTTCAGAAGAGGATAGGTATGGCGCACTCCATTGGAGATACTCTGGCGGTAGAATTGCGCTCAGCGCTATTTTAAAGACTCCTTTGGAATCAACTGAAAAGCAAAATAAATTAAAGTAAGGGAAGCTTGCGCTGGAATATGGCGACCAAAGATGCCGGCGGCGGCCACGGCCGAATTATTTACACGGAAAATAAAACAGAGAGGAGAGCAATGAGGTTGGAGAATCCATTTACTTTAAAACTGGGCCAAGTATTCACCGGCTTTGGAATTGGCTGTGGTGTTGGCATTGGCGTGGGTCGCCCTTTAAATTTAGGTAATCTTTGGGACAACTCCTGTTCTCTCTGTTCCCCCCTTTCAAGATTGCGGAATGTAAAGATCATGAGATGTCGCTTTGAATAATATTACTGATGGTTTATGTAAAAATATGCCTTATATTTGCTTAATTGTTTTGAGGGTTGTGGGAAGTTTGTTTCTTGAGATTTTTGAATTAGATTTTGTGATGTTGTTGGGACTCCTCTCGACGCAGCTTAGCTCTTGTTTGGTTGTGCTTGTGGGCTTATTTTATTTTTGAATAATATTACTGATGGTTTATGTAAAATTATGCCTTATATTTGCTTAATTATTTGAGGTTTGTTGGAAGTTTGATTCTTGAAGTTTTTGAATTAGATTTTGTGATGTTGTTGGTACTCCTCTCGACGCAGCTTAGCTCTTGTTTGGTTGTGCTTGTGGGCTTATTTTATTTTAATGTTTTCTTTAATTTGTGTTAGCTCAATGCAGTGTTAGTGTTCGAAATGGCATGTGGTGGTTATGATCTTGTTTGAGATGTTGTAATAATATATGTTGATGCATCCGACCTTCAAAATAGAGGAAAATGAGTAAGTAGAATATGAGAATGATGAAATCTGAAGTGTGCATCTGGTTTGATTGTCAGCTCTTACACAAAAAAATTGTGATTTCAACCTCTCCTAAAAAATACACATAAGATAAATGCTTGCGAGAAACACATATATATTCCGTTTCCATTTCAATGTCTGGTAAGATAATGCATGTAAACTTTGGTTTGGATATACGATTTAGCCTTCTTTTTAGAAGTATGTTATTAAAGGCCAGATGACAACGACTTCGCAAATAATGAGATGGCTCTTAAATTAATAATCACCACAAATCTGTGAAATTTGAGGATCTGTTCGATGTTGGAGTTCATCTATTTACTAATTTTGGTTCGACTAATGAACTATCTTCTCACGAAAGAGATATTAATTCAAATGCTATTTTCATAACTAAAGAACCATAAGTGAGTGCAATTGTGATTCCAGAACGATGCTACATGACAATATTATTTGTAAATTTTATTAACTGGACTTATTGATGCTTCCGTTAATTGCGAATTCTCAATATGTCATTAGGTGCATTACCGGTCTTGGGCCAAGTCATGAGTGCCACTAGGGGTGCAACTGATGCCTTTTCTGGTGTGCAAAGACATGTCAATAGTTCTGTAAGTGTTTCTGGTATGTGTTTTATTTTTGTACTTGCTATGAGATATCAAATTTTCTTATCTACTTTTGTTCTTCTCTTTCATTTATGTAGTTAAAGAAAGTGGGTGCGAAGAACATTCAGGCGGGTGTTGGTTGTGGAGTGGGTTTCGGCCATGGATTTGGAGTTGGTACGTACCTGGAAAAATATAAACGCCTGAGTTAACCATATGGATTTTTGTGTTATCTAATATATGCAAGTCACTGATGAAAGAATAGGCACTCACTGAATGTTTCTGAGAGGTTATTTTGCCACCGAGGGGGTTCCCTTTTCATTGTTTTATTGCTCAAGTTCTTTGTTAGACGAAGAGATTGTGAGCATGATATGATCGCTTTCAGATGTCTTTGTTTTCATTTGCGAATTTTGTTGTATGTATTATTCCAATTTTCATGTTCTCTGCTGCAAGGTTGTCCCTTTGGAGGCTCTTAAACTATATTTGCTATGCGAAAAATTAGTTCTCCATTTCTGAAATATGTGAGCATATGAAGAAATGGTTTATTAATTGGAAATGCACAGCTTCATATTCCTGACTTGCATTAGGTAGCTAATCTACTACAATAATTGACAGGCCTTGCTGTGAAGCCTAGTGTGCTGCATCAGATACAGTCGCAATTTGTAGTATGTGTTGATGCTGTCTTCTCTTTTTAGTGTCTCTCCAAAAGGATGGAGTTGCGTTTTTGTTTATCTTATCTTACTTCATTTCCAATTTTCAGCAAGTGGCAACACGTGTGACGGAAAGACTTGGAATAAATTCAAGTTCTACCTTGTCTGTTAATCAAGGGATGACTTCCACAGCATCTTTACAAAGCAGAAAGGGCATGGTTGACGAATTGTCATATGAAAATCGAAGTAATACTCAGTTGGCAAAATCATCATCAAACAAACCGACAAGTGCTGCAACAAATACAGAATATAGCAGTCGAACAGAGGAAGTCCTCAACAACTTTTTGAAAAATCTTAAAGAGGAAGGGAGTTCCTCTCTCGAACAAGTACGAATACTTGAACCTCATTAAACTAGAGCATTATCAGTGCAAAATGTGTAAGAATAGTAGCTCTCTATATTCTGAAATTTCATGATGCAAGAATTTATTGACTGACAAGTGCACTTTGCTTGCTTAGACGATGCTAAATTGTGAAGCTAGAAATAACTAGCATGTTGCTGCTGAGGCTTCTGATATTGCAGCTCACCCATGATTCCATGAAAGCCTAAAATACTCATGATAATAAAACAGAGTTTGGTTGCATAAGAGATAAAGACCAGCAATTTTACATTCTTCTCTGAAACTGTTTGTGGACCACGATTACTGAAAAGATGCTACCTTGGTGTATGATTCTAATTTGTTGCTGGTGGCCTTCTGGGCTTCAAAATTCATCACCTTCTATTAAAAAAGAAGAAAATGAAGAAAAATTCTTTGAAGTTACTAGGAATTTACACCTTTTTGTTTTTCAATTATCTCCCAGTACATTTAATCTATGATGACTGTGATTAATGCATTCAAGCAATTCAGTTTATTCTATCAGGTTTACAAGCTTGATGGGTACATGTTTTTTTACTTGCTTTTTCCTTCCAAACGTGATATCATTTTGGTTTTTCTTTTAAGAGTAATGCAATTTATGTTCATATGATATTGGCAGTTTTCCATCTGTAATTTCTATAAACATGTATTAAGCTCCTTTGATTGCTTACACTTTAGTTGGTTGGAGGTAAAAAAGTTACTAATTTTCGTTTCTGTTGCAGGCTAGGACACCTCAGTTGGAAAGTAACGTGCTTCAAATGGTAATGATACACAAAACATTACGTTCTTATTTTACTTCATCTTTTTCTCTTTTATAGTCATACATTAAATTTTTTGAGTTGCACGTCAATGTGTTTGCTATGCTTTTCCAGAGACTTTACTTTCATTATTAGTGATATTGAACAAACAAAGATAAGGTTAGAAGTCCAATGGTTCCTAATCGTCGGTGCCTGGTTCAGAACCTCCGACGGAACCTAAACCAATTGTGCTACGGTTGATTTCGGTTCTGGAACCATTGGCTCCAGTTTTGGTTCCAAAAGTTCTTTATTTTTAGTTTTTTTAATTAGTATATGATTTTGAGACTGTTGAAATAAAAAAAAATTGAAGGGAAAATTATACTTCTACACCCAAAGTTTCGGCCAATTTTCAGATTTAATACACACATTCAACTTTGAAATATTAGTACCAAGTGAATGTTTCTGTTTGCAAATCTAGAACAGTGGTCGGTGGGTGCTGGAAAGTCGAGTTGGTGGCCTAAATTTCATCTGGATTTTGCAATATATATAAAATAATATATACCAACTCGACCAGGCTGCCAACTCGACCTTCCGGTATGAAAAAGTAGACCAATTCTAGATTTCAAAAAGAAATACATTCACTGAGTGTTAATATATCCAAGTCGAAAGTGTGTGTTAAATCTGGAAGGTGGGTCTAAAGGTATAATTTCCCCTATAATTGAAATAACAACTTTCTACTTCTCTTCTTGTTCGTTCATACTTACTGACCACAAGCTCTGTTATGCATTCAGGTGTTGAAACACCAGGTACTCATTGAAGAGCTGATGCAAGAAAATGAGAAGCTTCGCCAGATGTTGGTCGATGAATTGAAAGTCCAACCTAGCAGACTTCAATCTAGCGCCACAAGTAGGAGTAAGTCCTCATGTACCGAATGTTTTGAATGCCGTAGAAGACAAAGAAAAAGGTGAAGGAAAAAAATCTTCCTAATTCTGTTGACCGGTTAGTTAGTC